>JAOANR010000013.1:34160888-34760888 GCA_030278955.1 Hygrophila difformis | reverse complement strand
TGGATGGAGGTGGGAAAAAATGATAGATAAGTCCTTTTTCTTTTCAAAAAATTCAAATCAGTCCTTTTTCTATTTTATTACCAAAACAGTCCTCTACAAATGCTAATTATGTTCAAATCAGTCCTTTTTTCACTAATTATATTCTAATTGCTGACGTGGCAAGGGTTTTAATTTAAACCTGACACGTGTGCATAATATTAGTCCTTTTTCTTTTATCTTTTGCCAATTCAGTCCTAAACTTTTATTTTGTTCTATTTAGTCCTCTACCCCAATTACTCATTTTTATATTAATTGGCCTCAAAGCTTTCAAATTATTTCATTTTAGGCCCAAAACCTTAAATTTTTTATTATTACTAATCCATTTATCAAATAAATGCACAACATACTTCCATAAATAAAATTAAACACCAAACCTCATATATTGGGTTCGACTGCTTTGTTATCGGGTCTTTCAAGTACCGGAATTTTACGGACTCTCTCTAATAACCACTCGACCGCAACCGATTGTTCATTGGTTTTGGTTTCCTTCAGTAACAATGAACAGAATCTTACTTTGCGTCCTACCTTAGGATGTAGCAATATTTGAGTAAATGATTTAACTTGAATTTTTGGAAGGTTATGGATACAGGAAGCCTTGGTTTTATTGAAAAATATTAATATTATTAAAAATATTAAAAAAATAGCCTGAATTTTATTGTCCACAAAGTATGATTATGCTGATTGTTGCTGAAGGAAACCAGAACCAATGAACCATCGTTACGGTCGGGTGGTTAGAGAGAGTCCGTAAAATTCGGAACTTCGAAGACCCGGTAACAAAGCGGTCAAACCCAATGTATGAGGTTTGGTATTTAATTTTATTTACGGAAGTATGTTGGGCATTTATTTGATAAATGTATTAGTAATAATAAAAAAATTAAGGTTTTGAGCCTAAAATGAAATAATTTGAAAGGTTTGAGGCCAATTAATATAAAAATGAGTGATTGGGGTAGAGGACTAAATAGAACAAAATAAAAGTTTAGGACTGAATTGGCAAAAGATAAAAGAAAAAGGACTAATATTATGCACACGTGTCAGGTTTAAATTAAAACCCTTGCCACGTCAGCAATTAGAATATAATTAGTGAAAAAAGGACTGATTTGAACATAATTAGCAATTGTAGAGGACTGTTTTGGTAATAAAATAGAAAAAGGACTGATTTGAATTTTTTGAAAAGAAAAAGGACCTATTTATCTTTTTTTCCGATGGAGGTGGATTGGATTTGGATTGAGTTTTGATTCATTGCCATCCCTAGTTATACGAATGGATTTATTTCCTACTAAAATAAATTTGTACTTCTATCATTTTTGAAAATTCGAATAACGAGAAACAAACAGCCATTTGAAAACTATATTTTGGGCAAACTGCCATTTTCTCAGCAGAGACGAAAAGGAAAGGTAGGCAGCCTTCACTCTCACCAAACCCACCTACTCCAGTTGCATTTCAACCTCCCTTTCTGCTGCCCCTTTTTGTTGCACCCATTCAAAACTCCCTTTCCTACTTTTCTGATCTGATTTCCCCTCCTGCAAATCGAATGGCGAAAGTCTATACCCTTGATGAGGTTTCCGAGCACAACACCAGCAAGAGTTGCTGGCTTATTATTGAGGGCAAGGTAAATCCTTCATTTGGGT
Organism: Hygrophila difformis; assembly: GCA_030278955.1. Taxonomy (NCBI): domain Eukaryota; kingdom Viridiplantae; phylum Streptophyta; class Magnoliopsida; order Lamiales; family Acanthaceae; genus Hygrophila; species Hygrophila difformis. The sequence goes on along the minus strand of JAOANR010000013.1, from coordinate 34,759,221 downwards.
TCTAATTGTAATTCTGTTTCAGGGTTCGTTGTCTGTGTAATTGATCCATAGATCTATCGTTACTCTAATACTTTTCAGCGGTGTATGAGTTGGGGTTTCTGTTTGCTGTGCTATTGATCTGGGTTTACGATTCGTTGAAATTGTTTTTCTTTTTAAATTATTTTAATGTTAAGCAGCTATTGATTCTGATCCCTGCTTGGATTTTAGAATTCTTGTTGAACATGTCGTGTAATTGTTCATTCGTTGTTGATTTTGCTGTTTTGATTAAGAACAAAATAGATAGTAAGTTGCATTAAGTACTACTAATACTGGTGTTGTACGCAATGAAAGCCTCAACTGTTAAACCTTTGAGACTCTCTGATTCTGTCCTTTTTGGATAGGCTTGTTAAGTTAATGGTGTAATTTAGAAGCTGGAAAATTCTCGTGGGATGGTAACCTTGTGGGGAATGGGATTGGTGTCTGAAATTCAAAATGGTGTATTGTTTTTTTATTGCAAATAGGGGTAAGGAATCAAGGTTGAGCTGCTTGAATCTTTCAGATCAAGCTAGAACTTCAATCAATTGACAAGGATTCTAAATACAATATGTGTCTAGGAGAGGACAATTACCAATGGGTATGTAATCGATTTTGGTCCATGGTAAACTGTGTTTTTGAATGTAAAAGGGATCTACAATCTACAGTTTCAGATGCTTCCATGTTTGCAATACATGCTTTGGTTTTCTTGACATCTATTGTCCTCACCTTGATTATATTTAAAAAGGTTTATGATGTGACAAGATTCCTTGAAGACCATCCTGGGGGAGATGATGTCTTGCTTTCTTCCACAGGTACTGAAAAAACTCTACTATAAATGTCATTGCTTCTGTCAATAAAAAGAAAAATGAAAAAAGAGAAGCATTGTGCTTGGATTAACTGTGTTCCATACAACATTATGGTTTCTGCAGGAAAGGATGCAACGGATGACTTCCTCGATGTTGGCCACAGCACGTCTGCTAAGGCCATGATGGACGAGTACTATGTAGGGGACATAGATACGTCGACCATTCCTACCAGAAGTGTGTATACGCCTCCCAAGCAGCCTCACTACAACCAAGACAAAACAACTGAGTTTGTTATCAAGCTCCTCCAGTTCTTGGTCCCCTTGGTCATCTTGGGTGTTGCTTTTGCCATCCGGTCTTACACCAAATCATCGGCCTGAAGGAGTTGCCCACATCACAACTCATAATTTAAGATTGGAAGATAGCTGTCTTGTGCCTCTCCATTGAGTGGTAGCGCAGCTGGCTTAAGGTTGTTACTTCTTCCGTTAAATTAGTTTTTCTTGTGATGGAACATTTTGATTTTCTACCATATTGGTCTTCATCCTGCAATCAAATTAGTTATTCCTGAACAATTAATAATAAGTTTAAAACAATTGGGATTTGGGATTGTGTTTGATGTACTGTTATATTTCTTGCATATGTTGTAGTAGTTCCTAGCATAGGAAATGATTGGAGAGTCTGTTATCTTTTTGCCAGAACTTATATAAATCGTGGAATGAGAGAGTCTTCTCACTGCTAAAATACACACCTTTATTCTCTAAATACAAAACCAACACATACATACATACATACATGATACATATGTTTATGAATCTATAGTGTTCCAATTGTTGTAGTCTGTATTGTAAACCCTGGTAATTTATGAATTATACCCTCTCCGGTGCCACAAAGGCAGGTTTGATTGAGCTTGGGCCTTGAGTTATACAAGTAAATCGGATAATCTTTATACACACATGTTTATAATAAAAATAATCGATATACTAAATTAGTATCCCAATTAATAATCTCAATTCACTAATTCTAGGGTGTCGTGTGTTGAGTTGGCAATTCTAAGGATGACCCAATTAATATTATTATACGGAAAAAAAGGTAAAAACGTCCTTTATCTTTCCAAAAATTTCAAATCCGTCCTTTTTCTATTTTATTACCGATTTAGTCCGCTACAAATGCTAATTATGTTCAAATCAGTCATTTTTTCACTAATTATATTCTAATTGCTGACGTGGCAAGGGTTTTAATTTAAACCTGACACGTGTGCATAATATTAGTCCTTTTTCTTTTATCTTTTGCCAATTCAGTCCTAAACTTTTATTTTGTTCTATTTAGTCCTCTACCCCAATCACTCATTTTTATATTAATTGGCCTCAAACCTTTCAAATTATTTCATTTTAGGCCCAGAACCTTAAATTTTTTATTATTACTAATACATTTATCAAATAAATGCACAACATACTTCCATAAATAAAATTAAACACCAAACCTCATATATTGGGTTCGACTGCTTTGTTATCGGGTCTTTCAAGTACCGGAATTTTACGGACTCTCTCTAATAACCACTCGACCGCAACCGATTGTTCATTGGTTTTGGTTTCCTTCAGTAACAATCAACAGAATCTTACTTTGCGTCCTACCTTAGGATGTAGCAATATTTGAGTAAATGATTTAACTTGAATTTTTGGAAGGTTATGGATACAGGAAGCCTTGGTTTTATTGAAAAATATTAATATTATTAAAAATATTAAAAAAATAGCCTGAATTTTATTGTCCACAAAGTATGATTGTGCTGATTGTTGCTGAAGGAAACCAGAACCAATGAACCATCGTTACGGTCGGGTGGTTAGAGAGAGTCCGTAAAATTCGGAACTTCAAAGACCCGGTAACAAGGCGGTCAAACCCAATGTATGAGGTTTGGTATTTAATTTTATTTACGGAAGTATGTTGGGCATTTATTTGATAAATGTATTAGTAATAATAAAAAATTTAATGTTCTGGGCCTAAAATGAAATAATTTGAAAGGTTTGAGGCCAATTAATATAAAAATGAGTGATTGGGGTAGATGACTAAATAGAACAAAATAAAAGTTTAGGACTGAATTGACAAAAGATAAAAGAAAAATGACTAATATTATGCACACGTGTCAGGTTTAAATTAAAACCCTTGCCACGTCAGCAATTAGAATATAATTAGTGAAAAAAGGACTGATTTGAACATAATTAGCATTTGTAGCGGACTAAATCGGTAATAAAATAGAAAAAGGACGGATTTGAAATTTTTGGAAAGATAAAGGACGTTTTTACCTTTTTTTTCATTATTATACTTAGAATTAATTAATTATAATGGTGTAGCGAGTTAACCAAATTATGATTTTTAACCCCAAAATCAATCTAATAAAGAGATCAATTTTCCATTCGACCCATTTGATTTCTAAATTCTTGAAAACCTAATTTAATCTCACTTTGCTTCTCAAATAATAATAATAATAATCTCCCTTTAAACATGCTAGTTTTGTAGTATTTGATTAGTGAGTTATGTCCGACCATGGCTCCATATGGGATAAAATGCTAGCGTTTAATTTTTGAGATATTAACCGTTAAACAAGTTTTGTGCATATTGCCATGTACATCATTCTTTTACACATTTTGAGATATTAATCGTTAAACAAGTTTATTGAAATTTGTGCAAAGAAACATACCTAGTTTATTGGGATGGAAGGAGTAATAAAAAAAAATGTTAAAACATTACAAAAAAAAATTACACATAATTATTACTATCTTAATTTATCTCTAATATCAATATATTGTAATGATATCTTAATACAGTATATCTCTAATTTCCTAGATTGATGAGCCATGATGAAGACTCCTCCAAAAGAGTTTGCAATACAAAGGTTTGGGCCTCAAAGGAATAAGTTGCTTTGTAGTTGTCACCTTGTTGGAGTATCAAGAAAAGAAGGGGAGTTGGTTGAGCTACATTTATTGTCTTGTCTTCATTTCACTATTGTACCATATTTTACCCAACTACTTATAGTTCTAACATTCAAATCCTAGGCTTGTAAATATCCACATATAGGTACTCATATAGGTGTAAAATAATTATCCCACCTTCATCTTAGCCAAATCCTCTCTTTTCTTTTTCCTTTTAGTTATCAATTTCCTGATGAATATACAGAATAGTATATCTCAAATAGATACTTACAAAATAAAATATGGGAGTGTGATAATTATCCATTAACCATAAAATTTATGTGAACAATTACATAGAAGCAAACATTTACATGCCACCAATTGTCCTGTTCATTTTCTATTCATTAATTCTTAGCTCATTAGCAATTTACATCTTACTCTTACAATCAGTGGCGGACTCAGGAAAATTTCACAGGTAGGGCTAGAATGTGAAGGGCGAGCAACCCCTGGGATGTAGATGGGGGAGCGAGACTCGAGAGGGCTGCGGGATGGAGAAATTGGGGCTGAAGGCTGAAGCCTCAAGCCTGAAGTGAAAGTGAATGGAGGAAGGGTTGTGGGTGCTGTCCTAATTTATTTATATTATATATATATATATGTATTTTTTTTAATTTCACAGGTGGGGCCCCACCAAGCTTGGCCTTGCGTCCGCCCCTACTTACAATGTTTGGTACTTTGGTTAAAGAAAAAAACTGAGAAATTGAGAGCAAAAGCAGTAACTAAGTAAACAAACGTTTGGAGCTAAAAAAAAAAAAAAAAAAAAAAAAAAAAAAAAAAAAAAAAAAAAAAGACACACGCAAGAACTGAAATAAAGCGGGTTCCAAATTGAACCAACAGGAGAAACAAGGAAAAAAAAAAAGAGAGAACGAACACAAATGCTTACAGACAAGTGACAAAAATATGCACGTAGTGGTACAGTAAGATCGAGACCACCCAAAGCCCAAATCTTTGACTCAGCAAATCACAATTCATCACCAGTTAAACGGTGGTAATACAGCAGGGGGTAGAACTTGTAAATAAGCCCAACTCGGGCACGTAAATATAGCCAGCCAAACGGGTTTTAAGGATTTAGCTCCACCTCAACGCCAAACTGCCCCCCTCTGTGTTTATTTCCCTTTGTCGTATTTGGAGTTTGTTGCATATTCTCATTTCTCAGAGTTCCACCCTTCTTTTTTAGTTTTCACTCTAATATGGCTTGATGGTCACAGATTCAAACATTTCCCTATTGCAGAATCCTCTCCTCCGTTCTTGCTTCTGTGGGTGAGTGCCTCTGAGTTTCTCTGCTCTTTTTTCTTCACCAGTCATTGTTCTTGTTTTGAGAAAAAATTGTTTTGCAAAAAGGGTTTAAAATTTTTGATCTTGTCCTTTGTTTTAGAAGTTTTATTTTGTGGGTTTTTCTAAAAAAATGCAAGAACTACTGATTGAATGTTGCCCTTCTTTTGAAAATTTGAGGTGTGCCATTTTGATTATGGTGGCAAGAAGAAAATATCTATCTTTAGCTAAATTGGATTTGTGGGGAACTGGGGATCACTAGTTTTAGGTGGAATGAATCTTTCTTCTTTTGGAAATTCCTTAAACCATTTTAAGAATGTTGGTTTGGAAGTTTGATTAATAATATGTGGATCCAATGATTTTTTCCATTTTCTTGTTCTTTTTTTGTGGTCTATGTTCATAACTAAGGTTTCTTGTTTAGAAGATTCAGATTTGATTGCACATGTGCACGACACATTCTCTAATCTTGGCTTTCTCTAGTAAAACCTTTTCGGGGTGCACTTTCATTGAAAAATGTGATTTTGTTGTCCTATGAAAGTTACTAGATGTTAGTTACTGATTTTGGAAGTGAGGGGATCTCGTAGTTGACAAGGAGTTTTCTCTCTTTTTTGTTACTATAGTTTCAACACTATAAATTATAATGTACTCCGTATATATTTAGTGAATTTTTAATAGGTTTTACACTAGTTGTGTAGAACCATGGATCGGAGCCAACCTAAAACCAAATATTCATCTCGAAATCAAATCACATGACCACCAGGATCGAAATGCTGATAAACATGTAGAAACCATGGATGGGAGGTTTCGACCTAAAACCAATTGGTTATAAGTGGATTTACTCCCAACCATATAAATGCATGGGATGACCACATCATATCATATCCCATGTGGGATCTCAAGAGTAATATCTAAATGTCTTGCCTTAGTTTTGACACGGTGTTTGGAACAAAGTATGCTTTCACACTTAGTGATTTTCAATTTTACTTATGGCTTGGCTTTGTTTTGTAGATCTTTTGGTAATCTATAAGTAATCTGACTAATTTTTACGCCAAAATCTGTCTCCTTTTTTTTATCAAGATTGAGTAGATCATTTGTTTGGTTCAATAAGGGAATTGCTCTGTTTTGAACCTATGTTCAAAATGTAGCAATGCTCAGTGATATTATCAATTAAGGATTGCTTAAAGTGTGGGAGGCCATGCTTGTGACTTTTATCTGGAATTGCACTTTAATCTAAATTTTTGCTTGTCCAACTCTCTATATTTCCTATACTGACAGGAATTCAACATACTGGCCTGTGGCAAGAATGTCCCCCCGGAGTAGCATACATGAGGACAGAATCGAGTTGCTTGAAGCCAATTACGTCATTTTTCCTGGGGGACTTGAATCCAGAGCTTCTATCGATAGGAAGGTTTCGACTCCCAGTCCTGGAAAGTGCCTCAGGGCGTCAAACACTGTTGTGCATGAACTACTTGAATGCTCCATTTGTGTGAATATAATGTTCCCTCCAATCCACCAGGTAAGTCCTTTTACTTAATTCACTAGGCAGTTCCAAATTTGCCAAATAAAGTGTTCTAGTTTTTTGCAAATTCTTGTATGAACACATCAATCCATAATGTTCTTCTAGAGTGTTGGGTATTTTATCATTGCATTAGTTGCATTGATATATTTGTGATATTTGGTGTGATTATAGTCGTAGGCAACTGTGCTATCATTGGATATTAGTGGCAATTTAAGTTTGATATTGATGAATTTCGACTTATTTAAGATGCTAATGCACTTCTTTTTGTAAGTGTTTTTCAAAATCACTTTGTTCTGCTATGCTTTCAGTGTTTGATTCCTTGGTGTGACAGTGTCTGCTTGCTTTGATTTTGTACTAAATCGTTTAATATATCATTTTATGCTGATAAAATTTTCGTGTTCTAGTGCCCAAATGGTCATACATTATGCTCTAAATGCAAGTCGAAGCTACAGAACTGTCCAATTTGTCGTCAAGGGCTAGGAAACATACGATGTTTGGTATTGGAGAGAGTTGCAGAGCTGCTTGATGTGCCGTGCCAATACCAGGGTCTAGGATGCCAAGAAATTTTCCCATACAACAGCAAGTTGAGGCACGAAAAGCATTGCAGGTTCCGCCCCTACAGTTGCCCTTATGGTGGGGACATATGCCCGGTTACTGGTGCCATCCCGGATATCATGGGGCATCTACTGTGCGAGCACAGAATTGATATGCACTTTGGATGCCATTTTAACCACAGATATGTCAAGTCTACTCCTTTTGATGTCGACAATGCATCGTGGATGCTGAGAGTAAGTGCTCTTACTCTTTCTAACAGAAGCACGCGCACTAGTCTTGCAATTTATGCATAAAAAGGGATACTGTACGAGATGCCATAACATTTACTCGACGCAGGTTTTCCACTGTCACGAGCACTATTTCTGTCTGCACTTTGAGGCATTCCATCTGGGCACAGTGCCGGTTTACATGGCATTCATTCGATTCATAGGAGAGGATGAGGATGCCAGGAGGTTCGCCTACATGTTGGAAGTAGGTGGGGGCGGGAGAAGGATGACATGGCAAGGCATTCCTAGAAGCATTCGCCATGGGTATGCAGATGTCCGGGATAGCTTGGATGGGCTGATCATTCACAGAGACATGGCGCTGCTTTTCTCAGGAGGGGACAGGCGGGAGCTGAAGCTGAAGATGTCGGGATGCATATGGAGGGTGGGCGGGGAGGCATAGGCGTAGGAAATTAAAGATTTGTTGGGATGAAGGGGTTTAGGATGCAGAAGTCTCATGGTTCTTATTCTGTAAATGATGAAATGCAAGGTGAAGAGGAAGAGGATTGGAAGAGCTTTTTTTTTGGTCTGAAATGATAGGACTGGAGACCAACAACATTGTCAATTTTTGGTGAAGAATTCCAATGTTGCTTCCTTTCTTTCTTCCACTTTTTGGTCGCGAGATATCTATACCAAGGTTATCGAGATCGAGATCATAGCTAGGATTATTTTTGTATTTGCAAGATGGGAATTGAACAATCAAATTTAGATCCTAAGATTCTACCAAATTACAAAAATAGATAAAAATAAAAATATAAAATATAAAAATTATACATATTAACAAATGAAAGCATAACATAGAATAATTTTAGTAAATGAAGCAATAAAGTATTATAAATAGTCGAAAATAAAATTCAATATCTATTTTATGAAAAACATGAGATTATGGGAGCATATTCCAAATTTTGGTATATAGGATCGTAAGATTTTACTATTAAGATCGAAATTTTATAATTAAGATCGGGATCAAGATAGAGACCCTACAAAAATCTAAATCGTTTTTAAGAATTGGCATCCGAAAATGTTATGCATTATTGTCCATCTTACACTTAAGTTGCCATTTTAAGGTCTGAGGAGGAGGCTGTTCATTTGTCACAATTTAATAAGCCTTGCTGTGTCATGACATAGTCCAAACATAAGTGTGATCCATAAAATCACAACTAGGGTGTAAACGAGCCGAGCCGAGCCCGAATAGTGGTAAGCTCGGCTTGAGCTCATGAGAATTCGAGCCGAGCTTTGACCGAGCCGAGCGTTGACCGAGCTACTTCGAGCCGAGCGTTGACCGAGCTTTGACCGAGTCGAGCCGAGCTCGAACTAGTATCATTTTCATCCTCACATAATTTATAAAAGAAATTATATTTAATATATTGTATATATTTAATTTTATTTAATTTAATCTACATATTAAAATAATTTTAAAAATATACTAATAATATATTTTAGTTTAAAAATTAAAAATATAAACAATACTAATACTATACTTTTAATCTTATATATAATTTCTATATTTAATAATAAATAAATATATGTATAAAAATAAATCGAGCCTATTATCGAGCTTTCGAGCCGAATAGTGGTTGGCTCGGCTTGAGATCATGTGTGTTACGAGCCGAGCTCGAGCTCGAACCGAGCCATTTCGAGTCGAGCTTGAACCGAATTTTGACCGAGCCGAGCTCGAACAATTCACGAGCCTATTAGTCTCATTTACACCCCTATTCACAACCATGTAATGAAAGCCCAGAATTAGCTTATTCTAGGGCTGGGCAATTTCGCCGAAAACTCAGTATATCATTCATATCAAACCGAAAAATACTGAAATTTATGGTGTACCAAATTTTTGATACGGTATATTAGAGCTGTCAATTTGGGTCGGGCCAGCCCGCCCCGCAAGGTAAAAAATGCGGGGCGGGCTTGAATTTTTAAGGCCCGTTTAGATGCGGGCTTTTGTGGGCTCGACCCGCGGCGGGGCGGGCTTTGCGGGTTGGGCCCGCGGCGGGGCGGGCCGACCCGCGGGCTTTGCCTTTTTTTTTTTTACTCTTGTTCTATTTATTTAATGTCAGTGAATATTGTTTGATTAATTCAAATGCTACCATAAAGTCACCAAATATATATTTAAATACTTATTTCTGTTACTTATAAAATTGTAAATTGTATTAAAAATAGTCATATTTTCTAATATTTCTCTTCTTATCTACTTAGTGTTAGTTTTATTTTTTAAGTTTAAAATTCCTTATTATTTTATTTATTAAATTTTTTCAGCTAGGTTATTTTATTTATTTATTAAAATTTGTGAATGCAAGTAAATTTTTATAATTTATTGTCAGTTATCTTATTTTTGAAATATAAAATTATGAATTATATATGACAAAATAAATTAACTTCCTAAAGTCTCCAACCGTCAGACCCAATATTTTTATCAACTCAATCATTACTTATAAATTTTTTATCTTCAACAATACTATATTTTTAGAATATAATACACATCTTTAGTACTATAAATTTTAATAAATCTTTAATTTTATAAAGAATTATTCAACAAACCGATTATTAAAGTAAATAATTATGCCAAAAATAAAGATTTTAACTATTTATAATTTTAAATATCAATTATAAATCTTTATTTCCCATTCTTAATTTATACAACAAAAAATATATCCCATTTTTTAATTTTTTACACTAAAAATTTAAGTTTTAAAAAAAATACTAAAAGGCCCGCGGGTCGACCCGCATAACCCGCGGCCCGCGTGTGGGGCGGGTCGGGCCTAGGTATTTAGAGCCCGCCCCGTATAGGGCCCGCCCCATTCAAGCCCGCAAAAACGTGGGGGCCCGCGCGGGCCGGCCCGTTTCGCCCCGCGGGCCCGTTTTGACACCTCTACGGTATATTGCCGTGCCGAATATTTTTAGTATGGTATCGGTATAAAAATATAAGATATTCGGTATACCGAAAATACCGATATATACATATATATTTTATAAAATATCGAAAATACCGATATAATTATTTGTTTTTTAAAATAAAAAATATATTACCTATTTATTATTAAACCAAAAAAAATTCGTAGTTAAGGGCCAAACCAAATTTTAAATAACCTAAAATTAAGTTTATATTTATTATAAAGCAAATGCTAATTCTAAATTTTATTTTTTGTAATAGTTGCATATTCTAAGCTTGCTATCCTTTATCTAACTCTATTGTGACTTAGAACGTATTAACATTTTTAATCATGAGTATATCTATCTATCTATCTATCTATCTATAAAAGAAGGGAAAAACGGCCAATATAGTCCCCTTTTTTTTTATAAAAAAGTCAAATCAGTCTTTTTTTTTTTTATTTTTTGGCCCAATTGGTCCGCTACATAAACTAATTACGTCCCAATCGGTCCTCCATCCACTAATTATGCCCTAATTATATTTTTTTGGCCAAATCAGTCTTTTTTTCCAAAAATCTAAATTTGTCCGTTATTAATTTTTGCCCCCTTTCATGCAGTCCAATGCACATTTCAAACCACTAATAACTCAAATTCGATATAAATAAAAATTCTAAAATTTCGATATTTATAAACTACACGACGAGACGAATCTAACAAGATCCTACTTGGCCCATTTTAACTTGTATATATATGTTTAAACTTTAAACTTTCAGTCAAAACAAGTGTGTAAATAATAGCAAATTAGATAATGTAGTTATTAAAAAAATTGGAGGGATTATATCGCATAAAATGGTGCTTCTCCATAAAATATCGTTATTGAAAAAATGGATCATCTTTTAGAGTTCGGTGGTTTTTGGTGTTTCTCCATAAAATGAAGACCAATTGCAATATACTCCCTCCATTTTTTTAATAACTACATTGTCTAATTTGCTACTATTCACACACTATTTTTACTTAAATTTTAAACATAGATATACAAATTAAAATGAGCTAAGTAGGATCTTATTAGATTCGTCTCGTCGTGTAGTTTATAAATATCAAAATTTTAGAATTTTTACTTATATCGAATTTGATTTATTAGTGGTTTGAAATGTGAATTGGACTGCATGGAATGGGGCAAAAATTAATAACGAACCAATTTAGATTTTTGAAAAAAAAGGACTGATTTGGCCAAAAATATATAATTAGGGCATAATTAGTGGATGGATGACCAATTGGGACGTAATTAATATATGTAGCGGATCCATTGGGCCAAAAAATAAAAAAACGGACTGATTTGGCTTTTTGGTAAAAAAAAAGGACTATATTGGCCTTTTTTCCGATAAATGAAGCCTCCAAATTTTTTCAACTCCAATTTGAATCCTCACCGTCGGATGCTATTTCAATTTTATTTGTGGCCATTGGATCGCGAGGTTGTTTTCTGTCCGTTTGATCTTTGTTCAGTTGAAATTGGACCGTCCATTCTCTAATTTTCATTCCTGGCTGTTTGATCTTCAATCTAATTTTATTTTTGTTCGTTCGATCCTCTCTATCTTCTTTCTTACCGATTACGCATTCGCCATTTCCCCAATCGTTTCGGCTCAGCTTCACTCTTTGCTGCTTCACTTATTTCGCTCTCCATCGCGATGCTGCAATTGACTCCTTGTTGCTTCGCTTATTTCGCTCTCCACCGTGATGCTGAAGGCCCAAATTTTTTTCCCAGAAATGCCTCAGGTGTCCGTTTCGTACCGTCGTTGCTCGTTGCTCGTCGACCTTCACATTGGGGATCCGTCCAACTAAAATCGGCGAGGTCCTAGGTCCAGTGATGCCATCTTCATCGAATTATTCCAATCCATCTACAACAGTAATTGATGGTTATGTTCTTTCTTTTCCCCATCATCTCCTCTTTCCTTGTTGTTCTGTTTGCGCTCAATGGGAATAGTTATGCAATTGGGTCTTTGTATAGGAATTCTGCCCATTTAATTTGTAATTGCAATTTTTCCATTGCAATTTCTAATTTCTGCCCATTTAATTTGTAATAGTTCTGCAATTGGTCGAAACGAAGAGTTAGGGTTTGCAATTTTTCTATTGCGTTTCTGCGCATGGGAAATTTCCTTTTTCGTGGTTTTAATTTTGTTGTCAATTTTAAAGCATTACTGTAGATTAATTTGCCATGACTTCATTTCCAATTGTGTATACTGAGTAGTATAACTGCTATGCTGTGTAGAATCGTAGTCATCCATATGATGGGTATATGGGTTCATGTTTTGTGGTTTTGTTCTACAGGTTCTGTCCCCTCACACCGGCAGGTGCAAATTGATTTTCCTGCTTGGTGAGCTTTGTAATTAGAATGTATTTTACTTGTTTTAGTTTAACATATAAAATAAAACATGATTTTTATTTGGCGTTCCGATGTCTTTCAAGTGTACTTATCTCTGATTCATTTTATTGTTCTTAGGTAACCATGCAGTAACCAGAGAAGTCATCAATTACGTATCATGGATGAACATGCCCAGCCACCTGGCAGCGTGGTTTTTTAAGAAGTTGGGATGTCGTTCTTTTAGAAGGATATTCCACAGCCTCTTTTCCAGTGAAGCGTGATCGCCTCCAACACATTCTCTGAACCAGCGCACGAAGGTTCCACCATCCTTTCAAATTAGCTCTGTTCTTTAAATGTTTGTTGTCATTCTTTGTCGCGGGTGTTTGGAAAATGTTGCTTCTTCTTTATAAGATTTTGCTGGCCATATTTCATTTATAAAACATACTTGGCACCGTAATTATACAGATGAGTTATTTTATGCAGTCTGTTATGGCGATGTTTTCCCCTGCTTGTGCAATATTTCTTGTGCTTTTCCATAATGCAGGGTGAGTATACTGTTGTGTGTTTGGTTTTTCGGAGGTTTCATGTGTCTTCAATTTTTTCCCCCATGGATACGGCTCTACCATATACGTCTGACGAGCGTTTGGTTGATTGTTTTCTTGAGTATTGCCCTTCTCTGTTGGGCCTCGGTGCCTTTGGGGATACTTGTTCTGCTCCCACTGGGACGTCTTTACAGCAAGGTCCTTTTCGTCTTAACCTTTTCTCTCTGCTTCTTGGTTTTCTTTTTTACGTTACATATCCCCATTTGGTCGTTTGTTAAATTCTTAACAGTAGTGAATGCCTTTGATACTGTCACCCAACACGGTGCCTTTTTCCCTCATCTTTGTTTTGTATTTTCCTTTATGCTTCGTTGGTGTTATGGCCTTTCTTGGCATCTTTTCTACTTTTGTTTATTGTGCTTGTTCCTACTTTGTATTCCTTGTGTTGGAGTGTTTGCTTGCGCAGGTGAACCAGTAACCCGGAAAAGAAATTGTGAGTTATTTACAGTTGCAGTCCTTTACGGTTTTTTGCTTTACCTTTCCGAATACCTGCCTTATCCCTTTGTTGTTATTTATTGTAGTCTGTGTCGCGTTCCCTGGACAGCCAAATCTTCCCCTTGGTAAATTGGTCGCTGAGTGATTATATAGCTTCATAAAATTTTGCAAACCATGTGCTTCGCTTTTCCATCTCAGCATATGTTTGAGCACTTCATCTTCTGTTATGTGAAGTGTAGTGTTCTTCAACATTCCGTTCTGTCGTTGACTTCTCCCTCTTTTTGTGCATGGTTCTTCAGCATCTGGCTTTGATGGTGGGGTTTCTCAGCTGGTATACGTACTACTGGGGTTTCTTCTGCACAACATACTTTTCTCTTCACCATTCTCTTTCGGTTCCTGTCTTTTTCCTCCTATAATTTACTCTTGTTTTTGTTTCCTTGTATTGTTTTTCCCTTATGCGGTTTGTTCAATCATTGATCTAACAACAAACATGCATGTTCCTCTAACCGAGCTTTGCACGGGCATTTCACCAGGTTTTTTGGGTTTGATATTTTGCACCGTCGCATCTATCTACCCATGAACTGAAGTATTAAAATTGCCCGCTTTGCAGGATCTTCCTTTCAAGATGGTCTGGTGGATTGTTTTGTTCAATCTTATTCATCTACGTTGGATGTGCCTACGTTTGGGGGTTCTTATTGTGTCCCTGCTACGGAATTTATAGAACAGAGTAGTTCTCTCCTTAACCTTTTTGTTGGAAACCTTGTTTCTATTTTAATATTTTTCTTTACATATGTTGCTTTGTTAAACTTCCATAGTCCAACCTTTATATTCCACATATACACGTGTCTCTGCTTCTCTTTCCAGGTGAACTACCATTGCCTGTCCCTGATGCTCCCAGTATGGTTGCAGCTCGTAAGCCTGGTGCAGTTACGGGGTAAATTGTTGTGATGTTATTAGTTTCCTGTTCTGCAGCTTCTGATTGAAACTTTGTCCAAATTTCCTGTTCAGCTCTGCCACCGTCTGTATTCTCCGGTCTGCCTTTGGAGCCATTTGTGTTGCGGAAAGTTCCCAACTGTCGCCACTGTGGTGCATTTAAATTCCCTCGGGAGACAAAGAATCTCAGTTGTGCTGATGGAGCTATCTCGCTTTCTTTTAATCGGGTCCCTGGAATCCTAAAGGAACTTTTACTTTCATCTTCCCCAGAAGCTACTACCTTTAAGAAATATATCCGTGCAATAAATAATGAATTTGCATTCACTTCTTTGGGTGTTAAGTATGATAAAGATTTTTGGCACAGAATAATAAAGGTGTTTATACTTTTCGAGTACAGGGCTAACTTTTCCATTTCATTAATCCTTTGGCCAAATCAACAAATTTGCAGTTATATTTCTTTGATATTGAACACCAGTGCGTTCAACGTTTTAAATCTTTTCCGGACATTCATCCAAGTGTCATTCAAAGCATTGCCCAATTTCTTTCAGAAAATCCATACTCAAAGTTTTTTCGTTCCTTGAATGCTGTTGCTCATTTGCCTGAATATAATATTATTCTCCATAGTAATCCCACGGTTAACCATAAAACTTTGAACAAACCCTCTGTTTCCCAGGTTGCTGCTTTGTGGCTTGGAGATGAAGATGATCAGGTTCCTACAATGCGCCACATTCAAGTCCACAGTCACAATGGCCAAGGTCATCTTGTGTCGTACTATTACGGGTGTTATGACCCTTTGTAGTACCCATTGTTGTTTCCATGGTGAAAGCGGATGGCATCACGGAATACAGAAGAATGCAGATAAGATGTTTGGTTCCAATGATTCTACAAATACGCCTGGTTCATTTGTACATTCCACTTCCGGGTTGTCTGTGGAGGATGTTTTTTTCCCGTGAAGCACAGTGTAAGTTGTTCTTATTATACGAGTATGTTGTCCCTCATCTATTTATTTGTTTATCTTTTTTATACTTATTTGTCTTTTTTTGCAGTAGTTGCATCCACATCAGATGATTCTGCTGTTGTTTCAATTAGAGAATATTATGCTTATATGTTTTAAATCAGACCTAATGATTCCCCATTTGTCTTGCATTTTGGCTGGCTTACGCAACAATTCTTTGCTGATCAGTACATTAAAATTGAATCCCAACGTCTTGATTTCCATAGAACAAAGCAGGCAGATATCCGGAACGAATTTTTGTAAGGTATCCAAGATTGCTTTGAAAGTGGTGAGAAAGATGGTGCTAATTGTGGGCAGAGGACATACCTGCCGCCTACTTTCATTGGTGGGCCTCGTGATATGCGTCGGCGGTATCTTGATGCAATGGCTCTTGTTCAACAGTTTGGTAAGCCTGAACATTTCTTAACAATGACATGTAATCCAAATTGGCCTGAAATCAAAGAACTGATAGTGCCTAATGAGCTTGTCCAGAATCGTCCTGAATTAACTGCTCGTGTTTTTCATTCAAAGTTTCTCGAGCTAAAACATGATTTAATCCAGCGACAACTTTTTGGTGAGGTCACTGCATATACTATGTCATTGAGTTCCAAAAATGAGGTTTACCACACGCTCATTTTTTGTTAATACTTGCTTCTAGGTCCAAGTTTTTTACGACTGATCAATATGATGCCATTGTATCTGCTGAAATTCCTGACAAAAATAAATACCCATATTTGCATACTTTGGTTAAAACTCATATGATGCATGGGCCATGTGGAGAATTAAATCCATCAAGTGTTTGTATGCAGGCTGGTCGTGGTTGTTCTTACAGATTCCCAAAAAAATTTTGCAACTCCACGACAAAAGGTCATGATGCTTACCCTGTTTATAGACGGCGGGATAATGGCCTTACAATTCGAATGAGAGGGCAACAATTAGATAACAGATGGGTTGTACCTTATAACCCTTTTTTGCTTGCTAAGTATAACTGTCACATTAATGTAGAAATTTGTGCAACTGTTCAATCAATTAAATACATTAACAAATACATTTGTAAAGGGCATCCTAAAATAAACTTTCATGTAGGTGGTGGTGAGGACCGTCAGCCTGTGGATGAAATTAAACAATACCAATCTACCAGATGGGTGTCGCCTCAGGAAGCAACGTGGAGAATATTTAGATTTACTCTTACTGAAATGAAACCTGCAGTTATTCATTTGCAGTTACATTTAGAAAATTTACAGTGTCTCCATTTCAATGCACGCGAGAAATTAGCTAATGTTTTGCGAAATCCATTCAATCGGAAAACAATGTTGACTGAATTTTTTTCACGAACAAGACAAATGCTGAAGCACAACGCCTGAAGTTGATATACCATGCATTTCCTACTCATTTTTTCTGGAACTCAACAAATAAATTTTGGTAGCGGCGTAAAAACCAACAGGGATAAATTGGTCGTGTTAATCTTGCTCATCCTATTGAAGGAGAGCGCTACTATTTGCGGTTGCTGCTGACAAAGGTACGTTGTCATACTTCTTTCCAGGATTTGCTCAAATACCAGGGGAAAACTGCCGCATCATTCAAAGAGGCTTGTTCTTTCCGTGGCCTGCTCCAAGATGATAATAGTCAAGAATTATGCCTTAATGAGGCAGCTACATTTAGTGTGCCTTATGAACTCTGCCGCCTGTTTGCAACTTTGCTTGTGTATTGTGAGCCTCGGAATCCCCGCGCCTTGTGCGAGCTGTTTGAACACTCTCTTTCGGAGGACTTTGCCCATGCACAGCTTTCAATATATATTTGCCGGAGAAAAGTCCTTGCCCAAATTGGCTCGTTCCTCATGGCAATGGGCAAACGACTAGAATCATATAATTTAATTGACCACCAGATCTCAAACATTCTTTCTGAGCATTAAACAAAAGAAGTCGCAGCTGAGAGGGGTATTGTTGTTCATCCATATGATTTACAAGCTATTCAATTATTGAATGAAGGGCAGCGAGCTACTTTTGAAAAAATTACTGCTGCTATTTATTCTGGCCAAAGCACCGCTTTTCTTGTTGATGGCCCAGGTGGTACAGGGAAATCGTTCCTGTATAGAGCTTTGCTTGCAGACGTCCGTTCGAAGGGATTTGTTGCCCTTGCTAATGCTAGCTCTGGTATAGCAGCTTCGTTGCTACCCAGTGGTCGAACAACTCATTCTCGCTTCAAAATTCCAGTTGACACTTTAGCTGGGACACATTGCCGGATCAGCAAACAAAGCGCTTTGGCTAAATTGATCCAAGACAGCAAACTGATTTTATGGGATGAAGTTACGATGTCAAAGAAATCTGCAATTGAGGCATTAAATGATCTTCTGCAAGATCTCTTGAGTTCAGAAACTTTGTTCGGTGGGAAAGTGGTTGTGCTGGGGGGATATTTCAGGCAGACTTTGCATATTGTTAAGAATGGTAATGAAGCTGAAATCATTTCGACTTGTATCGTTCACTCTACACTTTGGCCTTCCTTTCAAATCATCCATTTGACTGAGAATATACGCGCTCACTTTGATCCTTCTTTCACTGAATACTTATTGTGCGTTGGTAATAGAACTGAACCAACCGATATGCATTGTATTATTTCCATCCCACCCGAGCTTTGCATCATGTAAGAGAATGACCATGTTTCCGTGGAAAAATTGACTAACTTTGTGTATCCATGTTTTGCAAGTATACAGGGCACAAGCAGCATGCCTGAAAATCGAATGCTTTTAAGTACAAAGAATTGTTATGTTGATGAGTTGAATTCTTTGCTCATTGATCGATTCCCAGGAGAATTGACTGAATACTATAGCCGGGATGAAATAATCAATCCCGCTGATCAATCCCTTTATGAAGACATGTTAAATTCATTATCCCCTGGGAGTCTTCCCCCTCATCGATTGGCGTTGAAAGTTGGTGCCCCGATCATCTTGTTGAGAAATTTAGACTCAATTGCAGGTCTCTGTAATGGGACACGATTAATGGTAAAAAATCTTTGCTTGATTGTTATCCATGCAACTATTTGCTTTGGCGAACATAGTGGCAAAGATGTCTTCTTGCACAGAATACCTTTAAAAGGCCCAGCGGACCTCCAATTCCCAGTATCTTTCAAGCGTGTCCAATTCCCTGTCCGTTTATGCTTTGCAATGACAATTAACAAATCCCAGGGTCAAACGCTTGATCGTGTTGGAATTTACTTGAAAGAACCTGTGTTTTCCCATGGACAACTATATGTTGCTTTATCCCGTGTGAGGTCGGTTTCTCACTTAAAAATTCTTATTCGTCCCTCTTCAATTCAAGGTGTATGTCCAACCAGGACAAAGAACATTGTATACAAACAAATCATTCAGCCTTCCTCTCCTCTATCAGTGCCTGGGTAATCTTTATTGATATGCCTCATTTTCCAGGATGCTACTAGATAATTTGTTCCTGCATTTGTTACTCATTTGAATTTATCTCTAAATGTTTAGGTCTTGCCTGTAAAGATGCAAACTCAACCATCCTGTAAGGGAACACCTTTATAGTTAAATACTTGTTTTCCTAATCCATTGTAAACGCCCACCCTGTACAGTTCGTGGCTTTTCGTTATATATCAGTCCTGATAGAAAGGTGTTCCCCCTTTTGTTCTTATATACTATTCCCTTACAGGATTATGTTATTTATTTGGAACCATTTACTTCTACTTTTGTGCACATCTATTATGCAGCTTGACTTTTAGAATGTAATATAATTCGTTCGAATTGCCTTTGCAGCTCGCTTCTAATACTGATACTTGTTGCTTCATTTACTCAAATTCAAATTCGTGCAGGCTTCTGTTGCCCATGTTTTACTGATTGGTTGTGGCTTTGGGGTATTCCCATGAGTCTTCTGTATTCTCATCACTGCCATTGTCGCTCCATGGAGTCCAGAGTTATCTTACTTCTTATTCCACGTTCTTTATCAGTTTTTCCTCGATCCAAGTGTAGAGTTCAATCAGCAGGCAAGGCAGGCTGTTGTTTGATTGGTGACGCTTATTTAGGTTGTAACTGAACCTCCCTCTGCTACCATGACTATATTTTCCTACAATAATTGATTGCTTGCATTTTTTAAATACTTGTATTGTAGGTTGGTTAACCAACAATTGATTAGCTTCTTGATTACTTGCATTACCTGCTTCACCTATGTCGTCAAGCATTTAAACTTTGTGCTTTTCAGGTTGGTTGAATTGCTGCTGGTTGTCGTTGTGCCAACCTTATAGGTTGTTTACGCTAGAACAAGTCCCTACGATTGGTACCCAGAAAAGATTTTTGCTATATTGGAACAGCATCAAAAAAAATAATAATAAAAGCAGGTCAGAGTCTGATTCATTTTCAGAGTACCTACCTTGAAATAATATAAAAGTGTTGGATGTACTTGCATGTGTAGTTGAATGTACTTGCATGTGCATGGGAATGGCATTTATTTTCCCGAACTAACCCAGAATAGTAGGCTAGAGTCATGTAGGAGATGATTGTGTTTTTATTGTAAACCTGTAAAAAGAGTGGCATTATTATCCACTTCACCAGGTTTTGAAGGATCAATTCCTTTGGAAATAATAACATAGCTTCTCATAAACAAGTATTATAACATACATCCCATGGGCAGTTGAATAATTTATGCACGTATTTTTTTTTGTTGGCATGGTGGGACATTTATTTATTGGATTGTAGAATATTGGGTGTCTCAATCTTCTTGAAAGATGTATTTTCAGTTATGGAATGTATGCATTTGTAACTTTTCCGTTGAGAATGATTTCTTCAATTGTGTTGGCTTTGCCGTTAGGGTTATAAGTTTGTTCAATTAGTTGTTGCATTTGTGTATAGCTCATTTGATCCTATGTTTATTTGTAAATAGTTTGTTGCTTTCTTTTAGTAAATGTTCTTCAAGAACTCTCCTTCTACGCTCGTGTTAGGCTTCAGGTTAGTTTTTTACTTTTTGTTTTCCATTTTGTTTTTTGTTTTTGTTTTGTTGTTTTCTTTTCTTCTATCTTTTCCTTTCTTCCCCCTTTTTCCCCCTTCTTCTAAAGTGCTCTTTGTTATAAGCCCTGCTTTTGTCCGTTTGCAGTATGTTTCTAATTTGGATTTGTATACATCGATGCCAGTTGTAGGCACTTCAGATGTGGCCATAGAAATAGAGAATGGAAACTTCAGTTGGGATCGATCATCTGCTACCCCAACCCTTTCAGACATACAGCTCAAGATAGGAAAGGGAATTTGGCCAACTCATCTTATTGCCTCATTGCTTTCTATATGATAGATGAAAATATGTGGTTCTGTTGCATGTGTTGCAGTCCGCTCGAATTCAATCAGGAAATATAGGGGAAAATATCCTCTTTGGTAGTCCAAAAGACAAGGCAAAATACAAGAGTGTTATTCATGATTGTTCTCTCAAGAAAGATTTGAAGTTATTATCGCATGGTGATCAAACCGTTATTGGTGATAGAGGGATAAACCTTAGTGGTGGCCAGAAACAACAAGTGCAACTAGCGAGAGCTCTATATCAACATGTTGGCTTTTATTTACTTGATGATCCCTTTAGTGTTGTTGATGCACACACCGGCTCGGCATTATTTAGGGTTTGGACATGGTCTGGTTTACAGTATTTGCTGATCAAGCATATATGTACTGGCTAAAATATTTATTTGGAACTGCAGGAGTATATACTGGCAGGTCTGGCTACGAAGAGAGTTGTTTTTGTCACCCATCAAGTTGAATTTTTGCCTGCATGTGATTTAATTTTGGTATGATCTTGGATTACCTCTTATTATGACATTTCTAAAGAAACCTTGTCGCATTTGAATAGTGGTGACCTTTTATGCTGGTCCTCTGTATGAAACAATTGCCATGTTTTATTTTTTGGTTTATTCTATAAAAAAAAAAAAAATCTCTGTGTTTTTGTTACTTCGGTGCATCTTTTTGTCTCAATATTATTTCTAAATCCGTAAAAGTATAACTCAAATTAGAAATTCTCCTGTTTTTAACATTCTCAATATGTCTCAATATGTCTTTGATTTATACTAAAATATTCTAAACCGTAGTCGGTGCGAAGCCTGGATTAATGAAGTATATAAGCATTGAATTAGTATCAGCATGGAAGAGTCAACATGAAAGTTTATTTGTCTTATATGACTGCAGCTTACAAGGGCTTGTTGATTCCATTGATTATTCTTGCACAAACACTATTTCAGGTCCTTCACATAGCCAGTAGTTGGTGGATGGCTTGGGCAAATCCTCAAACTGCTATTTCTCAAAATGTTAGGGAATGTGTTTCGAGCTCCAATGTCTTTCTTTGCTTCTACTCCAGCTGGGTGAATATAAAATCGGGTATACTTCCATCTCTTCTCCTGATTAATTTTTTCCCTTTCTGACACTTATTTTTAGTTTTCAGCAGTGGAATAGAAATTTCTAATTCTTGCTCCTGGCTTCTTTTGTTCATGTTTGGTGACATGGTTTCCTGTAATTATCAGGTGTTAATTGATCAAAGTGTTGTGGATCTTGACATACCCTTTCTACTTGGCGGGTTTGCTTCAATAACTATCCAACTTCTTGGGATTGTTCCCGTGATGACACAAGTTACCTGGAAAATTTTGCTTCTTGTTATTCCAATGGTCATTGCTTCTTTCTGCATGCACGTAAGCATGCATATATATGAAATGGATTTGGGTATTCTCAAGTTGTGTGTTGCAATCAACGCATCTGTATGTTCTAGAGAAAAATTCTACATAAACATTTTAATCTATGCAATGATCAAAAAATGAGAATTTTTCTTGCCATTGAATGGTGAATGTGGCAACTTACTACTTCAATCGGCCGGTCATGCCAAAACTCATGGTTGGGTTTCAAGAGCTTTTCTTAGTGTACTAAACAATCACCTGATCACAAACTTCATCTTCAAATGCCTTTGGAAATGTTTACCTCATGTCGCAAAAAAAAAAAAAAAAAAAAAAACTTTCGAGGCTCACAGGTGAGTGCATAATAATTGTTGGATAAATCGTTCTCTTCGCTTCACTGCTTTCTAACATTGATTTGCATCTTTTTGTTTCTTTGCTATACTGTTGCTTGCAGTTCCTTGGAAACCGTAGTAATTTGGTGCACTCCAAAAGAATTCCAACCGTACAGACAGAATGAATTTCAGTCGTAGGTCATTGTTAACAATCTCATCTTCCTCTTCATGTTGGTAATTTATTTTCAGGATTACAGTACTTGTACGAGACTACCAGTTGGATAAATTCTTATGTTTGCTTTACTGCATTTGTGACATTGATGTCTATCTTTTGTTCTTTTCGTTATAATGTTGTTTGCAGTCCTTTCAAAACTCAGTCAAGATATTTGCACATTGGCATTCAACTGCACACACCCTCTTTATCAAGCTGCATCCCAAAAGAATGGCAACCCCAGAAGCAGAACGGATGCCAGGTGCAGCTCATTGCTGACAATTTTCACTCATATTTGCATCTCCGCATTTTGTTTTCATCCTTACAGCACCGGCCATTGGAACCTTTTCGATTATGGTTTTAAACTTGTATGTAAAAGAAATCAGCGATTCAAGTTATCTCTTTTTAACCTGTGATCTCGCACACAGATAAATAAGTAACGATTTATATATATGTTCTACAAAATATAATATATATATATATATATATATATATATGTAGATATATGTATGTGTAACTAATAGGGTTTGTTTGGAAGGGAGAAGATTGTAGAGCATATTTATTTTTAGCACATTTGACCAAGTAATCTGCTACTTTTTATTGTTTGGTAACAAGCATATTTGGTGAGCAAAATGGGCTCCATCTGCTGAAACTTGATATGCTCCGAATCAGAGCATATTGTGAAGTAGATTCAAAATACATATTCTTAGGGATTGTCAAATCTGCTACTCATATCTGCCAGAGATAAATAATTTTTTAGGCCATCAATAGGCAAAAAATTCAATTTTGGGCCATTAAAGATTGAATTATGAAATTAGGCCACCAATAGGCATTCGGGCCTAATTTAGGGCCAATTTGACCAATACCACACAAAAACGGGCCGCGTGTAACCCACTCGCCACGCGATGGCTCGAATGTGGAAATTGTCTCTATTGGTGGCCTATTTTATTTTTTGTAATTTAAATAAATATTACTCCATTCGTTCCATTATTTTGTCTCACTTTCCATTTTTCTATGTTCCAACGTTTTTGTCTCGTTTTCATTATAGTAAATAATAAATAATAATCACCAAATTTACCGCATCAAATTCTAATATCTTACATTAAATACTATCTATGAACATATAAAATATCGTGCTTAAAATACCCCTACATGAAATAAATATTCATTAAAATAAAAATAAAATAAATATATATTGAAAATGTAAAAAAAGACATAATAATAAATAAAATTAATTGTACTAATAATAATAATAACTTCAAGAATTAAATTATAGTATAACATAAAATAAAAATTAAATAAATTAAATCTAAAAAATAAATTAATTTGAATCAATTCATTTATATTAAAGGGGATGGAAACTTACCCTAGTGGTCAAATCCCCCGACTCTCAACTTATAGGTAGGGGGTTCGATTCCCCACCCTGCCATTATCCCTTCCCTTTTATCCATTTGTAATTTTTATGGCATGGGCTCCCACCACCCTTTATAGATTGTTCGGCAAAAAAAAGGGTTCTCTACCCACCATTTATCATATTTATATTAAATGAAATATAATAAAATAAGTAGTAAAAATTTAATAAAAAAAATAAATGGAAACAGATAAATAAGTGTTCTCTACCCATCCAGTAAAGTGAAATAAAATTGAAGATCAGAAAAAATTTGGGTATCCGATGAAAATGCACATATTGTGGGCCACAATGAGCAGCTTCATTTTAGTAGTTGGTCTCGAGATCATGGTTTGATCATGGTTGGATAATTGTCCGACAGAGTAATATTTATTTTAATTTTAAAAAAAAGTAAAAATAAAAAATAAAAATAAAAAAAAAAACTAAAATAGGCCACTAACAGGAGACAATTTCCGCTTTTAGACCATCGCGTGAAGAGTGGTAGCGAGTGACGCACACGCGGCCTGTTGTGGCATTGACTTGGTCAATTTGGCCTATAAAACCGGCCCGAAATTCTTTTGTTGACCCAATTTCATAATTCAATTTTTAGTGGCTCGAAAGTGAATTACCTGCCTATTGATGGCCTAAAAAATTCTTTAACTCTATCTGCCACTCAAATCTACTGGTCAAATTTGTTAATTGTTTTCTGCTATCTGCTAATCCCAAACAACCCCATAGTCACAACAAAAAATGTCAAATTCAAAAATACATGAAGCCAATATTTTTATATTTACCGAAAGAATAAACTAAATACACTACCTGTTATTCAATTAATTAATAGTATTATCAGTAGAAAATAAGTTATAACTAAAAATTCCAATCTACATTAATAACTAAACATATATGATCTATCATCATCCCTACCATAATAATAATAATAATAATTGCTGTATTTTCATCCTCCAATAGACAATAACTTGAGCAATACATATTTAATAGACCAAATATTTAAAAATTATTAAGATTAGGATACATGATAGAACATTTAACATGCACGATTGATACTTAAAATTACACCATATGATTCATTACATCCACTTGAATAACCACCCGTTCCTTCTATCTCATATGAAGTTGACACTACTGTAAACTTACACACATTCCCAATAATTATATTATTTTGTTCAAACAAATATCCAATTCCTCTTGTCATTTTTAATGTAGACTCTCTACCACTACCCACCTCAGAGCAGTGAATCAATTGAACTTCAGCCAACACACCACTTCCTCCACAACGTAGCCAAATGCTTCTCCGAAAATGCAAACCCAAATGTTCCCACACATTCTTAGGGATTGTCTGCAACAATATTAACACTTAAAATTAATACTTACTAAAATAATATCTTGCGCAAACAATATTACTCTCACAATATGCAGTACCAAATCCCGGCGGAATCTCTCTGGCTTCATCCATATTACTCTCGCCGCCTTACATTTTTCATTTCATTCTGTAAACTAAAATGGGAACTTTGTTCAATTCCCTTAATTGTGAAAGAGGAGGATCTGTATTTGTTGATTATCTCCTTAATTCAATCTGGAAAGAAAGATGCCTTCATCAGTAATTCTCAAATTAGAAAATAGATATTTATATAAGTTAGTTTATTGTTAGCAATTCTCATCATATTGACTTAGATCATAGCTTATAGTTTCTTTAGAAATTTTAAAAAGATAGAATTTGTATGTAAAACATTTAATTTGTCAAATCGTTCAAAGTTTGAATTATCAAGGTAATCTAAATACACTGTGCGATGCACAACGACCTCTTTTAACATAACAAGTATTATATAAGGAAACCACGTACTTCCGTTCAAACATAATAAGTACACTTACTTACAATTATTTCTTCTTCCTCCATTGGCAATTGTACACCCTCAGTGTGTTGTGCATCGCACAGCTATTAAGCTAGTAAATAAATAAATGACATTCTGCTTAGAAGAGATTACCAATGAATTCTTAAAACTCTATTTATATTATGTGATGTGAATTAATTACTACATTATTTTAAAAATTATTTTATTTCAATGAAGTTAAAATTATTATATGAAAATTTTCTCTCACTTATTTTCATAAATAATTTTATACTTCCTCCGTTCCTAAATAAATGCAACATATCCACATTTCACGCAATCCAATGCACATTTTTTATCCGTAATAACTCAAATTCCACACAAATAAAAATTATGCAAATTTGATATTCTAAATCTATGCGATTAGACGAATCCAACAAGATCTCACTTGACTATATTTTATCTTATATAATTGTATTAAAAAGTCGAGTCAAAGCTACTCCATAAACAGTGATAAAAGTTAAAATGTGCAAATAAAAAAGAACGAGCTATATTGATATTGATATATATATTGATAATATATCGAATTTTTGTGGCATGGTAAGTTGGTAACGGTACCAGTGATTCGGTGTAGCTTCTCCCTCCTAAGTCCCATCCCAATTCCCAGTTATCAATGGCGCCCAACGGCCCCTTCCAACCCTACGAAGTAGTATTCTTCAGCGACACCATATACACCACCGTAACTCACGACCCCATCCCCGTCTCCCAATGGATCCACGACGTCAATTCTCTCTACGGCCACACCCTCCTCGTCGGCCTCGACATCGAATGGCGTCCCGATTCCCCTCACAATCCCGCCGCCACGCTCCAGCTCTGCATCGGCCGCTGCTGCCTCATCTACCAGCTCATCCACTCCCCCTATTTCCCTCTTTCCCTTATCCAATTTCTCTCCCATTCCTCCCACACCTTCGTCGGAATCGGGGTTCAGTCCGACCTGGACAAGCTCCACCGAGACCACAGAATTGGGTATGATGCCAAAGCCGTCGATTTGCGCACCCTGGCCGCCGATGTCCGCCGATTGAACGGTTTTAAGAATGCCGGGTTGAAGACACTTGCAAAGGCTGTGCTTGGGAAGGAAGTGGAGAAGCCTAAAGCGGTGACGCTGAGTCCTTGGGATAATCGGTGGCTGACGCGTCGTCAAGTGGAGTATGCCTGCATTGATGCCTTTGTGAGTTTTGAGATTGCCCGAATTCTGTATGCTTCTTCGGCGATTCGATAGAACACAAAAAGGAAACTGAAGGTTTGTCTGTAGGAGTATAGGATTACGGTTTGCACATATACTTTATTTTCCTTTATCATTTTGCATTTACTCTGTAGTTTGAAGTTCAGAAGATGAAGAAAAGGAGAAATAAATATGGCCAAAACTATTGCAATCCTTGCCTTTGAGAATTTTTCCTTCAAATCAATCATTCTTATCTGATAAGAAGAACACTTTAGTTTAATTTCTTTGCTGGGCTGTATTTGCTAGCTACCCTTTTCTTGCAAAGGTAATCATCTCATGAGATTGTTTCTGGCTTTCTGCAACAGATTATTATTCACTATTTTTAGAATTTGAATACTATTGTTGAGCTCAAATATGTTATAGATGGACCATAGCGACAAATAAGTATAGACAATATATATAGATATCAAGTCTATAAGAACTAAGAAGGGTAGTTCCCCATATTTAAAAATCTGCATTATATTGTTTGTCAATCTTAAGTACTGGTGCACACTGCACGCCACCAAGTTCAATTTATAGATACTAGACATCTGACAGCGGAAATCCGATTTCATGGACAAATATGAGATATCTTGGGGGGAGAAATAATTATGATGACGTATAGAATACCAAAAAAAGAAACATTGGTTAGTTTATCCAGTTAATATATGCTTCCTCCATTTTTTCTAATATTACCCTTAGCATAGTTAATACTATTCATCAAGTAATTTTGATTCAACTTTTTAGTACAGTTATAAAAGATAAAACATAGTCAATTGAGATGTTGGATTCATCTAATCCCATAGTTTTAGAATATAATTTTTTTTAAAATAATTTTTACTTGTACTCCCTCTGTTATCCAAAAATTGTAACGGACCCACTGTGCACGCCGTCCAATGCACATTTTAAATCATTAGTAACTCGAATTCGGTACAAGTAAAAATTCTAAAAGTTCAATATTTAAAAACTACTCATGAGATGAATCTAACAAGATCCAAATTGGCTATATTTTAACTTGTATAACTATGATAAAACTTTAAATCAAAGTACATGTGTGAATAGTACCAAATTTATAGATGTTACAACTAATGAAAAACGGAGGAAGTATATAATTTGAGTTATTAATAATTGAAAATGTGTATTGGATTGCTTACAGTAGGAATGGAGATGTTAAAAAAAACGAAAAAAAAAACAGAGGGAATATACGTCATTCTCACATATAAGTAACTTTCTTCAATGCATATCTCTCTAGTTCATGTAATTTATAACCTCCTGAAATGTGCCAAAACAAAACAAACTATTGCAAAACGAAGAGCTATTTTTGTGTTTCATAAACAAATTAATATCAAGTTATCTTCAAATTTGTTATGATGAATGCATTTGCTAATGTAGAACCCCACCCATGTACCTCCATCAATGATATGATAGCACTCTATGCATCGATGGCTAAGGCGAGGAATTCATAATTCCTCAACCTGTGGGTATATATATAACATTAAGTCTTTGAAAATTGTAAAATAAGGCCGATGGCCAAGTGAGAAAATGGGCAAGGAATTGAAGTACCTCATTTTCTATATTAAAAAATCCCAGTGGGCTTTTCCAACCATTTCCATTCAGTACAGAGAGACAAAGACAACAGCTTCCGAATGGACAACTATTCATATCTGACCTTAGACGAGTAGATGTACAAATTCTGGCAGCATCAAAGCAGATTCGGCACAGTAGAGGTATACTAATAGAAACCAATTCACATTCCATTATTTTGCTTCTTGTCTGATTCAGCAATGTGAAAAGGGTGTAATTACAACACTTGTTTTATTTTATTAGTGGGAGTGGTGTTTACGTCTGTTAGCTTTTCGTTTGTTAGATTTCAGGCATTTTGATGTATTATTTCTCCCAGTTCCCATTTTACTTGGCGTTGAAATACAGTTCTTGATTTTTCATTTGTTCTTTGTGTTTGATGAGGTCTTGAAAATTTAGAATAGTTTAGAATGTATAGGATTTGAATTCGAAGTTTTTTATCCATTAAATTGTAGACAACTTTTTTGGACTAATGGTGTGGAATTCAACCCTGCCACTCACGGCCCCTTTTTATGTTCTTTTTGCAAGTTTTTGTATGTATACTTTTTGAAATGCTTATAAAATGTACTTCCTCCATTCCTTTATTATTGACACGGGGTTTTATTACTGTTCATTGAGTAACTTTGATTCGACTTTCTAACACATTTGTATTTATATAAGATAAAATATAGACAAGTGGGATCTTGTTGGATTCGTCTAATCCTATAGATTTAAAATATCAAATTTTCATAATTTTTACTTGTATGCAATTTGACTTATTAAGGATTAAAAATGTGTATGGGATTGCGTGACATGTGGGTCTGTGGCAAATATTAAGGAATGGAGGTAGTATATCTTAAATGAGTATGGAAATTTGATTTATGTTAAATATTTAAAGAGTCATTTTGTTCCAAAATTCCTGTTAAAGTCCTAGGATATTGTTGTTCTTGCTTTAGGTTTTATCACTTTTTGATGATGGTGAATTGGTGATGATGATTCTTCTTTGTTTCCGTGGTCATTGAGTGTTAGTACCTTAGTGTAAAAAAAATGATCCAACCTTCTACATGCATTATTATTGGTGATAATGTATTTTTGTTAATATCACGAAGATGTTGACGTCCCTTTGCCAGAGAAAACCCAGCCAGAAACTGAATATAAGTGAGTGTGAGGCTCTTAGTTGTGTTGTTCAATGTGCCACTCTTAGCCCCACATTCCAAGTGGATTTTCTAGTTGATTCCAAAAAGTTTCATTCTGAGTGAAATGTCCACGCCTATTACCTGCATGAGAGTGCAGAATCCTTGTAGTGATCCTTTGAGATTTATTTTCCCTGTGACTGACAAATTGCTGGTTTGCACCTTTCATTGCAGGTGCAGGATTGCTTGCTGTTCTCTAGGGCAATATCCTCATGAAGAGGCTTATGTTGCAAGTAATGATATATTTGAGATGGAAGCTTTCTGTTCCTGTTCCAATCGGAATGAATTACCTCTTGACAAAATTAAGCTCATGTAAGGTATGACTGTGTGTCTGCTGTTTTGTTATTCAAATTATTATTTGAATCCCTTGATTTGGGAGCCATGAAACTTGATGGAGGCAGGGGTGGTTCCAACACAAGTGGTTATTTAAATTCCAGCACTTTTTCTTCTTAAATCCTTGAATCACAGAAGTACTAGATTTATAAAATAAATAGATTAAGTAATACAGTTCTTATCTAAGAGTCAAGTTTTGCTTGAGCATTGAGAAGAAGAGAACTTCATAATTTTGATGAATTTCTTACAAAGTTAAATGAGTACTGTTGTGTCCAATTAAAGTGAATGGTTAAGGTTTTCCACGTACAGATTTTGCCATATGCATAATTAATGGAGCATAATCCTGCTTTAAAAGAGTTGGGGTTCCAAATATTTAGCATTTCCATTAGCCAAGCCAACTCAGTAATAGCTGTTGGGGACTTTTTCACTATTATTTCAAACAAAAAAGATCATTAGTAACACCCAGTGGAAAGGCTACCAAATCTCTGTTTCAGCCTATTGGTTTGCAACATTTGCAGAACTTAAAATTTTCTTTAGGTATAAAACTGAAAGCAAAGCATTCGCACTCCTTGTCAGGATGACAAACTCCGAAGGGTAAAGACCATGAGAAGGTAAGACATTATGTATATTCATGAGATCAGCTATGGGGAAATACACAAAGTGAGTTCTCCCTAGCCAAAGAAATGGATCTACTGTTGGCTCAGCTGCATATGCAAAAATGGGAGCCGGAGTGGACCCAAATAGAAGAAAAAGGTGCTGGAGGCTCATGTATACAAAACCTTGAATAGGTCTATTGATGTGCTTTATGTTCTTGTTTGTTAAGTATTTCATATAATTCCAGTCTGATCTGGTTGATCTAATTGCATGATCATACCACCAAATATTGTCCTGGTTTGTAGTAGAAGAGCAGCATAATCCCACATCTTATATGGCCACAAACACGCTACATTGTTACATTCCATAGTGTTTTCCTTTAACATAGTTTTTAGCTAACTTAGGTTATGGATGCTTGGGAGTTGGGATGGGGAGATGGGGCAAACTCTGTGTTACTTTTTTTCCCTTCCCCTGTTTGTTAAACTCTTGGTAATGTGTGCATTTTGTGCAATTGCCATTTGTGGTTTTAAGCAGTTTTTCATGCATGTTTTTTTATGCAGTGGGACATTAAATGTTATTACTGCATGCAGAACCGGTGTGCGATTGAGACATTGGATGGTATTGTTGCTTTCCTGGTCAAGGCATTTGGCACTCATCTCAGGCTGAATTGGGCATCTCATCCGAAGCGGATCTTCTCTAACAACACTAATGTAACAAAGATTTTTTATTTATTTACTTCTTCCGTCTCATTGTTTTTGTTATGGAGATCTCTGATACGTATGTCGATACATATTTTTTACGGTTAATAACTTAAATTGTGTATAAGGAAAAATTATAAAAATATGATATTGTAAAATTACAAGATTTAATGAATCTAACAAGATTTCATTGGACTATGTTTTTTTTTATATATAACTATGATAAAAATTTAAATCAAAGCTAAACAATAAATAGTGCCACTAAATGATCTGTAACAAAAATAATGAGATGATGTAGTATTTATTTCTTTTATTTTTTTTTTGTTCAACATGCTATATAGGATATGAAGTGGGTGGTTGGAGTATATATTACACAAATTACAAAAGAACAAATGGAATGGATAGGGGGCGGGTGGAAATCAAACCCGCAACCTAAATGTTGGGAGTCATGAGATTTGGTCAAGCCAAATCTAAACTATTGAGTTTGATTTCATTAAGTTTTAGTTGATTTCAATTTATCATTACAAGAATTTTTGTTTTACCAACCAAATTTTTTAGTAGAAAATCCTAAATCTCGGTCCTAAAAAATTTAGTAATCGAATTTGCGAATGGAATTCCTTAGTTAACAATATTTCAGCGATCAAATTCATAATTTTTCTAGTAATGTGATATTGATTTGGGCTTAAACACCAAATAAATTGAAGAAAATTAGTAAACAATTGGGCTAGAAATTGAATTAGGACTAAAAATAATTGTTTAGACCTATGTAAATTTTTAAAAAGGGAAGGCACATTCTTTACTTTTCTTAACTATTGATTAAAATGCACATGACTTACAACTTATAGAGGGGCACAAGCCCATCCATTCATCCCTTACTTTCGCCCTGTCCCTATGTAACAAAGGTTCTTTCTTGTAATAAATATTCCTCAATATAGCTACTCCATGTAGCTAGTTTTTTCACAATGTTTAATTATTTTATATTCATATAAAAGAGAAAAGTAAATTTTCAAAAAAAAAAAAAAAATAGATATATTAAGAATGATATCTAGTTTTCTTGTTGCGAAATAATTTCCAGTCAGCATTCGCTTGCACAACATAGGATGGAATAAAAAAAATCACCGGCTACACTACGAAAACCAAATATTCCTACTTAGGGTCTGTTCTGCACGCAGAGCTGTAGCTGTGAGCTGTAGCTGCAAGCTGAAGCTGTAGGCAGCTGGAGCTGTAAGGAGCTGTGGGAGCTGTAGCTGTCAGTTCTATTTAAGTGTTTTGTACAACTAGCTGTAGCTGTGAAAAAATGTATGAAATGACATGAAAGGACAAATATTTATGTAGAGTATTGGATAGTGGGTTGGTTATTGGGTTAAAATTGTGATTACTAAAAAATAAGCTCCTAGCTTATTTTTTAACGCTACTACAAGTAGCTTCTAAAAAGAAGCTTCCAAAAGCTCCCAAAAGCTTCCAAAAGCTAGTGTGCAGAACGGGGCTTTTGTTTTGAAATAAAAGCTACAGCTACCAAAAGCTCCTAAAAGCTCCTAAAAGCTACGTGCAGAACAGACCCTTAGGATGCAATATGAATTTTATAGAAAGGCGCGCACGTGTGCATCTATTAAATAACCAAGAAATTCAATATTGAAGACACTCACCCGAAAGTATAAAAAAGTTCAACAATGTTAATTGTATCCACGTATAATATATTCCCTCGGTTGGGGATTTACCCTAGTGGTCAAGTCCCCTTCTCTCAACAATAGGTTGAGAGTTCGATCCCCACCCAGCCCCCTATCCCCTCCCTTTTATCCCCGTTGTAATTTGTGTGGTTTGGGCTCCCACACTTTCAAACAAAGTTAGGGGCACTCACTTGAAAACTTTCTCCACTCTTTCAAACACACACATTTCCCCACCCACAACCATTACCCAAAGTCCCAAACTATCCCTCCCTCAACCAGCGGCTGCAACAAATGGCGGATGCAGGGTCAAGGCGGTGAGGCGATGGCGGCGGTGCATCAACAGAAACGGAAGAGGGTTGGAAGAGGTAAGTTCGGAAATAAATAATCTACATAAATTTTGGCCGGCTGAAAATACGACTCTTTTCGGTCAATACTTGCCAAAAAATCCTTATCACGCACGGTCATCATCAGTCGTTCACTAAAAGTTCCTAAACACGAATTTAAATACATTTCGACCATCATTAACAAAAAATATCACTCATTTTTAGCCAATGTTGGCCGAAATTTCTTATTATGCAGGACCGTTTCTGCATATGCACAAATTACAATAGAAAACACTCTTCAATGTGCGAAATCTACATAAATGATGTAAGAGTATTAACTTTTTCACCACCATTGCTTCTGAATCATCTCCGGCCATGTTCTTCTCAGTGTGTACATATAGGCGGCCTTTTATAAATTATATATATGGACGTATTTTTAAAATTTTATCAATAAGACATATGGAGTAGTTAATTAATTCTAATTCATATGCACTTCCTCCGTTCTTATATATCTATTTCATTTGCATAATAACAACTATTCATTAAGTAATTTTGATTAATTTTTTAACATGGTTCTATAATACAAAACATAGTCAAGTGAGATATTGTTAGATTCGTCTAATCACGTAGTTTTAGAATATTAATTTTTATAATTTTTACTTATATAAAACATGAATTATTATTAGTTAAAAATATTTTATGGATTACGTAAAATACAGAAATGGTGCAGTTATTAAGAACAGATGTGGCATAATATAGAAGTACCATTTATTGTTTAATCAGTGCACCATATGAAGCTTCCTAATATTTTAGTAGGATTTTCTCTAAATGCAAGAAAAAGGCCATACTAATTAGGTAGTAGCTACAGCCTAAAACATGTTATAGCTGTGTTTGGAAGACAGTAGAATGTGCAGCATATTATTTGGTAAGCAATAGATTTGAGAGCATATTTGAGCTAAATCTGCTCAAAATCAATATGCTTCAATTGGAAGCAGATCAAATATGCTATTCTATCTGCTAGTCAAATTTACTCTTCATATCTGCTGATTAAATATGCTGGTCAAATCTACTATCTGCTATATGTTATCTGCTGACTCCCAAACAAACACATAGCCTTATAGGATCAAGATTGCAATTTATGCAAATTTCCTTAAAATGTAAATGAGATAATAACTAAAATAGGCCACCAGAAGGAGGTCATTCTACTTTTGGGCCACGATATTTTGATTTAGGAAAATTGTCCATTAGAAGGACTTTGGGTCTGAATTTAGGCCATTTGCCCGGAATTCGGGTCGCGATGGCCTAAAAGTGAAAATGACTCCTTCTGTTGGTCTATTTTAGTTTTTTCAATTATTTTTTAGTTTTATGTAATTAAAACAAAAAATACTCATCGTGTGCCATTATTTATGTTCTACTTTCTTTTTTTCTTGTTGCAATATTTTATTTCATTTTCATTTTAAAAAATAATTAAATACTAATCGCCAAACATACCCATCACATCATATTGATAAATAAATATATTAAACTTTCCAACTCACTACCATTAATAATTCCAATCCAGCCAACGACTCCGAAATATTTTTAATACTAATATATCCCTACATTTAATACTAGTTATCCCTAAATAAAGTACCGTATCCGAAATATGTGATGCTTCGAGTGGGGCAAATAAAAATAAAAAAGAAGTATTATATATAATCGGGTCAGGTAATCGGGTCACGTATGAATTTCGTAACTTATCCATACTCGATATTATTTATTTTGGTTTCGGAGAATACCTAATCCGACCCGATATTTTATTTTGGTAATTGGGTCACATATATCTTATTCATACGCGGGACACGATTATCCGATGATTTACCCGGTCCAATGGGTAAAGTAGACATATCTTCCCATTGCCTAAAAATTTTGAGACATTATTTTGGGATGGAGGGTGTAACATAAGAAATAAAATAAATGTTAGTTCAAATATATTATAAAATAAATAAAACAAATTTAAATTCAAATAAATTATAATATAAAATAGAGGTAAATATTTTTTTAGGCCATCAGAATCCACTATTTTTACTTTTGGACCATGATAAAGTTAATTTCCATAATTGAGCCACCACAAGGTTAGCGGGCTGAAAATCTAGGCCAATTGTACTAATTTTTATGCGCAACGGGCCGCATGGTGTTTACTCGCACAATGGCCAACGGTTGAGGTGATGTCAAAATTCAGTGGGTTTACCGGTAGGAAATGGGTTTATATCAATTAGTATAATCTCCCACAAATCGACGAAACAACCCTAACCTTCAGGCGTGGGAAATTTGTTCTCAATCTTCGTCTTCTTCTGCTCTCCATCTTCTTCTGTAGTATTGTTGGTGTCAAAATTTTGGTTTCGGAGACAGTTTAGTGAATGTTGCTTGTAATTTTGAATCCGAAATTTTCATCGATTGTTTTGTATGTCGATCAAAAGTGAATTTTGAGCTTACGGTTGTTATCAATAGGCGATTTCGATTAAAATCGGTATAACGTTCACTGCAATCTGATTTCCGGCCATTTTTCCTACGAAGTGTAACCGGCCAAAAAATGAAGACTTCCGGCCAAGTTTCGTCACAACGAGCTACGATATGCTTTTCTGAAATCTAATTACATATTCACAATCCTCATGTCAAAATTAGTCGAATGCACATAAGAAACGCTATTTTGGTGAAGTTTGAAGCCTCGTCGGAAACACTATTCATTGTCTTCTCCGGCGAGAAAATTTTGATCCGACGACTGATATGTGATCTGAAGGCACCGACGTGATCCTTGGGAGGTCCAGATTCATCCTCTACATCTATTTTCTTGATTAGAATCGTGTATCCTTAAGTTTTAGGCGGCGACATTTGAGAATTATATTTGGATAATTTTAGGGTTTTTCCTATTTTGAGCTTTCTGATGAACGAGAAAGGGCATTTCTGTGTGATATAGAATCAACGTCTATGAGCAAGGGATCAGACATCACGCTGTAAAATTCTGATGTGAACTGTTCGGCATTTGGAATCGGGTTTTGAGAATTTAAGTTTGATAAGTTTTCAGAAGAGAAACAAGTGACGAGCTTCAAAGGCAGTATGGGATTTTGGAGTCACATGGTAAATGATTCTCAAATTGAAGATCCCTCACACCCTTGTTCTTATCTGGTTATTGAATTCAGCTTTTGAGAATCCAAGATTGATAGGAACTCGTCCAAAAGGGGAATCATGATTGTCGTTGGTCCATTACATAATCTCGTTGGAATTAATGTAATTGAAATTGAGAGTTATCATGTTTCTGATATCATTAGGGAATTAGACTACACGCAGCAAATGGAGTGTAATTGCTGGATTAGTTTTTCTCAATTTTTTGTAGGAAGTGGGTTCGCACACGTGAACCCATTGAATTTCGACACCTCAGCAGGGGCGGGGTCCTTTGGGTAAGTTAACAACATACGGCCCGTTACTCATAAAAATCAGTACAGTTGGCCCAGATTTTCAGCCCGCTATCCTTGTGATGGCTCAATTATGGAAATTAACTTTATTATGGTCTAAAAGTAGAAATAGTGGATTCTGATGGCCTAAAAAAAGATTTACCTCTATAAAATATAAATATGTTTTATTATTATTATCCCAATATTTTCGAACACGATACTTTATGTAGAGGTAATTAGTATAAAATGCAGGGATATATTAGTGTTAAAAAAGATAACTTAAAAATTTATATAATGTGATTGTAATGAGTTTATGATTTTAATTAATTTATTATGTGTGATTTACTGACATGTGGTTGTAGGTTGGATTGATATTATTAATGGTAGCGGGTTTGAAAATTTAATACTCCCTCCATTTTCAAAAAATTTAAACGGACCCACTGTGCACGCAGTCTAATGCACATTTTAAACGATTAATAATTCAATTTCGGTATAAGTATAAATTCTAAAAGTTCGATATTTAAAAACTACTCGACGAGACGAATCTAACAAGATCTCACTTGACTATATTTTAACTTATATAACTATGATAAAAGTTTAAATCAAAGTACGTCTGTGAATAGTGCTGATTTTCCAAATGTTCCATTTATTGGAGAACGGAGGGAGTATATTTATTTATTAATGTGATGTGATTGGTAGGTTTAACGATTAATATTTAATTATTTTTTAAAATTAAAATGAAATAAAAATATTGGAATAAGAAAAAAATAGGACATAAATAATGACAATTAAAGAATGAGTATTATTTATTTTAATTAATAAAAAATAATTCAAAAAAATTAAAATAAGTCATCAGAAAGAATCATTTTCATTTTAGGCCATTACGAATTATGGTCAAATGACCTAAATTCGAGCCCGAAATCCTTCTATTGGTTCATTTACCTATTATGACTTAAAAGTGGAATGACTTATGGGTTGTGATTATCTAAATTGGCGGTCAAAACCTATTTTAGTTATTATCTAAATAGTTTTGTACTTCAAGGAGCTTTACAGTTTAAATTGGCGGTCAAAACCCCTCCACCATCCCTGAGGAAGACGTGGTAGAGGGGGTTAACGGCTCGCAACGCCATTTTCTTGGCAACCCATAAAGGAGCAGTCTTCATCACGTTTCCATTTGACAAGAAATGGGAAGAATGGCTAGGAACGGACAAGCAAGCTTAACGAAGGATCTCATGCTGAATGAGAAGTGTTGAGATTGAAGAATGAAGATCACGTGTTTGATAAAATGACTACAATGAGTGGGAAGCCAAATTGTCTTCAACGTTCGGTCGGCATGGTTCATTTCTAGAAGCGGGTCCAGAATCATGGTCCTGCTGGTGGCACTGCCACGAATTTTGATGGTTCATCTCTAGAATGTGGTGAATTTGGTTGCCAAGACAATTCATGAGAACGAACGGCTCCGTTGGTGACCCAAAATGATCCTTTGCATAACGGCTCGCGTGCTGGGATGGAAATTCAAGTAATGGGTTGGAGTACTGAATGACCAGCCCAGTTCGGCCACATAATTCTAGGCAGTCAAGCGGTTTTTAAGGATTTACCTCCGCATCAACGCTAAAGCGCCCTCCATCTTTGCTTTATCTCACTTTGTCGTATTTGAGGTTGTTGAGAGTGTCACATTCTTTTTAACTCCAATGCGGCTTGATGGTAGCAGATGCAAAATCATCTCCTTCGCCTTTGTGGTTGTGGTGAGTGACTGACTGAGTTTCTCTGCTGTTTTTTTTCTTTTTCATCTCTTCTCCTTTTGAAACTTTCAATTTGTGGAAAAGGGTAAGAACTTGATCTTGTCTTTATATTTGTTTTAGGTTTCCGTTTGTGGTTTCAAGCAAGTGAATGTTGCCTTTGTTTAGAAATCTGAGGCTGGCCTGTAGGACTTGTGGGGCTCACTAGTTTTACGTGAAATTAATCACTTCTTTTGGAAATTCTATGACCAGTATAAGATTGTTATTGAGTTGATTTGATTAATGTGTGGATCCATTGATTTTTGCCTTTTTTCTTCTCGCCTTTTGTGGTCTATGTTGATAGTTCTGGTTCCTTGTGTTACATACATGATCATGCTTTCATTTCTAATCTTGGTTTCTCTAAAAAAAAAAATTTTTTTTTCAAGTGCAGTTTTAGAAGGATATACAAATTTTGTCATTAGCAATTAGTTACTGATTTTGGGAGTGAAGTGATATCATGATTGAAGTAAACAGAAGCTCATTCCAGATTAAGTCAGAAACATGGGCTCACACACTTCAAGCAATCCTTAATCGAAAATATTATTGAGCAGCAATATCATTGTCTTTTGACATGATCAAGTGGTCAACGGAATTTTGCTTTAACTATTGTTCCTTTATCATTCTTTCTAGTTGATTTGATGAGATCAATGACAAGATTGGCAGTTATGAGACGTCCAAACACATTAAAATATTTTATGATCGTGCAATAAAGAGTAATGATGAATAAACAAGTGCGACTGTTAAGGGAAAAGGTGATGAGATACGTGCACCCAATCATGTACATCTTTGTCCTTTGTCGTTATTTTGGTTTTTGTATCTTTTGGTTAACGGAAAACCAACACGAACTACTCTTCTCAACTTTAGTTAAATTCATCACTCAACTTTAGCAAGTTCAAGATAATGACAAAGGACAAATATTTACATGGTTGGGTGCATTGAGTCTTGTATCGCACTACTTTTTTCCTTAACTAGAGTCGCACTTGTCTATTCGTCATTAATCTATATTGCATGATCATCAGATATTTTAATGTTGTCGGATGTCTCATAACTGCCTTTCTTGTCATTGATCTCATCAAATCAATTAGAAAGAAATGATAAAGGAACAACAGTTCAAGTAGAAATCTGTTGACCAATTGATGTCACTTTTTTTTTTTTGGAAGATGACCGATTGATCAAGTTGAAAAGATATTACTGCACAGTGATATTTTCGATCAAGGATTTCTGAAAGTGGGAGTCCATGCTTCTAACTTGGTCTGGAATTGACTTTAATCTAATTTTCTTCTGTCTAACTTTCTACATTGACAGGAATTCAACAAACTGTGTGGCAAGTATGAATCCTGGGAGTAGCAACCATGAGGGCAGGTTCGACTTCCCTGGGTCAGATTACAATGGTGCTCCTGAGAATCTCAGGTCCAGAGCTTCTATTGATAGGATGGATCCGCCACCTAGAAACCACATTGGAACATCAAATGCTACTATGCATGCCCCACTTGAATGCCCTGTTTGCAAGGGGACAATGTACCCTCCTATTTACCAAGTAAGTTCTTGTTTAACCCAATTCATTTGGTATGTGCAAAATTAGCCATTAAAATCTTATTGACCTAGTAATTGCAAATTTGTGTATCTATGCATCAATCCTTAATGTTACTGCTAGAGCGATGCCTTTTTAGGCCAGCACAATTTGGGGATTCAGATTATCTCAGTAGTTGCATTGGTCCCTTTTGTGCTAATGAAGGTGGTTATACTAGTGTGGCAACAAAGATGGATTTGCTTGGTGTACCTCTTGATATTTGCTGCAACTTAAGTTGGCATCTATGAAGTTGGATCTATTTAAGATGCTAATGCACTTCTTTTCATCCAACATTTTTGCCTTCCCAAGTGTTTTTCTAAAATTGCCTATGCTATGCTTGCCTGTTGCCCATTTCCTTTGGTATCTGTTCGATCACTTTGTGATTGTGCTTGGAGAAACATATAAAAATATGCAAAAAGTATTTTCTTCAGAAAATATGCAAATAGTAGTATGTATTCAATCATCTACCTCCTGTGTAGAATGCATACTGAAGCTTGCAAAATACTTTGTTTTTACTATGGTTTAAACTTTTCCCATTGTAGTGTCAGAATGAGCATACTCTATGCTCAACATGCAAGTCAAAGGTACAGAGTTGTCCAATTTGTTGTCGAGAGCTAGGGATAATACAGGGCTTGGCAGTGGGACGAGTACCAGATTCGCTTGATGTGGCATGCCAATACCAGGGTATAGGCTGCCAAGAGATGTTCCCACACCACAACAGGATTAAGCATGAAAAGAATTGCAGGTTCCGTCCCTACAGATGCCCTCTTGGTGGAAACCTATGCCCTATGACCGGTGTCATCCCAGGGCTGCTGGCGCATCTTGTGTCTGATCACAGAGTTGATGTGCACTACGGGTGCCATTTTAACAATATTTATATCAACTCCAAGCCCTTCGTTGAACAAGGAATGTGGACGCTCACTGTAAGGGCTCTCTCTGTGTCTCTCTCTTTCTCTCTGGGTAGGAGATAAAAGCATAACTTTGTCTTGGTTGTGCAGGTTTTATGCTGTCACGGGCGTCATTTCTGTCTAAACTTTGAGACCTTCCATCTGGGGGAAATGCCAGTTTACATGGCCTCCATTCAGCTGATAGGAGAGGAGGACGAGGCGAGGGCGTACGCCTACATGTTGGAAGTAAGTGGAGGCAGTAGGCGGATAAAATGGGAGGGTGTTCCGAGGAGCATCCGGGCTGGCTTTTCGGAGGTGAGGAATAGCATGGATGGACTGATTATTTACAGAGAGGCGGCGCAGTGGTTATGTGGAGGAGGCGACAGGCAAGAGCAGAAGTTGAATGTGTCGGGACGCATTTGGAGGAGGGCAGAGACAGAGGAGGTGGGAAACAATTGAAGCAGCAGCATATGCATATGCATATGCATATGCAGTGGTGGCAATAGTAGTTTGATTGTTAATACACTCATTCATGAGTCTTTTTAGGTGCCGTTGCTGACCAATATTTTCAAAATCAGACAAGGATATGCTAAATTTCAAATATCACCCCCTGGGATAACATGCATTCTCACAGATGGATGATAAAAACCCTATGACTATGAGTTTGGACTAACATATTCTATTCCATCAATGACCATCATTTCATTTCTGGATTCTGGTGATTATGTTTTAATTTTGATTTTAAATTATTTTTTATGTACTTGCTAGTAGTATTTTTTAAAATTATGAAAATATATACTTACTCCATCCTAGATAACATGTCTTTTTTTATTTTTTGACAATGTTCATTGTTCAACTTTAACTCAATTTTATTGCAATTATATTGACAAAAATAGTCGAGTTGAGTATTGTTAAAATCATATAATCATGTGGTTTTAGAATATATATATATATATGTACATATGTACATAATTTTTTGTTTTACATATTTTTTGAGATATTAGTGATTGAAAAAGTGTTTAAAATTATGTGGAATCAAACAAGATTGGTATTTAAAATTTGTGTTTTTAGCAAAAGATAACAAGGGTGGGAATTAGACTTGACCCCAGTGGCCATCTTCCCTGCATTCCGGGGACCCGCCTCCCTATCTCTCCCCTTTATTCCAATTTGTAATTTGTGTGATTTGTGTTCTCACACACCTTTGCCGACACATAGGTGTCAATGTTTATCGAAAAAAAAAAAAAAAAAAACTAAAAAAAAACCTAAAAAAAAAAAACTAAAAAAAACTAACAAGGGTTAATCCCAAGCTCCGGTCCCCAAACAACGTTTTATAATTATGTGGAATTTTATTAGCATAAATAGTAGTATTATTTAATTGGGGAAAAATAGGCTTTTTTAGGTTTATTTTTAAGAAAAATAATTTCTAAGAAGTAACCCATTAAGTCTATTCATACCTCAAAAGTTAATTTTCGAACTTGAAAAGGTATGAAAAATTTCTTGGTGCATAAAAATAAAATAAAAAAGAAAAGAAGAAGAAGAAGAAGAAGAACAACATTTGATATGCAGTGTAAAAATTTAGGATGGAATGACTACTATTTTTTTTAGGTGAATATAAGGGTATCCAGGGACTAATCCTTCGAGGATCTGGTGGTCATTTAAAGGTTACCTCTCCCAAAGCAGAATTATGCATACATAAAGACTCGAACCCGAGACTTTTAAGCTACCACTCAGGCCAACTGCGTTTGCTATGGAATGACTACTATTATTACTTTATAAAAATGAAAAATCTATAACATTTAAATGAATATTTCTAAAATGTAGAGTAATTTTTAGTCGCATAATAATAAAAATTAATGAAATGAAAGGTTATACGTATTTGTTTCTTTGAAAGTGCAAGATTTACTTTTTGCATGCAATTCCATGCATATTTTTATCGATTAATAACTAAAATGATACTTCCTCCGTCTCACTATTTTTGTTACGGACCCACCCAGCACGTATGCCGATACACGTTTTTAACGGTTAATAACTTAAATTATGTACAACGAAAAGTTATAAAAAGTTAATTGTCTAAAACTACAAGATTAGACGAATCTAACAAGGTCTCACTTGACTATATTTTTTCTTACATAGCTTTGATAAAAATTCAAATCAAAGTTAAACAGTGAATAGTGTCAAAAAACCATCCGTAACAAATATACTGAGACGGAGGTAGTATAAAAATAAAAATTATTTTAATAAAATAATAGAGAGTGACTGTTGTACACATTTTATGCTTTTCTTTTAACACAATAATTGTCCATTTCTGGGGGCGATTTTTCGACAGATAATGGCCGAACAGTGATTGGCGAAAATGAAACACCACATCAGGAACAATCGGTTGAACGCTGTATATTCACAAAATAGATAAAATATCATTCATTCGTCTGCTTAAGGACGAAATTAAACTATAATTCGGCTAATAATGGTTGAAATAATACTATACGCTTGGCCATTAATGGCCGATTCTGCACATACGAGAAACATGAACACAATTTCCAACTACTGCACGAAATCTACGCAAACGAAGAAGAAGTGTTACTTTTCTCACCACTATCGCATTTAGACCATCCGCAGTCATATTTTCATCAATTGGAAAGATGTATAAATCACTCACTCTCCTTTACTTGCTTGAGAGCTTAACAAATGAGAAATAAATGGAGTTAGGGTTAGGGTATGGTTTGGGGAAGGAGGAAGATGGAGGGTATGCTGAATATTTGGAGGGTTTGGAGTGTGTGTATTCAACAAATGTCTATACCCAATTATAAGCTCGGTGCCCTCAACATATGGGTTTGATGTCTTCAACATTGGATTTAATTCATTAAGGGTGTTTTTGATTTTTTTTTTCCTCTTAAGTGGGTGCCTCTAACTTTAATTGTGTGCACATATCCACGCCCAAAATAATACTACTCCATCTGTCCCGCGAAATGTGACAGTTTCTTTTGGGCACGTAATTTATATGGTGGGGTTTAGTTGTTAAAGTGTTGTGGGTATTTGTGTTTAAAATTTTAATGAATTTTTATTTTGTTTATTGTTTAACTTTGACTTTATATTATGATAATAATTTAATTAGAAAAAAAATATTCAAGTGTAGTCTTGTTAGAATAGTCTAGGCGTCTAGTTTTAGAATATATATTTTATATAATTTTTAT
The DNA here is from genome assembly GCA_030278955.1 of Hygrophila difformis. Taxonomy (NCBI): domain Eukaryota; kingdom Viridiplantae; phylum Streptophyta; class Magnoliopsida; order Lamiales; family Acanthaceae; genus Hygrophila; species Hygrophila difformis. Next base: position 34,714,738 of record JAOANR010000013.1, on the reverse strand, counting down.
TTGTACCCATTTTAAAATATGAAGAATTAAAGAAATATAAAGAATTTGTGTAGAAAAATAAAAGTGTATTGGAAGTTGTGCAAAATAGTTAAAGTAATTACTTTTAATGGGATTTTGGTAACTATTAGTAAGATTCTAATCATAATATATTAATTTAATTTATCTAAAATGGGAAATGTGTCAAATTTAGTGGGACAACTCAAAAATAAATATATGTCACATTTCGCGGGACGGAGGGAGTACAAGATAAGACAATTGTAATAAAATCTCACATAACTATATTTTTTTTATATAACTAGAATAAAATAAAATGAATTAAAATTACACAATGAATAATATTAAAAGGTGAAGTATTTTACTTTTATGAAAATGGAGGTAGTACTCCCTCCATCTCATTTAACTTGTATTATTTGACTTCTGCACACAACCAATGCACTTTTTCCATGGTTAGTATATGAAAATATGTATAATAAAAAATTATATAAAATATATATTTTAAAACTATATGATCATACGATTCCAACTAGACCCGGGACGAGGACATAGCCCAAGCGGTTAAGTCCTTTGACTTCCAACGGAAGGTTGGAAGTTCGATTCCCACCGGCCCCCTATCCCTCCCTTTATTTCCCCTTTGTAATTGTGTGGCATGGGCTCCCACCACCCCTTTCCAGGCCTTCAATGGCTCCCTCAAAAAAAAACTAGACCCAACTTGATTTTTTTTTCAAATATATATATTGAATCAAAGTTAACAATAAACAATGTAAAAAAGTCAAACATAAAAAATTGACGGGACGAAGGGAGTAATAAATTGGGGTCTAGCAAAAATATACTTTCTCTGTTTTTTAATATTTACTATGGACCCATACCATACGCAGTTCCATATACATTTTAAATTATCAATAACTCAAGTTCGATATAAATAATAATTTTAAAAGTTTGATATTTAAAAACTCAATACCAGGCGAATCTAACAAAATCCTACTTGGCTATATTTTATACTTGTATAACTATAATAAAAATTAAAATCAAGGCCCTCCAATGAATAGTGTCATAATATATGTAATGTGGCAAACATTGGATAACAACGAAGGAATTACACAAGTAAATTGTGGCCAATGTAATAAAAATTCGAACAAAAAGGTAGTAGTCTGGTTGGAGCCTGGAGGAGGCCAAAGCCCTTCCCTATCATTGATACCATACAGAAGAACTCTGCAGTAAAAGCCTGAGAAAAATGGTACTGCGAAATCTCTCTAGAATCCAAAAGTTTGTCGCTCCATTTTCTGTCAATGCCCATTTATGTACAAGGCCTTTATCTAACTCCCAATATTCTTTGCTAGCCGATCCTTCAACCACTTCCTCCTCCTTCCAAAACCCTATTAAAACCCTTCCAACTACCTTTTTCGCTGCCCCCTTCTCCTCGCAGTCCGTAAAGAATCAATTTTCATCGCGTTTGCCTTTGACCAGGGATGGAAATTATGAGGAATTGGACGAACAAGCTTTCCCCGTTTGTCCTGGCTGTGGAATTCATATGCAGGATTTTGACCGGGAACAGCCTGGGTTTTTTATTCAGCCATCGGAGAAAGGCCCCAACTACAAGAAATTTAAAAAAATGATTCCCATTACGGATGAGAGTGAGGTATCGGATTCTTTCAAGAAGGGTATCGTAAATGAGATGCTTGAAGGTGAAAGTTTTAGTAGTATTGAGATTGAAGATCAGGTGTTTGAGAAAATGCCCAGGAATATGAGACATGTTAGAGGCTTTGATGAGCAAAAGGTGAGTGAGAAACCAATTGTCTGCGCTAGGTGTCACAGTTTAAGGTATCATCACAAGGTAAAGGATCCGAGTGTCGAGAACTTGTTGCCAGATTTTGATTTTGATCACACGGTTGGGAGGAGGCTGGCCTCTATAAGCGGGTCCAGAAGTGTGGTTCTGCTGGTGGTCGATGCTACGGATTTTGATGGTTCATTTCCTAGAAAAGTGGCTAATTTGGTTGCCAAGACAATTGATGAGAATGAACGGTCGTGGAAGGAAGGAAAACCAGGGAATGTACCGAGAGTAGTATTGGTGGTGACCAAGATTGATCTTTTGCCTAGTAGCATTTCACCAACTGGGCTTGAGTACTGGGTTCGGACACGTGCAAGGGAAAATGGGGCTGGGAAGATTACTAGTGTGCACTTGGTGAGTGCTGTGAAGGACTGGGGAGTAAAGGCTTTGCTAGATGATGTGATTAAGTTTGCTGGGCAAAGAGGGCATGTGTGGGCTGTAGGGGCTCAAAATGCTGGAAAGAGCACATTGATTAATGCAATAGGAAAGTGTGCTGGAACAAAGGCCTCCTATTTAACTGAGGCACCAGTGCCCGGCACCACATTGGGGATTGTGAGGGTGGAGGGGTTGCTCCCAGGAAAAGCTAAGTTGTTTGATACTCCTGGGCTGTTGCACCCCCATCAGATTTCAACCAGGTTGATGATGGAAGAACAAAAGCTAGTTTGGATCACAAAGGAGTTGAAGCCCAGGACATATAGAATCAAAGTTAGTTTTACCCTTCGGTGAATTTTCTCTGCTTCACAAATATGCTATGTTTGTCACATTCATTTGAGCCATGTTGAAAGGAAAATAATTAAAATCATGATACAATACAATTTTCTAATGGAAATAACCTAAGTTATGTTAGTTCTTTTATTTCGGCCATTAACGTTCATTGCTGCCACGTTTTGATTTCATTTGTTTATTTTAAAGATCTAATTTAAACATTTTGTTAATATTCAAACTGAAATTGCAGACTCTGTATTTGTGTTTAACCCTTTCATTTAATATTTAGCTTATTGGGTGGATAAATTGGGTGGATTTAGTTCTGATTGATTACTTATTTCAGACCAGTTTCTTAATTGGCAACATTATGTTTAAATGTACTGAAATGCTGGCATATGCTGTCTTTAGACCAATTCTGATTGGTTCTAAACTAATGAGATGGAGCTTGAACAAGAGAAAATATATTTAGCAACTATGTCTTTATGCTGCCACTGGAATACTAACCTATATAGGTAAAGCTGGTGCGCTATGTATCATTGTTAGATTCCTCCTTTCTTTGTAATTGTATCAACTTATACTGAAAGTATGAATTATGTTGTTACATTTTGCCTTCATGCCCCTATAAATCATGAAATTGTTGCTCACTGTAGTTAAATTATGGACAGTACGTTTTTGCAAACCAATATTCAGAGAAATATAATTTTGATAATTCTCTATCATGCGATGTGAGCAGGCAGGACATTCAGTTCACATTGGTGGGCTCATGCGGCTGGATGTAGAAGAATCATCAGTAGATTCCATTTATGTTACAGTATGGGCTTCTCCTCTGCTTCCTTTGCATATGGGGAAGACTGAGAATGCTAGCACGATGTTTGAAGAACATTTTGGTCATCAGTTACAAGTATGCTATTGCTATTGCCCCTGTTTGATTTGATCATTATGCTGCTAAGCTTCTTGTTCTTCAGTCATCATGCTTTATTTTTGAATTCAAATTTGAGGAAACGAACTACACAAGCATTGTTGGGTTCTTTGGATTGCTCACCAAGATGATAATATTTGTTTAGTTGTTTGTCACCTGAAGAAATTTGTGATTACTTACCATAAAAACTTTTCAATTTTGGTGTTTGGGCATATCTCTACTCTGGAACACGCGAAATATACCAACGAGATATATATATATACGTATATATATATATATACGTGTATATATACTCCCTTCACTTTTTGGTTTTTTTTTGCTCCATTGGGGTTTTTGTTACTGTTCACACACACTTTGACTTAAAAGTTTTATATAGTTATACAAGTTAAAATATAGCCAAGTAGGATAGATTCTTCTCGTCTTGTAGTTTTTAAATATCGAACTTATAGAATTTCTACTTGTACCGAACTTAGTTATTAATGGTTTAAAATGTGCATTGGACTGTGTGATATGTAGGTCCGTAGCAACAAAAACAAAAGGAAGGGGGTATATATATTCAGGAAGGGGGAGTGATTAGTGTAGGGTGACACAGCTGTCCCGAACCTAGGGGCCCGCCACCGCACCAGGTTTTCCAACCATGCACCCAACTTTTCCAGGAATCGGTCGCCTGCCTCACATCCCACCAGCAATGGTCACACCTGAGATCTCTAACAGGGCTGGGGTACACAGTCTGCAGGTTTGCAGACTTGGTGTGATGGCATCAATCCCCTGCCTCAACACCCCACAAGCAGTGGTCACACCTAACCTCTAGCAAGGTTGGGGTTCACTGAAGTGGCAGGCCTTTGGGTTCAGGGGGTGGCCAGTTGTGTCCTGCAATGGTAGGTAGCCCAAGGACTGATTGCTCAGGCGTTGCCTTGGGTCGGGTCAGCCTTGTCAAAGGGACCTATGGGATAATCATTTGCTAAACAGCGTGCTAAAATATTGTTGAATATGATTTATCAATAAATAAATCATAATTGATTAATACATCAACAATCTCCATGCTATCTTCACCAATATTCACTTCTACATTCATCAGTTTAGATTTCAGGGTGGGGATGCAGGGAAGTAGGGGAAAGAAAATCAACCTTATATGCATGATCCTTAATAAATGTTATTTTACCTTTGTGTCCTTGTGCATGAGTGATGGATTGTTATCTAAATGTGTATGCGCACGCACGTTTTAATACCAGCAATATATTTTATTGCTTGTTTCCATCATGTCCTATACATGGAAATTGCTGGGATGGCATGTTCATCTACATGATTTAATTCATGGATATTTCTTGATGTGAAATTAATGTGTCCTAACTTATACTGTGCATCTCCTTGTGCGAAGCCTCCAATCGGAAGGGAAAGAGTCCAGGAGCTTGGAAAATGGGTGCGGAAGGAATTTCATGTGATTGGAGACCGGTGGGCTTCAAGTTCAGTTGATATTGCTGCCGCTGGTCTTGGTTGGTTTGCCATTGGACTCAAGGGAAAGGTTATGTTAGGTGTTTGGACGTATGAAGGAGTCGACCTAATTGTTAGAAATGCTCTGCTGTCTCAAAGATCAAATTATTTTGAAGTTGCGGGTTTCACAGTGTCAGAGATCGTGTCGAAAGCTGATCAAGCTAGAAATAGGAAGCAGCAGAAGGGAAAAAAGGGTGAGAAAGCCAGGTCAACGGAAGCATCCTCGTCAACATCATCTGCATTGGCCGTAGATGCAGATTCAAATCCAACCAACTCGATAACAGGACCCACTCTTGCAAGTTCAACACAATCACCATCGGATGATGATGCAACTTCAGATTCAGCTGACTTGAGCCTCACCACAACACTTGCTTCTTCAGCATCGGTACAGCTATGAATTCCATTTCAACAAACTAACCCTGCAACAATCTGAAATGGTAAAGCTGTTCAAACTCAACGGGCCCTGCCAGGTGCCAACTTATCATCAACATTGTCTCCCCCATACTGTTTCTGCTCGAGCTCCTATCTGCAAAAATGTTGAAAGCTTTGAGTTCTTTCCGACACTGCTGCGCCTTTAATTGTCAGCTGACCGGAAAGACAGAGAGACAACAGCTTGGATTTTTCTTTGGGTTACAAATCTCCACGCCATGTCGATTGAAGGTGATATATTTTATATGTGCTGGCCAAACTAAATCATGAGACTTTATTAAACGCTTTTTTCCCCTATTTTTAATGTACTTTTTTTTATTTTATTTTATTCAAATATATTAGCTCGTTTTTTGGGTAAAATGGTGGTTGTTTATTATTCAAAAAAAGAAAAAAATTGAGGTATCGTAGGGGGTTGGTCGCATCTCCACTTTGTACCATTTGTGGCGAGCATGTGGATGATTGGAAACATGCCATTTTCACATGCTACTGGGCGAGGGAATTTTGGCGTAGGGGAGGGCTAGCACAGGTGAATGGCATTCTGGAAGTGATGGATATTGATGTCCAGACATTGGTTGGAATGGGCATCCAAGTGTTGGGGAGCTTTATTTCTTGCTATTCTTTGGATAGTTTGGGTGGAGCGCAAGGCTCGACAGCATCTACCTTGGATCTACTTTACGAAGCTCATCATCTTCAACAAACCTTGGAAGCTAACCGTGCGTGTATTAGAGAGGAGCGGGAGGTGAGATGGATTAGATGGGAAAATGAGGGAGATAGTGGATGGTTATTAGTATTACACTCCGATGGATGTGTTATGAGTGCTGCCAAAGAGATTGTGCTTTGGGGCTATCCTTAGAAGTAGTAGTAGTAATGGTGATTGGCGTGGTGCTTGTAGTGGTCAATTAGGGGGGCGTACGATTCTGGAAGTTGAATTTAGGGCTCTGTTGATGGGTCTGCAGCTGGCACAGCAAAATGGGGTTAATACTTTCTTGAAGTGAAGTTGGTGAAAGGGGGCGGCGGCAGCTGTCACCAGGCATCATCTTTGGTCTACTATTGTGCAAATTAAGGAAAGGCTTAGAGGTTTGGTTGATTGCGAGATTAGGCATGTCTTTAGAGAGGGAAAATCAGGCAGCGGATGGGCTTGCGCGCAAGGCAGCTCATTATGAGGAATTTTACACTATATGGGTGTTTCCACCAGATGACGAGGATCAGGATGCTCACTCAGGGTTTGTTCTTTGCTCGGTGTTGAATTCTTAGTGTTCTAGTTTTCCTTTTCTGGTTTTTCCCTTTTTTTTTAATATTTTTTCCTTTCTTTGCCGCCTTCTGTATCAACAAAAAAATAAAAAAATAAATACTAATAACCAATATACTATATTTTTTGTATTTTTTTTACCTCTAATGTTTATTACAGGTTTACAGTAAAATGTTGTTTTTACTAATTTAGATGAGGAATTTTGTTTTTTGGGTGGGGGCATTTTATTGTCTCACACTCTCACTTGAAGTTTACTATTGGTTTTTAGGCCAAATTTGAGAGCCCATGTATCGAAACACTGAATCTGAGAGTAGAACTTGAGTTACCACCCAGAATGCCCAGAATGTTCCAACTTCCACGTAGTTTGAGTCTTCTTCATTGGATGTCACGAAGACTCCTGGTCTACTCCTTTTGGTTTTCCTCGGATGTCATGAAAAAGGCCATTAGCTGGTTGTCATGTGGCGACATTGCTATAGAAGAAAAAGAGTGTTGGGCCTTCTGGCTTTGTTGCCATTTAGCATTTGTTCAATTAACAGGTGAGTTTGGCTTAAGCATTGCAATTTGCAAATTTGAGATCAAATTAGGTTTTAAAAAAACTGAGATTAAAATTTTTGAATTTATTCCGAGGTTGAGCTCTAGCTCGAGCTTTGTTCGGCTTAAGACAAGTTCGATAATTATGGCCTAGTTTACTATCCATTGCAAGAAGCACTCCATCAAGTTGTATGAAAATCGACTCCTTGTTGGTCATTTGGTTGCTCAGTTAGTATGTGGCGCACACTCATCGGGTGTGGAAAAAGTTTAGGCAACTCCTCTGCTACAATAGTCATGGTTCCCGTGTTCGCCCCATATGGGTTATCGCATATGCAGGATTGAATCTGTGTCATTTGATAATTTTGATTCAATAATTTTAATTAATATAGGGTCATTATTATTGTAATATTATTTTTATTTTTTATTATTAAAACAAATATTGTATACAATGAAATTCAATATACATATACAAATTTAAAATAATAATATTATTCTTTTTCAGAGTTTCTCATGTGTAATAATGGCATTTATTTATTTTTTCACGACAAAATACTCACTTTGTCCCAATAAGAATTGCCGACATTATTTAACTATGATTTTATTTTATAGTAATGGTGCAAAAATTTAAAATAATAATAATAATAATAATAATAATAATAATAATAATAATAATAATAATAATCAAGTGCGATCTTATTAAAAACGACTGATTATGCAGTTTTAGAATATATATATTTATATAATTTTACTTATACCCATCTTGATATATTAAGTGGTAAACAAGTGCATTGAATTTTGTGTATAAATGAAATTAACCATTTATTATAAAATGGATTGAATATTGTATAATGGGGAAAGAATCCATGTATTTATGTATTTAAAACAAAATCGCAACTATTTGTTTACCTTTCACGAGTTTAATATTAAAATATACCACCACAATAGCCTATATTTGATTATAGGCCACAAACATAGCCATTTGTTTGCCAGCTTCATAAAATAGGACACCATGTGTACATTATGAATTAACAATTCCGTTAGGGTGCGACTAAGCATTTTGACTTGATGTACTGCGGTACATCGCAGCCATTGATTTAATTTATAAATTGATGGTTGAGATTAACTTAAAGGTTAAAATAATAAATTTGCTACATTTAGTTTGTGAACGCTAATCCTTCCATTCTTCTTCCGTTCTTCTTCTCTTCTTCTTTGCATTTCAAGGATTGATATCATACTACCCTCCAATTTGCTTAATTATGCTGCTATACATAGATATACGTCGCTGAAATATTTTTAAATAAAGTCATTGAATTGTTCATGAAAACGTACCCGAAATATTCTAGTTGAGTCGCTGAATTGTTCTTCATAGCATCGCTGAATTGTTCTTCATGGCATCGCTGAATTCTTCTTGACAGCCTCGCTGAATTCTTCTTGACAGCCTCGCTGAATTCTTCTTTGTAGCGTCGCTGAATTCTTCTGTGTAATGTGGCTGAATGCTGAACTCTTCTATGATAGTGTCGCTTAAATATTTTTTATAGCATCACTAAATTGTTTTTTTGTAGCATGATTGAAATTATCTATTAATATATTTGTTACCATTCGTTGATGATTATTTGAAAATATTAGATTAGATATGATATTATTTACCAAATATTAGATATGATAACATACTAAATATAGGTTTACCAAATATTAGATATGATATTATTTACCAAATATTAGATATGATAACAGAAATGTTTTTGGTAGCATCGCTGAATCATTCTTGGTAGCATCGCTGAATTCTGCTTGGTACCATCGCTGAATTACTCTACTTGATCTCGCTGAAATATATTTGATAGCATCCCTTCATTATTTTTGATAGCATCACAGAATTGTTTTTGGTAGCATCGCTGAATTATTCTAGGTTGCGTCGCTGAATTATTCTTGGTATCATCGCTGAATTATGCTAGATACGGTCGCTGAAATATATTTGATAGCATCCCTTCATTATTTTTGGTAGCATCACATAAAGTATCGCTGAATCATTCTAGGTTGCGTCGCTGAATTATTCTTGGTACCATCGCTGAATTATGCTAGATACTGTCGCTGAATTCCTCTACTCGTGGTCCCTGAAATATATTTTATAGCATCACTTAATTGTTTTTGGTAAGATCGCTGAAATGATCTATTAATAAATTTGATACGTATCTTTGATTATAAAAAGATATTATTTGAAATATTAGATATGGATTACCAAATATTTAATATGATTTACCAAATAATAAATATGATAACATACTAAATATAGAGTTACCAAATATTAGATATGATAACATGTCTAAATACTTGTCATATCGCTGAAATGCATTGTTTTTAAAATGAACTATTATTGTGTTATGACAATTATACCCTTTTTCATTTACAACCCTTGGATTTTAAATGGACGCTTCAGATCGCTGCCTTGATGTGCTGTGGGATTTGTTGATTGCACCCTAACTGGACCCATGAATTAAATGATGAATTTGGTAATTACCAATTTACCATACATATAGAATGTTTCTAATTCTTATTATTTCCAGTAAATTCAATGTAATGCTGCTTATATAAGCAGGAATGTAAAAACTTTGGCCACAACAATAGCATAGTTACATGACTGTTTTGATAATTAGCAAAATTGGTAATTACTAGAACGTTCTTTATTCTTATTATCCATTGTGTACATTGAATGTAATGATGCCATATGCAGGATTGTAAAAACGTCGTTTGCACGAATCACACTTGGGATTGATGAGGTAAATCAGTTTCAATATTTACATAAAAAAATATTTTATAGTATTATAAGTATAATTGTTCGTAGTTAATTTAACCAAAATATTATAATTGTTCAATAATAATTTCAACACAACAGTTAGCTTTTAGCAAAAGAAAAAAACACAACATTTAGCTTGTGGGCACGTCTAGGAATCCGTTGGAGTTTATATATTTTACACCCCAATATATAAAGATCTTACATAAAAAAATATTTATGTTTAGTGGGGTGTATTGTATTCAATCAAGACTGTTGGAGTTTTTTGGATTTCTAATGTTGGGATGTATTCACACTATAGATTTTAAAAAGTTTTTGAAAATTTAGAGGTATTCAATATAAATTTTAAAAAGTCTTTAAAAATCTAGAGGTATTCAATATAAAAATTTAAAAGTTTTTAAAAAATTTAGAGGTATTCAACAGTCTATGGATTTTAATTCTTTATAGATATTAATGGATTCTCTTAAAAAATATAACTAAACGAAATCTCTCTAAAATCAGCCAGACTCTTTAAGACTCTTCATGGATTCTATATAAATCAATCAACTCTATGTGGAGTCTATGGACTTTTTAAATCCATCAACATTTTAAAGTCTATAAAAATCTTATAAACTCTCAATCGAATACACCCCTTATTATGTGAGGCTCCTAGGGGTGGGAAATAGGCTAGGCCGGGCTAGGCTTATAGACTCGTACGGCCTGGGCCTGCTTCGATTATATACGGCCTGAACCTGACCTATTACCTGCGATAGGCTTATTTCATGAGCCTGAGCCTGGCCCATTCGTTTAAATAGGCCAGGTTTTAAGCCTTCTAATAGCCTATTTTAAAATTACGTTAAAATGATTTTAAATATATTCGGATATAATTATAAAATTGTAAAGCATAAATTTGTGCACTTGAGCAATATTTTATCCACAATTATTTGCATATTGGGGGGAAATCTTTATATATTTTAAAAATTATGTAAGATCAAAATAATAATTAGTTTACCAACAGCAGTTGGCTTGAGTGCATGGGGCTCTAGTCGTTTAAGCAAGGTCTCGGGTTCGAGCCTTATGTATGCAAAAAACTGCTTTGGGAGAGGCGCCCTTAATTGCCCTTGCAGATCCTCGAGGAATTAGTCTTTGGTCCAATGTGGCCTGGGGATACCCGGTTTCACCCAAAAATAATACTAGTTTACATAAAATAATAATATCATATACTTTTTATGTATTCATGAATCACCAATATTTACTCTGTGCAATAAACATAAATATACTAATAATAATTATAAATATGTCGGCCGGTATACCTAATAGGCTCTTTATAAAGCCTTGGCCTGAGCCTATTTAGCTAAAAAGGCTTTCAAAATAGCTTGAGCCTAACCTATTTACGAAAAAAGCCTGACCTGACCTGGCCTTACATAGGTTAGGCCATAGGCCCCTGTCGGATAGTCTGGCCTATTCCCACCCATACCTACGGCTATGATTTAAAAAATAAAAAGAAATCAGACTTATCAGACTTATTTTATTAATTGATTGAGATTTTAGTTAACTTTGAGGCCCCTATGTAGGGATGGCAATTCCACCCGCATCCACCCGTGATCCGACCCACCCAATTCGTTAAGATGGACGAAAACCCGAAAAACGTGAATTCTTATAGGATGATGGGTGGATCGGGTGACGGATCAGGCCGGAGATGGATTTAGGCTCATCCAACCCACCACCCAATCCATCATCCAACCCATCATCCAATCCACCCATCATCCACTACTTTTATTAAATATATAAATATATATTTTTAAAAATATAAATATTTCACATTAAGTAATATATATTATATATAAAATAAAATAAAAAGTATTAAAAACTACTAATAAAAATTTAAAACCCTATATTGCATTAGAAATTCAGAATCTCTCAATCCCACTCTGAAAATTGAGAATTGAAATCGTTCGCCTCTCCCAAATCGGCAAATCATAACTGTTGCTTCGTCGATGTCTTGCACCGCTGCTTGCCCGAAGCGACACTGACGCTTATTTCTTACTAATATCCTTTTGGCTCTTTACGCTTTCCTTCCTAAGATAATTGTTACTTTGCTTGTTAAAATTTTAGTGGGGATTTGTAATAGTTTAATGTTCAAACATGATTTATTTTGAATCTAAATTATTGCATCCTTTATGTATGTTTGAAATCTACTAACCACCCAATCCACCTGTTTCACCCTTGGTTGATGTGTGGATTGGATTTGGATTGAGTTTTAGATGGATGATGGATGGATTGGATGATCAATATAACATCGATGGGTGGAGGTGGATTTAGGCACCTTTGATCCATTGCCATCCCTACCCCTATTGCTCTGATTTTAAAAATAAAAAGAATCACATTATCAATTTTATGTGATGTAATAATATTTTTTTTTCCATAAAAGACCGTTGTAATAATGATGCATAAAGTTCTAAATTTAGTGAAAGATTTTTAAATGAAGCAAGTTAACGAATAAAAAAACACTGTGAATGTATTTAAGTCAAATGGAATCACATGAATTTTTTTTTTTTTGGTGAACAAATCACATGAAATTTTAAAGATACACTTACCTCTTTTTTTTTTTTTTTTTTTTTTTTTTTTTTAATGAGCCGAAGCCGGATAACAAAAAGATACACTTAATTGTCTGCATAAGAAACACAAAATCAAGGTTATGTTTAATTGGTCTTATTCGGAATCTCTTATTAGTTTTCATCCGATAAAACCAATAAAATCAAATTAATATTTAAATTTATTACTCCCTCAATGTGACTCAAGACATTTTTTATATGCAAGATAATGAAGTTGGGTAAATTAGTATTCACGATGATGATGAATATAAATGATTTCTTTGGGATGAAAAGAATACAAATGAATTTGATGTAAGGTTAATGAATTTAAAATTTTAATTGATTTATTTTTTTGGAATTATAATCAAGTGAGATCTTGTTAGGGATGAAGACCTAGCCCAAGTGGTTAAGTCCATTGACTTCCAACGGAAGGTTGGATGTTCGATTCCCACTGGCCTCCTATTCATCCCTTTAATTCCCCTTTGTAATTGTGTGACTTCCAACGGATTGTGTGACTTCCAACGGAAGGTTGGATGTTCGATTCCCACTGGCCTCCTATTCCTCACTTTAATTCCCCTTTGTAATTGTGTGGCATGGGCTCATATTACCCATTTCCAGGCCTTCAATGACTCCTCTTGAAAAAGTGAGATATTGTTAGATTCGTCTAAACCTTTTTATTTTAGAATATCAACTTTTTATAATTTTAATTGTATACTGCATACAATTTAAGTTATTAATTATTAAAAATATGTATCGGCACGCGTGTGTGTGATCAACGGTGCAAACCCAAAGAGCCGAGAGAATATTTATTAACAGAGACTATTTACTTAAAAAAGAGAAGTTTAAAAATTTGTAATTACTTTGTATTACTGTGACGAGTTGCAAGTGGAGTGTGACTATTTAAATTCTTCCTAAATAAAAATTTCACGCGTATTCGAATTTAAAACTGGAGGACAAAAAACCCGGAAATGTACAGCGCGTAACTAATTTGGATTCCAACGTTCACTGAACCGGAACCCACGCTACATTATGAAATCCAGTTTATATGCGCTTATAATTCCATTCTCCCGCCACTCCCCTCCAAAGATTCATCTTCAAAATATTTCGTACCCTTTAAAACCCTAATCCCAGACCCTATCCGAATCCGCTCTCTTCTTCTTCTTCTTCCCGCCCCTTACGCTCGCTTGGATCTCATTTCTGCCTTTCTTGATTTTTCGGGATGCCGAAGAGGAAGAGTTCTGTATCGGGGAAGAAGGATCAGCTGAAGGAGAAGAGATCCAAGCAGCAAATTTATTGTTCTGATGATGATTTTGTGGATGAAGTGGTGGCGGTTGAGAATAATGATCTGAAGAAGGCAGTGGAGAATGGTAGTGCGGATGTGAAGCTGGAGACTGCGATACCCGGGCGGGAAGAGGGGAAGGGGGAGGATCGGGATGAGGAAGCAGAATGCCGGTTTTTGGGTGAACCGATCCCTTCAGAGGAAGCAAAGCAGCAGTGGCCGCATCGGTACCAGGGGAAACAATCGGTATATACGTATTGACATGCTTGTGTGGCTTTAGGTTATTGCTTTATAAATCCTGTTTGTTTTGTAGGCTTTGGCATGGTTCAATTAGGTTTGTTTAAAAGCACATTTCTTGTTGTGTTGTTAATTATGATGCAATGTTTCTGTTGTCGATACATATTGCGGGTTCAAGAATTGAAATTTAGGCGTGTCAGCTCTTTCTTATCATGGTTTTTTTTCAGAGACGTGCCCATAGTGCCTGAAACCTTGAAGCGGTCTTTTGAAAATGATTATTTGCCATTTATGTCTTGCAATTGAGTTCAGGAGCAGTCTACTTCTTCCACTGCACTTGTGGTGCCCAAACCATTTTCATTTTTGTGATGTGTGTGATGTCAACAACCCTTTTTGTCTACCCAACACCATTTTTGTAATGTGTGTTTGCTGTCAACAACCCTTTTTGTCCAAAAACCATCACAACCAAATACCATAAAAAAAATGGTCGTACCACGACTCTTAAGCATCACAAAACAGATGTCTTTTCCTACTGTAGGCAGCTGCACCCTATCCATGGCCTATGTCTTGATTTGGAATGTGATCTTTATATATGCGTTGTGTGTATATGTGTCACATTGAATTTGTGGTAAAACTTAAGTTGGAGTTTAGTTGTAAATATGATAATGATATAGAAGATAGGTAAAATAGATTATTCGGAGAATAATCCTTGTATATTTAACATTAACTATTTATTACTTTGGATAATGTTATTATCTTTACATAACAATGTTAGTTCCTTTTTGAAGGGAAAGCTGCTGTAAGTTTTTATCTTTATATTCATTGAATTGCATAGCAATAAAATATGCAAATAAATATAGTACTAATAAATAAAAAACTTAAAAATAGTGTTGTCTATCTTTTTTAGTGTATATTTTTCATTTTGTATTTCTTTCTCTGTTTTGTTAAACAGTCTTTTTGCTAGGCTGTTCCACTCTGTTTTTAACATAGATTGTACTTCTCTATAACTTTAGTCCAAGACTCATTTCCTTTATTGAAAGATATACTTCATCTGTCCCAACTAAAATATTCTACTTACTATTTTTGGATATCTCATCACAAATATTTTCTTTCTGTAAATAGAAATAATTTTCCCTTCAAACAACTATGTGGAGTATCAACTTTACTTTAGTTAACGTGCCCAACAATAACATGACAATTTTAATGGGATGGAGGGAGTATAATTTATGTTAGATTGTTTTATTTTTAAGGTAGCTATGGATCTGTTTGGCAATTAGTTGTGAATTGATTATGTGATTAATAAATGGTCAAAATTAGTTGCTTGACAATTTTGAGGCTGCCTACAATAAGCTAAAATTCAAAATATTTCTATTTGCAGTAGTTTAAAAAAGAGCTGATTGGATATTGTTTTAAGTTATTGTCTTTTAAAAAAACTATTTTATCTCACATTGTATTATAAATTAGCTAATTCAATTTTGCAGGGCCTATGTCATTTGTCATTTATATAGAATTGATTTTAGTATGTAGATGTGATTTCACACACAGTAACATATATTATAAAATTTTCAAATAATGGTTTTCTTGCTATATGCTATATTATAGTATTTAGATGTGATTACACTTTATTGTATTTTTGTTTTCTGAGTCCACTGTTGTTGACTGTTATCCACTATTGACTATTATTTAGTGTAGGAAGATTTTCTTATAGACACGATAGATGTGATTCCTATTTAGTAGAGCATTTCCCCCCTTTCAATATGTAGGGCTTCTTTTATAAAACACATTTTTATCATTCAATTTAACATGTGTGCTCATTTCTTAATTTATATGTGCAGTATTTTATGATTTGTTATTTTAGTGGTTAATATAATTCAATGGTATGCTATATCAATGTGATTATATTATGGTTATTTAAATTTTAATATGTATGTTTTCATAACAATGTTGATTTATGTGTTTCACCCTAGGGATTTAGTGGTATGTTTCATAAATTTGTTTATACTTCATTTGTCTCATTCTAATTTTTACATTTCCTTCTGACACGCATGTTGATACACATTTTTAATGATTAATAACTTAAATTATGTACAAGGAAATAAAAGTTGATATTATAAATTTAGATGATAAGATCTCAGTTAACTCTATTTTACTCTGTGAATAAAAGTTAAACTGTGAATAGTGTTAAAAACTTAAGTGTAACATTTACTCTGAGATGGAGTGAGACAGAGGTAGTAGCGTTTATTAAGTGGTGATATAGTTTTGAATTTATTAATAGCAATTGTTCAATTCATGAATTCCTTGTGTAAATGAAATTGTTTTCAAGTAGTATTTTGCTTTAAAGTTTTATTCAGAAAAAAAATATTTGGGTGGGAAGAACAATGTTTAATAGTAATTTTCCATTTGAAAAGGGAAAAGATAAAGAAAATAAATATCACATTTACATAATTTTAACGTTTAGTTATTAGGCATGTTCAATCATTTTCTATAATGATGTAACACCCAAATGAAATGATCTCTAAGAGTTTTAAGGTGATGAACTATGTTATTTATACTCCCTTTGTTTTTATTTATGTATTTCATTTGCATAGATGATATTGTTTATCGAGTAACTTTGATTTAACATTTGAACACAATTATATAAAATAAAATATAGTTAAATGAAATGTTTTTGGATTTGTCTTATTATGTAGTTTTTGAATATCAAATTTTAATAATTTTTAATTGTATACAATTTGAGTTATTAATGGTTAAAAATATATTTTGTATTGCATTAATGAAGAATTGGATTATATTAAAAACATAGTATTAAGTTATGTTAATTTTCAATTGTAGGAATTCATGCAGGCCACATGCCATTTTGTTCAAGCAGAGGTTGATGGACATATTTTCTTCTTGGGAGATGACGCTTTCGTAAAGGTGAGGAATTAAACTTTAAAATTTGAAAGGGTGTAAATTTATAAATGTATCAATTTTTATATTGGTCTTTCTGTGTTTGTGTCTACACGCATGTGTTAATCATATTTAACTTATAGGGACAGGCTACATTGTTATATTCAAATATTAAACCTTTTGAATGTTATTCATATATCTTGTTTCAGGCTGATGATGGAAATGAGAATTACATTTGTAAGATCATCGAATTTTTCCAAGCAGTGGACAAGTCACTAAATTTTACAGCTCAATGGTATTATAGAGCAGGAGATACGGTGAGTCATTTTCACAATTGCTGCTTGAATTTTCTAATAATTTATGTTCTTTTTAATATATCTTTATTGTGTTTAGTAGGTTATCAAAACATGTGGACATCTTGTTGATAAAAAGCAAGTATTCTTTTCTGAAATCAAGGATGACAATCCACTTGACTGTTTGGTCCGAAAACTTAAGATTGAATTTTTGCCATTTAAGGTATGATTTGGACAACTAAATTGCTATTCATTTTAGCGTGTGTGCCAGGCTCTAAGTTTTACACATGTTCACAGGATGGAATTGACTTGAAGGCAGATGTTAAACCCACCTATGATTTCTATTATAATAAGATGTATTTGCTTCCATATACTTCTTTTGTAAGCGTGCCAGCAGGTATCATATATCTATATGTTTCTTTCTATTTTATTTTATCTTTGTGTTTGGCTATTTAATTATTATTTACTGAAATTAGATTGGCAAAATGACATTCACTTCATCCAACTTAAATTGTTACATCTACCAATTTGTTTGTTTTACCCAAATGGTAATATTTCTGTAAAAGGATATAATTATCCTGTTAGCATTACATTTTCCCTCATACCCACTATTTTAAAACTAATTCCATCCGCTTTAATAATTGTGCCCACTCGTATCCACACTTAAGAACTAATTCCACATACGTTAATTCCAATTGCTAGCATTTTTGCCATAATAGAGGGAGTAATACAGGAATAATACTTTGTCCATCCCATGTCAATTGTCCATTTGTTTTGGCACTTATTTTATTTTATTTTGTGTTTTTAAATGTGATGGCAAATTAGGTTTTAATTTAGGGTTGTGGGATAAGTTATTGTTTAAATTTAGTGAATTAGGTTACGTGAATTGTGATGGTGGTGGATTTGAATTTTTAATTAATGTATTTATTGATTGATGTGATGATAATGAATTTAGTTATTAATAAGTAATTATTATCTAAAATGGAAATGTGAAATATAGCGATATGGACCAAAAAGGAAAATGGGACAAATGGAGTGATATGGAGGTAATATTAATTTTTTGGAATGCTTTTTGTTTGCAGACGATGCTTCTAATAGCAATGAATCTGGCTCTACTGTCTATAGTGACGGTGATACTGTACCGGTGGAATCAGCTGATTTACAAGAATTTGATGGAGAAATAACATTGTTAGATTTATATGCTGGATGTGGTGCAATGTCCACTGGGCTGTGTCTTGGTGCTAACAGTGGTGGCGTTAAACTTGTCACTGTATGTTACACTTTCATTTATTATTTGAATTTTAATACATATGGATGGTTATATTTTTATTTTGTTTTGTTTTTAATTTTTAAAATTGCATTTAATTTTGCTTGAGAAGTTTATAAAGCAACAAAATATTTAATAATCTAGATTTGATTTTTTGTGTTCAACATTTTATAGAAAATCAAAATAAACTCTTTCAAAGTGATTGCAAAATATTAGTAGAAGTCATAATATTCGATAGCGGATAGTGGCTCGTAGACTGCTATAACGGGATGACTGTTATTTGAAAATTTTACTACCTCTGTATTTGTATATTTTTGACATTGGAATAGTTGACACTATTCACACAGACTTTCATTTAAAGTTTTATCATAGTTATATAAGTTAAAATATAGCCAAGTGAGATCTTGTTAGATTCGTCTTGCCGTGTAGTTTTTATATATTGAACTTTTAGATCTTTTACTTGTAACAAACTTGAGTTATTAATGGTTAAAAATGTGCATTGGTTTGCGTGAAAAGTGGAAATGTAATAAACTTTGTGATACGGAGGAAGTATAATATATAATATGTTATATATATGTGTGTAATCGCATTCAAAAAAATTAAAATTAATTTTAAATAAAACAACTTAACATATATAAAATGTTGTGTATTAAACAAAATATACCGTCTTGCAATGTACATGACTGTATATAAAAGACAAAAACAAGTAGATAGATTAGATAGATTTAATCCGAATCTGTTTCCAAGAGGTGATTCTCATTTTCTATATAATTATTTTTCTAATTAAATACAATTATCTAATTATCATGCGGAGAAAGTTTACTTGTTTTATAATATTATTATGTACAGACAAACTAACTCCAAATTATTTTCTTACACAGAAATGGGCTGTGGATTTTAACCAATATGCTTGTGAAAGCCTGAGGTTAAATCATCCAGAGACACAGGTACCAAGCAATTAAAATATGCTTTTACCAACTAATATCTCTGTGATTTTAGTTTTCTAAGTCTGCATTTTCTGCGACTAGGTGAGACATGAATCTGCTGAAGACTTTTTTCACCTTCTCATTGAATGGGAGAAGCTTTGTGCATCCTTTTTGTCATCAAGTGCATCCAGCGGGGATCAAGAAATTCAGAATGAAGTTGAAGATGGTCATGACGAGGAGGATGATGATTTTGAGGAAGAGTCTGAAATTTTTGAAGTTGACGAAATACTTGGAATATGTCATGGTGATCCAAATAAAAATGGGAAAACTGGGTTGCACTTCAAGGTGTTCTAATGAACATATTTCTTGTCCCCCTTTCTCTTTCCTCATCTTTGACTATATTCCTTATATGTTTTTATTGCTCTACATTTTAGATACGATGGAAAGGTTATGGACCTGAAGAGGACACTTGGGAACCACAAGAGGGTTTGAGGTATTAATTGTGACAGTTTTTTATGTGTTGTATTTTATTTTACTATTGTTATTTTTTATGATAGCTTTTTGGTGTAATTGTTTATTAAATATCAACTTCATAGTGACTGCAAGGACAAGCTAAAAGAATTCGTTTTAAAGGGTCACAAGTCAAAGATGTTGCCCCTGCCGGTAATAATTAGTTTCCTGTTTGAAACACATGTTATCGTTGTGTTTTGGTTATGATCTATGGATGCACATTGTCTGCCATGCTGTTTCAGGGTTCTGTTGATGTTATATGTGGTGGACCACCTTGCCAAGGCATAAGTGGCTTCAATAGGTTCAGAAATAAGGAAGCCCCACTTGAAGATTCAAAAAATAAACAATTGATAGTTTACATGGATATTGTGAACTATCTGAGACCAAAATATGTGCTGATGGAGAATGTGGTAGATATTGTTAAGTTTGCGGGAGGTTTTCTAGGCAGATATGCATTTGGTCGGCTCATTTCCAGTGGTTATCAAGTGAGGATGGGAATGATGGCAGCTGGTGCATATGGCTTGCCTCAATTTCGGATGCGTGTGTTTATGTGGGGTGCACTTCCAACAGAGGTAATTCTTTCTTTTGTACTACCTCCGTCTTGTTATATTATTTACATTTGGTAATGTGCTACTATTCACACACAAACTTTCACTTAAAGTTTTATCATAGTTATAAATATTAAAATATAGTCAAGTGGAATCTTGTTGAATTCGTCTTGTTGTGTAATTTTTAAATCTCAAATTTTTAGTTGTACCGAACTTGAGTTATTAATGGTTTAAAATGTGCATTGTATTGCGTGAAAAGTGGGTCCATAATAAACATAATAAACATTTCGATAATGAGGTAGTATTTACTTTCTTTGTTTAGATATAGTTGTTTTTACAGTCGATAATAAGTTTTTAAGTTATTTTTTCACTTCTGTAATGATTATTGCTATAGCTTCCTCTGTATTTTAGATGTTACAATTTGACTTTTGCTATTGTTCATTATATCACTTTGACTTAAATTTTTATCACTTATACAAATATATCTAAGTGAGATCTTGTTAGATTTGTCTCGTTTTGTAGTTTTTAAACATCAAACTTTTAGAATTTTTATTTGTACCGAACTTGAGTTATTAATGGTTTAAAATGTGTATTGGGGTACGTACCATGTAAAAAAAGAGGAACTATTTTATTTATCTATTTATTAAATGACATTTTTGACCGGCGTAACACTCTCCTTTCTTTCTTTCTTTCTTTCTTTCCAGAAAACATCATGATTATCATTAAGATTGGATTTAACTTCGTTCATGCTTTTATTATTTCCCTCATGCAGAAGTTGCCCCAATATCCGTTGCCAACGCATAATGTTGTAGTTAGAGGCGTCATCCCAACAGAGTTTGAGGTAGAAGTTGCTAATATTTTCGTGAAAATTATTATTATTATTATTGTTGTTATTATTATTATTATTAGTGCTTACGTGTTCTTTAATGAACTGTAGAACAACACAGTGGCTTATGAAGAAGGCCAAGAAGCCAATCTAAAGAAGGCACTTTATCTTGGAGATGCAATATCTGATCTTCCTAAGGTACACAAGGATTTGCATTATCCAGATTCCTTGTTTCTTTGGCATTGCTTACATATACAAATTGCTCACACGTGTTTCTTAGTGTAGGTTGAAAATGATGAGGATCGTGATGAAATGCCTTATGGTTCTGAGCCTTCAACAGATTTTCAACGTTTTATAAGGCTGCAAAGGAATGGTGAGCTTTGTGGGACTTGTTTTGTTCTAACTTTGTCTTCTATGTGATAGTTAAATCTATTTTTGAATTGTTAGGTACAAACTGCGACAATGGTTTATTCTAATGTGGTTTCATGAGAATGTTGTCCTTGATCTATTATCCATCATTTTTTTTATTTTATGGTTTATTTTCTTATTGATATACTACCTTTGTTTTCTTAAAACTGCAACATTCATCACTAACACACAATCCAATATATATATCTTTAACGATTAAAAACTTAAATTGTGTATATATAAAAAATTATAAAAAAAATTGATATTCTAAAACTTTTACAAAAACGAATCCAACAAGATCCCATTCAAAAAGTGAAATGTTTCACTTTTACAAAAACGAAGGAAGTACTAATTATTAGTTCATTATTTGATTATTTGATGTACTTTTTTAAATTGAGTCCATATAATACTACCTTTGCATTACTGCATAAGGGCTTAATTGTTCAAAAGAAATATATTGATTTTATGAAGGGCTAATTGCAATGTTCTACACTGCTGTTCCACACTTTCTTTATTTTATGAGAAATGAAATAATGAAATTGTGCACTTTCATAACAAGAAGGTAGTGAGCCCAAGAAAGCTGAGCCATTTGTTAATGAACTATATTCCCATTTAGTTTTAAGAGTTTTGATATGCGGATTATGTTTTGTCTAATTGGTTATGTGACTTGAATGAAATTTTTTTAGTTTATTTTTGTATGTTGGTTGTTAATCTACAAGTTAGCTCCTTTATGTTTATTTATGCAGAAATGCCTGGACACTTGAGTTTTAATTCTGAACCATTAGCACACAGTTTGTATGATCATCAACCTCTTTGCTTGAATCGGGATGATCTTGAGCGTGTTTGTCAAATTCCAAAGAAGAAGGTATGCTTATCTTGCAACCAATTTGAGAACGATTTTTAAATTACCTAGACATCAAATGAAAATAGGACAGCTGTTTTGTTTGGTGTTGGTGTCAGGGTGCAAACTTTAGGGATTTGCCAGGTGTTCGAGTTCGTCCTGACAACAGAGTTGAGTGGGATCCTGATGTGGAAAGAAAATTGTTAACTTCAGGAAAACCTCTGGTATGGTTTTCTCGTTTATCTTGTCTGTTTATTCTTTGCTTCACAATTATCTAATAAGAGATGTTACTGGCAAATGGCAGGTTCCAGATTATGCCATGAGTTTTGTTGGTGGAACTTCATCAAAGTAGGTTCAGTTTCTATTACCCTATAATAATTAGTATTATAAAAAAGCTGGCATGTCGGATGGCGGCATTTGGGGTTCCCACCACGCTATGCCCTGTTCTGCCACAGCACATGCCGTGGCGGGAATGGCGGCCGCCATGGCGGTGGCAGCGGCCATGGTGGCTATGGCGGAAATGGATGGTTTTTAGGAAAGTTTAGATAGATATGGCCTAGGATCTATACTTAAAAGCTCGAAATTAGGGTTAGAAATTAGAAAAAAAAGCCTGGAAAATGATTTAGTCCCAAATCACAATCAACCTCCCAACCTCCGGCGGGTAGCAGCCCGTGGCAGGGAAGCGGGTTCTTGTTTACTCTCTCTCTCTCTCTCTCTCTTTTCCCTATACCTCCGTTCTGTCTTTCTTCGAATACTTTCAGTAACTTTGTTTTTTTTTAAAGCCTTGTTCCTTCTCTTCTCTCTCTTCTTTTCCACTCAACTAGTCAAAGTTTCCTCGTCTCTATCTCTGTTCCCTCTCTTCTCTCTTTTATTTTTCTAATTTGTTTATTGGTTTATTATTATCGTCATTACTTAAAATTAAATTTTTATTTAATATATTTGGCGACCGCCATAATCCCATCACACTATCTGTCATAACCATATAGTGGTATTTTGGCAATCCGCCGTGACTGGCCATCCGCCATTGATAACACTGATAATAATTAATTTGCACTACTTTGTATTTATGTGTTTATTGATCTATCCACAGGCCATTTGGGCGTTTATGGTGGGATGAAACTGTGCCAACTGTTGTTACTCGAGCAGAACCACATAATATGGTAAATGTTTCTTTATTTTGCATAATTTACACTATAACTTTTACGCTTCACATTCTATGCAATTTTGTTTCAGCCACTACTGCATCCAAATGATGACAGAGTCCTTACAATTCGCGAGAATGCTAGACTGCAAGGTTTTCCAGATTATTATAAACTTGTGGGACCAATAAAAGAAAGGTAACGTAACTTTTATACTAGTTTGTACAATGAATATTAGAATGGATTTGGGAGGTAATTTGAACTTCATAATAATAGATTAGGAGAAGGATTTGTGAATAGATTTCAAATATCCTCATCTAATTTTCAACTAATTTAAGATGGATTTCAAATCCTACCTTTTATAAGTCATTACAAATTATTTTTTCCAAATCCTTATTCAAATCCATCATCCAAACATAGTCTTAGTTCATTTGAGCAGTTGTGCCTATGTTTTTTTTGTCTTTTTTGTTTTTTTTGTTTGGTTTTGGGTTTTGGGGGGGGGGGGGGGACAATTGCATATTTGTGCTGCGGTTGCTTATTCGTTATTATGGCTCTTGTTTGTCATGGTTGTCAGGTATATGCAAGTTGGAAATGCAGTTGCAGTGCCTGTGGCTCGGGCATTGGGTTTTTCACTGTCTTTGGCATTGAGAGGCTTGTCAGGAAAAGGTCCATTGCTGACTCTGCCGGAGGATTATCCGTTTGTTCAAGCTGATCAGTCGCCTGCCATTGTCGATTTATGAGCCGACGAATTTATGGTTGTTTGTCCTTGTCAAAGGTACTCCAATGGCAATTGTTCTTTCAATGTTGAACTTCTAGGCTCCATGATAATAACTTAATCACCGGCCGTCATGTTTTTATCATCTGTAATTTTTCATCAAAACAAAAGCATTTTTGTGTTGTATGTCATGTTAACTTATTGTTGGTTGGTACCTGAGGATAATTTGACCTTGTACACACTTGTACTTTCAAATTTATGTGACGGAATTTTAGTGATTTCTCAAACAGTTAAAATTACCGCCCTTTATATAATTGGAATGTCTCGGTGATCCAAAGTTATGTTTTGACTTTTGACAGTTTGATCCATTTTCCTCAAAAGAGATTCTCTTCTCTCCAACCCTGTCAAGAAAATTCTCGTCTGGCAATAAACTAATTCATTTTTAACTTATGATTAAACTACATGGCAGCAAAAGATGAAACTGGACTTGACACTTCCAATGGACTTATCTGGCCAAGAATGCATTGAACAAGCAGAATCACTACATGCCAACTGAATCTGAAGCCAATATCTAAATGCTGCAGGCAGGCAGCAAGGAACACTTTCTTGCAAAGCAGTGGAGAATTACAGCAGTAATCCTAAGTGATGAACAGAGGTAATTGGGAAACCCTAGATGCATTCATATTGAACCAAATTTATACCCTGAAAAGGGTATATGAATTTGGCTTGAATCTACAACACAATTGTTGGCATTCATCTGTTATATCTTTGAGAAAAATGTGCTAAGGTTTTGGCTCCAAAAGCCTCCCTTAGTTTTATAATTGAATATTGCAGTTACTTAAAAAACATAAGATTTCGCTAAATTATATATACAGCAGGATTGGATATATCATACACTATAAATGAATATATAACTTTAAAATTTATTTAACATTAATTTACTTGTCTAAAATTTTTTGTCGAATTCCTTAAGTATATCATTCAATTATAAACTTTCGTATAAGTGGCAAGTTAGAATTGAGGATACTAGTTGTACCACAAACATTAAGTGTAGCATGTTGGAATTGTCGAATTGAGGATACTAGCGAAACTAAAAAGACTGGAATTGAGGACAGTGATGTTACAAAAATTGAATGGGTACATATTTAGGTCTACCCAGGCTTCAAATGCTTAAACCATTTACAAACTTGTTGATTTTGTGTCCCATACCATTTTGTGCGTAAGCCCAAGCACATGAGGTCCCATGTTAGTCCACTCACCATTGGGCAGAACCATTAGTCTCCAACACTCCTTTGGCCTGTCTCAAATCCTAACATGTACACCTAACTTATTAATTCTCCTTAATTGCAGCTTCATTCTCCCTTACCCATATATTCCAACTGTGAAAACCAATTTCGTCTATGTTTTTACGCCTTCATTAATTACAAAATCCTATCCCTTGAATTTGTTCAACCCTCTCTGTGATGAAACCCCCACTATAAGTACAACATCATCTTGGCCTCACAAAACCAGAGCAACAACAATTGTTTAGCCTTCCTTTGTAAACTTCTTGGTGAATGAAAGTGTTGGAGGTACTTGGTTTTCTTCATGGTAATTGGAAGATATTGGTGATTCCAATGTATGGTGTTTGGTGCATATGGGGATGGTCCTGAGCCCTAAAGAAATTCATCACATCTCTTGATACATGTATCAGTGCCTACTGTCTACTACTTCGCGTATTTTTGATTTTTTGTTCCAAGTCGTATTTTGTATTTTTGGTTTTTGATTTATGCAAATTTCTAACAAACCATAAAACACGCCATATTAAGACAAATAAAATGGGAACAATTTAACATGATAACGCTTTTCATTCATCTCCATCTTTCTCTTTCACCATTAACATTTGTATTGTAGTATCTCATACGTCTATCTTGTTTGCGTAATTATATTTGTATGATACTCCCTCCATTCCTTTATAGTAGACGTTTTAGGATAAATTCCACATACCAAGAAATCTAATGATTACTCTCTAATTTTCCATTTTTGTCCCTCATTTATTTACACAAACCAAGTAAAAAATAGAGTTGGAGTGGACAGAGAATGTAATATTTAGGGTAATATTGGAAAAATATGGTATAAAGATGGAAAACGACAACTATTTTGGAACACTTTTTTGTTCTAAAAAGACAACTAAAAAGGAACCGGGGAGTACATAAACAGTTGTAATTACGTGTGTATTATATTTATTTTTATATCTTGATATACGACTTCCAGTTATGCTCTCACTCCACAAAGCAACCCAAATTATTAAAAGTTAAAAAGCAAATACGGAAGTTTTCCATGGAACTTGTATGCCTTCCTTCTCTTGAAAAACTAGTCTCCAACGACTCTCTTCTTTTTGGCAATATTGATTACCATTTTATTTGACCACATAAACTTAATGCATAACCTAAATTAGAAGCAATTACGTAAAAGTTATTAAACCCCACCACATATGATGGTTTCATCTTATTTTTGAATGAAAAAACCAGATTTTTCATTGAAATTTATGGTTTGGATCAGAGCTGAGGGAATAACATGGCGGTACTAAACAAAGTAGACACTTGGATAGATGCACTGAATAACAAAATATAGAAGATAGAATTACTATATTAATACTATTACTATTAATTAATTAAGATAACTTTGGGGTTTTGTTTGATAAAATTCAATTGACACTTGAACGCTGGCAAATAAGTGTTTTTTTTTGGAAGAGGGGCAAATAAGTGTTGTGAATTCATGCCATATAAATTATAAATAAATAAAAGGGGGAAAATATGAGGCTAGGTGAAAATTTGCAACCCAACTATAAGGTTTGGTAGTTGGGGCATTTGACCACTAGGTCTCCATCCCCACGTGTAGTCGTAGAGTCTTAATTATTAAACTATAAAACCAGTTATTCTAGAAGTCTCCAGTAATATCATATTATATATCATATATATATATATGTGAGTCGGTTAATGAACAGTACTTATTACTATTCATTGAACAGTATTAAGAACGACGACGTTTTGTTTGCCCTAATCCGCTTTTTCTTTGTTCTCGAATTCCTTCGTGCCTTCTAGCCTAATCTTCTTCTGTCCGACATTCCATCCCTGACGCCCTACATCTCCGTGTCATATTTTCAATGTTTACTTTATCTGCGTTTTCCTTCCTCACTCATCGACCTGCAGCTTAGGGTTCTCCGAGGCCTCGGCGCTTTCAACCAAGGTAATAATTCTAAAATCTGCATTCCCTTTCAATTTCTTCTGAAATCTGCACTCCCTTTTAATTCTTGGCTTGAGTTGGTTCAAAAATCCTCTTGCAACCCTTAAACACCAACGCCGCGCCGAATCCGGCCTCCTTTCAATTCCTTTCAGTTGCGCATTATAGTTCAATTTCGAGGGGCTTGAGTTGGTTCGAAAATCCTCTTGCAATCCCTAAACACCGACGCCGCGGCGAATCCGGCCTCCTTGCTCCAGTCTGCACACCGCGTGTCGCTGCCCATCGCATGACCACACCGCCGCCTCTGCGCTAACATCCTGAACACCGCAACCCACGCTTGATTAAGCCTGTGATGTTTTCCCATTCACATTAAGCTTATTGAATCGAACACTAATCGATATTTTCTATTCCTTAATCTTCTTTTTTGTATTTTTTTGTTAAAATAGCAGTAAATTTATACTATTTAGCTTAACTGTGGAGCTTTTTTGGTTTTTGCTGCAGGTTATTGTGGATTGGAAATCTTGGAAGCTATTCGGAATAGGAGAAAGCGCTCCAGGTTGTTGTTCAGACATTTTTCAGACATAAATATCCAATCGGTAATATTATTGTATTGATTATATGTGTATTGCTCTATTTCTGCGCCTGTATAATCGATGTTATTTGTTTTCGGTTGATTGAAACTTCAATGGTACTTACTTGTCGGGTTATGGAATTTCGGGATATTGGTATTTGGGAGTGAATTGCATTGCTGTAGTACATGCTCCACCTTATGCATTGATGTCGAAGATGGTATGAACTATTTCTACCAGTATTAGGTGCTTGTTTAGCTTGATGTTGAAGAGGGTATGAACTATTTCTACCAGTATTAGGTGCTTGTTTAGCTTTGCGGCTGGAGTTGTTCCCAAAACTGTCGTTGGTTTTTTTGTTGCCAGGCAAAGAAGGTTTTCCGTTGTTCCCATTGCATCGTATCATTCCCTTTTGCCACAAAATTATTTCGTGGAGACCTGCCTTATCCTTTTTTTTTTTTTGTCTTAATTTTGTTTTGCATGCCTCTTACCATTGTATTCCTAATTTTTTTCCCATCAGGATTGAAGTCCAAAAAAGGTTTCGCTTGTTGCGGTTATTATGAGGTTATTATTGATGAAAACTGTGAGCTTGTCGCGGGACCGTCCAAAAAAGGTTTCGAATGGTTCTGATTATTGTGCTTGCCTGTATTCCTTGATTTGAGGTTTTAGGTTGTAATGAACTTTCTGTATGGTATTGTTGACTAACTTAGATTTAACTTGATATGTTAAATATTGCATGTCAAGCATGGGATGAAATTCTCCACTACGGCTGCACAACACCTTTCTTCATGGTTATATCTTATTTTATTGGTGAATGTGGGAAACTTATGTTTGGTTTTCAAGTGGTTCCAAAACAACTTTGTGCCATTTTTACTTTCACCTCGTGCTTTTGTATGTACGTCTATTGTACTGTGCCAAAAGTATTGTAGTCTGCTTGCCATCCACTAGCGTAGTACTTGTTCAGGAAATATAGCCTCTACTTTCAGCCTTCTGGATAGTTACAATTTCTGCAGTATCCATCGTTTATGGTAAGGCAATCGCTTTATTTCATTCATGCAAATTTCAGTACAATTTTTTGAGGTCAGGTTAATAGGCTAAGTTCACATGTCAACACAAGGGACTGCCACCTACACCTTTCAGTAACTATAATGATCGCACTAAGGAGCTCCCAAATATTACAGCAACATACAGAAAGACTCCAGCTATGGCAAGGAAAAGATTGGAGATTGCTCACAAGTAGACAAAGCATTGGGTTCTATTATAGGTTTGTATAACCAATTTATAGCAGTTGAGCGAAATACTTGTCACTTTTCTAAGGTATTGAAATTTTGGTCCGGCCAATAAGACTCCCCTTGCATTCGAAACTAAGACTGCCTGCTCCGCATATGGTTTGTATATTTATCAAAAAAACTCTACATTTACTATACATTTCATTTTACAAAACTCCTTCAATGTCATACACAGCGACCACATAACAGTGAAAATCCGTCCGTCGTCCCGCGCGGCGTAGCGCGCGGCGGACGATTTCTAGTATATATATATATATGAATAGGGGGCATTTGACACTTGAATTTACTTTTTTGCCCTTCTAGTGTTTTTAATTGATTTTATGAAATGACATTTTTACCCTTGAGCACGTGAAATGATCCTTTTGTCCTTTAGAATATTAAGGGTTTTTAATTGCCTACATGAAATGACAATTTTACCCGTGAAAGTATTAATTTTTTTTTACTTTACTACGTAAAATCACTATTTTACCCTTAAAATTGTGTTCTTTTACTACAAATACCAGTTATTATTATCTTAAGTTGTTTTTCTATTTACTTCACATGTCATTATGGGTCATGTTTCCTTTTTGATTTATTCCAACTATCTTTAATTTTGCATTTCACAATGCTAATATTTGCATAAAAAGAGCCATAAAAGTGAATTTTTTTATTTACTTCAAATTTCTTCCTTACATTAAACTCATATTTGCAAATATAATGCCATTTTTCCCCTTGTATTTTAGTATCGTTAAGGTTATCAGATGTAATTAATTTTATGAGACAATTGAAGCAATTATACCATTATGATATTATCGTCACCATCTAAATATCAAATCTTACGACCGAGGGGCGTAGCCCGCTCTTAATGAGGACTAGTATAGTATATATATATATATTACATTATTTCCCTCATGATTTTGTTAGTGTGGCATTAGCAGCGGAATTATCCGACGTTTGGTTCTCCGTATTTGATTTTCTGTTGCTAGCTACTCTTTTCTTCCTTTTCCTTTTATTTACATTATTACGAAACAGTTGCATCTACTGATCTCATCCGCCAACTTTATTCTTCTTGTTAAATATAGTTATTTTAACATCTTTAATTTTTCATCTCCTTTCTCAATGGTTGGACTAACAGAGATTATACTTTTAGGAAAGTGGATCCAGGGACTTTTCAAATGATAAGTTAATTTCAGTACTAAATTAATGTGATTAACATTTGTATCATTAAAATCACAAAAAAAAAAGAAAAAAAAGAAAAAAAAAAAAGCTAACATACACTAAATAACAAGCCATATATACAAGATCATTTTTATCTTACCTTATAAGGTAGGCTCTTTATTTGGAACAACATGGCCTTCTTCAGTAGAACAATTAGTTCTTCTGCGCAGAAACGTTGAATCATGTTGGCTTAGGACAATTTCGGTCTTTTAGGTAGAGACGAACTTATATGTACTCGTGTGCCTTTTGGTTGACGACGTTGAAATAACTTGACACTCTTGATTAATGTGTTTATTTATTTTAAATATATATAAAAGCATGATTATTCTTGGTAGAGGCATGCCACCATCTTCAGTTAATTTATGATTTGGCTTTGTGGTTGAGATTAAGCATAGTAGTTGTCTCCTCCAAAATATAACCTTTCTCGTCTAATATAACCAAAAGCTAGTCTATTTTGCTAACAGTCAATTCAAAATAACTATCAGCTAAATAATCTTGGATTTTATAAGTATATGTTTTTTTGAGTTCTTTTCACACGATGAATTGTATTAATCCAAGTTATCCAACCATCAATTTCAATCTATTCTACCAACATATTACAAAAACAATATTTCCATAAATCACCAAAAAAGGAAACCGAAACAATCCATTATGCATTAGTCTTTAGTCAACTTAATTTACCTAATCAACTATGTCTTCTTGCAAACAAATCTAGCTAAGAAATTACCAATATATGTATATATAATAATTTTATTTTTTTTTAAAAAAAAAAAGAAACACAAAGCTAGCTAAGAAATCAATGACCACCTCCAAATTTCCAAACTTTTCCTATCCTCTTATTAGAACCCTCTAGACCTAAAAGATTTCACCTTTCCTTTATTTTGTAGTAATATAAACACTACAATCCCCATAGCTTCCCAATACAAAAATTAAACCTTCTCCTCCCTTCTTCCATCTCACAATCATCATTACTTCCCTTTTCCTCTTCACATATAATCATGGGCAGTTTTGTAGGGCATGTTGCACCTGGTTTTGGCTTCTTTCTCATTGGTTTATGGCACTTGTTCAACCACATCAAACTCCATGCTCTAAACCCCAAATCCTACACCGCTTTTCCCTGGTTTCCCACGTCAAGAATCAAGTATGCCGAGCTCTACTTGATCATGATTGCGTCCTCCATCTCAATATCCATGGAGCTCTTTATTGGGCCGGATCGCCACCAGCCCCTCGACCCAGATGGCACCATCCCCTCAAACCACCTCCAGAACTTTGAGCACTCCAACATTTCCCTGACCCTCTTTGTATATGCAGCCTTCTCAATAGCCCTAGATAGGCTCTCCCCACCAGCACGATATGGCTTGACCTACTTCCTCGGGGCAGTGGCCTTCGGACAGCAGCATCTCGTCTTCCACCTTCACTCCGCGGATCACATGGGAGTCGAAGGGCAGTACCACTTTCTACTACAAATTGCTATCTTCACATCACTTTTGACTACTCTTCTGGGGATCAACTTTTGCCGGAGCTTCTTGGTCAGTTTTGTCAGGTCAGTTAGTATTGTACTCCAAGGGGTTTGGCTTATGGTGATGGGGTTTATGCTGTGGACGCCTGGTTTGATTGCTAAGGGATGTTTTATGAACTTAGAGAAAGGGCATAGAGTGGTGAGATGCCATGGGGAAGAAGCTCTGGAGAGGGCCAAATCCTTGGTCAATATTCAGTTTAGCTGGTATGTTGTGGGAGTGGTAAGTGTTGCTATGACCCTATATTTCATTGTGATCAAGGTTTATGGTAGTGGGAAGATTGAAGATGATGATGAGTATGAATCCCTAATATCATTGAAAAATAATGTGGACAAAGAGGATGAGAATGATGGTGGTGAGGACGACGACGTCGAGGCACAAAAGATTAAGGGCTGTCATCAAGAGAGGTTTTTGATAGTTGGGAAACCATATGCTCCCATGGATGTGGAAAGGTAGAAATGAAGAAAGAATTCTTGGAAGCCCCTGGACTCTTTTATTGTACACACACTTTACCAATCATATACCATATATGTATGGGACGGTGACTCTAGGGACCTTGTAAGTATTTTCCCAATGTTTGGTTAGGTAACGATGTGTGAAAGAAACATAGTCTAAAATCAGTTTAAAAGATGAAGGAAATAAGCCAGAATAATTAATATATAATTGATGTTTGTTGGTTGGTTTGTTGTCTTGTAATGTGGAATTTAAAAGAGAAAATGAAATATTTATAATACATGATGTTTGGTTTGAATTCATGTGTTTGCTGTTTGGGTTGTAGGAGAATTAGTAGTACTATATCTTTATTCTTGCAAGAGCATAACGGATCATACGTGTAACAAGAAAACAGATTATTATATAGTCCTATATGTCAGTTTTTTAACAAGTGACTCTGTGCAGATTTTGTAGTTCTATAAGTGTTGAAACTACACTATAACTTCAAGAATAAGTCTCTGGCACTTCTGTGGCAGTTAGTTGTTCATTTTGAGACTGTTTGTCCGACTCCTCTGGATTTACTTCGACTTATTAAGTCTATTTCATATAAATAGGTCATCTGTAAATAGGTTAGGATTGATTGAGTTGCATTTTATAAGAATTCTTGAGTCGGTTATTTTGCTCTCTAGATTTTCATAGTTCTGTTTTTCGGAGAGTTAGAAGTTTCTTTGAGTTTTCTATGAATTGTTCTTCCTCTGAGATTCCATCTTGAAGAACACAGAAGGCATTGAACTTGCACCGCTTCAATTGAACTCGTTCGAATTGAAGATCACCATTCACTCATTACGCTACAAATGTGTTCTTTGCAAAGAAGCCTGCTTGAAGTCGAAAGGATCGAATTCATGTATGACTACTAATCAAGAATCAAGTTTGAAGAGATTTGCTGATAGGATCGCATCAAATTGGAGTCTGCTTCCAATACCTGAAGTTATGGGGGAGTCCGGAGTCCAGAATACAGGTTGTCTACTAGATCATGTCCAGTTTAGTGTTTGATGTGTTTTGTATCTCTTGTTCTTTTGATTCTTAGAGTGAGTAAGAGTCCCTGGATTGGCATCCCCCAGACGTAGGCCGAAGGCCGAACTGGGTCAACAAATCTTGTATCTCTTTCTTTACTGTTTCTGTTGCACAACTCGCACACACTATCGTTTACACGTAGTTTAGATCACGATTCGACGACATTCTTTCAAGATTCAGTATACTCTGGGACCTAGCTACATGTTCATATCATTATTTTTAACTAAAAATAATATTTGACATGGCAGGATTAGGAATTAGAATTTAGAGTTTAACTTTTAAAAAATTAATATATACTTAGGTTCAACAATCAGAGTTTAACTTTCTGTCCAAACACCAAACATACTTTTGGTATTTTAAAACATTTTTATGAGCATTAACATTTAACATCTAAAGCTCTAATCTTTACTAAACCAACCATTAGAAAGCCACTAGGTTGCATAACAAGAAGCATTATTCGGGTTTTTTTTTTTTGTTGGGGTTGGGGGGGGGGGGGGGGGGGGGGGGGGGGGGGGGAGGAGTGTGTGGAGTTTACAATTGATGTTCGAGCGTTGGTAGCCTATGGCACAATATTAAATAAGGATAAAAGCAAGGATTAGGGAGCTAGATGTAGATTTGAACCTCTAAGTTTGAGAACATGATGTCCTATATGGTTTGATTCGGAATGAGCACCCCAATCCACCCAACAATTTTTCATGTAGCGTATTTCATTAAAAAAATCTGTGAAACATTTATATATTCAATTTAATTAATACTCTAAGCATGACCAGTTTTTGAGGCAAAAAGACTTGATAGAATGTGAATGGTATGGTCCGATTTATGAATATGCATTGGAAACAAAATTAGGCATTAATATTACTCTATTTGTCTGGCTCCTCCAATAAATAACAGTAATTATATTTAAAATATAAAGCGCGACCCTCACGGCTACAAATTGTACTTCTAGGAAAATAATCTCCATTGCAATCAATCAAGATATGTGAAAGGTGACACATTTAATTATATATGTAATAAATTTCAACAATACTCGGTTTTTATATGAAAAGAAAGAATATTCCACTGAAAAAGGTATTGGGTATTTGCCTTTATTTATGATTTTAACAATTCTTAATCCTTATCCTTTTTATATATATATATATATATATCTATTTCTATCTATTACTACTATATAAACGGGAGAAGGGTTTTCTCTCCACATCTCAATTTCAATCTTGTCCGTTGGATCCAGTCTCCAATTTGAAATCCTGGCCGTTCATTTCCCACTTCCCTTCTTCTTCCCTCGCCATCTGTCTCTCATTCCCACTTCCCTTGCTTCTTCCCTCGCCATCTGTCTCTCACTAGGGAGCCGGAACCAGCAAGGAACAGGAGGTGGGTGGTAAGAAGAAAACCAAAAATCTTCGATTAGATTCCATTATTATGATTGATTGTTGGATTTTGGGGATGAAAACTGGTTTTCGTTCGATCGATTGATTTCTGGTATCGACATCACACCTCCGCGGCTGTCCTCTTCCCTCCAGCGCCGCCTGGCCGTGCCACCAGCAACGCCTCTCTGTTGTCTCTCTCTCCCGATCGCTGCCACCACGCCCAGCCCTCCCTGTACCTCCCGCCCGCCGCGTCTGCCGGCGTATGCCGGCGTTTCTGAGCTGCCGCCACCGCTAGGGTTCCTTAACCCATTTTACACGGGTCGATTTTGCCCCCCACTTGCATCTCTCTTCTTGGGGAAAGCCCTGGTTCTCTCGTCTGACCCGACGCCCACCTCAACCCTAGCCCGTCCTGTGATCTTTTTCCTTCGGTCTTCCCCACTAATTTCTCCGATTTTCTCTTCCTCCCCATCACTGCCGGTCGTCACTCTGCTGAATCGAACGAACTGCCCCAATGCTGTCTGCTGAATCGGACGAACTTCCTTCAAATTTTAGGTCCATTGTTTTGGGGTTCGAAATTGGGGCTCGAATCCGTCTCCGGCGGCGCACATTTCGAACAACGCTCTTTCGGCTGACTGCCAGTGCCGGCTTCGGTTATTTGACAACATTGTGGAGGAAGACATCTCCACGAAGCTTCACGGTCCCCAGGTTAGAAGATGTAATGCCCAAGTGAGTCTATAATTTCTTAACAGATAAGTGAAAAATTTCAATTTACTAATGTAGGCGTCCACTTCAACCGTGCCATTGATGCTCCCAGAGAAAGTCCAACGTTCAAAGGTTAGCTACCCATCTGTACCTCATTCTATCAAAATTATAGAATTATGCCTCATTTTTCATTGAATGGCTCCACTGCCAAAAGAGATTGTAGTCATAAAGTGCTTGTACAATTCTGTATATGTACCCTTTGTTGCTGCTGTTGTTGTGTGTGCGTTTTTAACAAATTTATGAATATGTCAGTGAATTCCAAACACATGTCGTCTGTGTTCTGGATTCACTCACTGTCTTATATATATGTGTGTGTCCGTTAGTATTTTATATCAGTTAACTTGATGACTGCTTGCCATTGTTTCGGTTTGCAGGCACTTCTTGAGTGTAATGGTGATTCCATAGATTTTAGTGGTGATGTTGGGTCTATTGGACGGATTGTAATCTCGGTCGATCCTTTTCAAACTCGTGAAATGCTGTTGGATTTAAAAGGCATGTGCATCCATTTTTCTGTCATGGTTTAGATCCACAATTTCAAAACGGAATGGACTCTTGCGCTGGATATATATTATTAATATCATTCAATGATCTTTTAGTGTAGACTGAACCATAACTCTTGTCAAGCACTGCCTTCACTTTTTTTTTTTTTTTTTTTAATGGCATTTGTATTTGCTTCCCATGCATGTTCCTTTTACATTCATAGACTGCAATATGAGGATTCAGTTTGGAATTATACTGTTTGAATGCCTCACTGAATTAACTATTGCATTTACTGTTATCATTCTGATCAACAACCAATATTTATTCCAGGAACCATATACAAAACAACCATTGTTCCATCAAGGACATTTTGTGTGGTATTCCATATATCATGGGTTTCTCCTCCTCCAAAGTTTCACTGCTTTACTATTGGCATTCCCCATTTCTTTCTTTGACTATGTGAGGTACCTCTTATTTACAGATGAAGTTTGGCCAATCAGAAGCAAAGGTTTGTCAGTCGTCACCACATTAAACTTCTTTGTTTTGTTGTTCATGTTTATGATAAAAGATTACTTTTAATTGGAGAAATATGCAAGTTTATGTTCTATGCATATATGATGTACATTTTGGTGAACTCTGACCAGATTGAGGCAATTATGAATGACCATTCAGTTGAAACCACAATCAAATGTTTATGAGGCCGAGACTGTGGTTGAAGGTTAGAATTAATTAGCAAATATTATAGTTTTAATCTATCTATATATATATATATAGATATATATATATTTTAATTCCAGGGGGAGGGAGGGGAGTAAGTATGGTGCATTTGTTTCTTGTTAGCTTATACTTCCTCCATTTTCTTAGAGGATGTTTTGTATGGCCTTGCTCATGATTTAATTAGGGAAAATGAGAAATTAAGTATTTTATTGGTGCAGGGAGAGAAATGAAGTACTCCATTTAGTAGTGGGTGGAGGGTGAAATGTGGTAATGCTATGAGGTATTGGTAATAGGACAATTATTTGAGAACTTATCAATAAGGAAAGTGAGTTTTTTTAACCTTTCAATTCTTTTAAGTTTAACTTTGAATTCTAAAAAGCCTTTCTGAATTACTTGATTCTGTATGACTAGGAACCCTGGATGGATTTTCCTTCGACTCAGAAGATGAAGCTGATAAAGCCACAACTCAAGCTGATCAAAAGGAGGTTGCTGATGAACAACCTAATGCAGAAACTAAGAAAAAGCCTGGAAAAGCAACAGTATGTTTTTTTTTTTTTTTTTTTTTTTATTTCTCTAATGTGAATGATATGTTATGAATCTCTTATCTACTGACAGTGGATCTATGCTATATAATTCCAATTACAGAACCAACACTATGAACCCTGGAGAAGGGACTAGCAGCCCACAATCATCAAGACATTATAGTGACACACAATTGGAGATTTCCCACCACCGACATGGTTTACTTGTTTTACACTTTCTTGCAGCATCAATGTTTGTCCCTTCCCTAGAAGCCTGGCTTCAGGTATATGTGACTTGCAATTTCACTTTTTCTTCTTGGGAAAACAATTTGAAAGTGAGGAAAATTGCTGTTTTGGTCAGGAAAAATACCATAGATAGAGTTTCACTTTGAGCAATTTATCTTTATTAGAAGAAGTTTGAACCTAAGAATAAAATAAAATTCCTGGGCTCATAAAATTCAACCTTTGTATTGATTATTCATAATAATGCCTTTTATACTCATTCTGCATTGTGACTTGTTTTAGAATTTTATATTCTCCTTCACTGCAAGCATTTAGATTGTTACTCCAAATTTACAGATAAGGTCCCATAGAATACCGTGGTTTTGGGATTCTCTACTCTGTGTTGGCGTCATCCTGCACGGTTTATGTGATTCAAATCCTGAATTCAACTTCTTCATGTTGCTGATCCCGGGCATCCCATTTTGGGAAATCAGACTAAGCCATGCTTACCTTGTTGCTGGGTACTTTTGCTATCTAGCTGCATTGCCATTGGCTCCATACATGGCTTTCTACGTAATGGCTGCCATTGGAGTATTTTCCTTCACTTCAGGATAATCCATAGAAGGAATAGGGAGAAGGGCGAGGCTCATTATAGGAGCAGAAAGCATTCCCACAAATACTAATGATATATTTTGTAGCTAGCAGGTATTTTTCTGTATACCAATGCACAACATTTCCCTAAATTTCGACGTTGAGGGATCACATGTACCTTTGTGCCATTATTCTTTTCATGGAGAGCTTATGGATGTACTCAATGTGCCACTATTTTCACGCATATCTTCATGATTTTTTTTTCTTTTACACAAAATTGTTTTCTAAAAATATGTGTATGTGTGCGGGTGTGTGCCATGCCATGCAGGGATCATGGATCATGGATGTGGCTAACGCCATTCATCCGCTTGAGCTTAGTTATTCTGAAATTGAGTCATAGTAATTGGTATCAAGCAGATACCAAGTATAATAATTTAGCCTTATTTTTGCTTTTCATGTATTGCTTAGTTCCTAGATTTGAGATTTGATTCTATCTTATTTCCCTAATATGAGCAGACAGGCGCTATGATGCTCAAGAATTGTAGGAAGAGCTGCTTCGTTTGGAATTCAAGCTGAAATTATAATTCTTTTGCTTTTATAGTGAAATTATAATGCATTTAATTTGTTAATAAATAGAACTATTATTAGAAATATAATTATTTTGGAAGTCAATGATTGACCATAAGGTGATAGTGCCCTGACGGATAGAGAATAAATTTAGAAACAACTAATTGTAAAAATATGAAAAAAATAAAATTAAATTAAAAAAGAAAAGATAATAATTATCTATGCTTTGCTTTTTGTAATTATGTAGAAAGGAACACTACATGTTCAACTGAATACTGCTGGTCCCATTATTTCTTCCCCACATCCCATTTTTCTCTTTGGATCTTCAAGGATGACACTCTAAATATTGAACTGATTTTGTTGTTGCCTTAGTTTATCAATATTATCAGGACTCTTTGCAACATCTTGCTAACTTTATTCTTGTTATTTGAATGGTATTATTTACTATTCATCGAGTATTTGTTCTATGTAGTTCTAGAATATTTTTTTATTAGCTTATCAAGGTTTTGGCCTATGGCCACTTGTTTGGATGTGCTAGAATGTTGATGGGCTCCGTCTGTATTCTGGGATGCCAAGGGAAAATATTTCTGAATTGCATGGACACTCGTTCTTGGAAATATGTCATATTGTGGAACAGAGTAAGTTTATAGCAGATATGATTTCTACCTTTCTATTTATAGGCATTTGCATGATAATGCTTGAGCTTAATGGCTTTAACCTCGGAAGATATATGAGGGACTTTGAAATTGAGACCATTGGGTTCAAAGAGACTGTACGCCGTTGCTCCAAGGCTGGTTGTGGTGCAAAATTGAGAGACTCTATTCTTGATTGGGAGGTGCAAGTTTTCCTTTTTGAAAATGTTCTGATTTTTAGTTGTTCATTTGTCAGGATTCATTATTAGCTCTTTTTGTGTGCGATACATTCTCAGTGTGTATGAGTCTATAAATTGTGATCGATTGTAATATATGAAAATGTGTGTAATTAGATTTCTTACTAAGTTACTATGACAGAACTCAATGAGAGAGGATTGCATGCTCTGTTTTGTCAATTAATAATTCCACTTTTGAGTTATGACCCTAGGAACTAACTTATCGATTAGATGGATACTATGGTTTTAATTGTAGAATACATGAGTAATTTGCATTGGAATGTGCATGACTTGTAGTGAATAGCCATTTGATTTACATGTCTTATGTTCTGTGTTTGACAGTTTGGAATTTTCCCCAACACAATGAAGAGAATTTTGGATGTACTACATTGTAGGATCGAAGACATACTCAAGTCATGGGCATCCTACTTACCCTCGACTGGAGACAACAAATATGCTTTTGGGGAGCAAATGAACGTTATAACTTGTTGACGGTTATTCTTATATTAGGAAAAAATTGGTTAAATTGAATTTACTTCTTTCAATAGCCCATAAGTCGTAACATGGGCAATATTTTTCACTACTCTCCATTGAATATTATAGATAAATGCTTGCCTTGGCTTATATTGTTGAATTTTAATTTCGGGGAGGTTTTTGTTTATATCTTACAGTAATATGGGTTATTTCTTTGGACTTTGATTCAAGCAAGCAAGTTCTGAGGCAGCTAGGAGACAGTTGAAGAGAGCTTATTTGCTTAGGTATGTTCTGTTAGTTCATCTTCAAGTGAAATTTAATGAGAACTTGTAGTTCTGTTATAATATTCCAATATGCTTTATTGATTGGCCTCAGTTAATTCTTTGTTGCAAGAAGGATGATAATGGTAATGTAGGTGGTGATGAAGAAAAGTACAGGAATAGGAATAGGAATAGGAATATGAATAGGATATATGTTATTGGTGAATCATATAAAAAAAAATTGTTGGAGATGAGAACAACTGATAAAGGAGAACACAATAAGAGATGCTAATAATGAAAAAACAATAATTAGATACTCTTTATTGCAATGCTTTTTTGTACTATAATTGATGACTAGCAATTTCATTTCAATTCCTTATTCATTCACTTGATTGCTCATAAATAACAATTTTCTCATTTTATCCTCTCATAGATACAAATGCAGCCCTAAAACACCATACCAAAAAAATTATAATTTAATACATAAATAAAACTACATTTACATCTACTTAAGTGTATATGCTGTATGTATAACTAAACTTGTTTCAACATAATAAGTATCATATAAGTAAACCATGTACGCTTACATACAATTATTCATTTTCTCTCCATGGGTAGTTGTACGCCCCAAATACGCTGTGCATCGCACAGCTGGAATCACTAGTATATATATATATATATATATATATATATATTTTTTTTTTCTGGGATGCAAAAAAGAGTGAAAACCTAATTCATGATTATTGGGGGGCACCTGGAAGCCAAACACCAGATGGATCACTTTTTTCTACAACAATTTGTTAGTATTTTAAACAAAAATTTAATAATAATTCAAATTTCAAAAAAATGGCTAATTTGTTAATTCAAGAAAGAAAGAAAAGCCAAAAAACGTTTATAAGTGCATCATGTATTTTAAGTCACAAATAGTTTGATAGGATCTATTATTTGATGTTGATTGTTTTCTACTACTACATTATTTTATCAGTGGGAGACTAGAAAAGGGTTTAAAGAAAAAGAAGTTATGGATTGGAATATAATTGCAGAAGATAATCAGTTTTATGTTAATTTTCTTGGAATAGTTTAATGAAATGTATTAGTAGCCATCACAATAATTATCTAGAAGGGGGTTTTGAAAAAGGAAATTGGCATGAGTTAAGGACGATACTTTTATTTTAATCATTTCATCCTCTAGCAAAATGAAATTAGCTATAGGCTTTTATAGGTTAAGTACAAGCGAGAGCAATTTGCCAGTCCAACCCCCAACCATATGAATATCAAAAGTCAAAAACATCTTCTCCTCTTGGCTTTAAAACTAATCCCTATATCACTAGGAGCACTTGAGAGAGAAGACGAGATGACCACATGTTTTATCCACTTTTCTCTTCATCTGTCTATACCTTAATGTGTAATTATCCAAGGATTTCTTATGATTCTTTTCCTTTATGAAACCCTTTAATCTTACATATTATTTCAAGTATTATTAGTATTATTATTATACCCAGCAAATTCAAATATCAACATGAAATTCAACTATTCCACGCCAATGATCAAATTCACAAGTCACAAGGCACAACCCATTCTTTAACATTAGTATATTTTTATCATGGTAAGAACACATCCAAACATGTCAATTAGATTATGATGTTCCCTCTTCCAACCTGAGACAAACCCACTGCTGCTCCTCTGCCCCATCCCTAATCACCATTTCTATAGAAAACTACCTTAATCATTCAGAAAGCATTAGGCAGCCACTGAACCTGCTCTACTTCATCTACAGCTGCTGCAAGGCTCAGTCAAATTGGGTATAGAAAAACATATTAATGATTTGTTTATGTCCCACCATTGATATCATTACCAAACACTTAATCTTGATTCGTAAATTAAAATTCCTTAATTTCCTCAATTGATTGAATCTAATCTATAATTCACCAAGCCTGAATATACCTAGCCTCCTTCAATCATGATGTTGGTACAATGCTCAAAGCACTGATTTAACAGGGTTTGAATTCTAAAACCTTTAAACATTAATATGCAGAAGCATGATTTGCACGTTTTAGCAAATTAGTAAAGAAATAGTTGCTTGTATGATTTCCCAGTGAGAATGTCCCTTTGTGACCCAAAACCTATGACAAGCTTGTCATCTACAAGTATTTCCAACTGTATCTATTACCCGTCAATCCCAGAAACTGTTATTCACAATCCAAATGATAAATTCACTAAGCATTTGATCATTTCTCAATTCCTCCTTCAAGCACTTCTGACGAAGAATTTTATCTTTCTAGCCATGTAATAAACTAACATCATTGTCTTTTACTAATCTAATTTCAAAAGTAATTATTAGGAAATTCGGTACACCATTCCTGCTAGGATTAATCCAAAACCAGTGGTGCAAATTAAAGTCTCCACAACATAAAATAAAAAATTACTAAACATACCAAGAGATCAAATAAACAGAGCCAAAAAAATTTAACACGATAATTTATCAAGCACCTCTTAATTGGATGTAAAATACTAGGCTAGAAACACAAGAGGTCTCACAGGGCAGTTGAACAAACAATAATGGTTCCGAATGTGATATATAAAAAGTTTATCTTCAAAACTTCAGGAAAATTAGTAGGCATCAAGACTCACATTCCTGTGAAGGCCTTCTTCCCACCAGAAGAACCAGCAGGTATCACCTTGAGAACATTGAACCTCACAGTTTTGGACAATGGCCTGCAAAATGATAATATAGAACCATCAACATTATATCCAAAAAAAGAAGGAGAGTTAACTTCATTATCATCCTTATAATAACCTGCATTGGCCGATGATCACATGGTCTCCCTCTTTCACACGGAAGCATGGGGAGATATGGGCAGGAATATTGGAGTGCCTCTTTTCATACCTTAAGAAAACCAATCACCATTATCAATAGTTAAAAGGGCCTTCCACCTTTAAGAGAGAATATACACATTACCATCAGTTGAGGGTGAGATTTCTACCTTTGGTATTTCTTTACCCAATGCAGGTAGTTGCGTCGAACAATTATTGTTCTCATCATCTTAGCACTGTGGCAAGTCCCAGCAATGATCCTACCTCTGATTGAAACATTTCCCGTGAATGGGCATTTCTTGTCTATGTATGTACCTGGGAAAGAGAAAGTAAAAGCTAGTTAGTACAACTCTAACCTCCATAGTGTCTGTCTTGTGTATCATATGAACAAATATAGAACTTTGGTCCCAGCAAAATGCCATTAGGATAGTAAGGACCATATAGATCATCAAAATTATAATAGAATGAGAGTAAACAAAGCAAGTTAGCACATAAAGGAAAATTGAGAAATTATAATTTCTTTGTAACAGAGGAAAAGATTCCCTTGAAGAAGAGAACTAGTATAGGGAAGACTGCAATAATAAGTGAGAAGGCTTT
The DNA here is from genome assembly GCA_030278955.1 of Hygrophila difformis. NCBI lineage: Eukaryota > Viridiplantae > Streptophyta > Magnoliopsida > Lamiales > Acanthaceae > Hygrophila > Hygrophila difformis. Next base: position 34,670,819 of record JAOANR010000013.1, on the reverse strand, counting down.
GATATTTGATATACCAACTTCATTTCCTTGTAGTTGCTCAATCCTCCATTTTTTATGTCAAAATAATGGACACATTTCCTTTGTAGACAATTTTTAATCCCTCAGTATTAAAAAACAATATATTTTCTCTCCTTGCAATAATGAAATACTCTCTTCCTTTTTGTCAGTAAATACCATACTGCCCATCAACAATGCTACTAAAAGAACAGGGCCACCGTATTATAGAAGTAAGCAAAATACTAAAATAGCAGTATTAGCTATTAAACAATTGTTTCACCCATTCAAAGAAAGTTAATAGAAAAGTAACACATCATCCTAAGATGATAAGGATTAAATCTGGAGAGAAATGAACTAAAAAAGGTTATAGTTGAAACCAAATGGAACAACACAAAACGATTGGCACATTATATCTGCTTAAGAAGCACAGAATAGCATTTGAGAAGGACAAAAACGCAAGCTCCGTATACAAAACGCACTCAAGAAGCCCATTGAGGAGATCGTTTATGAATCTCAACACAAAAAGGAGAAACAGAAAATACAAGAAAAATAATCCAGAACATAGCATCACATTATACTACTAACAAATACCATAATACTACAGCCAAACCACATTCCTAACAAATATACGTGATGACAATAATAGTCGCAACATAAAAAGAGGGTGACCAAAATACTGCAAAAATAAGTGACAAGACCTTCAATCGCCTCTCGGGGTGTTTTGAAGTTCAATCCAATGCTCTTCCAATAACGATTGCCTCCCTTCCCCGGTGCCTTTCCCTTTCCAGACTTCTTCGAGCTGCAAATTTTGGGGTTTAATCCTCAAACTATCAAATTTAACAAAATTATATAAACAAACACCGAAACAAACATAAATCTCACCAAAGGAACACCTTGGGCTGCTTCAAGAACGCCTTCTCAGTCTGTAAAACAATAAAATTTCGACATGCATTAGATCCTCATACAGATGAATACCATATACACAAGAGAATATTACACTCCAGAAACAGAAACAAAATAAGCCTCCAATGCGAGAGGAAATGAAGGCTAACCTGTTCCGCCATGGTTGTTTTCGAATGCTGCCGCCGCCGCTCTCACGATGGAACAACTGTCGCTAAACCTATCTGCTCTGCTCGTGAGACGGCTTCCCCTGCGAACATTAGGGTTTTATGAAAGAGTGAAGCCTTTCGTAATAATGGGCCGACCGGTTTAAAAAAAGGTCAATTCAAATTGGGCCCAATGTTTAATTGACCCATAGTCCATTTCTTTCCAATACCGCTTAGCAGGTCCTTAAACATTTAATATTCGCTTCGTCTAATTTGCACAAATTCGTATAGTTGGAACTTATAATAGAGACTAGAATCATTTAGATATCGATTGATTAATATTTATGTGTTAACCAAGAAATTTTGATTAGGCAATATTGAGGATTGTTACAAGGCTTACTGAGAGGAATTACAATAATTTAAGCAAAAAAACTGTAAAAGAAAGAAAGATAATTGCAGAATGAAAGAACAAGAATTAAAGCAGGAATGAAAAATGCAGAAAGGAAATTGGAAGTAAATGCGATCCTCTTGGGAGTGTTTTTGGATGGATCTCCTCTCGAATGCCTCTCTTCCTTTTATAGGAGGAGGACTGACCCTCTATTTAAGACGCACAGCATAGGGCGACGAGGTGGCTTGACTTCTGTGACAGAGGGTGGCGACATACGGCGCACGCGAGGCGACTTCTGTGACAGAGGTTGGCACGGCGCACGCGAGAGGATGACTTGATTGACAGCTTCCCTTGGTTATTATCGGATAAATCATGAATTGGATCGAGCCAAGAAAAATAGATTAGGCCTTTTGGAAGTGCGTTCTCTTTTCCGGATATATTTTCACGGACTGGGCCATGTAAACTTGGATGGGTTATAATATAGATTTTGTTGGGTTAACAGATGCCCCCTCGCGCATTTTGTCTGATTAGCATTTTAAGACAAATTTGCGCGCTTAATTTTGGAATTTTCGGCCCATTAGGGCCCATTAGGGACAAAACCCTACATATAAATAGCTTCCAAGCCTCCAATTCATTCATTTTCTTTTCAAAAATTTTCTCTCCTCCTTTCTTCTTCTCTTATTCCTCCGACGAGGTTCCGGCCGCCGCCGCCAAGAATTCTCCGCCGGGAAGCCGCCGCAGGTGGTTGCTACTCAAGCCGCCGCCTTCGCGAGCCGCGCCACCCTCTGGAAGGCCGCCGCCGCTTCTCCAGGAGGCTGCTCCGAACGCCAGGCCGCCCTACGCCACGGAGCCGCCCGCCAAGGCCGCCGCCCCCAGGCCGCCCCACGCGAAGCCGCCCCCGCCAAGGCCGCCCGCCGCTGAAGCCGCCCGACTTGGCCGCCTGCCCAGAGCCGCTGGCCGCCTGCCCAGGCCGCCCCACGCTGAGCCTCCTCCGTCAAGGCCGCCTGCCGCCCCCACGCGAAACCGCCCCTTGGAGCCGCCCTTGGAGCCGCCTGCCTTGACCGCCTTTGGCCGCCCCCGGCCGCCTGCCTTGGCAGCCCTTGCTTGGCCGCCCCACCAGGAGGCCGCCTGGCGCCTGCTTTGAAGTCGCGCCGCGTGAAGCCGCCCCTTCGGAGGCCGCCTGTCTCTACGCTTGGCCGCCTGCCTTGATGCCGCCCGCGTGAAGCCGCCCATTGCACGATTGAGGCCGCCCATCGCCTTGGCCGCCACGTCCTCAGGCCGCCCAGCTCCGTCGCTCGAGGCCGCCCGCGCCCTGTCGCTCGAGGCCGCCCACACCAAGGCGTCGTCCTACGCGGAGGCCGCCCGAGGCCGCCCGAGGCCGCCAGCCCCACGTCCAAGGCCGCCCAACGCCGAAGGCCGCCTTCGCCCAAGGCCGCCTACGCCGAGGCCGCCTGACCGAGCCGCCTACGCCTGGCCGCCCCTTGCCACTAAGGGAGGCTATCTGTTTGCAACCAGGTCCCCTCTTATTCGCTTCATGGACCAGGTTAGTGAGCTATCTTCCATTTTTATTTTGCTATGCTTGGTGGAGGCTTATCACATATGCGGAGGGATATCATGAAGGTTGATCGGCATTTTGGCATGTTAGGATTATAGAAGAGATGTTGGACTGAATTTTGTGAACTTTGCTTGCTTTTCTTGATTCCGCTGGATTCGTGTTTGGTTTTGCTAAATTTACTGCTCGTATGGTAATTTCGTGTTTCCAATGCCTATTGATGTCGTAGAATTACTCACATTACCTATCACCTCTAACATAGACTTAGAGAACATGGGACTTAGAGACAACATAAGATCATGTGATTTCCTGCTTAGGTGTTAGGTTAACTTAGAGTTGCTTCTAGTTATCCCACACTTTATTCATGACATAGGATCTAGTAGAGAACACTACACGGGCTGCCACTTCCTTGGCTCAGGCCGCCCCTCATCCGCCCGGATCCTCCTCGGCCGCCGCTCAGACCGCCTTCCCTGTGACTCAGGCCGCCTCCGATCGTCGCCCTGAGTCGTCATCGGCCGCCACTCAGGGGCCACCAGCCGCCACTATCCAGGCCACCATCCCGTCAGCTCAGGCCGCCCGGAGTCGTCAGCCAGGGCAGGTCGCCACTTCCTCCTTTGTTCAGGCCACTGCTCCCTTGACAGGATTTGCTGCCTTGTCGCGCGACATGGCTTTTCAGGTTAAAATGGCTTGATTAGCACCTTCTCATGTTAACTTAAATCTTGTTAACCGCTTGATTTATCCGGGTAACTATGTATGGCACATGACATTGCCAGGTCCACTCAGCCGCGTTTTGTTCAGGCCGCCACCCCTAGTACTGCTCAGGCCGCCACTTTGGCTCCTCCTCTGACTATTCAGGTTTGTCTGCTCTTACCCTGTTTGTTTCTTTGCCTTTGTTCGCATCCCTTAATCTCATGCTTGTTTTTCTCATCTGCAGCGTCCGCTTATTCCGGATTCTGACGGTGAGGCATATGAGTTCGATCGTCGGCAGGAGTCAGAGCTTTTTCTTCGACCGTTTCATAGTACGCCTGAGCGCGCGAATGAGTCGAGACGATTTTTATCTTGCAAGTTACTTGTCACCGAGGCCGCCTTTACCAGTGCCTTTGTGTCTCGCACTAAACCTATTAAATCTCAGCCTCAGCATTTCGGTATTTCTACCTCCAGGTCAAAGGCTAAGGTTCCCAGGACTCAGATTGACGATGACAGCAGCCTAGGTCAGTATACTTCATGGGTGCATCGGATGTCGGGTCGCGCTTCCGATTGGCGTGAGTGGGGGATTGATGAGGCCATCCGTCTATCCACTAAGCCTGTGGTGATAGACCATCGCTTGCTTTACTATCTTATGGGCTTTTGGAACTCCTCTGTTAATGCTTTTCAGCTTCCCTGTGGATTCGTTGGCCCTACACTTCTTGATGTGGTGATGATCACGGGGCTTCGTGTGGTCGGATCGGAGTTGACTCAGTCCGCTGTTGATGACCCTAGACTTGGTGCGTCGATTTGCCCTTCGGGCAAAGAGGCCAGGCGATACCCGACTTACATTGTGCACAATAAGACGTCAGGACCTTCTCCTTCTACGCGAGATGAGCACGTGGCCTTCCTTTTACTATGGTTTAGCCGGTTTGTTATTTGTTCCAGTGCACGTACTGTTCTTAGTACTACACTGCCCCTTGTCTTAGGACTTATGAGTACGGAGACTCGAGCTATAGGCTCCTACTTCCTCGGCACTCTGTTTAGCGGCATGGCTAAGCTTTCTGATAAGCTGGCCGAAGGACGAGATCCCTCTACCACTGCCTCTGGGCCGCTATGGTTCTTGCAGTTATGGGTCCAGCTATATTTTCCCCAGCTGTTCACAGGGGTACTACGCCCTAGTCCGCAGGAGGTTTCGGAGGGTGATCCGTTAGGTAAGATATTGGCTGCTCAGTCTGTGAGGATTAGCCGGGACGGCCTTCTGAACCGAGATGGTCTGGGGATTATCCACTGGCTTTATCATTATCGGCCGTCCTACCATGACCTATTTGTTTATGCCTCCATTCCTCGGTTGATGTCTACGCTGATATGTCTCCCTACTCAGCCACGTGGCATTCATGGGGAGTTTACATGGAATATCAGCATGAAACCTCACATGCTTTTGAGTGGGGTGAAGAGGACTGACGCTTATAACCCCTTCATCGCTGAGCCTTATTGCCCTCACCTGCTTGCTTGCCAGTTCGGCTGCCACCTCGGGCTTCCTCGCCGGGTGAAGTGGCCGACTCGTTTTACCAGGAAGGATAGGATGACACCCGCAGTCATCAAGGCTGTGATAGCTTTTTCGTCTCATCTGACGCTCTCCAGCTATCTCCCGTTTACTCCGACTGGGTCGCTGGCTGCTGGTTTTATGGCGTGGTGGACGCCGTACATCACTTCTATTTTGCCGCCATATGATCAGCTGGCGTCTCGTTTTGGAGATTCAGCTCCTTCGCGCCAGTCTCGTGTTTCAGCTTCTCGCGGTGGTATCTCGAGGTCCAAGAAGTCCCAGTCTGGTCCAGTCTCTTCCTCCCGTAAGCGTCGAAGAGGTATGTTTGAATCATCTTACAGCGCTTCATACACTGCCCCTTTTGATGTTGTCTCTTTGTCTGCAGTTGATGAGGAAGTAATTGATGAGGATGCTTCAGTTAGCGCTGAGCGGTCTGGTTCTGACGATGAGGATGCGGGTTCTAGTGATGATGGATCACGCTCAGGTGATGAGGAGGGCCATGAGGGCGATGAGGAGGACCATGAGGATGAGTCGGTAGACCCCTATTATGATGATCATGGCCAGGCGGATGATCATGCTGCTGATACTCCTGTGGCCGCCGACCCTCGATACTCAGCCTCCTTTGGTAGACCTTCTGATGACCATTCGCCAGATGAAATGTTAGCCCGTGCTGATTATATCATCTTTCATGGCCACGACGATCCCAGGCACCAGATGATAGACGCCGCGACGATTGGCGCTGCAGATTCCTTGCCTGCAACTACTGCCGACCAGGTATGTTTTGCTACTGTTAGACTTTTTATTTGCATTTCTCTTTTTAATATCGTAATGACAACGCGCTTGACCACTCAGGTTGATCCACGCTCCTCTCGGTCCGCGATTGGCTCAGCTGGCCATGAGTTGATTCCACAGGTATTTCTTGGTTGTCCTCCCTCTCCTTTTATGCTTATTTTGTTTAAGCAATGTACTCTAAGGATAGCTGTGTCCTCCAGGTTCTTCCTGCAGATATTATTCAGGATGCGGATCATGTTTTCCAGACTAGTCAGGCTGGCCCTTCGGTGATCCCTCAGGTATTTTTTATTGATTATGTCGTTTCTGTTTTTCTTTTCCGAGGACATGTTTTAAGAATCTCCCTTTCTAGCTTCCTATGGACCAGGCAGACCATCCTACTACTGCTGCTCCTATTACTTCAGCTGATTCAGTCGTGCCGCCTCTTCCGGTATGGCTCATTTCAGCTTTCGTGGTTATAAGATTTTCTTGGCATATACTTATGTGAAGCTGTCTTCAGGTACCTGTGATCCGTGCCTCAGTCCCAGCGACCTCTCGTCAGGTCCTTCGGTGCCTACTCCTGCTGACCGGGTTGTTGTTTCATCATGTGAGGCGTTTGACCGCCTTCTATCCACTCATGTCGATCGGCTCTCCACCGAGGTGTTCTCTAGTCTTGATCGTCTGCTAGACGACGTCAGAGCAGTTTCCGCCTTTACTGAGGATGCCGATTTTCTTAGCTTTTCAGAGCGCATTGCTGATTTAGCTATTTCTTATCCCGCTTTCAGTAGCTCTGTAGATCAGTCTGCTCATGATCTGACGCTGCTTGATGACCTCGAGGCACGACACCGTGAGGTTCGCTTTCAGATAGATGCTATCCACCCTCAGCGCGAGCAGTTGTCTACTGATCACGGAGTTAGAGAGAGTCGCAGATCGCACCTTAGGGACGTTGTTACGCGAGCAGAGAGTGATATTGAGGAGGCAGAGCGTTTTATTCTTGAGAGGAGGCGCACGATTCAGGAAGCTAATGAGGAGCTTGCTACCTTAGAGCCTGTCTTGGCTGATATTTCTTCCCGAGCTGCTGAGTTAGAGACTTCCTATGATCGTTTAGCAGTAGATGAGCGCGATTTATCGGCTGAGTTATCGGGGGTTCGGACTCGTCGGCTTCGGTTGTCGGTTCGCGCTCGTGCTTCGGCGGCCGCACTTCTCCGTCTGACGGACATGTTCGAGCGCACTCATGATCAGTGGGCCCTTATGCGTCGGCGTATACTGGGTGATGCTAGGCAGCCTCCTCCTTAGTGTTTTGCACTGCTTTTGTTTTCAGTACACTTTTGGTTAGCTCATCGGCCTTGTGATGGGCAACTCTTGCCTTTACTTTTGGGATATTACTGTTACTTTTTGGCCTAGTTTGTGACTTGGCCACTTTTGATGTACTTGCGTTTCTTATTCAGATTCCCACACTGATGGGTAAAACACTTTGAGGTATCTTGCATTTATACTCTGTTTGTGTTCTCGGCCATCGATGTCCATCAGTTTGTATGCGCCATTAAGTAGTCTTTGCGTAACAATGAATGGTCCTTCCCAATTTGGAGACCACTTGCCTGTTTCATTGTCACGCACCCCCGAGGGTAGAATCACCTTCTATACTAGGTCTCCCTCGTTAAAAGTTTTGCCTCGAACCCTCTTGTCGTAATGTCTCGCCATTCTCATCTTTTGGCGACGGATATTTTCCAGAGCGGTCAGCTTGTCACCGTCTGCTGTCTCCAATTCTTGCAACATGGCTTCTTCATACTTAGATAAGTCTAAGTGATGCTGCTGAGCCACCCTTAGAGAAGGAACTGTTATTTCCAAAGGCAAAACAGCGTCATGACCATATGTCAAGTAGTACGGCGTAAACCCTGTAGCTGTGGATTTAGAGTTTCTGTAAGCCCATAGAACCTCTAATAAGGTCTCATGCCATTTCCTAGGTTTTTCGCCTACCGCCTTTTTGATCATACTTATTAAGATCTTATTGGTGGCTTCAGCCTGACCATTTGCTTGGGGATAGTATGGAGTAGAATGATAGATGCGGATCCCAAACTGTTTGGCAAAAGCTATAAACTTTTCACCAGTGAACACTGTACCTTGATCTGCAGTGATTGTTTGAGGGATTCCAAACCGATGTATCAACTCAGTCACAAATTTAATTACGTCGCCTTGATCGATTTTCTTCATTGGCCATGCTTCCACCCATTTAGTAAAATAATCAGTGGCCACAAGTATAAATGAATGATTCTTAGATGATGGCAGATGAATTTTCCCAATAATGTCCATCCCCCAGCCACGGAATGGCCAAGGCTTAATGACTATGTGTAATTCTTCCGCCGGTACCCTTTGGATTGGGCCGTGCTTTTGGCAAGCCTCACAACCGCGAGCATACGTGATACAGTACTCCATTATGGTTGGCCAGAAGTATCCATGACGGTGGATGCTCCATCTCATGCTCGGCCCTGCCCGATGAGAGCCGCATATTCCCTCATGGACTTCTCCCATTACCAACTTAGCGTTCTCGGGGCCTATACACTTGAGAAATAATCCATCAACCGCCCTTCGGAATAGTTCACCATTGACCAACACGTACCGCAAAGCTTTTACCTTTAGCGAGTTATCTCCCCCAAATGACGGGTTCTCGAGGTACTGTATGATCTCGGCCCTCCAATCACCACTCTCTTGTTGGTCCTCAGGTTCACTTGTGATGGAAGCAATGTGTCGTGCCCCCCTAGGGCGACAAGACTGCCAGCCTGAAGCAAGTTGGGCAGCCTCGTTGGCCTCTTGATTTTGGCTTCTAGGCACATGTGTGATGGTAGCGTCCGAAAACTTGCCCAATAGTTCTAGTGCTGTCTCATAGCACTTAATCAATCTGGGACTCTTGCATTCATATTCTCCGGTTAACTGCTTCAGGATGACTTGGGAGTCTCCAAAAATTGTAATTGATTTCGCACCCTTAAGCAATGCAGTTTCGAGGCCAAATATCAAAGCTTCGTATTCTGCTTGATTGTTGGTGGTGCCAGGCTCTAACTCCCGAGCAAGCTTCCAATGTTCCCCAAGAGGACTAGTGATTGTCATGCCAGCCCCCGAGCCGCTGCTTGCACAAGACCCATCAAAGGTTAGCTCCCAAGGTTCGAATCCTATAAAGGAAGCTTCTCTGGGATCTTCTGACAGAACCAACGAAGGGTGTTGAGCTAAGAAATCAGCCAAAGCTTGTCCCTTGACTGCCTTTTGAGGAACGTGTACAAGGGTAAAAGGACTGATCTTCATAGCCCACTTAGCTTGCCTACCCTTTAATGCTGGTTTGTGCAAAAGGGTCTTTACCAAGTCAAAGGGAGCCACTACATGAACTGTTCTTGGCAGCATGTAGTGTTCTAACTTGTTGCAGGAGTATACTAGGGCGTAGCACAACTTTTCTAATGCAGTATATCTTACCTCTGGCCCTTGTAGAGTCTTGCTAAGGTAATAGATAGCCCTCTCCTTGTCGCCTTCATCGTCCTGTGCAAGCAAGCACCCGATAGATTCCTCGGCGGCCGATACATATAGTTTCAAAGGTAGTCCAGGTCTTGGCGGTACTAATAATGGAGGATTGACCAATGCTCTTTTTATTTCTTCGAAGGCTGCTTGATGCTCAGTCATCCATACGAACTTCTCGTTCTTTCTTCCTTTAAGTAAGGTAGTGAACGCTTTCATCTTGCCGGCAGCATTGGCAATAAATCTCCTTAGGAAATTGATTTTGCCCATCAATGACTGCAGTTCTTTGAGATTGGTTGGTGCACGAGCCTCCATGATGGCCTTTAGCTTTGTTCTGGTCTACCTCAATGCCCCTCTCATGTACCAGGAAACCTCGGAAGTTCCCTGCTGCCACTCCAAAGGCACATTTTGCTGGATTAATTTTCAATCCATGCTGCCTCATTCGGATGAAGGCACCTTCCAGGTGGGCCAAGTGTTGGCCAAATTCACAAGATTTTACTACTATGTCATCAATGTACACTTCAAGTGTGTGACCGATTAAATCATGAAAAATCATGTTCATGGCCCTTTGGTATGTTGCCCCCGCATTTTTTAATCCAAAGGGCATGACTACCCATTCAAAAATGCCGACTGGCCCTGGGCAGCGAAAAGCTGTTTTATGTACATCATTTTCAGAAATGAAGATTTGATTGTATCCAGAATAACCATCCATTAACGATAAAAACTTGTGGCCGGCGGCTGCATCAACGAGCATATCGGCCATAGGCATCACATATTCATCCTTGGGTGTTGCCAAGTTTAAATTCCTAAAGTCTATACAGACTCTTAATTGACCGTTCTTTTTTATAACAGGTACAATATTTGCAAGCCATTCCACATAACGACAAGTTCTAATGTAACCTGCTCTAAGAAGTTTCTCGACTTCGGCCTTTATTTTTGGGATGGTGTCTGGGTCGAACCGTCTTGGCGGCTGCTTATGAGGTCTGAATTCTGGGTGAGTTGGCAACTTATGTTCCACTAGCTCCCTTGATAGTCCTGGCATGTCTGTGTACTGCCACGCAAAACAATCTTTATACTTATGAATCAACTCCACTAGCTGGCGTCGCTCTTCCTTAGGCAATGATGCACTTATCTTGGTCAGCTTTGGCTCTATATCCGTCCCGAGGTTGATGTCTACAAGTGGTTCCTTGGCTTTCGGACTAGGCAACGTACGCTTTATAGGAGATGGCCACTCAGATGGCCGAATGTCAGTTGGGTTTTTGGACTTGATTTCGGCACCCATCATTATTTCAGTGTTGGCGAGCCGCTGTAACAAGTCTTTATAAATGTCGTAGCTGCTCGTCATGCGGAGCATGATGCTTCATGTCGGCTATCTGCAGAACGTAACTTGAAGCCGCTAGTTGTGAAGTCAATGGATTCCAGATCCATGTTCATACCAATTAAAGCTGATGCAGGTTGGATATCTTCTAAGTAAAAAATCGCCTCATCATTGTTGGTGTCCGGTCCTACAAAGGGTTGAGGATCTGCTTCCACCAATTCTATCTGGTCACCATCCCAAATTAACAACTGTTGGTGGAGGGTGGATGGCACACACTGCGCCATGTGAATCCAGTCGCGCCCAAGCAATGCTGAGTAACACGTCTTAGATTTCACCACGAAGAAGGCCACCTTGATGGTCTTGGATCCAATAGTGACGTCCGCCGTTATGAATCCGGCAGGTTGTGTTGCTTCTCCTACAAAACTGCACATTCTGACCCTGGTAGGGATCAGATCCTTTTCACTTTTTCCTATCTTCCTCAAAGTTGACATCGACATCACATTGGCTGCCGCTCCATTATCAACAAATACCCTGCTCACAGGACGCCCATCAATGTGAGCCTTAACATACAAGGGCTTCAGTTGCCTTGTCTGGGCAACCTCGGGTTTGGCAAACTGTGCCACAGCCAACTTTGAAGCATCATGTCGGCCGCCAAGTTCTTGCGTGGGAGGTGCATCCCTGGTTGGATGGGACAATTCGGCTATCATTTCATCCATTCTTTCAATAAGCCTCGCGAACGATGGCTCTTCCTCATCCCATATCTCGGATTCGGCATCGCTTATCTCTTCATCAGCCGCCAATCCAAATACCCGTATAGGCACGGAGGGATCATTCGGCCCTTCTTTCCTATCGTCTGCTTCTTTAAGTTCTTTGTCCAAATTTTTCCAAAAAACCTCATCTTCAAGATCCATGCCGTCTAATTCAACATGAGGCTCCTCATCAATATTGAGGTTCACATTACCCCACACATCATCTTCATCGTCAATATTCATGTCATCCATCGTGCCACATTCATCAGTCATGATGCCTAGGGCGCTAATCCCAACTTTAGGTTTATTGAGATTGGCCTCCACAGCGGCCCCCACCTCTGTAGGTGTAATAGCACCAAAATTCACTTGTGGTGCCTCATTGGTCGCTTGAAGTGCTTCACTAGTTGATTTCATTTCAACTTGTGTCTGTGACTTCTTCTGGGTTTCTACAGTCTTGCAATAGGCCGCGAATCCTTCAAAACTGTGTGGTTCACTTCCAAATTCACCGGCTTCATGGGCCGCCAAATATGCCATGTATTTCATTAACACACTAGCCATAGCCATGTTTGAAGGCGTCATGTCCATTTTGTCCAGCTTCTCAATGAACTTCTGTCCCGCAGACTTGACCTTGCTTCCTTCTTCATCAGGTTCGGTTATGGCGACCGCTTTCCCTTTGTCATTAGAAGCTGATGATGAAATGTTAATCTGAGGAAGTCCAGCTTTGGTTATTTTAGACCTTGATGATGACGGCTGAGGCTTTCGTTCTGCCCACTGCAGCCTTTCTCGCACTGGCCTCTTGGCAGTAGAAGGTGATGGTGGTTGTATCCTTTCCTTCACTGGCCTCCTGGTGGAGGAAAATGGCGGCTGCAGCCTCTCCCGTATTGGTTCCCTAGCGGAAGGTGATGGCGCCTGAGGTGGTCTTCTTGAGGCCTCAGAAAACCTTTCTTCTCGAGGTGGTATGCGTGAATCAGGTTCCCTTGTCACCGTCCTATTGTGTGCCTTCTCGTGAAGGGGTCTCCGCTGCTGGGATGTCTCTCCTTTGAAATAAGTTGGTTGTACTGGCTTCCGAGGCCTGGAAGATTCCAACTTATGGATTTGTGCCTCCCACTGCCGCATTTCCTCGGCATATCGTCTTTGAGCCCACCTAAACTGACTCCTGGTCATGGGTGGCGGCTCCTTCTGAGTGGCTTTGTTCTGAGCCCTATTCTTCATCCACCTTTCAATCTCAACTGGATGTTCTGGTCGCCTCATCAAGGTTGGAACCACTTGTACACCATGCCTATAATCACGAGCAATAGGTTGGTGTTTCCCATTTTCATGGATCTCTACCACCTGCTTAGAGATCTCAACCCTCAAAGGAGGGTTCTTCTTCTTGTGGTGCTCTCTTTCTTCAGCTTCCAAGACCTTCTTGAAGTCCTCCTTTGACATGCTCTTAAACCTGGGTTGTTTACTGCACAACTCTTTTCTTTCATGATCGGACTCATCAGATAATAAGTCAACATCCTCCTCCTCGATTTCAATGTGTTCCTTTCCTCTATTATTCTGGCTACTGGAGCCACCATCTTCTGGGTTTGGGATGAGTCCAGAAACACCAATTGACAGCTGAGGGAATGGATCTAAATCCACTTTCATACCTGCAATTTTCAAACGACCCTCTTTTATTTTGTTCTGTATGGCCGTTCTAAAACTCCTACATTTAGTAATGCTATGAGTATACAAATTATGCCACTTACAAAATGCTCGGCCTCGAATTTCCTCGGCCGCTGGTAATTTTTGCCCTTCAGGCAATTTGATCACACCGTCTTTGAGTAGGGCATCGAACACTTGGTCCGCTTTGCCCATGTCAAAAAGGTCTTCTTCAGGCTTATACTTAGCCTCTCTTTGTTTTGGCGGCTTGTGAGCCGTACATGTATGTGGTTTGGCTGTCTGAACTAGCTCAGCAACAGCCACCTCTACAGGTTCGTCCTCATCATCACTGAGTTTTATTTCTTAGAAATGGACTCGACGCATAGGACGCCTCTCTTCCTGCTCCCTTAGGAATTTTTCCACGCGGGCCGCTCTCTCGGCCAGCTGTGCAAGGTCAGTTGCATCATGCACAATTAAATGTTCTCTCAATTTCGGTAACATATTAGCCACTGCTATATTGGCTATTTCTTTATCGGGTATTGCCATAGTACATCGGCCTTTAATGTGTTGTAATCTATTAATAAAAGAGCTTGCCGTCTCATCGGCAAATTGTTTGGTGTTAGTGAGATCTGCAAGACTAACCTGCGACAGAGGTGTATAAAATCTGTCGTGAAATGCCCTACGGTTGATTTGCCGTCGTCTCCCGAGAACATGGTGAACTCGGGCATTTTGAAGCCTTTAGGATAAGGCTGCATGGTGTCTACCCAATCCGGATATGGTTTCCTATAAGTGGGCCGTTCCATCGGCCTTAATTGAATGCCGAAATGTTGTTGCATCATATCTGCTAACAACTCGGGCGACACTACAGGCGCCTGTGCTGGAGGCATGGCAGCTTGTTGATATATGGCAGCCGGATGAGCCATGCCGGCCTGAGGCATGGCGGCCTGGACCATGGTGGCGGTCGAGACCAAGTTGGTGGCCGGATGAGGCATGCTGGAGGCCGGATGAGCCATGGCAGCCTGAGGCATGGCGGCCTGAGTCATGTTGGCGGCCGAGGCCAAGTTGGCGGCTGGATGACTCATGTTGGCGGCCGGACGACTTATGTTGGCGGCCGGGTATGGGTTGGCGGCCTGAGGTTGCATGGCGGCCTGGTGTGGACTGGAGGCCTGATACTGGGCGGCCAAGTGTGGACTGGAGGCCTGTTGGGCGGCCTGATGTGGGTTGGAGTCCTGATACTGGGCGGCCTGATGCAATGGGGAGGCGGCCTGATGATGGGTGGCCTGAGGCAATGGGGAGGCGGCCTGATGGGCGGCCTGCAATGGGGAGGCGGCGTGATGATGGGCGGCCTGAGGGAATGGGGAGGCGGCCTGATGGGCGGCCTGAGGCATGTTGGCAACTGTGACTTGAGGTTGCATGTGTCCTCCTCCAATACCTAGATTATGCATGGCGGCTGGGATGGGAGCCGCCACTCCAAATGGTTGTATCGGAACAGCGCTAGATGCCATCAAGTATCCTGATGGAGCATACATCATATGAGGTGGTGCTCCAAACTCAGATAGTGATGGCTGGCCAGTCCCCCAAGTCTTTTGTAGACCGCCATACGGTCCTGTAACGCTTGGTGACATATTCATGCCAGGGATATATCCTTCTTGTGGAGTACGCAGGGATCCACATATCCTGTCAGTTTGATCGGCCATGGCAGGCCGCAATACGTCCATAAGGTGCCTTGTCAGTAAAGGCATGAATTCAGCCATCGATTCATTCATCGATAGCCGTATTTGTTCCGGAAAAGTTGGGACTTGCATTATCCCCTGCGGTGGTTGGGAGGTAGTCGCCGTATTATCGACGTTTTCAGACGGTGTTCTTACTGGAGTTTCTTCATGTAGCGACATTTCTCCAAATCTTTGTGTTAAGTCCCTTACTACTCGTCCAGATCTGAGTTGCATGAGTTGCATACACTTTCAAGCGGATATGGTTTCCACTTCGTGTCCCACTGGGCGTGCCAATTTGTTAACCAAGAAATTTTGATTAGGCAATATTGAGGATTGTTACAAGGCTTACTGAGAGGAATTACAATAATTTAAGCAAAAAAACTGTAAAAGAAAGAAAGATAATTGCAGAATGAAAGAACAAGAATTAAAGCAGGAATGAAAAATGCAGAAAGGAAATTGGAAGTAAATGCGATCCTCTTGGGAGTGTTTGTGGATGGATCTCCTCTCGAATGCCTCTCTTCCTTTTATAGGAGGAGGACTGACCCTCTATTTAAGACGCACAGCATAGGGCGGCGAGGTGGCTTGACTTCTGTGACAGAGGGTGGGGACATACGGCGCACGCGAGGCGACTTCTGTGACAGAGGTTGGCACGGCGCACGCGAGAGGATGACTTGATTGACAGCTTCCCTTGGTTATTATCGGATAAATCTTGAATTGGATCGAGCCAAGAAAAATAGATTGGGCCTTTTGGAAGTGCGTTCTCTTTTCCGGATATATTTTCACGGACTGGGCCATGTAAACTTGGATGGGTTATAATATAGATTTTGTTGGGTTAACATTATGTTAATTGAATTTGATGATAAATATGCTATGTGATTTATTTTATATTTATGTTTGATTAATGTGTATTATTTTTGTAAATTTTAATTAAGGGTTTGATTTAGTCTTGGGGAATAAGATTGAAATAGAGCATATAAGTTTCCCAATAGGAAATAAAGTGGGAGTGAGACATGGTTATATAGGGGTATGTTCTGTACGCAACTTTTGAGAGTTTTTTAGAGCTTTAGCTTTTATTTTAAAATAATAGCTCCATTCTGCAGACTAGCTTTTGAAGGCTTTAGCTGTGAATTGCAGCTCCGAAAAGCTCCACAATCATAAGCTACGCTCGGTAGCTTTTGGGAGCTTTCGAAAGCTACTTTCCAAATTTAATTAATTTTCTCTTCAAATTACAGTTTATGATAGCTACAACTACTTGTACCGAACACTTATGCAAAAACTGACAGCTACAGTTCTCACAGTTTCCAAGAGCTATAGTTTTCTACAGCTGTAGCTCGCAGCTACAGCCTGCAACTACAATTCGACGTGCAGAACGGACCCTGGATTAACTAGTGTAGCCGTAAGTTGGAGATGTTTGGATTTAGAGCTTTAGGAATTGTAGATTTGATAGATGTTGTAGCTTTTAATTTTATAGTATAATGTATTTTTAGAAGTATATGTAGTTTTTAAATAGTTACAAAATTAATAGGAGTAAATTAGAAAGTAGCTTCGAAAGCTACCAATTGTAGGTTTTATTTGTTGAGCTTTTTATAGTAGTTACAACTTTTAGAAGTCTGTGTAAGAATGTGGCATTTTATTTTGGTATAGAAACTAAAATTACTATGTTAATCCATAAATTATTAGGCCCATTAAGTTTAGCCCAATTCACTTTCGAGAGGCCCAATCCAATTTAAGATGTATCCGGATGACACGATCCTTGGAGAGAATTATGGAGGTTTTAAAGCGATGCACCATCCAAGGAGAGGATCCCGCAACATCAATAACAGGCACCATCACCTATTCCTATCCGGGAGAAGATGTTCATCGGTTACAGTAATGGGTAACCTTGAGAGATCCCGTGCCATCAAGGACAAGCACCATCAAAGGGGAAGTGACTACAGTCAAAAAGAGAGGATCGCGTCCCATTAATGCAGGCGCCATCAAGGGGGAGGGGAATCAGTGACATTAAGAGCGCATGGAAGCCTGCAGAAGGCGGCATCCCATCCTCTATAAAATGTGGAAGATGGCATGAAAGTATGACATCAACAAACCCCCCAAGAGGAATCATATTATTTTTTCCTTTCTGCAAACTTTCTTTCGTGTTCTTCAATTCTGCAATTTTCATTTCCTTTACAGTTTTATTAAGTTTCCTGCAATTCTTCCAAAATTCTTGTAATCATCCCCAACACTATTCAATCAAAAGTTCTTGGTTAACAAATTGGCACGCCTAGTGGGACCCGAGTGGAAACCATATTCGCTTAGGAGTGTATGCTACTTAGATCTGGACGAGTAGTAAGGGACCTAACTCAAAAATTTGAAGAAATGTCGCTACATGAAGAAACACCAGTGAGAACACAATCTGAGAACGCCGATAATGCGGCGGGTACCCCTCAACCACAACAAGGAATAATGCAAGTCCCTAATCTCTCTGAACAGATGCAGCTATCGATGACTGAATCGATGGCCGAATTCATGCCTTTACTTACAAGGCACCTTATGGACATGTTGCGGCCTGCTATGGCCGATCAGACTGACAAGATATGTGGATCCCTGCGTACTTCGCAAGAGGGATCTATCCCAACAAATGGCATGATTGTGCCACCAAGCATCCCAGGGCCGTACGGCGGCCCGTAGAGGACTTGGGGGACAACTTTTGGCCAGCCACCATTCTCTAAGTTTGGAGGCCTGGCGAGTTTGCCCTAATTCCCATCTACTCATGCTTTCACTCATGCGGCACCTAACATGCCGAACTTCGGTTATGCGGCGCCTCCTATACCGATTTATGGTTCATCAGGATACTTGACGGCGTCTAGCGCTGTACCAGGTTGTACGGCGATTCCCAGTGCACTTGGCATGGCACGACGCCAGGGGACAACACAACCACTTGGAGTGGCGGCTCCTGTCCCGCCGGCCGCCATCCCTACTCTAAGTGCTGTAGGAGGACACATGCCACAGGTGGCGGCAGCCAGCCGCCATGCACCATCCTCAGACCACCAACACACAAGCCGCCATGCAGCATCATCCTCAGGCCGCCAACACACAAGCCGCCATGCAGCATCAGGCCGCTAACCCACATCCAGCTTTCCTGCCTCAGCAGGCCGCCAACCCACATCTAGCCGCCAGCCCTCTCCCAGCCGTCATGTATCCTCAAGCCGCCATGCCTCCTATACAGGCGCCCGTGGTGTCACCCGAGTTGTTGGCAGATATGACAACACTTCGGGATTCAATTAAGGCCAATGGAACGTCCCACATACAGGAAACCGTACCTTGATTGGGTAGACACTATGCAGCCTTACCCTAGAGGCTTCAAGATGCCCGAGTTCACCACGTTCTCGGAAGACGATGGCAAATCAACCGTAGAACATGTGGGCCGGTTTACTGCTCAATGTGGTGAAGCAGCGGCCAATGATTGGCTGAAGTTAAGGTTGTTTAGCTCATCTCTGACTGGACCTACCTTTGCTTGGTTTGCATCCTTGCAGCCTAATTCAATTCAAAATTGGGCCGATCTCGAGAGGGCGTTTCATGACAGGTTCTACACACCCCTGTCACAGGTTAGTCTCGCAGATCTTACTAATACTAGACAATTCGCCGATGAGGCGGTGAGTACTTTTATTAATAGATTGCAGCGCCTTAAAGGCCGAAGTACTATGGAAATCCCAGATAAGGAGATAGACAATATAGCAGTGGCTAATATGTTACCGAGATTGAAAGAACATTTAATTGTGCAGGATGCAATCGATCTTTCCCAGCTGGCCGATAGAGCGGTCCGCTTGGAAAAGTTCCTGGGGGAACAGGAAGAAAGGCATCCTACACGTAGAATCCACTTCGAGGAGCTGAGATTCAGTAATGAGGAGGACAAACCTGTGGAGGTGGTTGTTGCAGAACTAGTTCAGACAGCCAAACCACATACTTGTGCGGCTCTCAAGCCGCCAAAACAAAGAGAGGCTAAGTATAAGCCTGAGGAAGAGCTCTTTGACATGGGCAAGGCGGATCAAGTGTTCGATGCCTTACTCAAAGATGGTGAAATTAAGCTGCCTGAGGGGCAGAAGTTACATGCGGCCGAGGATATTCGAGGCCGAGCATTTTGTAAGTGGCATAATTCATTTACTCACAGCATTACTAAATGCAGGAGTTTTAGAACTGCTATTCAGAACAAAATAAAATAAGGATGTTTGAAAATTGCAGGTATGAAAGTGGATTTAGATCTATTCCCTCAACTTCCCATTGCTCCTTCTGGACTCACCCCAAATCCAGAGGAGGGTGGCTCCAGTAGCTGGAATGATAGAGGAAAGGAACACATTGAATTCGACAAGAGGATGTACACTTTTTATCTGATGAGTCTGATTAAGAAAAAAGAAAAGAGTTGTATAAAAAACAACCAAGATTTAAAAACATGTCGAAGAAGGACTTCAAGAAGGTCCTGGAAGTTGAAGAAAGAGAGCACCAGAAGAAGCAAAATCCTCCTTTGAGGGTTGAGATCCCAAAACCTACCTTGGAGATCCGCGAGAATGGGAAGGACCATCATGTTACTCGTGATTATAGGCCTGGAGTAGAGGTGGTTCCAACTTTGATGAGACGTCCCGAACATCCTGCTGAAACTGATAGGTGGATGAGGAACATAGTAAAACTGATCAAAATGAGCCGCCACCCATGACAAGAAGTCAATTTAGGCAGGCTCAGAGATGATATGCCGATGAAATCCGGCAATGGGAAGCACAGATTCATAAGTTGGAATCTTCTAAACCTCGGAAGCCAATGCAACCAACATACTTCAGAGGGGAAACCTCCGAGCAGCGAAGACCTGTTCATGAGAGGTTGCGAGATCCAGAGGGAAGGCTTCTGGCTAGGAAGCCTAGTTCACCCATGCCACATAGTAACAAAAGGTCGCATGAGGCTTCAAGTAGACCACCTCAGACACCATCACCTGCCTCTAGGAGGCCGGTGTGTGAGAGACCACCATCACCTTCCACCAGGAGGCCGGTGCAAGAGAGATTACAGTGGACAAAGCATCAACCTCGGCCAACATCCTCTCAACCTCGGCCAACATCCTCTCAGGTAACAAAGGATGAGCTTTCTCAGACTAAGCCGCCAACTATTAAGGACAAAGGTAAGGGTGTAGCTGAATCTAGTAATGAAGGAGATAAGGTCAAGACTTGGGGACAGAAGTTCATTGAAAGATTGGACAGCATGGACAAGCCCAGTTCTTCTAACATGGCCATGGCAATTGTACTTATGAAGTACATGGCATATTTGGCGGCCCATGAGGCCGGTGAACTTGGAAGTGAACCACATAGTTTTGAAGGATTCATAGCCTATTGCAAGGCTTCTGAGGAGTCCCAGAAGGAGCCAGGAGTGCATCCTGAGGCAAAATTGACCAATGAGGCACCACAAGTGAGTTTCGGTGCCATTGTACCTAATGAAGTGGAAGCCACACTAGAGGCTAATCTCGACGAGCCTAAGGTAGGAATTGGTGCCTTAGGCATCATGACTGATGAGGATGGTACGCTGGATGGCATGAACATTGATGAGGGGTATGAAGATGAGGATGACGTATGGGATGATGCTGGCCTCAATATTGATGAGGAGTACGATGGTGAATTAGATAACATGGATCTGGAGAAAGATACTAACAATAAGGAGTTCTGGGAAAAATTAGATAAAGAGCTTGAGGAAGCAGATCATGAGAAAGAGCAAGAAGAAGAGCCGACGGACCATTCCTTGCCGATACAGGTTATTAGATTGGCGGCTGATGAAGAGATAAGTGATGCCGAATCAGAGATATGGGATGAAGAAGAGCCATCATTCGCCAGGCTCATGAAGAAATGGACGAAATGATAGCAGAAATCCCCCATCCAACCAGAGATTTGCCTCTCACACAGGAGCTTAACGGCCAGCTTCATGCTCATAATTTGGCTTTGGCACAGTTTGCCAAACCTGAGGTGGCCCAGACAAGGCAACTGAAGCCTTTGTATGACAAGGCTCACATTGACGGACGTCCTATGAGTAGGGTGTTTGTTGACAATGGAGCAGTGGCAAATGTAATGCCGATGTCAACTCTGAGGAAGATTGGGAAGAGTGAAAAGGATCTGATCCCCACAAGGGTCAGAATGTGCAGTTTTGTGGGGGAAGCAACTCAACCTTCCGGATTCATAACGGCGGATGTCCCTATTGGATCCAAGATCATCAAGGTGGCCTTCTTGTGGTGAAATCAAAGACTTGTTACTCGACGTTGTTACGGAGCGACTGGATTCACATGGCACAATGTGTACCATCCACCCTCCACCAGCAGTTGCTAATTTGGGATGGTGATCAAATAGATTTGGTGGAGGCGGATCCTCAACCCTTTGCAGGACAGGACTCCAACAATGATGAAGCGATCTTCTATTTGGAGGATATCCAGTCTGCACCAGCTTTAATTGGTATGGACATAGATATAGAATCCATCGACTTCACAACAAGCGGCTTCAAATTACACTCCGCAGACAGCCGACATGAAGCATCAAGCTCCTCATGATGAGCAGCCATGACATTTACAAAGATTTGTTGCAGCGGCTCGCCAACACTGAAATAATGATGGGTGCCGAAGACAAGTCTAAAAACCCAACTTATTCTCGGCCATCTGAGTGGCCATCTCCTGTAAAGCGGACGCTGCCTAGTCCGGAAGCCAATGAACCACTTGTAGACATCAACCTCGGGACAGATGCGGAGCCAAAGCTGACTAAGATAAGTGCATCATTGTCTGAGATAGAGCGGCGCCAACTAGTGGAGCTGATTCAGAAGTATAAAGATTGTTTTGCATGGTAGTACACAGACATGCCAGGGCTCTCAAGGAAGCTAGTGGAACACAAGCTGCCAACTCATCCAGAATTCAGACCTCATAAGCAGCCGCCAAGACGGTTCGATCCAGACACCATCCCAAAAATAAAGGCCGAGATTGAAAAGCTTCTTAGAGCCGGTTACATTAGAACTTGTCGTTATGTAGAATGGCTTTCAAATATTGTACCCGTTGTAAAGAAGAATTGAGAGTCTGTATAGACTTTAGGAATTTAAACTTGGCAACACCTAAGGATGAATATATAATGCCTATGGCCGATATAATTGTTGACGCGGCCGCCGGCCACAAGTTTTTATCTTTAATGGATGGTTATTCTGGATACAACCAAATCTTCATTTCTGAAAATGATGTACACAAAACAGCTTTTTGTTGCCCAGGGCCAGTCGGCATTATTGAATGGGTAGTCATGCCCTTTGGATTGAAAAATGTTGGGGCAACATATCAAAGGGCCATGAACATGATGGCCATACACTTGAGGTGTACATTGATGACATAGTTGTGAAATCATGCGAATTTGGCCAACACTTGGCTCACATTGAAGGTGCCTTCATCCGAATGAGGCAGAATGGATTGAAAATTAATCCAGCTAAGTGTGCCTTCGGAGTGGCGGCAGGGAATTTCTTAGGTTTCCTGGTGCATGAGAGGGGTATTGAAGTAGATCAGAATAAAGCTAGGGCTATCTTAGAAGCTCGCGCACCGTCCAATCTCAAGGAGCTGCAATCATTTATCAGAAAGATCAATTTCTTGAGGAGATTCATTGCCAATGCGGCAAGGAAGATGAAGCGTTCGCTACCATACTCAAAGAAAGGAAGAACGAGAGGTTCCTGTGGACGGCTGAGCTGCCTGAGCATCAAGCCGCCTTTGAAGAAATTAAGAGAGCGTTGGTCAATCCTCCAGTATTGGTGCCGCCAAGGCCTGGAGTACCTTTGAAACTATATGTATCAGCCGCCGAAGAGTCTATCGGAAGCCTGCTTGCACAGGATGATGATGGCGGCAAAGAGAGGGCTATCTATTACCTCAGCAAGACTCTGCAAGGGCCAGAGGTAAGGTATACCGCATTAGAAAAGTTTTGCTACGCCCTAGTATACTCCTGCAATAAGTTGGAACATTATATGCTGCCAAGGACAATCCATGTAGTAGCTCCCTTTGACTTGGTGAAGACACTTTTGCACAAACCGGCATTGAAGGGCTGACAAGCTAAGTGGGCTATGAAGATCAGTCTCTTTACCCTTGTACATGTCCCTCAAAAGGCAGTCAAAGGACAAGCCTTGGCTGATTTCTTAGCTCAACACCCTGCGTTGATTTTGCCAGAGGATCCCAAAGAAGTGTCCTTTATGGGATTTGAACCCTGAGAACTAACCTTTGATGGATCTTGTGCAAGCAGCGGCTCGGGAGCCAGTATTACGATCACTAGTCCTCTTGGGGAACATTAGAAGCTTGCTCGGGAATTAGAGCCTGGCACCACTAACAATCAAGCGGAGTACGAAGCTCTGATATTTGGCCTCAAGACAGCTTTGCTGAAGGGTGCGAAATCCATTACCATTTTTGGACATTCCCAAGTCATCCTGAAGCAGCTAATGGGAGAGTATAAATGCAAGAGTCCCAGACTGGTTAAGTGCTACGAGACAGCACTAGAACTACTAGGCAAGTTTTCGGATGCCACCATCACACATGTGCCTAGAATCCAAAATCAAGAGGCCAACGAGGTTGCTCGACTTGCTTCAGGCTGGCGGACTGGTCGCCCTAGGGGGGCACCACACATTGCTGCTATCACAAGTGAGCCTGTAGATCAACAAGAAGTCCAACCTCAAAATCCGAATGGTGATTGGAGGACCGAGATCATATAATACCTTGAGAACCCGTCATTTGGAAGAGATAGTTCTCTAAAGGTCAAAGCTTTGCGGTAGACACTAGTCGATGGCGAATTATTCCGAAGTGCGGTTGATGGATTACTGCTCAAGTGTGTAGGTCCCGAGGATGCAAAGTTGGTGATGGAAGAAGTCCATGAGGGGATATGCGACTCTCATCGGGATGGGCCTAGCATGAGGTGGAGTATCCACCGCCGTGGATACTTTTGGCCAACTATCATGAAGGACTGTTTCACGTATGCTCGTGGATGTGAGGCTTGCCAAAAGCATGGCCCAATTCAAAAGGTACCGGCAGAAGAATTACACACAGTCATTAAACCTTGGCCATTCCGTGGCTGGGGGATGGACATTATTGGGAAAATTCATCCGCATCATCTAAGAATCATGCATTCATACTTGTGGCCACTGATTACTTTACCAAATGGGTAGAGGCCTGGCCGATGAGGAAGATCGATCAAGGCGATGTAATCAAGTTTGTGACTGAGTTAATACATCGGTTTGGAATCCCTCAAACAATCACTGTTGATCAAGGAACGGTGTTCATTGGTAAAAAGTTTATAGCTTTCACAGTTCGGGATCCGTATCTATCACTCTACTCCATATTATCCCCAAGCAAATGGTCAAGCTGCGGCCACCAACAAGATACTGATAAGTATGATTAAAAGGCAGTAGGCAAGAAACCAAGAAAATGGCATGAGACCTTGTCAGAGGTCCTATGGGCTTACAGAAATTCTAAGTTTACAGCCACTGGATTCACACCATACTATTTAACATATGGACATGTCGTTGTTCTACCTCTAGAGATCACTATCCCTTCTCTAAGAGTGGCCCAGCAGCATCACTTAGACTTATCTAAGTATGAAGAAGCCATGCTGCGAGAATTGGAGATGGCTGATAGTGACAAGCTCACGGCTTTGGAAAGCATCCGTCGTCAAAAGGTTACAATGGCAAAGCATTATGATAAGAAGGCTAGATGCAAGACCTTTATCGAAGGAGACCTAGTGTGGAAAGTCATTTTACCCTCAGGAGTACGTGATAGTGAGACGGGGAAGTGGTCCCCAAATTGGGAAGGACCATTCATTGTAACACAAATACTACTCAATGGTGCATACAAGTTCATGGACATCGATGGTCAAGAACACAAACAGAGTATAAATGCAAAATATCTCAAAATGTTCTATCCATCAGTCTGGGATTCAGAATAAATAGCATAAGTGCATCATAAGTGGCTAATCACAGAGCTGTCCAAAGAAGTAGCAAAAACGACAAACAAGAGTACTAAAAGTGCTCACCACAAGGCCGATGAGCTGGCCCAAAATAGTGTACTGAATAAAAAATCATAAAAGTAGTGCTAGCTGATGAGCGGGAGGTAGCGTCTCATCACCTAGTATGCGACGACGCATGATGACCCACTGATCACGGGTGCGCCCAAGGATGTCCGTGAGACGACGAAGTGCATCAGCAGAAACTCGAGCACGAGCAGATAGCAGAGGTCGATGGGCTCTCGATAACTCAACTGATAAATCACGATCATCTGCAGCTAAGCGATCATGATCAGTTTGCAAAGCGGTAGCTCGATCAGACAGTTTGGGCAAGTCAGCCTCAAGTATGTTGAGCTCATCAGTAGCCCCATAAATGGTGCAGCGCTTCTCTAAGATAACACGTTGTGACTCCGCAATAACACGCTCCGCCTCCACAATAACTTCTTTCTCCTTCTCAATGTCGCACTTTGCCTGTGAGATGGTATTCCCTAACTGTGACTGCCGACTCTCCTCAACCATAAGATCCGTGGATTCCTGATCACGCTGAGGACGAATAGCCTCTAACTGTGAGCGAACCTCGCGGTGTTGCGCCTCGAGATCATCAATAAGTGTCAAATCCTGGGCAGATTGATCTGCTGTACTGCTATATAAAGGATAAGAAAGGGACAAATCGGAGATAAGCTCCAGAAATCCGAGAAGCCGGCATCCTCAACGAAGGCAGAGACCAAGCTGACATCGCCAAGAAGGTCATAGAGTCCAAAGACCATCTCAGCTGAAAGTGGACCGGTCTGGGTGGAAAGAAGACGAACAAAAGCCTCACATGTTGAGGCTATGTCAGCGCGAGTGCCCGAGTCAAGTGGAAGAGAAGCCACAGGGCCTGCAGGAGGGTCCATAGGTGCCTGAAGGCAAACTATGTTAGGAGAATACAAAGGAATTTTACTATGACAAAAGATGAAATGAAATATACCTGAGGAGGTGGCACAGTCAAATCAGCTGAAAGAGCTGAAGTATCAGCTGCAAGCGATCTCCCCGAGGAGGTGGTGCAGTCAAATCGGCTGAAAGAGCTGAAGTGTCAGCCGCGCGATCTGCCTGATCCATAGGTATCTAGAGGAACGAATCTTTAGAAAAATATCTTTATAGGATAAAAAATAAGAAAAAATGAGAATACAACTAAGGAGTACCTGAGAGACCACCAAAGAGTCAGCAAGGATAGACGTGGAGACGTGATCTGTAGCCTGAATAGGAAGAGGATGGCCTATCTGGTCCCCAGAAATTTAGAGGATAGCTATCTTTAGAATCATTTTGCAGAATAGAGGGAGACAAAAGAAAATGGCGATGTAATTAAAGTGTACCTGAGAAGTCAACCCGGGAGTAGCGGAGCTAACTATAGAGGCATGGTCGCCAGCCTGAGAGGAAGGTGGATCCACCTGAAAGGTAAAAGGGGATGTCACTAACATGCTAAGATTAATGCGAGCAAAGAAAACCAAAGTGGCGAAGCATACCTGGACAGCGGGGACATGCAAAGAATCATCAGCGCCAGTCGCCATGGCATCAGTCTGATACTTGGGATCATCACCATGGAGGATGATATAGTCAGCACGAGCTAACAATTCATCCATGGATGATGTAGGAGTGTCAGGAAGTCGGCTCAAAGAGGAGGAGTAATGAGAATCCACGACCACATGAACATCAGTAGTAGTCCCATGTGTCTGGTCATGATCAATGCTGCTCTCGTGACCATCCTCTCGATGGGGATCCATGGATCCCTCCTCCATGTGGTCATCATCCCCGGTGCCATCATTTTCCGCAGGATCCTCTACCATGAGGTCATCGCCATCATCTGCAGGATCCTCACCCTCATCGGAACGCGTTTCATTTTTACCTGAGCTCGACTCCTCCTCACTAGGGTCGGACTCCTCATACTCATCAGAGTGAGCAGTATAATCCTCATCAGTAGACTCCTCGGAGCTCGCAGAGCCCTCCTCATGATGATCAGCATCTGGGGCATCATCCTCATCCCCCTCGCTATCTCGGTCGTCAGCTGAAGAATGAGAAATATTAAAAGATCATGAAGCAGTTTATAAAAGACATATTGACAAAGGAGACATACCTCTTCGGCGCTTGCGAGATGAGGAAGTTACAACTGATTTAGGCTTCGGGGCAGCACGTCGAGAAACGGGAGTAGATGCCGATCGGATAACGGCAGCACGAACACTAGGCTGCTTCAAAGGAGCCGAGCTACGCTGCGGGTCCCCAAAGCGGGCTGTAATCTGGTCATAAGATGGCAGGATAGAGGTAATGTATGTCGTCCACCATGCCATGAAACCAGCAGCAAGTGTCCCTGTCGGACTAAAGGGTAGATAACTAGATAACGTCAGGCGGGACGAGAAAGCAACCACCGCCCGAATACCAACATCTGTCATCCTCTCACTCCTAGTGAAGGGAACCGACCACTTTACCCTACGAGGAAGTCCGAGATGATAGCCAAACTGACGGGCGAGCAAATGAGGACAATATTGCTCGGCTATGAACGGATTGTACGGGTCGTTCCTCCTTACCCCACTCAAAAGCATATGGAGCTTCATACTAATGTTCCAAGTAGACTCTCCATGAAGACCACCTGGCCGAGCAGGCTTGTACACAAGTGTGGACATCAACCATCCTATAGGGGCGTACACAAACAAGTCATGATAAGATGGCCTGTGATGAAGAAAAAAGCGAACAATCCCTAGACTCTCCCGCCTCAGAAGGCCATCCTTGTTAATTCTCATGGAGTTAGTGATGCACCCTGTGAAACCACATTTAAATAAGCTTAAATTATGTTAAAATGAACCTAAATTGCATGCATAAGACTCTATTTTACTGCTTTTTAATGTATATTTCATGTGATTTGCAAATATTAATAAGACCGGTTAAATTGAGCTTATCGGAGCTCAATTTACCTTGTTTTATGCTTTATAATAAGACTTTGGCAATTCTAATACATTGCAATGATGTTTCAGGCATTAAAATGAAGAAAGAAGATGTTCGGAGGTCAAAGGATGCAAAATTCGGAATTTTCAACATTGGAAAAGCTCCAGAATGCGCCACATAGCATGGCGGCGCCTAAAATCATGCTCAGGCGCCACATCAGGCGCCACCTCGACACTTAGGAAAATTTTGGATGGAAAAAAGCTTCAGGATGCGCCGCAATAGCATGGTGGCGCATAAAAACACCTTTCAGCGCCACTTTTTGCGCCGCATGCTAAATTTTAGGAAATTGTCAGAATGCACCGCACCTTCTTGGCGGCGCATAAAAGTGCCTTTCAGCGCCACAAAATGCGCCACACTCGAAAATTCGGAAAATCTTCGTATGCGCCGCAGCTTCTTGGTGGCGCCGAAAACCTCTTTTGAGCGCCACAGTCGCGGTTGAGCAGTTTTCTAACATCCCGAACACGGTTTTAAGGCCCGTTTCTCTTCATTCTTCACAAGCCAGACACAAATATTCAACTAAAAACTCTCTGGAAACATCTGCAAATGGGAGAAGAAGGCCGGAAACACAAATCCATGCCGGAGGAATGCATCAAGAACGATGTTCTGGGCGTGTTCTTCCTATTCTAGGTGTTGCCTTTCTTTTTCTTGCTTTGTAATGTTATGAATTTGCCTCTAAATGTAATCTACTGTTATATTTCGAATTTGTAGACGGATTTCTATAATGTTCGTGTTAGGAGTGATCTAGAACGGGAGTTCAGAATCACTTTTGAAGTATGAACCTATCTTTTATGTAAGTAATATAAAGTATCGATGTTTTCTTATGTAATCTGGGTTAATCTACTATCATGTTAGAATCTGTCTAATCTGATTTAAGCGTCATTCTGCCTGAATTATAAAAGTGAATTTTCATGTTTTGGTTTAATCTGCTTTTAATCGATTAGAATGGATTAATCTGTAATGGAATCAGAATCTGTATTAGGATTATATGTTAGATGCTTCCAAACTGATCGATATTCAGTGTTTTTGCTAAATCTGCTATTCAAATTATTAATCTGCTAAAGCCTGAATTGATCGATTAATCTGTATTCCCTATTTTTAGTAATCTGGCATTAATTCTAATCTGTCTGCATTTTAATATTATTAATTAAATCCAGTTTACCATGTTTTATTGTTATTTTACCATAATTGTTAAATTATTTACACTGTTCTGCATAATTGAATGTTAGAATCCAATTCTGTGATTTCTGCTTTGCTAAATCGGGAGATAAAAAGTAGAATTAATATTTTAGTACCGGAATTGGGAATAAATTACATTATAAATGGATTCTGGCATGTGCACAATGATTTGGGAAATGAAAAGTGCCTTTAAATTGCTATAGGAAAATTTGTATTTGGGAAAGACTCAAATTTAAGCCTAGAATAATGATTGCAGAATGTTAGATGATTTAATCAGCTTCCATGAAATCCGTTTAAGCATAATTTGATTATTAGTAGATTATAATATTTTTAATCTTTATAAAATAATTAATTTTAAGAAATTGATCTTTTTAGACATTGGAAAATGCTAAATCAATATGCAATTTCTATTTTATATAAAGATGGCAATATTTAAAATATTACAAGCATCTCCCATTTATATCTTTATTAAATATAATTTTAATTTGCTTTATTTTAAATTTAATGTTATCATTTTAATTTAATCACCATTAGAATCAATCAAACTCTTTTAGAATATAATATATATAATTAATGAACTAAAGAACAATTTAAATTTCTCTGAAATAAAATAATATTCTGAAATTCCCTGTGGTTCGACCCGGTATTCACCGGTTTTTATTACTTGATGACAACCATCCGCTTGTGGTAAAATATGAGTAGTGAAAATCATCCATCAAGTTTTTGGCGCCATTGCCGGGGAATTTGTTGTGAACTTTTAATTGTTTTTAGTTTATTAATTTAAATTTATTAAGTTAAATATTAATTTAACTGTTACTTATTTTTTTATTTTATTTTTATTTAATATTTGCAGTGCGAAGCAAACAAGCAGAAATAGCTTATGATCCTGAAATTGAGCGTACTCTTAGAGCTATTAGATTAGGGAAACGTAGGAGACCAGCTCAGTTGGAAATTTTAATTAATTCATCTTCTGATGAAGAAGACTATTCTCCAACGACTGGAGTTTCAACAATTCAAACTAATCAATTAGTTGCTCAGTTCAATAGGTTAAACATGGCAGCGAATAATAATGATAATCAAGGTAATAATGGAGGTAACAGTGGTGATTTGGAACACGATGATCAAGCTGAAATGACCATTGAAGAACACTTAGAAGGAACTAGTGCAAATCTGCTTAATAGAACTCCAAGGCCAGATGTAGATGCTTTAAGCTTTACCCTTCAGCCTGCACTAATCACCATGGTTCAAGCTAATCAATATAATGGAGCACCTACTAATGATGATGTAGAACACATAAGAAATTTTCTGGACTACTGTGACACAGTGAAAATAAATGGTGTTACCAGTGATGAAATTAAGTTGAGATTGTTCTCGTTTTCACTCAGAGATAAAGCTAAAACCTGGTACAACTCACTTCAATTAAGGGATGTTACTACTTGGGATAAAATGTTAGAAGCTTTCTTAGAACAATATTTCCCACCATCCAAAGTATTGTCTTAGGACATAGGATTTCTAAAAATGGCATTGAAGTGGATAGGGCTAAAGTAGAAGTGATTGCAAAAATTCCGCCTCCTAATAATTTAAAAACTTTGAGAAGTTTTCTGGGACATGCTGGATTTTATCGAAGGTTTATAAAAGATTTTTCTAAAATTGTATTGCCTCTGTTTAAGCTGCTATGTAAGGATGTCGAGTTTGACTTTACTGACGAGTGTATTGAGGCGTTCAATAGGATCAAGGAAGCATTGGTGACAGCACCAATTATTCAGCCACCTGACTGGAGTTTGCCATTTGAGATCATGAGCGATGCTAGTGACTTTGCTGCTGGAGTTTGCCACTGAAAAAGAACTTTTATCTGTTGTTTATGCATATGAAAAGTTTAGACCATATCTGATAGGCTCTAAGACTGTAGTTTACACGGATCATGCTGCTATTAAATATTTATTTGCAAAGAAAGATGCTAAACCACAGTTAATTAGATGGGTATTATTGTTACAGGAATTTGATTTAGAAATTAAAGATAGAAAAGGTGATGAAAATCCTGTAGCTGATTTATTCCGGATCTTAAATTGCTTTAAATTCCGAAAATAATTTCTCAGATTTGTGGAATTTTCCCAACCAAGAACCTGGTTTTCCATGCTTTTTCTGCTCCTTCTTTTTGGGTGGTTCCGAATTTCCTGCAAGACAGATAAATACCCATTAGGTTAGGTTTTCTCCTCAGTTCAACATCCTCACATTTAGAGTCTTGGTACTCTAAATGTTCAATTAATTTGAGGGTACTTTTTCTGTTCTGGATTAGATATTTTACATTAAACTAAGATAATCTATGAGTAATCAGGAATGTAATTCTCTTAATAAACGACGCTGCATCCTCCCCGGCAACGGCGCCATGAAACTTTTGACAATTTCGTCCACACGAGCGTTTTCTAAAATATACCAGGTTAGATTTATTGAACGAAAGGAGTTATGATTCACGAGAAAGGGTTTAGGGATATATCAAGATTATTAGTCTCTTTATTACTCAAGTATGGTGCTTTGGTTTCCAATGGCGCTGTGGTCCTCTCTGTCATGAAATGTTGACAAATCTCATGGCATAGCCGGGATAAGTTGACCTTCAGCCTGTCACACTGAGGATCTCCGGCAAATATGCCATGATACTTCTCATCAATTCTTGCCATAAGATTTCCTGCCATGGAACTTTTGACAGATTCCCACTACATGAGTATTTTCCGAAAAATCATGATCCTGGTTTAGATTTTATTTCATGAAACCAATTTATGATGGTGGAGTTGTGATTAGGGATATATTTATAAGTAGTCATGTTTTTATTGCTCGTGTTTAAGAAACTGTGGCCCGAAAGCGCACGGTGTCAAAAATTGCAGTAATTTATAGTAAGTACCGGATCGTTCACTGGAGGATGTGCGATGGAAGCAGGGCCCACGTCGTTTACTAAGATTTTCCATTCGGTTACTCAATTCAGGTGTGTGTAATGACTAACAACTACTTGACATAATTTAAACTAAGCTAGGAAAGCGATTAAAATAAAACAGGTAAAGTTATTCTAGAAAGCGAATTAATTTAATCTAAGAAGACAATAAAATTATTCTAAGAAAGCGGTTAAAATTATCTAAGAAAGCAGATTTAAAATACGACAGAGGGGACAGGAAGAAAATAAGGATTGGACAAGATTCAGATGAAACACAATTAAACTTCCATTTTAATACACAAATCTTTGTTTGGGATAATTCGTTCAGTTAGCTAATTCTCATGCTCTCTATACCATGTTCCCTTTAACAGACAGGTACTTACAGTAAGAGTTTACATGCTCTTAAGAAAATAAATTCTAAGATACCACCGATGCACAACTACCCTTGCAATGATAAATTGTTTATCTGTGGTGGACAAGCAACACCCGACAAATCATTTATTGAGATGCCAAGTACTGTTATCCTTCCCCCATGTCACACCCGAAGATTCTAATCAAGCCCTGAACTATCCCTTAACCCTCAGTCCTAGTAGCAGCTACACAACTCTCAATACAACCGAGTGACCTCTAACGAAAGCATTTAAAAGAAAGCGATAAAGAAAGCATTTAAAACCCTATCACTCGGAGGTTTTTGAAAGTCTGACCCTGGTAGTAAAAGAAAGCCCCCAGTCAGAATGACCGGATGTGGATCAAGAATTCCCTATTCTCGGTGAACCGCTTGCAGTGTTCACTTCTCGTCGGGTGGTTATGAGATACAAACTAATGAAACGAACTAATAAATTAGTTCGTTCCGGATGCACTCACTCAGGACTCAAAAATAGGCTTTGGCAGAAGAAAATAGCAGTTGAAAGAATACTCAACCCTACCTTAGAAAATAACCAAGGCCCGAATGTTGTTCCTCTAGTATTATCTGTCACACCTTATCGGAATCCAAGTGGAATCTGACCCAGTGCAATATTTAATACAAGATTTCCAACAAACAGCAATTTTGGAAAATAATAAATCTGAAAATCATTCCCTATCAGGTACTAGACTCTCAATAGGAACACAGACCCTTTCAGTCTAGGTGAGACCTAATCGCTGACTCTGCTTATAATTTCCCAAAATCAACCCCCAGTCGGATATGAATTAGTCATAACTGTCGAATTTATCCCTTACTCAGATCCGGATTTTATAAAGGAATTTTTGTTGGAAATTTATTATGAAACATCTGATTATAAAATAAAGACTTCTATGTCCAAGGGAAGGATCCCAAAATAATATGACCACGATATCTACATAATAATATCATGCATAAATTTATAGAGAAGTGTAGAATAAAATAACCCAAAATATAAGGTGGGTTTAGACAGAATGTGAAACACAGAGATGAGAAGAATTTATTTGGCTGAAAAGATGACAAAAATAATCAGGATAATCCGGACTGCAAACATCTGCTATCCAGGTCCTGATTATTTCAGGTGGGATGATTTTTAGATAGTGAAATTCCCTAAATGACAGTTGCCACTGTCATCTTAGACTCCACTATCTGTGAATTTGGATAAAAACCCACATGTTCTATCACTGCAATAATTATTAGATGACATTGGCAAATATCATCTAACATTACCACAGCTCCAGATTCGGGTTTGAAATTAAAATAAAGAAAAGAAAACTGTATCCGGATAGGAGTCAGCTGAGCAGCTATTATAATCCCGAATGGACGAACCGCCAAGGCTTCCACCGACCACTACCCGGACCATGCAAAATAACAATTAATAATTAATATACAGAAAACGAGCTAGTTATCCGTGTGGGAATACCCGCCAACATTAATCTGATATATTCCTTATTAGCTGTTTCACACATCACGGAAAAGACAAAATAAATAAAAGAAAATATTTTTGGGTCATCTTGCATGAGAGTCTTTGGTTTCTCATGCAAGGGTATGGGAATGATTCCATAGTTACTCTTCATGTCTAAATAATCACTCATTCCTAAATTAATTAATTACAGTCCGGATTATATACTTAGATCATTAGAGTTTAATCATTTGTAGAAAAAAATCTTTTAATGGGAAATTGAACAAAGTTCTTTATATCAAATTAATCATGGGTTGAGATCATTGGATTTCAACCTCAAAATATTAATATAAAGGTTCAATTAATTAATGGAGTGAGATGAAGAGTAAAAGTTTCGCAAAAAGGTGCCACTTTGTCGCGATGCAGAGTTTGTGTCGCGGAGCATGGCTCCGCGACAAAGGTTTCGCGACAAAGGGGTGGGAAACAAGAGGAATGGAATTTTGAAAATTTAGGGTTTGCTTTGTCGCTAAGTAAAGAATTTTGTCGCGGAACATGGTTCCGCGACAAGGGGCATAGCGACAAAAAGGTTGAAAATTGGACAAGGATAATTCCTGTCGCGGAACAAGAGGTTTTGGCGCGGAACGTGGTTCCGCGACAAGGTAACTCCGCGACAAAGCCCTTCCAGAATAAAATCACAAGTATTTGGGTCCTTGGTCGCTAATCAGGATTTTGTCGCGGAACGTGGTTCCGCGCCAAGGGTTGTTTCGCGACCAAGGGTTTTAAAAATGGTGGTTAACAAATGTTCTTTGGCACCTTTGTCGCCAAAGCATCATTTTGTCGCGGAACGTGGTTCCGCGACAAGAGTTGTTCCGCGACAAAGGTGTGTCCAGTACACATGTCAGAAAAGTAAAGTGGAACAGTGGCATGCATTATGTGTGATCTCACCCTTTTCAGATTCAAAAGCTAAACTAAGCTTAAAATGACAAAACAGAATAAGAATCTAGCTAGAACATGCTTGAACATAAAAGAAATGAAACAAACTTAAATCTTAAGAAACCCTAATCTGAGCTTGATCACCCATAAGTGTGCAACATTATCCCAAGAAAAAGTCACCAAGCAGTGACATTAAAATGCAAAACAAGGATCAAATGACCCAAGGAAAAACGAACGCAGTAAGATCCATGGGGTGTGAGACCCATTTCATGATTTTGGGACACAAATGGAGAATGTTTTCCCATATTATTAAACGGCGTTGTTCATACCCATGATTTGGGTACCACAAACCCTTAAACAAAAGTTTAGAACAAGAAATAAGGTGTAAAACTGGCTATCTAACCAAAGTGCAATAAACTACATCTAGCTAGTGCATGAATTAAATAATACAAGAAAAACCTAACTAAACTACCCTAAACTAAACTAAACTACTGAGCTCCCCACTTGTCTTCAAGAAGGTGTATTTTCTCTAAAATTCTTCCAACCTTTAGCTCAAAGGAATCATCTCATATTTATAGAGGGGAAACCCTAAGCTCATGGGCCTTGATTTGAGCCCATTGTGTCTCAAGACATCACACACATCACAGCTTTGTCTCGGAGCACCAAGTTTGGTCGCGGAAGACACTGCATGTGGCAAAGCTTCTCGACTGGGTCTTGTGTCTCTAAAAATGCATCTTTGTCGCGGAATGGACCTTTGTCGCGGAATAGGGCATCGCGACAAAGGTCTCGCGCCAGAGGGCTCTGGCTGGTCTTCTCCTTCATTTGAGCTTGCTTGGTCGCGGAGCGTTCCTTTGTCGCGGGACCATGCATCGCGACAAAGGAGCTTCCGCGACAAAGGTGTTCCTGGGCCTGCTGGATTGGGCCAGATGGGCCGAAACTGTTCTTTTTGTGGGCTTTTTCTCTCTTTTTCCCATCTTTTCATTCATTTTTCTTTTCTTTTCTTTTTCTCATGTTTTTGGATTTTTCCAACATAAATATGTAATAAAATTACATATTTATGCCTTTTTCACACCAGCTTATTATTTTTACAATTATGCATAAATCAGTCCAATTCGAATGCTTTCTTACTTAATGTAAGACCGGAATGCGATCAAATGCCCGTTTAAGACACGGAAATGGATTGAAAATAATGGTCATTTCTGGCCATTATCAACATCCTCACATTTAATACTGATCGTCCCCGAGCAGTCAGAGTCAATGTTCGTAAGAACACGGACTCTACATATTCAATTCATTTTCGTGGCTTCATAAATCACATCCTTTTTGGATTGGGATAAGACAATCAAAAATTACACGTATTAAATTCCCTTGATTGCAGTGTTTAATGAAATGATACTTGCTCACTATATCGGGCCTAGAAATCAAACATTATTATTAATCCTTCATGAATATCATGTTTGAAAAATGCAAGGATTAGGGATGAGAATTAGAGGATGACATGAACATTTTCAATGAAATAGAGCCTTACTTATAAGAGAATCGGAAATTTCACTCACTCTCAATTGGGTTTATCATGACCGCTCAAAATCAAATTTAATTAAATTATCCCATAAGCTTGCAATCAGACCAACTCGCCACCGGCTCATTTCTTCAAATCGAGATCATGAGGTCTTATTTAAGGGTTATAATGGGGCATACGGTTGTAGCATTAGGTAGGAAAGGGAAATTATTGGGCTAAGAAGTGGCAAGAATTAATCTATCATAACTTGACATTTTTATTTAAAATTTATGATCATCATTGTTTCTTTCTTTTTGATTTTCTTTTCTATTGCATGACATTAGACTATGTCTAATTTGCTTTGTCATTTGCAATTTATTGTTGTTGAATGAAGCTCAACATTTTCTCTCTCTCTCTTTTTTTTTTGAATCGGTTCATTGAAATACCGATTAATACTTTTTCTGATGATCACAAATTTAGTGCCTTTGATAGAATTCATTCCTGCACACTTGGGTTTGATTTTCTTGGTCTTTTTATAAGGCTAGGAATAATATAAAGGGCTTTAAAGAAAAATTAGGCTTAAGGCTCAAAGGGGTTAATCCTAAAGGGAAGATATTTTTGGGTTTGGATTTCAAAAGAAGGCCAAAAATTTGGGTTTTCTAGGTGCCTCGATCATATGCTCGATTTCGGGAATATGGCATGGTCTTGAATCGGTCCCAATTGCAAGTTCTAGTTTCCTTTAATCAAAATGATTCACACATCAAAGAAGAGAATGAGTAAAAGTGACTCATGGCTCAAATCTCACAAGGTTGGGTTGATTCATGTCATACAATATTCTCAAATTTAATCAAAGCTTAATTCTAACAATTTATTCAATTAAAATCTCTAACATGCAGATTTATTACCCAATAAGCTGATCGCATTATTAAATTTTTATAGCTCAAAACCTCAGGAATTCATTTCATGCATGTCTTCAATTATATTAGCCCAATTTAGAAGTTTGAAAATTTAATCACAAGCCTAAATTCAACATGTGAATTTAGAGCAAGTTCATGCATATTTTTGCTGGTCATTTAATTTAAAGCAGTAAAGAGGCACTGCTGACATACAGAGTATGTCCACAGCATATTTTTGGCCTGACAGTCACTTATTCATCTTGGACTGTGCAGACATCTTTTCAAGAATAAAATTGTTTGGACTGCAAAATTCCAAAATTAAAACAGTGAATGATATCAATTACAAGAGATTCCATTGCAATCAGAACGATTTTGCACAAGGGAAATGAAATTCTCTTATATGATATTTACAATTATGCTCGATTGAAAATGACAATTACATACTTAATCTATTTTCTCTCCTGGCTGTTTCGACGGCTCTGCTACATCTGATGGAGGTGGGGGTGGCTTGGGGAGTTGACTGATGAGTGCTTGCATCAGTGTTTCCATCATCTTGCGCTGCTTTTCTTCACTCTCCACTCTTTCTCTATGCATGCGCTCTTCCCTTTCCATCATCATTTGCCTGAATTCCGCCTCTTTCTTTTCCTTCTCCTGCTTCTCCTTTCGCTTCTCTTCCTTTTCTCTCCTACGCTCTTGGCGTTCTTCTTCTCTCTCCCTCCTTCGCTCTTCACGTTCCTCTTCGGCCCTTTTTCGTTGTTCCTCTTGGCTTGCCATAACTACGTTAGTCATGGACTTCATTCCCTCGAGCATAGATTGACTCATCCTGCTCACCATCTCAATTGTTTGGGAATCAGCAGGGAATTGTGATACGTTCTGGCTTTGAGGAGGTATCTGAGGTTGAGGTTGAGTCGGAGGTGGAATCGGAGCTGCCGGAACTGGAATTGGCGTCTCTGAATGTTCTTGATCTGCAGGAGGCTCTTCTTGGACATTCGAAGGTCCTGCATCAGCACAGGTTTTCTGTGTTCCCTTCTTTGCCTTGGGCTGTCTCTTTCGTTTTCTTGTTGCCTGCCCACTTGATATGAAAGAGGATTGAGCGTCTGAATCTCCTCTGCCGAACAGCTGGGGAAGGGAATATCTGATACTCTCACACAGGGGAAGTCTCGGCACACTGATAGGTGGGTTTACTTTCACCACTGTGTCACCCTCAAAAGCGCTCAAATCAACTCCCTGAGCTATGCAGATTCTCCTAATCAGATTTGGATAGCATAGCACCTGTCTATCCTTTATCCGGGTTATCATCACCTCGAATACATGCCTCCCTACATTCAGTTTTGCTCCGCTCCACATTCTTGCAAATCCCATCAATACATTCCCAGATGTGGTGTGCGGATGCGAATTGGGCCGTATCTTGGACATGTAGAACTCATAAGTTGGCATGAACTGTATTCGCAGCCATTTTGCATTGAATGTGTGTCCTGGGGCAGTCACGCTTGTCATGCTGTTGGCCAAGGTTGCATAATTTGCATATTCGCTCGTCTTGGCTCTCTTTGTCATGATCTCATCAGGGGGAAATTCGCTTCTAATGTCCGGAGTCCCAAAGAACTGATTCAGCCAATCAGGTGCAATGTTTATCACTTGTCCACGGATCCATGTTGTTCTGGCAGCTTCATCGATGTTGCAGAAGAATTCCTTGGTTAGCTCCACGAAGCCAGCTTCGTCATGATGCAGCATGAAGTTACCCCACTCTTGATTTCTGTAGAAAGTCTCAACAGTGGGGTGTGACAATGCATCGGGTCTGAATCCTTTATCTGGCACTATCATTTTCTGCAACTTCTTATACTTTTCTGCATTCTCTTTGTTGCCATTGAACTTGATCTGCATCTGTTCTTCACTCAGCTCTTTCTTTTCATATTCCTTTGAAACGCCCATCCTTTGCCTTACAGTATTCTCGGACCAGAACTCGACTGGCCGAATGGATCCGACAGATTCGTCGTCGCTCGTGTGCCAGTCTGTTTGATCGTCTCCTTCCTGTGGCTGGTCGTCCCTTGGTTCAGCCTCATCTCCCCTCTGACTTGGCTCTTGCTCTCCATGAGCTGTTTCATCTCCGAATTCCTCCTCAACCTGTTTAATTACATTTTTCATTGTATTGAGTTCACAATTTACAGGCAAAGAAGATGTAGTTACATGAAAATTACGGTCATCAACATCAGTTGATACCTCCTCCTCCTCCCTAATTCTTGCAGCTCGTCCAACTGGACGTTGCAAAATAGGCGCCATCTGGTTCATGAATTCTTGCTCCTCCTGCCGAGCTTCTTCTTCTGAATCATTTCCCTCTGCAGCTTCAGTCACAATTTCCTGAACCTTTTCCTTAAGCGCAGAGGCCATGGGATGGTCGTCTGGCTGTTCTTCCAATGTTTTTGCCAATGCTGCTGGATCAATGGACTCATGCGAGCCTTGGGGTTGTTCAGCTTGATGCGATGATCCTTCTTTAGTGATGACTGCCTCAATTCTGGCCGAGCCAACAAGAGGATCAATGATTCGGGATGCTTCTGTGTGATGACGGATTTGTTCAGGTCCCTCTCCTCTATCAATCCTTGCTTCGATCTGTTCGTTAAG
Source organism: Hygrophila difformis (assembly GCA_030278955.1). Classification (NCBI taxonomy): domain Eukaryota; kingdom Viridiplantae; phylum Streptophyta; class Magnoliopsida; order Lamiales; family Acanthaceae; genus Hygrophila; species Hygrophila difformis. Next base: position 34,631,078 of record JAOANR010000013.1, on the reverse strand, counting down.
CCTTTTCCTTATATCTCCCCGGATAGTCTCAGCATCATGTGCAGTGGGGCCAGTCCATGCAGGAGGTTGTTCTTCTTTAATTTTCAATCCACGCCCCTGCACTTCTCCAGTGATCTTCAGCTCGAAGTCTTCCTCATCACCCCGCTCAGCCTCTCCAGATTTCCTGCTTTCTAGATCAGCTTGCATCTTCTTGGCAGTCTCTTCATCTTTCGTCTGCTGAATGTTCCTTCTGATCTGCTCTTCCTCTGCAGCTTTCTTTTCCAGTGCCAAGCGTTCTTTCTCAGTCACCTTCTCTACTCCCGAACCACCTGTTACTTGATCCAGCAAACCAGCTAATGCAAATTCATCATTTTGCATCTTTCTGGCTAGCTCAGCATCGAATGCCACTTGATGCTTCTTTTTCGGGGGTGGTGGTGGCATCGGTTTCTTACCTCTGTCCTTGGGATCTGTGGGCTCTGCCACTTTCCTAACAGTTGGCTCAGGTTCATTGATCTCCACTTTCTTTTCCGGAGCTCTTGCTGGTTTATCTTTGTCAGCAGATTTTACCAACCTTCTCCTCATTCCCGGTTGAGGTGCTGGCTGACCTTCAGATGTAACAACAGTATTGGAGGTTTTCTCGGGTTGTATGGGTGCCTTAGTGGTGGCAGGTGCTGGCATTTCAGATTGAGCTGGCTGCGTTGGAGTCCGGGTTGCTTCTTGTTGCACCACTGGCTCGGACGTAGCAACTTCTTGCACGTCAGTCTGCCCTCTTGGCGGCAAAGCTGAAGCTTGTACTGCTGGCTGGGTAGGCTGTGGGTTGGCCTCAGGGGGAGTGGAGAAGTAGGCATCAATCTCAGTGTCGGGATCCTCTTCTCTGTTTGGTTCACCTTCATAGCCTAGTTGCTTCTCGGCGCGCTGTAGATAATCCTCAATGAAACTCTTTTGAGTGATTCTCCCCAGCTGGTCCTCCCAGTCCTTCTTGATCTTGGAGCAGAACTTACTCCGAACGTTGTTGTTGTAATGCAAGACCTTCTTCCCATTTGCAGTACTATTACAGTATTCAAGTGCAAACTTGTCCATTTCCATGATCAATTCCCAGTATGAGTCCCTGTACTGATTCATCATGCCTCCTACCAGATCCTTTTGAATTCCTTCAAGGTAGGACATGTCTTCTGCCGAATCGTACGTGAGATACAACCCAGCCTCAGTTTTTGATAGTAAATTGAACTGCCTTTCCTTTTTCTTTTTGGGTTTCCAGCCACCTTTGCGTATATCCACTTGCAGCTGGTCCCTTAATACTGCTATGTGCTGGGGAAATTCATCATCCTTGTTTGTTCCGTACCGTCCATACCTTCTATGTGTGAAGATGGTTTCAAGTACCTCATCTGCAGGTAATACTACTCCTTCTTCTAGAAAGGACTTAGTGATACTTGCATTGCCTTTTCCCCAGACTGTAGTCAGTTCGTCCCATTGATCGCGTGCATCCTTGATCATCTTCCTCATTGTGTTCAACAATGAGGTGTTGTGGCTTTGTTCATATTTCTCAGCGTTTTTGAGGCGTTTGTACAGATTGAAGGTCAGCTCTCGATGCCTGGCACGAGCTAGATCTGTAATCCACCTCTGCTCCACTGGTCCTTTTGCTTCAAACAGATACGGATTCCACTTGAATGGGAATGCTTCATACATCATGATGGCCCCACTGTTGATAACCCTACTTAAATCCATCTGCTTGTGCTCGAAGGCCATCCGAACTTGAGGATCTACGATCTGGTTAGGGATGATGATGTCAAAGTCAGCTATATTTGGATCTTTCGTTCCTTTTTCCACATGCCGGTTCCACACGGCCCTGTGCTCTTTGAACTTCAATTGGATGCGTTCATGGTGGACTTCAGGAGTTGTCTTTTCGTCTTGAGAGGCATGCTCCATCATCCTTATCCAAAACTTCTTCAGGAAGTGGTAGTAGTCCCTCTCTATCGATGCAGCAACTATCGTTCTTTCTTCCGGAGGGATATGCACATCCCATCCTGGAGAAAGTTTCAACTTTTCATCCGTAGTGTGGTCCAGAGGTACCTTGTAAACTGATTTGATGGCATCCCTCGTGTCCTTAATCTCCGTTCGATCAATTGAGGCCTGCTTGCCAGTAGCCTCATAGGTGCAGTCAGGTAACCCGATGCCTGATTGCACTACCAACTCATTCCTGAAAAAGGTCAAAGTGTTTAGATACATCCAATTTTTTTTTTTTAATTTTTCAAAGACTACTCAAGTTTGAAAATCAACATCCTCACATTTTGAGCTTTGCTAAGCTCGAAATGTGATTTAAGCGCTTTGATCTTGAGTTTATTAAAAGATCCAATGATGAGGTGCTTTAGCTTAAGGACCTAGAAGAAGATATCTTAATTGGACTATTGAGTCCAATCAAAAGGGAGAATTGAAAGAAAAATAAAGTGGTCATAGGACCAAAAAAAAATTCCCTTTTTTAATGGGCCATTGGGCCCAAACGTTTGTTTTTTTTTTCAATTTTATTAAACAAGCTCGAGGCACTTGTTGAAAATGGAATGAAATGATGGCGGTGGAATGGATTGATCGAGAGTGGAATGTGCAATGGAGACGTGGCGGAGTGGAGTTGCTGTTTCCGGATTGTTTGGACTGTCATTGGACAGTTAAAACGTTCTAGAAAATTGCAAAGACTATTTTTAATTTTGAAAAGGTTGACTTGTTTTTATTTAATGAAAAGTGGGACGTGTGCGGTCCTATTTTTTTGGATTTTGTAAAAAGATAGCAGTTGAGGTGGCAAAAATACTGCTACTTAACTCACACTCTTTAGTTCCATTGGGAACAAAAACACATTTGTCAACCCAAAATTCTTAGTACTATTTTTGTCTTTTGTGAAAAAGTGATTCTTGCTGAAAAGTGGATGGTGCACTGGGATTGCCATAAAAAGGCCATACACCCACTTTTATGCAGATTTCTATACCCATACACACAAGTTGCCAAAATCAGGGGAGGGGCATTAAATGAGCATTGGCATGCAAACAACATAAACTCTCAAAGCAAACCATCCACACATGATCATGCTTTTTCTCAACATAAGATCAAACTACTAACATGCTTCAAAATCTCAGCAAGAACGTCAAATTAATCATACCAGCATGCTTTCTTACTAATTAACCAAACAAAAACACTCATGCTTTGCAAAATCGAGACAGTCAATAACACCAAGCTATCCAGAGAAAAATAACCAAATGTTCATTGACATACAGATAAGGCTCAGATTTCTCAAATCATGAATGCACACAGAAGCAATTAAATGAGATAAAGACCGAGTTCCCTTTGGAAAGTGAATTATTCATGTGAACACTAAAAGCTTGAAAAACCAACAATGGTGAGAATTTGCCAGTGCTAACTCCTACCTGCTGTCTGAGTTCTCTAACAGCCCTAACTTCTCAAAATCGAATGCCCCATACAAAATCGATCTTCCCCAACCCCAATCAAAAACACACTTCTTCCAAAACATGCTCGGCCAACACAAGAAATCACAGCAATCCTCAAATAAACTAAGCCCACTTCAAGAATCGCCTAAAATCAAACTAAAACAGAGGGAAAGAACATAAAGCAGCCCTATTTACATAAATGGAAAAGAAAACAACACAAGGATCGCAATACAGGGCCTCGAGAATGCGCAAGAATCGGATAGAAGACACTTACCAGGGCTCGGTCTGCTTCGGGGGCGAAGATGAAGATGGAGGTTCCATTGGGTTCGCGAAAATTGGGCAGAGTAACGCCTGGAAGTGGTGGGAAACGAGTGCGAGGAACACTGTGGTGTTCTTCGGAAAAGGCTTTCGCGTACGAGCAGTTTTCGCAAATTTTCTAAGTGTGGGAGCGTGGGGAAGAAGAGGGAGGGGAAGGGGTTTAAATACTAATGGGCCGGTCGCGGAACCCTAGCCCATTGTCGCGGAACAGGATTACGCGACCAGGCTCGGCGACATTAGAGGTGTCGCGGAATATGGGACTTTGTCGCGGAGTCATGCACCGTGACAAAGTGTACCGCGACAAAATGGCAAGGAAGAATGGGGTGGTGTGCCCGTGTCGCGGAACATGAGCTTTGTCGCGATGCAGTGCTCCGCGACAAAGTATTCCGCGACAAAGACAAACAGGGTTCAGGGATAAGTAAAATTTTGTCGCGGAATTGCACTTGGTCGCGATGCTGGGCATCGCGACAAAATGTCACTCCGCGACAAAGACAAACAAGGTTTGATGATGAGGGGATCTTTGTCGCGGAGTTGCACTTGGTCGCGGAACGTTGTTCCGCGACAAAATGGTCATTCCGCGACAAACTTTTTGAATTTTCAAATTTTCAACGGATTGGGCCCGAGTGTGATATTGGGCCTGCGTCCATTTTATTTGAGTTGGACCTGAATGAATTCAGTCCAAGTAAATTCAAATCATTGGGCCATTATTTAAAATAATCTACTTGCATAAAATTAGGTTGGGTCAGTTCCATTTATCTGCGAGATTTATTCCGGATCTTAAATTGCTTTAAATTCCGAAAATAATTTCTCAGATTTGTGGAATTTTCCCAACCAAGAACCTGGTTTTCCATGCTTTTTCTGCTCCTTCTTTTTGGGTGGTTCCGAATTTCCTGCAAGACAGATAAATACCCATTAGGTTAGGTTTTCTCCTCAGTTCAACATCCTCACATTTAGAGTCTTGGTACTCTAAATGTTCAATTAATTTGAGGGTACTTTTTCTGTTCTGGATTAGATATTTTACATTAAACTAAGCTAATCTATGAGTAATCAGGAATGTAATTCTCTTAATAAACGACGCTGCATCCTCCCCGGCAACGGCGCCATGAAACTTTTGACAATTTCGTCCACACGAGCGTTTTCTAAAATATACCAGGTTAGATTTATTGAACGAAAGGAGTTATGATTCACGAGAAAGGGTTTAGGGATATATCAAGATTATTAGTCTCTTTATTACTCAAGTATGGTGCTTTGGTTTCCAATGGCGCTGTGGTCCTCTCTGTCATGAAATGTTGACAAATCTCATGGCATAGCCGGGATAAGTTGACCTTCAGCCTGTCACACTGAGGATCTCCGGCAAATATGCCATGATACTTCTCATCAATTCTTGCCATAAGATTTCCTGCCATGGAACTTTTGACAGATTCCCACTACATGAGTATTTTCCGAAAAATCATGATCCTGGTTTAGATTTTATTTCATGAAACCAATTTATGATGGTGGAGTTGTGATTAGGGATATATTTATAAGTAGTCATGTTTTTATTGCTCGTGTTTAAGAAACTGTGGCCCGAAAGCGCACGGTGTCAAAAATTGCAGTAATTTATAGTAAGTACCGGATCGTTCACTGGAGGATGTGCGATGGAAGCAGGGCCCACGTCGTTTACTAAGATTTTCCATTCGGTTACTCAATTCAGGTGTGTGTAATGACTAACAACTACTTGACATAATTTAAACTAAGCTATGAAAGCGATTAAAATAAAACAGGTAAAGTTATTCTAGAAAGCGAATTAATTTAATCTAAGAAGACAATTAAATTATTCTAAGAAAGCGGTTAAAATTATCTAAGAAAGCAGATTTAAAATACGACAGAGGGGACAGGAAGAAAATAAGGATTGGACAAGATTCAGATGAAACACAATTAAACTTCCATTTTAATACACAAATCTTTGTTTGGGATAATTCGTTCAGTTAGCTAATTCTCATGCTCTCTATACCATGTTCCCTTTAACAGACAGGTACTTACAGTAAGAGTTTACATGCTCTTAAGAAAATAAATTCTAAGATACCACCGATGCACAACTACCCTTGCAATGATAAATTGTTTATCTGTGGTGGACAAGCAACACCCGACAAATCATTTATTGAGATGCCAAGTACTGTTATCCTTCCCCCATGTCACACCCGAAGATTCTAATCAAGCCCTGAACTATCCCTTAACCCTCAGTCCTAGTAGCAGCTACACAACTCTCAATACAACCGAGTGACCTCTAACGAAAGCATTTAAAAGAAAGCGATAAAGAAAGCATTTAAAACCCTATCACTCGGAGGTTTTTGAAAGTCTGACCCTGGTAGTAAAAGAAAGCCCCCAGTCAGAATGACCGGATGTGGATCAAGAATTCCCTATTCTCGGTGAACCGCTTGCAGTGTTCACTTCTCGTCGGGTGGTTATGAGATACAAACTAATGAAACGAACTAATAAATTAGTTCGTTCCGGATGCACTCACTCAGGACTCAAAAATAGGCTTTGGCAGAAGAAAATAGCAGTTGAAAGAATACTCAACCCTACCTTAGAAAATAACCAAGGCCCGAATGTTGTTCCTCTAGTATTATCTGTCACACCTTATCGGAATCCAAGTGGAATCTGACCCAGTGCAATATTTAATACAAGATTTCCAACAAACAGCAATTTTGGAAAATAATAAATCTGAAAATCATTCCATATCAGGTACTAGACTCTCAATAGGAACACAGACCCTTTCAGTCTAGGTGAGACCTAATCGCTGACTCTGCTTATAATTTCCCAAAATCAACCCCCAGTCGGATATGAATTAGTCATAACTGTCGAATTTATCCCTTACTCAGATCCGGATTTTATAAAAGGAATTTTTGTTGGAAATTTATTATGAAACATCTGATTATAAAATCAAGACTTCTATGTCCAAGGGAAGGATCCCAAAATAATATGACCACGATATCTACATAATAATATCATGCATAAATTTATAGAGAAGTGTAAAATAAAATAACCCAAAATATAAGGTGGGTTTAGACAGAATGTGAAACACAGAGATGAAATAGCCAGAGATGAGAAGAATTTATTTGGCTGAAAAGATGACAAAAATAATCAGGATAATCCGGACTGCAAACATCTGCTATCCAGGTCCTGATTATTTCAGGTGGGATGATTTTTAGATAGTGAAATTCCCTAAATGACAGTTGCCACTGTCATCTTAGACTCCACTATCTGTGAATTTGGATAAAAACCCACATGTTCTATCACTGCAATAATTATTAGATGACATTGGCAAATATCATCTAACATTACCACAGCTCCAGATTCGGGTTTGAAATTAAAATAAAGAAAAGAAAACTGTATCCGGATAGGAGTCAGCTGAGCAGCTATTATAATCCCGAATGGACGAACCGCCAAGGCTTCCACCGACCACTACCCGGACCATGCAAAATAACAATTAATAATTAATATACAGAAAACGAGCTAGTTATCCGTGTGGGAATACCCGCCAACATTAATCTGATATATTCCTTATTAGCTGTTTCACACATCACGGAAAAGACAAAATAAATAAAAGAAAATATTTTTGGGTCATCTTGCATGAGAGACATTGGTTTCTCATGCAAGGGTATGGGAATGATTCCATAGTTACTCTTCATGTCTAAATAATCACTCATTCCATAATTAATTAATTACAGTCCGGGTTATATACTTAGATCATTAGAGTTTAATCATTTGTAGAAAAAAATCTTTTAATGGGAAATTGAACAAAGTTCTTTATATCAAATTAATCATGGGTTGAGATCATTGGATTTCAACCTCAAAATATTAATATAAAGGTTCAATTAATTAATGGAGTGAGATGAAGAGTAAAAGTTTGGCAAAAAGGTGCCACTTTGTCGCGATGCAGAGTTTGTGTCGCGGAGCATGGCTCCGCGACAAAGGTTTCGCGACAAAGGGGTGGGAAACAAGAGGAATGGAATTTTGAAAATTTAGGGTTTGCTTTGTCGCTAAGTAAAGAATTTTGTCGCGGAACATGGTTCCGCGACAAAGGGCATAGCGACAAAAAGGTTGAAAATTGGACAAGGCATAATTCCTGTCGCGGAACAAGAGGTTTTGGCGCGGAACGTGGTTCCGCGACAAGGTAACTCCGCGACAAAGCCCTTCCAGAATAAAATCACAAGTATTTGGGTCCTTGGTCGCTAATCAGGATTTTGTCGCGGAACGTGGTTCCGCGCCAAGGGTTGTTTCGCGACCAAGGGTTTTAAAAATGGTGGTTAACAAATGTTCTTTGGCACCTTTGTCGCCAAAGCATCATTTTGTCGCGGAACGTGGTTCCGCGACAAGAGTTGTTCCGCGACAAAGGTGTGTCCAGTACACATGTCAGAAAAGTAAAGTGGAACAGTGGCATGCATTATGTGTGATCTCACCCTTTTCAGATTCAAAAGCTAAACTAAGCTTAAAATGACAAAACAGAATAAGAATCTAGCTAGAACATGCTTGAACATAAAAGAAATGAAACAAACTTAAATCTTAAGAAACCCTAATCTGAGCTTGATCACCCATAAGTGTGCAACATTATCCCAAGAAAAAGTCACCAAGCAGTGAAATTAAAATGCAAAACAAGGATCAAATGACCCAAGGAAAAACGAACGCAGTAAGATCCATGGGGTGTGAGACCCATTTCATGATTTTGGGACACAAATGGAGAATGTTTTCCCATATTATTAAATGGCGTTGTTCATACCCCTGATTTGGGTACCACAAACCCTTAAACAAAAGTTTAGAACAAGAAATAAGGTGTAAAACTGGCTATCTAACCAAAGTGCAATAAACTACATCTAGCTAGTGCATGAATTAAATAATACAAGAAAAACCTAACTAAACTACCCTAAACTAAACTAAACTACTGAGCTCCCCACTTGTCTTCAAGAAGGTGTATTTTCTCTAAAATTCTTCCAACCTTTAGCTCAAAGGAATCACCTCATATTTATAGAGGGGAAACCCTAAGCTCATGGGCCTTGATTTGAGCCCATTGTGTCTCAAGACATCACACACATCACAACTTTGTCTCGGAGCACCAAGTTTGGTCGCGGAAGACACTGCATGTGGCAAAGCTTCTCGACTGGGTCTTGTGTCTCTAAAAAAGCATCTTTGTCGCGGAATGGACCTTTGTCGCGGAATAGGGCATCGCGACAAAGGTCTCGCGCCAGAGGGCTCTGGCTGGTCTTCTCCTTCATTTGAGCTTGCTTGGTCGCGGAGCGTTCCTTTGTCGCGGGACCATGCATCGCGACAAAGGAGCTTCCGCGACAAAGGTGTTCCTGGGCCTGCTGGATTGGGCCAGATGGGCCGAAACTGTTCTTTTTGTGGGCTTTTTCTCTCTTTTTCCCATCTTTTCATTCCTTTTTCTTTTCTTTTCTTTTTCTCATGTTTTTGGATTTTTCCAACATAAATATGTAATAAAATTACATATTTATGCCTTTTTCACACCAGCTTATTATTTTTACAATTATGCATAAATCAGTCCAATTCGACTGCTTTCTTACTTAATGTAAGACCGGAATGCGATCAAATGCCCGTTTAAGACACGAAAATGGATTGAAAATAATGGTCATTTCTGGCCATTATCAATCACTAAAAGAGATGAAATGCCACTAAAAGGAATTATGCCTGTTGAGTTGTTTGATTTGTGGGGAATTGATTTTATGGGCCCATTTCCACCATCTAATGGGAAATTGTATATTCTTGTTGCTGTAGAGTATGTATCAAAATGGGTAGAAGCTGAATCATGTGCTTTAAATGATGCTAAACAAGTGATTAAATTTTTGAAAAAGCAAATCTTTACTCGTTTTGGTGTACCTAAAGCAATCATTAGTGATGGTGGATCTCATTTTGTCAATGGGGCTGTTAATCAATTGTTATCTAGATTTCATGTTCATCATGGGATAACAACACCCTATCATCCTCAAGCCAATGGTCAGGTAGAAGTCACTAATCGTGAGATTAAAAAGATTTTGGAAGCCACTGTAGGAAAATCTAGAAAAGATTGGGCTTTTAAGTTAGATGAAGCATTGTGGGCTTATAGGACAGCTTTTAAAGCACCTATAGGTATGACTCATTTTAAATTGGTTTATGGTAAAGCTTGTCACTTACCTTTTGAACTTGAGTTTAAATCACTTTGGGCTATGAAGAAGTTGAATTTTGAATTTAAAGAGGCTCAAGAAAAAAAGGAAAATAGATCTTACTGAATTAGAAGAAATTAGACGTCAAGCGTATGATAATGCTCTAATTTATAAGGAGAGAACGAAGCTTTATCATGATAAAATGCTTAGGCCTAAGGTGTTTGAAGCTGGACAATTAGTGCTTTTATATAATTCTAGATTTAAATTGTTTCCTGGTAAATTGAAGACAAAGTGGTCATGGCCTTTTAGGATTGTTAAAGTGTTGGATAATGGTGCAGTAGTTTTAAAAGCTGAAGATGAAAGGGAATTTACTGTAAATGGTCAAAGACTTAAACATTATTTTGGAGATGAAGTTAAATTCATCGAACAAATTAATGTTAAACCTTTGGTTATTTAAATCTGCTTTTTGAAGTAATTGCATTGCATTTTAATTATGATTGAGTTTTTATTTATTAAACTTATAAAAACCGATAAAAATTATAAATGAAAGAAAAAGACAAAAATATTTTGTATTTTATTGTTTAGGTGCTTTTATTTGCTTTATTGCTTTTGTTAATTTAAGTTAGATGTGTTTTTAGTTTAATTATGTTGTTTAAATTTTATGCTATGTTAATTGCATGTGTTCAATAAATTGAGTAGGACATTGCCTATGAATTAGAATAAGTAGCAAAATATTGAGAAATGATGGATTTGAGTGTGCTTGGAGAATTGATCTTGACATGTGTATTTTGACTCGGTGATGAATTAAGGAGGAAGATCTATATGGACGAGTTGGTTTAATTGAGGAGAATTATGATCCGGAAGAATTTAGGGAGGTTATATATGCTGAATCTGACTTGCTAACCTTAGGGATTCAATAAACTATCATTTTGGTTGAGTTTGAGCTGAAATTCGAGTGTCACAGATTCAGTTTAGGCGCCACACCTACTTGGTGGCGCCTAAAATCAAGCTCAGGCGCCACTTTATGCGCCAATTTCAACATTTGAAAAATCTGGAGTCAGTTTATGCGCCACACATACTGTGTGGCGCCTAAAACTGCTCCCTAGCGCCATAAATTGCGCCATTTTTAAACTTGGAAAAAGTTGAAGTCAGGTTATGCGCCACATACACTGTGTGGCGCATAAAAGTACTCCCGAGCGCCAATGGATGCGCCACTTTCAGACTTAGAAAATTTCTTGATCCAAAATTGCACCGCATCAACTCTGCGGCGCCTGAAAGGTGGCTCCAGCGCCACAAATGGCGCCGACCCGCGGGTCAAGGCTCCTGACCCGGTCCAAAAACGGGATTTTAACCCCAAAATCTTCTTTTCTTCCTCATTTTCGACCGAGCCCTTTCTCTTCCAAGACCAACCGAGCGCCACCATCCTCTTCCAAGCGACACATTTGCGCCACACTCCGGTAAAATTCTTCCAATTCTTGTTTCCTCCTATCAATTCTCATCTACATTGTCAATTCTCACTCCAAAAACCCCAATTTTTGCTTGTTTACTCAAATTAGGGCTCAAGAACCCTAGTTTTTCAATTTTGGGGAATTCTACTCCAAAGTGCTCCAATCTTTCAATTTAGGTAAGAATGGCTATCCTAATTCCATTATTATCATATTCTAGTGCTTTGGAATACATTAATTTTGGTATTGGTGTTGTTACTTGAATTTTGGGTTTTTGTAGAATGTGGGATAAAATTTAATTTTGATTGTCTAAATTCTAGTTTTAGCATGAACAAGTGTTGTAGAACATGGATTGAATGCATAATGTGAAAATTTTTGGATTAACATTAAAATTTGGGATTTTTGAGAATTTTAAAATCTGAAAATTATTTTGAATTAACTAAAATGACATTTTTAATTAATTGAATGGATGAAACATCACTAGAACATGTCATTTTAGTTATATTAAAAATATAAAGTTATTTTCTTGTCAAAAATTCCATGTTCTTCATAATATGAGTTAATTGAACCATGTTTTGATAAAAACTCTTTTAGTTGTAATTTAGTTAATTAAAATAGGTTAATTTATCATTAATAAATTGGAATGGATTTAAATATTAATTTAAACCATTTGTAATGCATTAGTTTAATAATTTAGGTTGTTTTAGTTTATTAAATCTAAAAATTTAATAAAGTAAGGAGTTTTTATTAAAAAGGCATGTTCAAACATGAAGTTTAAACTTTAGAATAAAATGGATGATATTTTTCAACAAAGTTTAGGATCCACAATTTTTAAAATACAATATTTTGGTCATTGAGTTATTTAAATCCCACATTCTAGGTTGATGTATATGTTTGCTTTATACTTAACACTTAAGTTAAACCTTTGGTTTAAACTTAAGTGTGAGGATGGGAGGCAATGCATATATATGATACTAACCCAGAGTTTTTGTACAACCAGGTACTGAAATAATGTATAATCCTCCAAATCTCCCTAAGAAATCGGGTTATAGGTATATACCCATGCCCGATGGGAGAATGGGGATTTATGATCCACAGTCACCGGATAGCATTCCTACTCCTATTCCTGATGAGCATATTTTTGAACATCGCAGACTCCGCACGAAAAATTTGATACAGATGGATCACCCACAGGGATCAGGAGGTACTTCCAAGTCCAAGGGACTTCTCTCCTATTTTAGGAAGAGTAAGTCCAAGAGTGGTGCATCTTCGACACAAACTACAGTGCCCGCTGATGACCATCAGGAGGTCGATCAGCCTGACCAGCCCATTTAGCCTGAGACATCCGATCATTCACAGGCCCCCTCTAGAGCCTCTCGGGGGAAGGCACCTGTCACGAGTTCCACTTCCTCTCGACCGAGGAGAGGGAGATCTGCTGCATTAGTCATACAGGAGCCTGTCCCTGAGGCTGTGGGAGGGGAGGAAGATGATGAGGAGGTTGATCAGGAGGAGCAGGAGGAGCAACCGGCAAGGGGAGGACCGAAAAGACAAGATCCTAGAGCTTATGTCCCTGAGTTGTTTTATGTCAGGCCGGACATATTTGATGCCACTGTATTTAGGAGTGCCAGAGCCTACGAGCTGTACAAGAGGTTTCACAAGAAGAGGATTATTGCTGATAGGGGATTTTCAGATAGAGATTTACAGCACCCTCTACTCCGAGATGCTATTAGATCCAGAGGTTGGGAGAGATTCGTGAGACACCCAGCTGGATCATATTCGTGGGAGTTGACTAGGCTGTTTCTAGCCAATGCAGAGGAGGAGGATTCTTGGATTTTCGGGGTTAGAGTACCTATCACTCCTCAGCATATCAACCAATTATTTGGAGTAGTGGATGTGCCCTACGGCAGAGATTTTGGGAGCCGGTGATGAGAGCCGATGATAGGGAGGATTTCAAGAAGCTTGTACTGATGTCTATGTTTGAGGGTCAGGAGGATGTCCTCACGTATGATGATGATGACATGAGTAGGCTACATGGGCCTGATATGGATGCACCAATGTACCAGCTTCTCATGTTCTACGGATCTAGATTGAGTCCTTCGACTCACACCTCTGGACCTACTGCCCTGGATATGTATGTCCCATACTGCATCAAGGTGGGGAGCCCGATCAACATGGGAGAGCTTATATCACTTGAGTTGAGACAGACACCGGGGGTGTCTAAGAGATCAGCTCTTATGTTCCCCAGCTTGATATGGCAGCTTTGTGCACAGGCAGGAGTGAATATGGGGCAGTTTGATAGAGACTGGAGGATGAGGCCCCTATTCCATTTGGGAAGAATAACTTCAAGCTGCCTGGCATAAGATGCAAGCCTATGATACTTCCCAGGGAGTTGCCCAGACAGTCATCACCACCTGCACCTTCACATGCTAGCCAGGAGCATTCTGAGGCTCCTTCGCAGTCACCCGAGGTACACGAGGTGGTAGAGGCAGAGGTAGAGGACGAGGGAGAGCTCCGCCACAGCAGCCACAACACTCACAGCAGTCATATCAGCATCAGGGAGAGCCTGAGTGGGCTAGAACCTTATTGATAAACCAGCAAAACTTGCTGAACACAGTGAATGAGCATGCCTTACTTGCAGCTCAAAGACACCATTTCTTGGTTGACCAGATAGCCAAGAATGCTAGAGCCCAGGCTTACCATGCAGCCCGACTGGAGTATTTCATGTCCCAGAGCCTAGGACAGCGATATGTCGCTCCTCAGACACCTTCTGAAGACGATGAGGATGAGGACTATGTCGGCTCTGGAGATGGTAGCGATGAGGGAGATGATGATGCTGAGGATGCTGATGCTGGGGATGGATCTGAAGAAGTGGGAGACTATGATGATGATGATTCTGAGGACGCTGACTGAGCGAGAGAGATGAGCGGTAGATAGGCTTGTGATCGTTATAGATGATATGTATTGATAGGCCTATGTAATCGACTCTATTTTTATTTCGCTACATTTTAGTTATTTTCATTTGGGTTGTATTTGTCCTAACTCTACTTTCTATTATTATTTTGCTATCTTAGATATTTTATTTCTGTTATTCATGTTCTTTCGATGTTATGAAGTATTAGATAGTGTTTATTTAGCTTATGAGGTTTTTAGTTGCTTTTAAATTCAATAAAGTAGCTCTTACCAATAGCGTGCTAGATTGAGTTGTTTTGAACTGTTAAAAGATCAATGAAGTTTATTTGGACTAGATTAAGGTGTAGATGAAGTGAAATTGGTATTGTTGAGTGATTTGGAGATTTTGGACATCATGGGGAAGAACTTAGGAAAAATACATTCTGCCCGAATTGGCACAGAATGCGCCACATAGGCATTGTGGCGCCTAAAAATGCTCTCCAGCGCCACTTTATGCGCCAGAAAACTTAGAAATTTTTCTAAGTTTTTCCAAAATGCGCCACACGTGCTTGGTGGCGCCTAAATCTTCCTTGAAGCGCCACTTTCAGTGCCGCAAAATTAGAATTTTTCCAAGTTTGCTTCAGGATGCGCCGCATCAACTGTGCGGCGCATAAAACCCCTTCTAAGCGCCACAAAATGCGCCGCGGCTTATTTTTAAATTTTATTTTATTTTCAAAATGCGCCACACTCACTGTGTGGCGCCTAAATTGGCCTCGGAGCGCCACTTTTTGCGCCACCGACGCGAATTTTTCAAAAATTCGCGAATCTAAAAGATTCAAATCATATCCAATCGATTTTTGGGATCCTAAACAGCATTATACTAACTCCAAATCATATGTTTAGTGTATATTTGGATCTAGATTAAATCAATCCCACCATATCTCAACAAAATCAAGATTTCACCATCTTTAAAAGAGAGACTACCGATCGGTCACTCTCCCATTCCCAAATCTGTCAATTTTTCTCTTCTTCCAGTTTAATTAGCTTTCAAATCTCAATCCTTTCTTCCTAAATTCTGCCACCATGAGAACAAAGAGAAAGAATAACCCAAGAAACAATGGTGGAAAGAAATTGAAAGCCACAGAGCCTGCCCCATCACAGACACCAGATATTAGAGAACCTGTTCCGGAGCCGGCTGCTGTGGGTACTGAAGACATGTTTGTGAATAATCTGGTGGCTCCCGATTTATATAATGGTTACAACACTTCTTTCAATTCTGCTCAACCAACGGAGGATGATCCACAGCAAGAAGAGGATGTCGCTGAATCTCCGGAGGAAATTTCACCGGAGATTCCACGTGATTCTAAAATCAAGAGGAAGAGTCACAATAGAAAGGATGATACCCCTCCGCTGGAAGAACTAACCGGAGACAATTTCAATCCGGCGATCTTTATAAATCAGGAAGCCTATTCTTACTACCAAAGAAATGGTGAAAAGATGGATCATCCAAGATAAGGGATTTACTGAAGATGATATGGATCGAGTTCTGATTCATGATGCTTTGATGAGTCAAGGATGGACGAAGTTTGCTGAGCATCCTACTGGAATTTATTCCTGGGAGCTTACCAGACAATTCTTGTGCAATGCTCGATATGATCGCTATACATCATGGATTAGGGGAGTACCTGTGCCATATGGTCCCGCCATAATTAATGAGCTATATGGAGCTAAGGATGTTTCTTGCCCGGCTACAAAGAAGAAAAATTTCCATGAGTATTTATGAAGAGGAAGGAGGACCGGAATTGGAGAAAAGGATCTTAAAGGAGATGTTTGAGAATCGAAAGAAAGTTGCCTACATAGGGGAGAAGAAAGAGAAAGTTGTTGCCACTTTAATGGATGCACCGCTTTATCAGCTCTATTTGCTTTATAAGCATAAAGTTTTTCCTACTTCACACACTTCTCAGCCTGGTGTAGAAGAGCTATATTTTGTATACTGTGTGAAGAATGGATTGCCTATCGATGTTGGAGAGCTGATAGCATATGAGTTGGATGGGATGGCGTCTGACGCTGCACGGACTGTGCTGGAATTTCCTGCACTTATCTGGACACTGTGTGAGAGAGCTGGAGTGAACTTGACGGCCTATGCTCATGATTTGAAACCAAAGCATCCTATCTCTTTCAAGAATTTCTATAATAAGCCTGGAGTAAAATGTGCAGAGCTTGGTTACCCTACTACACCCCGTGAGGCACCCACTTGTCATCCTGATATACCTAGTACATCTGGTACTAGGGTAGAGCCTGCAGAGATTGCAATCAATAGGATGACCTATGAGATTCATCAGCTTAGAGCCGAGATGAAGAGGAAGGAGGATAGTACACGGACACAGCTTGCACGACTTTCTTCCAGACTTGAGTACTTCATGTCTGCAAGTCTAGGTGATCGATATATTCCTCCTACTGATTCAAGCTCTAAAGATAGTGATGAAGGTCCTAGGGAAGATGAAGTAGGTGATTCAGATGGATCTTTAGAAATCTAGATTTTTGATTAGATATGATTGCTCCCTTTTTGGTTTAATTTGTAATAGTTAGAATCATTTTGGTACTATTTTGCTTATTTAATTAGCATCTTTATGTAATAGTTGCTAGAACTTGTGGTATTTTGCTTTTGGTAAGTTTATGAAATTTAATATTTTAATTAAATCTGTCCATGTTTATTTAATTAATAAAAAGAGTTAATAAAAATTTAAAATCTGAAATTTATAAATTGAAATGAAAAAAAAATCTGAATTAAATAAATTATGGATAGAATTTAATTATTTTAATCTATAAATTACCATGTGTTCTAACGATTATCTTTTGTGTGAGCAAATACCATATAAATATATAAAGGAGCAGGATATGCCATGAAGAAGCAAGCAAAAGGGGACATCCAATACGGTGAAAGAATTTCTAGGATCTACATATTCTAGGTGTGATCTTTTCATGTTATGTTATCAATTTGCATGAAGTATGTGGTAAGAGCTTGATTTAATTTTATTTTACCATTTATTATGCTTTAAATAAAATGATACATGCATGACTTGTTATTTTAAATTTAAATTGTGTTTTCTCAGTGGTGCTATTATTTAGAGATTATCACATCATTACCAATCTGGAGAAAATCCAAATAAGTCTAAATGTTCTGCTCTAATCCGATTTTACAATTTAATGAGTGTTAGGTTTCTTAGTTTAAAGTCCTAGACTTTGTCAAATTGTTATGCAAGTTGTTTGAGCTATTGATGACAATTCTATTTGCCTTGCAGAAAACTATTTGATTAATTAGACTAGTTATTTAAAATGTGGAGAGTTATCATTATTTATAAACAAATATGCTCGTTCTAAGTCTTTTTAAATGCTTAATTAAAATAAAGTCAGAGTGAGACCCCTATAAAAAAAAAGACAACAAAACAAAACAACAAGTTATCTTGCAAAAAGAAATAGAAAAGAAAAATTAGAGAATGCAAGATCAAAAAAAAAAGAAAGAAAGAGGGAGATCAAATAAAAAAAATCATAAACTCTTGACTGGATGACTGGCACATATTCGGTGACACGAGTAGCTTTTGGAATTCAACCGTCTACAACTCAGCCAAAGTGTCTAGAATATAGTGAAACCTAGCCATAGATTGAGCATATTTAAAGACTGGAATAGAAAAGCATATTTACATTACTCACTTTCCCATATTAAGTGCTATGTATAATTAATCTGTTTTCTGTATTGTAAGTGTATTGGGTATCTGTTCTGATAGCTGATGCATATCAATTTGCCTAGTTCTAGTACATTAAACTTTGAACCCTCTTATCTCATTTTGTTGTTGAAATCTATGATTTGGCAGAACTATAGAGACTTTATCTTTATTATCTTGATTGGCAAGTTGATGTGTTAATTGATCTCATTGCTCAAGGGACGAGCAATATTTAAGTGTGAGGATGTTGATGCACCCTGTGAAACCACATTTAAATAAGCTTAAATTATGTTAAAATGAACCTAAATTGCATGCATAAGACTCTATTTTACTGCTTTTTAATGTATATTTCATGTGATTTGTAAATATTAATAAGACCGGTTAAATTGAGCTTATCCGAGCTCAATTTACCTTGTTTTATGCTTTATAATAAGACTTTGGCAATTCTAATACATTGCAATGATGTTTCAGGCATTAAAATGAAGAAAGAAGATGTTCGGAGGTCAAAGGATGCAAAATTCGGAATTTTCAACATTGGAAAAGCTCCAGAATGCGCCACATAGGCATGGCGGCGCCTAAAATCATGCTCAGGCGCCACCTCGACACTTAGGAAAATTTCGGATGGAAAAAAGCTTCAGGATGCGCCGCAATAGCATGGTGGCGCATAAAACCACCTTTCAGCGCCACTTTTTGCGCCGCATGCTAAATTTTAGGAAATTGTCAGAATGCACCACACCTTCTTGGCGGCGCATAAAAGTGCCTTTCAGCGCCACAAAATGCGCCACACTCGAAAATTCGGAAAATCTTCGTATGCGCCGCAGCTTCTTGGTGGCGCCGAAAACCTCTTTTGAGCGCCACTTTTTGCGCCACAGTCGCGGTTGAGCAGTTTTCTAACCTCCCGAACACAGTTTTAAGGCTCGTTTCTCTTCATTCTTCACAAGCCAGACGCAAATATTCGACTAAAAACTCTCTGGAAACATCTGCAAATGGGAGAAGAAGGCCGGAAACACAAATCCATGCCGGATGAATGCATCAAGAACGCTGTTCTGGGCGTGTTCTTCCTATTCTAGGTGTTGCCTTTCTTGTTCTTGCTTTGTAATGTTATGAATTTGCCTCTAAATGTAATCTACTGTTATGTTTCGAATTTGTAGACGGATTTCTATAATGTTCGTGTTAGGTGATCTAGAAAGGGAGTTCAGAATCACTTTTGAAGTATGAACCTATCTTTTATGGAAGTAATATAAAGTATCGATGTTTTATTACATATAATCTGGGTTAATCTGCTATCATGTTAGAATCTGTCTAATCTGATTTAAGCGCCATTCTGCCTGAATTATAGAAGTGAATTTTCATGTTTTGGTTTAATCTGCTTTTAATCGATTAGAATGGATTAATTTGTAATGGAATCAGAATCTGTATTAGGATTATATGTTAGATGCTTCCAAACTTATCGATATTCTGTGTTTTTGCTAAATCTGCTATTCAAATTATTAATCTGCTAAAGCCTGAATTGATCGATTAATCTGTATTCCCTATTTTTAGTAATCTGGCATTAATTCTAATCTGTCTGCATTTTAATACTCCCTCCGTCCCACCCCAAGTGTCATGTTACTGTTGGGCACGGGAATTAAGGTAGAGTTGGTTTGTGAGTATATGGTGGGGTCCACATAGTTGTTGGAGGGGAAAATTATTTTTATTTATAGAAAGAAGACATTTGTAATGGGACATCCAAAAATAGTAAGTAGGACATTTGGAATGGGACGGAGGGAGTATTATTAATTAAATCCATTTTACCATGTTTTATTGTTGTTTTACTATAATTGTTAAATTATTTACACTGTTCTGCATAATTGAATGTTAGAATCCAATTCTGTGATTTCTGCTTTGCTAAATCGGGAGATAAAAAGTAGAATTAATATTTTAGTACCGGAATTGGGAATAAATTACATTATAAATGGATTCTGGCATGTGCACAATGATTTGGGAAATGAAAAGTGCCTTTAAATTGCTATAGGAAAATTTGTATGCTTGGGAAAGACTCAAATTTAAGCCTAGAATAATGATTGCAGAATGTTAGATGATTTAATCAGCTTCCATGAAATCCGTTTAAGCATAATTTGATTATTAGTAGATTATAATATTTTTAATCTTTATAAAATAATTAATTTTAAGAAATTGATCTTTTTAGACATTGGAAAATGCTAAATCAATATGCAATTTCTATTTTATATAAGATGGCAATATTTAAAATATTACAAGCATCTCCCATTTATATCTTGATTAAATATAATTTTAATTTGCTTTATATTTTAAATTTAATGTTATCATTTTAATTTAATCACCATTAGAATCAATCAAACTCTTTTAGAATATACTTCCTCCATTTTTCAAAGATAGCTACTGACCAACCCAGCACGAGTCCAATGCACAATTTAAATCATTAATAACTCAAATTCGGTAGAAGTAAAAATTCTAAGACTTCGGTATTTAAAAACTACAAGATGAGACGAATCTAACAAGATCTCACTTGGCTATATTTTAATTTGTATATCTATGATAAAACTTCAAATCAAAGTGTTTAGATGAATAGTGTCAATTTTACCAATGTAGCTATCTTTTCTAAACGGAGGGAGTAATATATATAATTAATGAACTAAAGAACAATTAAAATTTCTCTGGCATGAAATAATATTCTAAAATTCCCTGTGGTTCGACCCGGTATTCACCGGTTTTTATTACTTGATGACAACCATCCGCTTGTGGTAAAATATGAGTAGTGAAAATCACCCATCAGTTAGCAGCTAATAACAGGCCTAACGGTTTACCCTCAGAAACTTCCCTCGGACCAGGACGAGGCAACAAGTAAATAGCCGAGGGAAGTATAGCTGATCCCAAAGCTGCAGAAACCATAACGGCCCGGAGGCCGAGTTAGTGGGATCTCGCCCACTAGCCAAAATATCAGAAATCTTGGCCATACCACTGAACAGGGTGCCAAGGAAATATGAACCAGTAGCCCGAGAATGATCACTCATAATAGCCAAGACAAGAGGAAGAGCGGTGCGCAGAACAGTCCGAGCGCTCGAGCAAATAATAAATTTGCTAAACCATAACAGTAGAAATGCCATGTGCTCGTCCAATGTAGAAGGCGAACTCCCGGTCATCATATTGTGATCAATGTAGGCTGTGTACTGCTTGGTCGTTTTGCCCGAAGGACAAATCGCAGCACCAAGTACAGGATCATCGGAAGCCGACTGTGTCAACTCTGAACCATCCACACGGAGCCCCGTGATCATCACGACATCAAGGAGTGTGGGACCCACAAAACCACAAGGAAACTAGAAGGCATTAACACTAGAATTCCATAAACCCATGAGGTAATAGATGAGGCGATGATCCATCACTACAGGCCGGGTAGATAAGATGATGGCATCTTCAATTCCCCAGCTACGCCAATCAGAACTACGTCATCCCATCCGGCGAACCCACGAAACATATTTTTGCAAACTACTCTGATCGTCACTCCCTTTAGTTCGGGGAACCTTGGCCTTCTTAGATCTAGGGGCAGAGGTGCCAGACTGATGAGACCGGATAGCCCTCGTCTGAGAAACAAAGGCTCTAGTGAATGCAACCTGAGTGATCGGACATGTGCACGATAGAAACTCTTGGGTCTCATCTGCATGCGCACTCTGCGATGAAAATGACGTAAAAAGGGCTCCGACTCCGGGCGGTCGAAATCATAGGCCTCATCATCAGGGTCCGGAATGAGCAACCCCTCAACAATCTGCATTATTACGAAACAGATATGAAGCATGGACGAGGGAGGATGAATCAAGTATACATGTCACAAAGTAAGCTGGACAAACTTGAGTGGCGGCCTGGGCGGCCTGAGCTGATGAGGATGGCGGCTGAGACCTGGCGGCCTCTGCATGAGTGGCGGCCTAGACAGGAGTGGCGGCCCGACCAGAAGTGGCGGCCTGGGCACCCGAAGTGGCGGCCTGAGCGGTTCTCGCGATGACGTCCTATTGCAAAATTGTACAGATTAGTCCAAAGAAACTCACAAGTAAAAAAAGTGAACAGACAAGCAGGCCAAGGGATACGAAACAAACCTGAAAAGTCATGGCACCAGATGACAAGACAGCAAAGCCTGGCAAGGGAATGGCGGCCTGTCCCAGTGAAGATGGCGGCTGGCGGCCCAGGGTGGCGTCCCGAGCAGATGCAAATGGCGGCCTAGAGCTGGAGCTGCCGGCCGGAGAAAGAGGTTGGCGGGCAGAGGCAGATGGCGGCCTAGAGCTGGTGGCCTGAGCAGAGGTTGGCGGCCTGGGGCTGGCGGCCGGAGCAGTTGGCGGCCTGGGGGCAGTTGGCGGCCTAGGGCTGGCGGCTGGCGTGGCTCCGTCAGCTAAATTCTATATTAAAAATGCAATGCGTGTTTGAGAGATACTCAATCGAATAGATGAAATAATAGTCAATCAGCTAGCAGGGCATGGTTTTCTAAAACCCTATGTAAGGCGATTGAGGGATACTCATCAGATAAAAGAATCAAACATGTGATGATTTGGCTAGTTCCCATGTCATCAAACAAACATGTAAGGTGGGATATAATATTACTAAGATGCACATTCAGAGTATACAAAATCCATACAAGTGAGACGGGAAGAAACAAGATACCCAGCATACAAAGTTCCAGCAATTCAGCATACAATTCAAAGTATCAAGATCAGCAACAAGCCCAGCATGTAATTCGAAGTTTACCTAACATCTACAGCTAATGATGCATAAATTCATGTACAGCTCAATGATGTATAAATTCCAGGTGCCTAGTCTCAAATGAAAAATAGAAGAAGATATTAGGACACTGTGAGCTGGCCTGATCCATGAGTAAAATCAAGCAGATCAACATGAGTGGCAGCCCGGGCTAGAGGAGCTGGCGGCGCATGCAGGTGGCGGCCTAGCGGATGGCGGCGGCTCGGAGGGCTGGCAGCGGGTTCGGCTGGCTGCACTGGTGGCATCCGGCGAGCAAGGCTGGCGTCGGGTGAAGCTGGAGGCCTCCCAATCAAGGCTGGCGGCGCTCGGGGGAGGAGATGGCGGCGTCTTCACGCGATGGCGACGGCTCCCTTTCGCTGGCGGCCTTCATCGTTGGCGGCCTCCTCGAGACGTGCCGGCGCTCGAAGGCCTCGATGGCGACAGGTCTGGGATGAGAGCTGGCGGCCTCCGGGACAATGGCGGCGACCTCCAAGACGATGGTTGTTCTCTCCTGATGGCAATTCTCTCCTAGATGGCGGCTGAGGGAGTTGATGGCGGCTCCATGAAGTGATCGGCGGCCGAGCCCGATGCGCGGATGACGCTCGCAGGGGTGACAACGCCCGTGCGATGAAAACAAGACCGCCGTGTTGCACGAGCAGCGGCTGAGGTCTCCTAGGGCGGTGGCCGGCGGTTTAAACAGAGGAGAAGGGAGGAGAAATTTGAAAAAAAATGCCCAAAAGTTGTGACCTATGGAGAAGTGGTGGCTTTTTATAGAAGCCAATTAGGTTTAGGGTTTTGCAATGGGCCTAATGGGCCAGACTCATGTTAAATGCGCACATTTGTCTTAAAATTTTATTTAGACAAATTGCGCAAGGGGGGCATCTGTTAACCCATAAATTATTAGGCCATTAAGCTTAGCCCAATTCACTTTCGAGAGGCCCAATCCAATTTAAGATGTATCCGGATGACACGACCCTTGGAGAGAATTATGGAGGTTTTAAAGCGATGCACCATCCAAGGAAAGGATCCCGTAACATCAATAACATGCGCCATCACCTAATCCTATCCGGGAGAAGATGTTCATCGGTTACAGCAAGGGGTAACCTTGAGAGATCCCGTGCCATCAAGGACAAGCACCATCAAAGGGGAAGTGACTACAGTCAAAAAGAGAGGATCGCGTCCCATTAATGCAGGCGCCATCAAGGGGGAGGGGAATCAGTGACATTAAGAGCGCATGGAAGCCTGCAGAAGGCGGCATCCCATCCTCTATAAAATGTGGAAGATGGCATGAAAGTAGGACATCAACAAACCCCCCAAGAGGAATCGCATTATTTTTTACTTTCTGCACCTTTTTCCTTTCTGCAAACTTTCTTTCGTGTTCTTCAATTCTGCAATTTTCATTTCCTTTACAGTTTTATTAAGTTTCCTGTAATTATTCCAAAATCATTGTAATCATCCTCAATACTATTCAATCAAAAGTTCTTGGTTAACATACTAAAAGCTCAAAAAAATAAAAAAATAAAAAAATACGGATAAAACAGACCCTATGCCTAGATGGGTGCTCTGATAAGTTTTCCGATGGGAAATGGGGGCGGGGATGAAACAAGCTAAGGTTTGAGAAATGGGGACTTAGACAAAGAAAGCAATCCCCCCGCTCCAAATGGCCGTTTTTATATTATTATACAGTTTTATACTTTTCTAATAAATTATAATTTACTTAATTTTTTAATATAAGCATTTTTTTTTTACCTATAGATTATCAATCCCGTATAGATTGATTGTTAACCTCATGGGTTAATCAACAATTTTCTTTGTTAGTATATGTGGTTTATTCTTCTCCTTCTCCTTCTCCTCATTTTTGGGTAGCTTTGTTAGTTTTTTCATATTTTGTCGATGCTTGGACGTATCTTGTAACCAAAATAAGATAGGCCCGCGCCCCGCTGGCTTATGCATCTCTCGACTTTGTCAATGTTTTGGTATAATAACAACTTTCATATCGATGTTTAATGTGTTACATGGTGTATATAACATTGACTGCATTTGCCTTTGATACAAGGCGTGTTAGTTGTAATAACTAATTCTTCTAGACATAGTAGATGACAACTTCTCATAATTAAAACCCGATGAAAGATTGAAGAAGGTGGCAATGGCCTATGAGGCTATGACAGTTCTAACTCCAAAGCACCTTTGTCTATTGATGTGATACCACTCTTAATCCTTCATTTCAAATTTGATGATGCCTTTCAAAAAGGGGCAAACCTCACATTTGAAATTTTCATTACATCTAGACTTCTTGGGTAAAATAAAATCACATTTGGAGATGGGACATTTCATAAAATAAAGACAAGTGAAGATTAGCAAGGTTTTTATATTAAGACCCATAAATGATAAATGTGTTGATTTAACACTTTGGTCCTTTTGATAAAACTGAATTTGGGTTGTAAGTATGAAGTTTGAATTTAAATGATTAAATGGTTGAATTCAACTCAATGAATCTTATATTTAAAATGAATAAAATTAATGATTAAATTATTTTTAATTTTTTAGAAAATATTTGAACTATTTTCTAATAATAATTAGTGAAAATCAACTTGCATTATTCTTTCATTTTGTTTGTACTATAATTTATGCCAAATTAATCAACTAGAGGGTTGTTTGTTAGCCTCTTAATCAAGCTATTTTATCTCTAAATCAGCCAATCAGCCTCTTAACCATTAAATTCAAATAAATGCTAACAAATCAACTAAAATCTTTGTAGTGTCAATTATCATCAAATGTCATAAATAAGTCATTGTAGTTTCAATTATCATCCAGCATATACTTAACATTTTAAATGTATCTTTTTTACTTGTTTTTGGTTTTTCCTTTAAAAAATAAATACGTCCCCTTTTTATTACTCACTCCGTTCCTTTTTAATTGTCTTTTTAGACATTAAAAAGTGTTCCACAATAGTTGTCATTTTTAGATAGTTATAGATAGTTATGTCATGTTTTTACTATATTGCCATTCACTTTACATAAATTTTATTCGTTGACATCTATTAAGAATGAGTTTAGTTGAAGGGTAGGAATGTAAATTTATGTGTTAATTAATGTAAATATTGGTTATTGAAATTGAGTTGAAAGAGATAACTATTTAAGAACGGAAGGAGTAATAATTTTGAATTTATTCAAATTATTGATAATATTTTGCTCTCGTCTCTCGATCATGATAAAGGCTCTCTCGATCATGATAAAGGGCACAATGCAAATGAAGGAACTTTGGAAGGGTACCAAAACCAAACCATGCCAAAACCCATATATCATCATCATACAATAATAGTAAGAAATATTACATGACATATATAGTAGTTGGCAACAACTAATTACACTACTAATTCGGACACAAGACTATTCTTGCAAAAGCTCCCAACCTTATCACGTGACACATTCCACAATTATATATAGTACAAACACAATCCGGTTTCTTTAATGACAAAACAATTGCCAGCAGGTGCAGGCAGCGCTAAAAATGATGTGTATAGCCCTTTGTAAAGTGATGTATAAGTCTTAAAAAAGTGATGTATAGACGGTAGTTTTTTTTATTAGTTTTTTATTAGTTTTTTATTCATAACCTCCATCCATCACTTTTTTTATACTGACACATCATTTCATATACACATACCCATCACTTTTGAATGTGCCAGCACCTACAGACGACCAGCACCCAAACAATTTCCGTACAAATGTATGAATACAATGGAGTAAGATAATCGTTAGTAATACCAATCAAATAAAGGCACAAGTCCACACATTAATCATAATACCTAGACTATTACCAGAAATGCCTTTTCTTCATCTCCTTCCATTCACCTTTTTCATTCTTTCTTCCTTCCCTTCACTTTCCCCCTCACAGAAAACGTGTTCAATTCATCACAAATTCGCTTTACACTACCCTTATAAATACCTCCCCGAGTCCCCATTGTCGCTCCATCACCAAAAATGGAGGGCACTTCCAATGGCAGCTGCTTCAGAAGCACCCATGGATTCGAGGAGAAGCCGAGAAAAGGAAGGAGAACCGCGACCTGGCAGTTTGTTGTCGCAGAGGATGTGAACAAACAGGCCGATGATTTCATCAAGGATTTTAGGCAGCAGCTCAAGATTGAGCGCGAGGAATCCATCAAACGTCACAGATTGGATCAGGATTCGAAGCACATGAACCAGAATGGTTCCATTCATGGCTAGGGAGGAGCTTTTACAAGGGGGGTTTATCCATAGATGTGAAATGAACGTTGTTTTGTAGGCTCATTTGCCGCGTATTTTTGTGTTTTCTGAACTGTTTCGCGCAACATGTGAAGCTGAAGCAGGAAACAACAGATGTTTTTACTGATGAAAATTGTCTTCTTTTTTTTTTTCCCCCAACACAGCTCGAGCAGTTGTATTCACAGGATAAGATAAAGCCAATGATCATAATCCCATAGGAACCGGAAAAAAATATAATCGCCTACAAGTCATTTAACAAAAATGTACACGATTGCAGGAGCTATTGAATGCTCCCATTCGAATGCAATCTTACCTCAAACGTTCAATTCTCTTCTCGGTTCAGACATGGCAATGATCGTTGGGAAGCTATCCCCATTTTCCATTTCGTTTTCAATTTGTCAATGTTTGAAAGCGTTGCTCAATCACCGGGGAAGAATTACAGATTTCAGATAGCAATGAAGTGATAAGCAGAGGTTGTGGATTAAAAACAGCCCAATCTTGCCATGGATGGGAGAAATTTGAGCATATTCGACTGATGATCAGAGAGGATTGGGAAGGCTGTCTACGCTTGAAGCACCTGACAGTGCACGATATGGCTCTTCAGCCCGCTTCTTCCAGCAATGCTCGACCATATATTCGTAAACAGACTCCTGAAATGGCCTTTACCAGCAATATTTTCCCAGATTTGTGGATTGGTTTCCACTCGTTTATCAGGATTCGAGACATCTACCATACTGATGCTCATATTGTTCCGAATTATGCAGAGCTTTCCGTTAACAGGTACAAGAGCAGCAGCTTCTAGGGCACGGGAATTGCCCAGATGAAGCTTGCTATCAATGAATCTGTTCCAAGAATCGGTGTTCTCATCATACACTCTTAGCTTACATCCATCGCGGCAGTCTAAAGCATAGAGTTTCCCATTCATGGAGATGCTAGGGTTGCGCCACCCGGCCACCATCCCATCGTTTACTGGACTCCATGTATTGGTTTCCGGAGAATACGCCTCGCTCAACACCTCTCGATGGGATCCCAAGCCCTTCAGGAACCATCTTCTGTCGTATACTACCCCAATAAATGGCACCATGGCTGTGCTCATATCGGCTATAAAACTCCAGCGGTTTCTATTTGGATCATAAACTTCAGCTGACCGTAGAGTTCTCTGAATCCCTTCGCATTCTCCTCCGGCAACATAGAGACAGTTATTAATAACACATGAACCAAAGAAATGCCTTTTGCGAAGCATTTCTGGCGCCTTGTGCCATTTATTCGTCCGGGCACTGTAGAAGATCACGCGCCTCATGGATCCCTTTAGTGGATCTTTTCCACCAAATAAGTACAGGTGACAGCCACTTAGGACAGCACAGCCGAACCCTAGAGCTGCAGTATACTCCGGTGGAACGGGTGGGAGAGGCTGCCACATTTGGTAAGTTGGATCGAAAGCGTGCCATGAAATTCGCCCATCGCGATCTCTTTTAATGATGTATACCCATTCTTCCGCCATGCCAAGACTCTTCCTAAGGGAGTAGAAGAAGTTCCCGGCCAGCAGCTTGAACCATCTCTTGCAAACAAGGCGGAGTTTATTATGCTCTACACGAGGGACTCGGATCAGGCAAGCAATAGCAAGATCGTCCGGTAGTCCTGGTATAAGTGGCGGCTGCACCCTGCTCCTCTCCCGGCGGGAGTTCTTGGCCTTGTGTGCACGCGGATTAATATCCGGTTGAATACAAATTTTGGATCCAGGGACAAATTTTCTAGCCCCAACCACTGTTTTCAAGCCAGAGTCGACCTTGCAATAACATGATACAGAATCAACCTGCAAACATTCCCATTAATGGTGTTTTAGATGACAAATCTGAAAATTACAAAAGAAACATGGTAAGCTAATGGGAAGTCAATGATAAGCAATTCTTCTTACTACAAAATCACACTGTAACTAAGAGATGAATAAGACATTAAGCATATTATTCCCCTAGAGAATGTTCAGTAATATGTATACATAATGGCCAACAGATCAATTATCATGCTTATAATTTCATATCCTAGAAGAACCACTTGAATAACATTTTTGTTCAATTCCTGTTTTGAACATCAAGATTTTGAAATTTGACAGTTTACATAACAAGCCTGAATACACAGACCTGATTCCATCCTAAAATCCCAGATTGCATCCGTAAGTGAAGTCGGAACAAAGTTTAAAAGTAGACAGAATTCAGTTAAACAGCTAGCCATAGTCTATTGAACGAGTGGAGAATGGATTTAGCATTTCCTTCTCAAGGATCTCAACTATTATTTTTCATTCAGCTGTGTCCAGTTTTACGATTAACAAATAGCACGTGTGATTCGCGTGCTTCCAGCTAATCCATAGCTAAACAAAATTTAAGTCTTCACCATGATTCAGCCTGGAAAACTAGTTCCACTGGTCCCCCTCAAGGAGAACTGATAACGTGAGCTGTACTCCATCTTTAGAATATTGATTATAGTTAATGATATCCTAGAAGTAAACCATGTAAATTGCTGCCAAAAGTCAAATTTCTGTGCCCTTGGCAACAAAGAAATCATGCATTTAGAAAAGAAATCGACTTGGGAAGGCTTACCAAGCATGCCTTCACCTTTCTCAGAATTGCATAACACACAAAAACCCCAGCTTCAATTCTGCATTAAGAGACCCCTAAAATGGTTCAATTCAAGCATGACCTAGTTATTCTTTTGTCTCCCCAATTTACAGTTGCATTTACCACAAACTGGAATCTCCTTCCACACCAATCCACCCCATACAACAATGTTTCTTAATTCTTCAAACCAAACAGAGATGCCAAAACACTTTCTGCATCATCAGGCCCTAAGGGTTTCTTCTTCTTTTTTTTCCTTTTTTTATAAAAAAAAAAATTGTTTTTTGTCATCATCCTATTACTTTATGGAGTAGACTAGATTTAGAAATTGTTTGCAAAAGTGTATCAAAACCAAAAGCAGAGATGACTAAATCAAAAGAGTTTTCAAGAATCATGAAAACAGAACCAACAAGCACAAAGTAAAATATTCAAAAAGAATTTGCCTACAGACAGCACATTGCAGTATCAGAAACATCGAATATTAGAAATTACCAACAGAAAGAGGATCAAAGATCATGTTAGACTCACCAAGGAAGCCTGAACTCTACCAGCCCTTTGAGCATTTGAAGACCTCTCAACTATCTGCTCCATAAATATCTAAAAACAGAACACCCCTTTTCTTCCTTCACAAACTGCAGATCAAGAATTCAACAGAACCCAACTCTTGAATCTGAAAAACAAAACAATCGATTACAAAAAAAGCATGAATCTTTCACACCAAACATCACATAAAAAAGAAAACCCGAAGCCCCCAAATCCCCAGGAAAAAAGGGCCCTTTTACAGTGCCCTTCCCCCTTTCCAGCACTCTGATAAAATTCAAACAGCAAATTTTGATGCTTTGGAGTTAGGACAACTGCCCTATCTATCAATTTTCTAATTACACTCTCCCTGCTGCACACCACAAATACAGACACATTTTTAATTGGCAGTGTACACAAATGGGGAGTGAGGTTTTCTGGTTTGTCTGATAGCACTAAATGATGCTTAAAAAGATAAACTGAAAGATTACAGCTGGACCCATTGTCTTTAGTGCCAACAAACTTGGATTTACTCTGCAGATACCACAGTTAATGCATTGATTCAGCAGCTTGAGTGTAAATGTAATCAGAACTCTGAGAGAGAAGGGGAAGACATAAATAAACAAATTTCAAAGTTTAGCTGCTGCAGACAAAAAAGCTGTTCAGATTTTTCAATATAAGCATTAAATTAACAGGTCATCATATTGTGCTTCTCACACAGAAAGGGATGTGGGAATCCGTCCAATTTTTCTCCCATTTTATTTTTATTTTTATTTTTTTTAATAAAAAAATGCTACATGGTATGTAATGATTTTTCATATTTATATGGTCTCTGAATATTACACACGATAGTTTGTTGGAAGCACACCCTCAACTGTCAACATATATACTAGTTTAAATAAGAAACAAAAGATGATTCTTTAAATTGAAGCAATTTATCAACACAAAACTTGGATCTAAACAAATCTACAATTCTGAAAATAAATGAAAATATCCCATTATAAAAAAGAGGCAACATAATTAATAGGAAAGAGACTGCCCTCCACCCTTCACTTCTCCCCTCATCAATGTTTCCACCTAAATGCACCAAACTACACTTAATAAATAAATAAATAAATAATCAAACCTTTTTTTTTTTTTCTTTTATTCCCATTCCCCCCACTAAAATTCCAAACTTTACTCATCATACAATTAGCTTTGAAAGGCAAGATGCTCCCAATTAATTCCACCATTTAATCAAAGAGAAGACTAGGAGGAAGTAATGGAATTTTATCCCATTATTTGTTGTACTTGAGTTTTATTCACCCATTTAATTATTTATGAATTTTATTTTATTTTTTGTAAAAAAAATTTCAATCAAACCTTTGCTTACAAAAAACTTCAAATTTTTTAGTTAAAGTGGCACAATGAAGGTCACATGGTGGGGAGTCAGCCGATCCCAATATTTATTATATATGCATATATACTATATTATATAAAAATTTATGATGAATTTTTTAAAAGAACAAGAACAAGAATGGAAATTCATGGCCAAAATGCTTTTGCATAATAATATGATAATTAGAAC
This sequence comes from Hygrophila difformis, assembly GCA_030278955.1. Classification (NCBI taxonomy): domain Eukaryota; kingdom Viridiplantae; phylum Streptophyta; class Magnoliopsida; order Lamiales; family Acanthaceae; genus Hygrophila; species Hygrophila difformis. The sequence goes on along the minus strand of JAOANR010000013.1, from coordinate 34,599,484 downwards.
TCAATAATTTATAGCAAACTATAGATCTTTGTATTTAACTCAATAGAAGGAAGGGTCCAAAATCTACTCTTGTTTTTCTTTTCTTTGTTTAAAACCCAAAAACAATGTCAATATTGATTTTGGAAGATATCAATATGATTCCCTACCTATTTATTATGTGTTTGTTTGGTTAGATTAGTCAAAATCAAAGGGTTGCCTGTTCTCAATGGAAACTAGAAAATATACAAGGTGGAACTGGACTAGACCAATTCCAAATGATTTAGTTTGCCCATATATGCCGGCCAAATTTATTTGCATTTAATAATTCAAATGTTTGCATCCATTTGGCATTTCATTAGCAGCATTAATAAGGTGACAGGGAATGCAAAAACAAATTCAAAGGGAAAATAATATATATGGAATTAAAATTAATTATGCATGAAATTGAATGGGTCTCTTGAACATAACATTCAACTATGTATCTTAAAAAGAGGAAACAAAAAGATAGTTTGGGGGAGAAGTGAGGTTGAAGTATTAAGAACAATAGGAGGATATTTAGAGAAAGAGGGAGAGGGAGTGGTCAAATTGCAGCATTAATGAGTTAAGCAGAAATGCACTTAACCTTTTTGTCTGCTTTTGTAAGGTCAAACCCTTGCTTTGAACTTTTTTCCATATATTTATTTGTTTTTTTTTTTGTTTTATTTGTTCTTTTTTTTTTTTTTGTTTTTTTTGTTTTGTTTTTTGTTTTTTTGTTTTTTTTAGCTTCTAAAGGTTGGACTTGGACATCATTGATTTGTTACTGATATTTTAAGTTTCAAACTATTTCTGAAAATATGTTTAGCGTTTAATTCCTACAAGAAAGAGAGTCTTATTAAATGGATATGGCTAAGGGACTCAATCAGCAGATGCTGAAAGAGAGATTCATTCAATCGAGACAGTTGGCTGAAATGCTGAAGTAGTGCTTTGTATGTGTTAGAGTGTTTTAATAAAGCTCAAACACTATTAAATATCCTGTATCCACCTCATTAACATCCAGCATATATAACTCATCGGGTCAACATACCAACACCAACTGAATGTTACAGCAGCCTATCCAAACCCTATCTTCATCTCTTTGCCATTTAAGTAGAATGAAAACATCAATCCTACCAGACAAGCCTATGGTATGAATCCAGAACATCTCGCACTGGCTAAGCTGGAATGTGATTGTGCTAGTTGAGGATTTGGTTTGGGAGCTGAATCAGCAGGTACTGAAGTAATGCTTTGTACGTGCTGAAGTAGTTATTTGTATGTGCCGAAGGAGAATGAGTGCTTTCAGCTTTGTACATGCAGCTCAAGCATCATTAAATACCCAGTATACACATTATTAATACTCAGTACACAAATCTCATTGGGTTAACACGCCAATACATGCTAAATGTCATTCATTCAGTACCATATCTAAACCCAAAATCGGACGGACGGAATAAATTATCATAAGACAATCAAACAAAGGATTCTCTTAAATGCTTTAATTACTTGTTGTAAGTGTTTTTCCCTGTTTAATATTTTATGAACAATATACTTCCTGTTATAAAAAGAATCAACCAAAAAAATTTAGGAATTTTGAAGACAATTTTTCTAAATCATAAATATAAGTTGTTTAAGGTTAGTTAAGACTAATATTTCGAAGTACAAGTATACCTAGTCGATGAATATTTTCTTAAAAAAAATTCGTAATTCTTCAAGTCAACTGTTGTTAGTAACTACATTTTAGGTTACAATCAATTACTATATGCATAACACCTCGTTAAGTCGTTGTTCCTTTACGATTTTTTAAAAGTTAGGGTGGAGTTAATTTTACTTTTTAATATCCTATAGAAGTATTTGTTAGTGCTAACATTAAATGATTGCACGAGCTACCATTTCAATTTTCAATACCAATAGCATTTTCTAATCGTTTGTTAGTGCTACATCTTCTACCCCTCATATTTTCAATCGATGTAATAATTCAATCTCTATATAATACTGCTTAAAGACACTATATAATGCATGAGGTAGGGCATATATATTCTTGCTTCGTAACACAATAATGGCAATATTGTGCACATATATCATATATGTCTTCGTCAATCATACAAAACTGTTGTGAACTTTCCTCGTCATGACAAAATTGGTCTATATATCAAATGTACCATGTAGTTTTATCACATTGTTCTCTATCAAAATCAATACTTGTTGATATATGCATTTATGTTGAAAATATTTATCGTGAAATATATATTTATATTTTTCCTCTTATTCCATATTACAAATATCTCTTAAAGTATAGCATTACTCTAAGGTTGGTGTTTCTAAAAGTTCTACTTTAAAGGCCCTATAAATTAAAAGTGTAACTTTTGTATTTTGCTTGAAAAGTGGAAATGAATTAAGATATTGGAATATTCTAAAGTTAATTTTTGGGATAATTACAATGTAATAACCATCCATGTTTATTTATCTCTTTATTTGACAAATTCAAATATGCACAATAGCAAGTGTTGATTAACAGGAGTTACATTACTTGTAATGAGCAATTTTTTGCAAAAGAGATTGGTAATGTATTTGCTTGCAAACAATACTGGCTCGTACCAAACACAGTTGGACTGAGTTGTATGAGACACTGACAACTTAAGCAAATGTCTCGGGTTCAAGCATTTGTGTATGCAAAATTCTATTTTGGGATAAACAACCCTTAAATGCGATGATCATCGATGAATTAATTTTGGGCCCAATAAGGTGTGAGTAACTGGCTCATGTTTCCTCATGACTAGTTACTTTCTTCTTTAATTTTCTTTATTATTTGTTGTTTGGTTTATTTATTATTGTAACCAAAAGAATAAAATATAATAAAAAGGTGTAGTTAGTAAAAAGATGATGCTATTAATGAGTAAATCTATATGAAAAAAAAAATACACTATAGTACTAATGTTATAGTTTTGAATAATATTTTATTTTCCTATTTGTTATAGTTTTTTTTTTCTTATATGTCTCCAAATGTATGTGTGTTTGTTTCTTTTTCACTTCATATTTTATTTTCCTATGTATGGACGGAAATACTTCAATAATTCATTTGCGTTGCACTCTTTCACCACATGTATTGACGAAGAAACATAATTGACAGGATGAAGCCTATTCAGACAAATTGTGCTATGGTAATACTACTATCTTTTTCACATTCACACACAAATACTGTATACTCCATCCGTTTTTGAAATAATGAAACATTTAGAAATTGGCTACTATTCACAAACGCAATTTGACTTAAAGTTTTATCATAGTTATACAAGTTAAAACATAGTCAAGTGGGATCTTGTTAGATTCGTCTCGTCGAGTAGTTTTTAAATATCGAACTTTTAGATATTTTTCTTATACCGAACTTGAGTTATTAATAATTTAAAATGTGCATTGGACTGCGTGCACTGTGGTTCCGTTTCATTTTTTTAAAAAACGAATAATAATTTGTAACATACACACACAAATTGACGTCATCAGTTTCTAGTAAGTGAAACTACTCCATATTTGCTCTTATTTGTCGTCTTCATTTTGTATTTTTTTAATATTTAATTTTATTTTCTATGCCCCTCTATTACAGCAACTCACATGACACATTTGTGATTGGCACAGATAAATGTTATCTCATCTCTGTATTAGTGCTGAATAAATAAACCAACGTTGTCCGAAAGAAATATATGATCCCTTTTCCTTTTTTTTTTTTAAACAGAGATATTAGAAGCAAAATAAATAATGCGAAAAATAGAGAATACTACATACTATATACATATGATATAAAAGTGATACTGTTTTGTTTTGTTTTTTTTTTTTCTTTTTTCTAGAAGCTAATAGAGATGATGAAATAGTCGAGGACAAATTAATTTTAAATTAGTTTTAACTAATCCACCGCCACTTAAAATATTTAGATGTGAAATGAAAAGGACATCATTGGTAGATTGCTATATGGTAGTAGTAATAGTATTATGAGGATGTTTGGATGTAAGCATATTGATTAGCATATAGCGGATCGAAAGAGCATATTGCTTCACAATTCTCTCTCCAAATCTGCTTTCTGCTAGCGGATCTATCGACTCCCAAACATATCCTATATGTCTATGGATATTAAAACTCAACCAAGTTGAAAATTGTAATAACGTGCATGCATTAGGAGGTATTCAGATCATGACAAGTCAACTCCAACTAATCCCCTGATTATAATACTAATTACCAAAGTATTATATATATATATGTGTGTGTGTGTTTTTTTTTATGGGAAAGTTTGTGTAAATTAAAGTACCATCGATATATTTTTTACCACTTCAGTATTCATGTTAAAGAAAAAAAATGGATTTAATATACACTCAATGAGAATATGAGTAATATACCAAGCCTAACGCTTGGATCCGGCTGACCGGCTCTACCCAAACTTTTTTGGATAATATTAATTGGTCAGCGTTGCTATGCGGACACCCATCGTCCGTACCGTGCGGACATCGCTCTTGAGCCGTTGATCATTTTCATTATCCAACGATCAAGATCATTTGTAAGGGTAGTTTCGTAATTTTACTTGTTAGGTATTTTATATAACATGTCGCTGAAAAATAATACATCGAGTCGCTGAATTGTGTTGCATTGTCGCTAAATTACATAGGGTCATGTCGCTGAATTGTGTGGGGTTCGTCGCTGAGATGCGTTAAAATGCATAGAACTATATCACTGAAATGTAGTATAAAATTGTGTTGCTGAAATGAATACAATAATGTCGCTGAATCGCATATCCCAGTCGCTGAATTTGTATTGACCATGTCGTTGAATTGTGTATACTCCGTCGCTGAGATGCGTTTAAAATTGCAATGAACTTTAAACGGCTCTAACTTCAAAATGCGCTGAGATGAACAAAATAATATCGCTGAATTGCATAGGCCGGGTCACTGAATTACATTGGCTCCGTCGCTGAATTGCGTATGTCATGTCGCTGAATTGTATATCCAATGTAAAATTACGAAACTAACCTACAAATGATCTCAACCTTTGGATGAAGAAAATGATCTACGGATGCAGACGGAGTCCGTACATCCACACCTCCATTTATCCGCATCATAACCTTGCCCATATTAATTTGGGTATATGTATAGATACAAATTTGATATATATATATATATCTCTAAAGATATGTGTTATCGCGTGAATTTGGATAACAACAAATAGTAAGCCTTTTACAGGCTAAGATGACAGAATTTGAATAAAACTCTTTCGTTGGATTGCGCCTTCAAAAGTTAAGAACAATGAACAAGAAACGGGTTCCTTGCCTACTATCAATTACAAGAACTGGAACTATCTAACAACTACGAACTACAAACTATGAACTACGAACTATGCTAAACTAGGATAAAATAAAAGAGAAGCTTCCGCTTGGGTGTTGATTGTCTCCCTGCCTCTGCTTCCTTGCTTGGTATTTATAGGAGGTGATGCAACTGCCTGGGGAGAACTGCCAACACCATGACCGCCTTGGGAGAACCGTCATTCCCATGACCTAGGCCCTTTAAAAACTGTTTTTTTATTGACGTGCTAGTTCTACGGTTTTTAGCGTCTTAGTCTGCTCCGTGTGACTGCTCGTTGCCTGGCCGACCACTTTGCACTTCTCACCTAGAGGTCCGTTGGAGTCATCAGTTTTGCTACCATCTTTGTTACCAACACTTGGCACTGCTCGTGGTCAACCTTCTCATCATACTCTTTTCCATCACTTGTCGGTGCTTATGGTGTCATTTTTTATTCCTTTGGTTGGCAAGGCTTATAGGTGTCATCTTTACTCCTATCACTTGGTGAGGCTCATGAATTTCACTTCTATCCGTCCGTTGGCCTGGCTCATGGTGGCATCTCTATGAAGGGCCAACTCTTCTATTTATTTTTCTACCAACTAAATTTTCACCTATCTAGAGAGTCATCTATACCAGGCCTATTCATAGATGAAAACATCCATCTAGGGAGTCATCTAAGGCAGGCATATTCGTAGATGAAAACACACGTCTAGAGAGTTATCTGAGGCAGGCCTATTCATAGATGAAAAACACCCATCTAGAGAGTCATCTAAGGCAGGCCTGTTCATAGATGAAAAACATTCGTCTAGGGTCATCTAAGGCAGGCCTCTTCATAGATGAAAGACACCCATCTAGGGTCATCTAAGGCAGGCCTATTCATAGATGAAAAACACTCATCTAGAGAGTCATCTAAAGCAGGCCTCTTCATAGATGAAAAACACCCATCTAGGGTCATCTAAGGCTGGCCTCTTCATAGATGAAAAACACCCATCTAGGGTCATCTAAGGTAGGCCTATTCATAGATGAAAACACCCACACAGAAGGTCATCTATAACAGGCATGTTCATAGATGAAAAACCCATCTATTTTTCACCAACCAATTTAATTAATTTTTTGGTGATAACATTTGCCCCCCTATTCAAATATTCAAAAAGAAAAATATAAACTTTTTGAATGTTTCGAATAATTTCTCAGGCAATCAACTCGTAAAAGTTGGTCGGTCAAATAGCCAACAATTTCAAGTAATAAACAGATCAAGCCCTCTTTGTTTCTTATGCCCATCTATGGCTGGCCCATTCATAGATGAAAACCCCTATATAGAGAGTCATCTATACATAGGCAACACGTTTTCAATTCCTATGCTTTCGGGATCTTCATATCCTCAATTGAGGAAAATCCTAACTTATTATGCACTCTACCAGCCTTTGATCTTAGTTGATGAATTCGGTTAGATATACCAAGAGCTTGAACGAGGTTTTAGTCTTTATTCAACAACCTTGCTACCGAAACATGAGGTGTATCCCATCTTCTTCGTCAACCACGTTGGCCTTTTGATGTACTCTCCTATAAAATGGTTAGCAAAGCCATGTGGATTACATCTTCATCACTGCAACACCTTCAATCGTCCTTCTCAATTACCATGTCGGCCCTACCCAGGAAAGTCACTCAAGAGAACTGGTTGGACCAGCTCCAGCCTTTTCTCGTGAACAACCATCCAATCGGCGATCATGTCGATGACTTAGAAGCGCTCCTTGTCGATATTGACGCCACCTTCTCCTTTTCTGTTAGGGGCAAACGAACCCTAGATCGTGGCATTGACCTTGCGTACCGGCTTCGCACAGACTATGTCCGTACAGTGGATGACCTAGCCCGGTGCAGGGAGGCGCTGCAGAAACTTGAAGCATTCAGATCATCCCTTTATGATCTCGTTAATTTCCTGGAATGGCGTAATGATATTGAAACCAATGTCACGCCATTCGCTCAACTCCAGGATACTACCGAACATGAAGTTGATGTAATGACTCGCCTATGCTGGCGCCTGCAAACCGAAGAGGAGTTTCAAACCAGCTGGGAGGACATGTTGCCCCAGTTTGATGACCTTCTGGACGAGAATCCCATTCCCAAGCCAGGCCATAGGTTGGCCCCTTAGAGTGTCTGCTTTGTTCATTTTTCTGCATGGTTTTCCCAACATGATGGGAAATACCTTTTTAAATATTTTGCATTTATGCTTCCATGTTTTTCCTTTCCGTTGCTATCCATGAGTTTGTAGGCTCCATTACCAATTTCCGAATGAATAATAAAAGGTCCTTCCCAATTGGGGGGACCATTTCCCAAACTTATTGTTTTGTTTTTGTAATGGCAATACTGTTTTCCAAACCAAATCACCAACTTGAAATGGGTTTGTTTTAACCCACTTATTATAATATCGAGCTCTTCTTTGGGCTTCTCTTTCCATGTGATCGATTGCTTGTAGTCTATCAGTATCAACTTGCTCTAGCTCCCTCATAAGCATGGTCTCATGGGTATCCTGTCCGATCTTCTCGCTCCCTTTTGTTCGGGTGCTAGGTACTGTGATTTCCATGGGTAGTACCGCATCCTGGCCAAATGTTAGCCGATAAGGTGTAAACCCTGTGGAAGTACTTTTCGTGTTTCTGCACGCCCATAGAGCAGTTGATAGATTTTCATGCCACTGTGTTGGCTTGTCAACAATCATCTTCTTGATGATATTAATCAATATTTTATTGGCCGCTTCAGCTTGGCCATTGGCTTGAGGATAGTAAGGGGATGAGTGATTTAATTTGATCTTAAACGATGTCAAGTAATTAGTGAACATATCCCAACGAACACTGTTCCCCTATCCGTAGTGATTGAATGTGGGATCCCGTACCGATGGATTATATGGGAATCAATGAAATCAATCACGTCCTTTTGGGCCACTGACTTTAGAGGTATCGCTTCCACCCATTTTGTGAAGTAGTCGGCGGCCACTATAACGAACTTGTGGCCCTTGCTTGATGGTGGGTGTATCATCCCTATTACATCAATGGCCCATGATTTAAAAGGCCATGGTTTGATCATGTAATTTAGATCAGACACTGGGATATGTCTTAAGTTGGCATGCCTTTGGCAAGCTTCACATCCTTGGGCATACTTTATACAATCTTCAAATATGTTAGGCCAATAATAGCCGTATCGATGTATAGTCCATCGCATGTTCAAGCCGGCCCTATGTGCCCCACAAATTCCTTCATGAACCTCAACCATAACTTTCTTGGCATCTTCAGGTCCTAAGCATAGCAAGAGAACATCGTCGACTGTTCTTTTGTACAACTCATTTCCAATCAAGTTGAACCTCAAAGCTTTGGCCTTGATGTTTTTATCTTCTTGTGCGGTTGGGTTATGAAAATACCGAATGATCTCCGTTCTCCAATCGTTCGGAGATGGTTGCATGTCCCCCAACTCGGAAGAGGGAAGGGTTGCCCCCCGGGGCACTTCATCCACCGGATGTTCACCTGTTTGGTCGATTACCTCTGTGGTTAGTTGATTAGCCACTTCCTCATCAGGTAGATCGATTGCCATAATTTTGTTGGTGTTTCCTCTGGATTGATAGCCTGAGGCCAATTGTGCCAATCTATTGGCTTCTTCATTTTGGCCTCGCGGCACTTGCTCAAACACCACATCAGCTATCTTGGCCAGTAAATTGTGGACTCTATTCTGATATCCCATCAAGGTTGGGTTTTTGCATCCATACCCTCCCAACACTTGGTTAATCACCAATTGAGAGTCTCCTCTTATTATTACCGCTTGGGCCCCTCTCATGACCAAAGTTTCAAGTCCTAAGATCAATGCTTCATACTCAGCAGAGTTATTGGTCACTGGCCCCAACTCTAGATACAGCTTAATTTTTTGGCCTCCCGGACCATCAATACTAACTCCTGCTCTGGCTCTAGAGCTAGTAGATGATCCATCAAAGTGCAAGATCCATGGCATTGTCCCTACACTTTCAATCTCAAGATCCCATTCATCATCTAAGTTCACTGCATGGTCAGCCAAGAAATCCGCTACTACTTGACCTTTGACTGCTGCGATTGGAACAAAGTTCAATGAGAATGGAATCAACTTAACAGCCCACTCTAGCAACCGACCCTTCATCCTAGGTCGCTTGAGTAGGAATTTTACCACGTTATATTTGGACACTACATCGGTATCTCTAGGCAAGATGTAGTGTTCCAGCTTGGTGCATGCATATACCAAAGAAAAACATAATTTTTCTGCAAAGTGGTAATTAAGCTCCGGGCCAGCTAGAGTTTTACTTAGATAGTAAATGGCCCTTTCCTTCCCATCATCCCAGTCTTGAGCCAATAAACACCCGATTGCTACATCAGAAGAGGCCAAGTACAACTTTAACTTTTTGTCTGGCCTTGGTGGCACTAACACTGGAGGGTTGATCAATGAGTGTTTAATAACTTCCAAGGCTTCATCTTGCTCCGGCCCCCACTCTATGTCGAGGCCTATCCTCCCTTTGAGTAACTTGGTCAAAGGCTTCATTTTGCCAGCTGCGTTGGCAATAAACCTTCTAAGATAGTTAACCTTACCCAGTAGGCTTTGCACTTCTTTGACCGACCTTGGAGGCGTAATATTGATAATAGCCTTAGCTTTGTTAGCATCGACCTCTATCCCTCGTTGATGGATGAGGAACCCTAAAAAATTCCCCGCTGACACCCCAAAGGCGCATTTTGCTGGATTCATTTTTAAGTTGTATTTCCTCATCCTAATGAAAGCTTGTTCGAGGTCTTGTAAATGCCGGCAAAAAGTTGGGGATTTTACAATTACATCATCGATGTAAACCTCCAAAGTCTTGCCAATTAGGTCATGAAATATGGTGTTCATCGCCCGCTGATAAGTAGCCCCTGCATTTTTCAGGCCGAAAGGCATGACCACCCACTCATAAATACCAATGGCTCCTGGACACCTAAAAGCAGTCTAAGGGATATCCTCCTCAGCCAAGTTGATTTGATTATACCCTGCATAACCATCCATTAGTGAGAGTATTTTGTGCCCTGCAGCTGCATCGATTAACATATCAGCTATGGGCATATTATACTCGTCCTTTGGTGTGGCAAGGTTAAGATCTCTGAAATCTATACAAATTCGCATTTTATCATTCTTTTTGGTAACATGTACTATATTGGACAACCACTCCGCATATCGGCATGGCCTGATGAATTTGGCGTCCAATAATTTCTTAATCTCTTCCGCAATTTTTGGTAATAATTCTGGGTTAAAACGCCTTGGGGCCTGCTTCACAGGCCTATAGTTAGGCTTAATGGGCAACCGATGCTCAATTAGTTTTCTATCTAATCCTGGCATATCAGAATATTCCCAAGCAAGGCAATCCTGATGCTTTGCCACTAGTTTGGCTAACTCATTCTGTTGGTCGGTTGGCAATAGTCCACTGACCATGATTGGTCTATATGTCTTAGAATCACCAATGTTAAACTCGACCAATGGATCTTGAGCATAAACAGTTGGCTCATGCTTATCTAATAATTCAGGCCATTCATAAGGAGGTTTCTTTACTTCATTTTCTACTTGGCCTACATCAAAATGAACCATAAACAAAGAATTTAAAGAACAACTTTCATTACTCGAACTTGACATTTATTACATATTTCATCAGAAATTAATATTTCTGGCTATCTGAGCCAAGTTTTAAAGCAGAAACATCTAATAAAAAACGTAGCCCCTCCTAGTGAGCCTGCAATTAGGCATGGGGTATGCACCAACTATCCCGCTCATGCTAAGTGGTGGCACTGAAGTTTCATAGAACATAGTGTCACTAGCACTGGCCCCGACAAACCCCTGGAATGGGTTTTGATGGGCCTCCACATAGATCACCTTATCACCATCCCAAAAAGCTAGCTTTTGATGTAGAGTTGACGGGACGCACTTGGCTGAATGGATCCAATCTCGTCCGAGAAGAGCAGAGTAAGTAGTAGCCGCATCCACTACGAACAAGACAGTGGACACCATTTTAGGGCCTACTCCAATTTGAACAGTCAACATACCTAAAGGTTTAGTTGCATGACCAGTGAAACCCGCCAATTCCAGATCTGCCTCAGCAAGGTCATCAACTGTCTTTCCTATCTTCTTGAGAGTGGTGAGTGGAATCACATTGTACACAATGCAAACACGCAAACACGGAAAATGACCAGCTAAACGCTCTAGCATTTGATCAATAAAAGGCAACGGAAAATGATCTTTCCTAGTTTTATCATTCAATCTCCTATAATCAATGCAAACACGCCATCCAGTAGTAGGTCTAGTAGGTACTAATTCCCCATTTTCATTTCTAATAACAGTCATACCTCCCTTTTTAGGCACTACTTGTACTGGACTAACCCACTGACTATCAGAAATAGGATAGATAATACCTGCATCGAGTAGTTTAATCACCTCTGCTCTTACAGCTTCTTGTAGATGTGGATTCAATCTCCTTTGGGGTTGTCTAACTGGCTTGTCGTCCTCCTCCATGTAAATCCGATGTGTGCACAATGCTGGACTCAGTCCCTTGATATCAGCTATTGTCCAACCTATTGCTCTAACATGCTTACTCAACACTTGGGTTAATGCATTTAATTGATCATCATTTAATTTATTACTTGCAATAACAGGTAAAGTGTCATTCTCACCAAGAAAAACATACCTCAAGTGTGATGGCAGCTCCTTCAATGTCAACGTAGGTGGCTTTTCAACAGACGGAACTAATTTGGATTCTTCAATTGCACATGTTACTTGCACAGGTAATCCTCCCTCACACTTACTTTCAGCTAAGTCTTCACAACTCTCCACTAACTGCTCAAATTTCCTGTAAGGATCGTGTCTAGCAAAGAACTCTCTCTCAATCACCTCATCCTCCTGATAGATAGCTGTGACTCTATTACACGGGTAGGTGTCAGAACTAGCGTGTTGTGTTTTAGTTGTCTTAGAAATGTCAAACGACACTTGTTCATTACCTACTTTAAGTGTAATTTTACCATCATCCATGTCTACCATAGCCCTACCAGTTTGAAGAAATGGTCTACCTAAAATCAGAGGGATATCAATGTCCTTTTCCATATCAAGAACAACAAAATCAACAGGGAAAATGAAGCTCTCTACTTGAACAGGAACATCTTCTACAATGCCTAAAGGAGTCCTAATGGATCTATCAGCAAGCTGTAGCTGCATCCTAGTAGGCTTCACAACTCCTACTCCTAGTTCTCTAAAGACATGTAGAGGCATCAGATTAATACTAGATCCGAGATCACACAAGGCTTTGTTGAATTCTTTAGTGCCTATGATGCACGGAATAGTGTAGCTCCCAGGATCTTTTTGTTTAACAGGTTGCCTTCTTTGTAAGATTGCGCTGCATTCCCCTGTCAGTGTCACTTTCTCTTCATCATCAACACTCCTCTTTTTTGATAGAATTTCTTTTAAAAACTTAGCATACACGGGCATTTGTGCTATAGCATCAGAAAAAGGAATATCAATTCTTAAATTCTTAAAGACTTCTAAGAATTTAGCATAATCTTTATCTTCCTTAGCCTTTTTAAGACGCTGTGGGTAAGGGATAGGTGGTTGATATGACTTGACTGGAACAGTAGACTTTCCCTTATCCTTACTCCTATCAACACTAACTCTCTCACTCTCCTTAGGCTCCTCAGAATCCTTCTGCTGACTTTCTTTCTCTGCATCCTCACCGTGATCGTCTACAGTATCAGCTGAAACCTCTGGATCATCTAAGGTAGGGTAAGGATTAGGTAATTCCTTTTTATTCCTTAAAGTGATTGCTTTACATTGCTCTTTTGGATTAGGATCAGGCATGCTTGGTAGTGTTCCTTGCTGTCTATTTGAAGTGTCCCTAGCAATTTGACCAACTTGTACTTCTAGATTTCTCATTGAGGCTTGCATTTGCTGAATTGTTTGTTGTTGAGACACGATTGTGCTCATTAACTCTTTTAAATTAACTTCATCACTTACTTGATTTTGTTGCAGCTGTTGTTGAGGTTGAAAGTTCCTAGGTTGTTGGTTAGGGTAGAAGGACTGATTTTGATTTCTGTTTTGATTAAAGTTTTGATTCTGATTTTGATTTTGGTTTTGAAAGTTTTGATTTTGATTTGGGTAATTTTGATTTTGGTTTTGTGGATAAGATTGACGGTTGTTTTGTGGATAAATGTTTTGTTGGAATTGAGGGTTTTGATTAGGGTAGAAATTTTGGTTTTGAGGTCGGTTTTGGTTGTAATTCTGCTGCCTATTTCCCATGTAGTTCACATCTTCCACTTGCTCCTCAGTGCTCTCACACTGCATAGTCTCTTGAAGTCCTTGATCAAGCAAGTGACAAGCTGATGATTCATGAGGTCCATGACAAATACCGCATCTCACAACTTTAGTTTGACCTTTCTTAAGCGTAGAAACTTCCCTCATCAAAGCATCTAACTTGGAGTCTATAGCAACTGCCTTTTCTACCTCATAGATTCCCCCTTTTGTTTTATTTCTAGCATTTTTCTTACCAGGAAATTTTTTCATATTAGAAATCTTTTTCTCAATTATTTCTTTAGCTCTAGAAGGTCCTATAGATAGAAAAGAATCTCCAGCCGCTGCATCCAACAAGTTCCTCCAATGATCAATCAACCCATTGTAGAAGAAGTGCATCTGCTGCCAATCTTCAAAGCCATGATTCGGGCATCGTGCCAATAAAGTATTATATCTATCCCATGCTTCAAGCAAAGTTTCACCCTCATCTTGCACAAATTCTTTGATTTTTTCTTGTAATTCAATAACCTTAGATGGTGGGAAGAACTGTTCTAAGAAAGCTTCTAACATTTTATCCCAAGTAGTGACATCCCTTAATTGAAGTGAGTTGTACCAAGTTTTAGCCTTATCTCTAAGTGAAAACGAGAACAATCTCAACTTAATTTCATCACTAGTAACACCATTTATTTTCACTGTGTCACAATAGTCTAGAAAGTTCCTTATGTGTTCTACAGCATCATTCGTAGGTGATCCATTATATTGATTAGCTTGAACCATAGTGATTAGTGCAGGCTGAAGGGTAAAGCTTAAAGCATCTACATCAGGCCTAGGAGTTCTATTAAGCAGATTTCCACTAGTTCCTTGTAAGTGTTCTTCAATGGTCATTTCAGCTTGATCATCGTGCTCCAAATCACCACCGTTACCTCCGTTATTACCCTGATTATCATTATCATTCGCTGCCATGTTTAACCTATTGAACTGAGCAATTAATTGATTAGTAAGATTTGTTGAAACTCCAGTCGTTGGAGAATAGTTGTCTTCATCAGAGGATGAATTAATTAAAATTTCCAACTGAGTTGGTCTCCTACGTTTTCCTAATCTAATAGCTCTAAGAGTACGCTCAATTTCAGGATCATAAGCTATTTCTGCTTGCTTGCTTCGCACTGCAAATATTAAATAAAAATAAAATACAATAAGTAACAGTTAAATTAATATTTAACTTAATAAATTTAAATTAATAAACTAAAAACAATTAAAAATTCACAACAAATTCCCCGGCAACGGCGCCAAAAACTTGATGGGTGATTTTCACCACTCATATTTTACCACAAGCGGATGGTTGTCATCAAGTAATAAAAACCGGTGAATACCGGGTCGAACCCAAGGGAATTTCAGAATATTATTTCATTCCGGAGAATATTTTAATTGTTTTAAGTTTATTTAATATATTTTATATTTTGAAAAGGATTTGTTTAATTCTAATGGTGATTAAAATTTAAAAAACAGTGACAGTAAATTAAAATAAAGCAAATTAAAGTTTTAATTGATAAAAATACTAATGGGAGTGCTTGTAATATTTTAAAAATTGCCATCTTTATTATAAAATAGAAATTGTGTAATAATTTGACATTTCCCAATGTTCTAAAAATCAATTTCTTAAGTTTAAATATTTTTATAAAGATTAAAAATATAATGATCTACTAAAATTCCAAATTATGCTTAAACGGACTTCATGGAAGCTGATTAGATTATCTAACATTTTGCAATCATTATTCTAGGCCTAAATTTGAGTCTTTTCCAAGCATACAAATTTTCCTATAGCAATTAATAGGCACTTTTCATTTCCCAAATCATTGTGCACATGCTAGAATCCATTTTTAATGTAATTTATTCCCAATTCCGGTACTAAAATATTAACTCTACTTTTTATCTCCCGATTTAGCAAAGCAGAATTTATGGAATTAGATTCTAACATTCAAATTATGCTAAACAGTGTAAATAATCTAATAATTATGGTAAAATAATAATAAAACATGGTAAACTGGATTTAAATAATAATATTAAAATGCAGACAGATTAGAATTAATGCCAGATTACTAAAAATAGATAATTTATGTTTGATCGATCAGTCAGGCTTTTAGCAGATTAATATTCTAAATCACAGATTTGATAAAACACAAAAGATCGATCAATTCAGTAATGTCTAACATATAATCCTAATACAGATTTTAGCAGAATAGCAGATTTATCCATCTTAATCGATTAAAAATCAGATTACACCTAAACATGAGATTTTCACTTCTAAGATCAGGCAAAACTGGCGCTTAAACCAAATTAGACAGATTTAATATGATGGCAGATTAATCGATCAATTTAGATTAAACAAATAAAATAGCAGATTCAAAGTTTTCATCCAATCTTCATAATCGATCAAATTTTGGTAGCCAATACATGATTCTAATCCACATTCTAACAATCAAAGCAAATTAATCCAGATTACAGAATTAAACATCGACATATTATTGCTTCCATAAAAGATAAATTCGTACTTCAAAGTGATTCTGAAGTCCCGTTCTAGAACACTTCTAACACGAACAATACAGAAATCCGTCTACAAATTAAGAACATGATAGCAGATTATTTTTAGAGGCAATTTCAATTCATTACAATGCAAGAAAAAGAAAGGCAACACCTAGAATAGGAAGAACACGCCCAGAACAGCGTCCTCGATGCATTCCTCCGACATGATTTTGTGTTTCTGGCCTTCTTCTCCCATTAGCAGATGTTTACAGAGTGTTTCTATCGATGAATGGTAAGTCTCCTCTCCAAAAATGAAGAAAAACGGTGTTTAAAACCGAGTTCGGGCGGTTAAGAAACTGCTCAACCGCGACGTCGGCGCATAAAATGGCACTCGGAGAGGGTTTTAGGCGCCACCAAGTAGAACTGGCGCATACGCTGATTTTCCGAATTTTCCAAAACGGCGCAAAAAGTGGCGCTCCAAGGTGGTTTCAGGCGCCGCCAAGAAGAAGCGGTGCATTCTGACAATTTCCTAAAATTTGACAATCGGCGCAAAAAGTGGCGCTGGAATGGCATTTTATGCGCCGCCAAGAAGAAATGGCGCATCCTGAAGCTTTTTCCATCCGAAATTTCTCCAAGTGTTGAAGTGGCGCATAAAATGGCGCTGGAGAGCATTTTTATGCGCCGCCATGCTGATGTGGCGCATTCTGGAGCCTTCCAGTGTTGAAAATTCCGAATTTTGCATCCTTTGACCTCCGAACATCTTCTTTCTTCATTTTAATGCCTGAAACATCATTGCAATGTCTTAGAATTGCCAAAGTCTTATTAAAAAGCATAAAACAAGGTAAATTGAGCTCAAATAAGCTCAAATTAAGCAGTCTTATTAATATTTACAAAACACATGAAATGTACACTAAAAAGCAATAAAATAGGATCTCATACATGCAATTTAGGTTCTTTTTATCATAATTTAAGCTTATTTAAATGTGGTTTCTCAGGGTGCATCAAAACACCCACACAGAAGGTCATCTATAACAGGCATGTTCATAGATGAAAAACCCATCTATTTTTCACCAACCAATTTAATTAATTTTTTGGTGATAACATTTGCCCCCCTATTCAAATATTCAAAAAGAAAAATATAAACTTTTTGAATGTTTCGAATAATTTCTCAGGCAATCAACTCGTAAAAGTTGGTCGGTCAAATAGCCAACAATTTCAAGTAATAAACAGATCAAGCCCTCTTTGTTTCTTATGCCCATCTATGGCTGGCCCATTCATAGATGAAAACCCCTATATAGAGAGTCATCTATACATAGGCAACACGTTTTCAATTCCTATGCTTTCGGGATCTTCATATCCTCAATTGAGGAAAATCCTAACTTATTATGCACTCTACCAGCCTTTGATCTTAGTTGATGAATTCGGTTAGATATACCAAGAGCTTGAACGAGGTTTTAGTCTTTATTCAACAACCTTGCTACCGAAACATGAGGTGTATCCCATCTTCTTCGTCAACCACGTTGGCCTTTTGATGTACTCTCCTATAAAATGGTTAGCAAAGCCATGTGGATTACATCTTCATCACTGCAACACCTTCAATCGTCCTTCTCAATTACCATGTCGGCCCTACCCAGGAAAGTCACTCAAGAGAACTGGTTGGACCAGCTCCAGCCTTTTCTCGTGAACAACCATCCAATCGGCGATCATGTCGATGACTTAGAAGCGCTCCTTGTCGATATTGACGCCACCTTCTCCTTTTCTGTTAGGGGCAAACGAACCCTAGATCGTGGCATTGACCTTGCGTACCGGCTTCGCACAGACTATGTCCGTACAGTGGATGACCTAGCCCGGTGCAGGGAGGCGCTGCAGAAACTTGAAGCATTCAGATCATCCCTTTATGATCTCGTTAATTTCCTGGAATGGCGTAATGATATTGAAACCAATGTCACGCCATTCGCTCAACTCCAGGATACTACCGAACATGAAGTTGATGTAATGACTCGCCTATGCTGGCGCCTGCAAACCGAAGAGGAGTTTCAAACCAGCTGGGAGGACATGTTGCCCCAGTTTGATGACCTTCTGGACGAGAATCCCATTCCCAAGCCAGGCCATAGGTTGGCCCCTTAGAGTGTCTGCTTTGTTCATTTTTCTGCATGGTTTTCCCAACATGATGGGAAATACCTTTTTAAATATTTTGCATTTATGCTTCCATGTTTTTCCTTTCCGTTGCTATCCATGAGTTTGTAGGCTCCATTACCAATTTCCGAATGAATAATAAAAGGTCCTTCCCAATTGGGGGGACCATTTCCCAAACTTATTGTTTTGTTTTTGTAATGGCAATACTGTTTTCCAAACCAAATCACCAACTTGAAATGGGTTTGTTTTAACCCACTTATTATAATATCGAGCTCTTCTTTGGGCTTCTCTTTCCATGTGATCGATTGCTTGTAGTCTATCAGTATCAACTTGCTCTAGCTCCCTCATAAGCATGGTCTCATGGGTATCCTGTCCGATCTTCTCGCTCCCTTTTGTTCGGGTGCTAGGTACTGTGATTTCCATGGGTAGTACCGCATCCTGGCAAATGTTAGCCGATAAGGTGTAAACCCTGTGGAAGTACTTTTCGTGTTTCTGCACGCCCATAGAGCAGTTGATAGATTTTCATGCCACTGTGTTGGCTTGTCAACAATCATCTTCTTGATGATATTAATCAATATTTTATTGGCCGCTTCAGCTTGGCCATTGGCTTGAGGATAGTAAGGGGATGAGTGATTTAATTTGATCTTAAACGATGTCAAGTAATTAGTGAACATATCCCAACGAACACTGTTCCCCTATCCGTAGTGATTGAATGTGGGATCCCGTACCGATGGATTATATGGGAATCAATGAAATCAATCACGTCCTTTTGGGCCACTGACTTTAGAGGTATCGCTTCCACCCATTTTGTGAAGTAGTCGGCGGCCACTATAACGAACTTGTGGCCCTTGCTTGATGGTGGGTGTATCATCCCTATTACATCAATGGCCCATGATTTAAAAGGCCATGGTTTGATCATGTAATTTAGATCAGACACTGGGATATGTCTTAAGTTGGCATGCCTTTGGCAAGCTTCACATCCTTGGGCATACTTTATACAATCTTCAAATATGTTAGGCCAATAATAGCCGTATCGATGTATAGTCCATCGCATGTTCAAGCCGGCCCTATGTGCCCCACAAATTCCTTCATGAACCTCAACCATAACTTTCTTGGCATCTTCAGGTCCTAAGCATAGCAAGAGAACATCGTCGACTGTTCTTTTGTACAACTCATTTCCAATCAAGTTGAACCTCAAAGCTTTGGCCTTGATGTTTTTATCTTCTTGTGCGGTTGGGTTATGAAAATACCGAATGATCTCCGTTCTCCAATCGTTCGGAGATGGTTGCATGTCCCCCAACTCGGAAGAGGGAAGGGTTGCCCCCCGGGGCACTTCATCCACCGGATGTTCACCTGTTTGGTCGATTACCTCTGTGGTTAGTTGATTAGCCACTTCCTCATCAGGTAGATCGATTGCCATAATTTTGTTGGTGTTTCCTCTGGATTGATAGCCTGAGGCCAATTGTGCCAATCTATTGGCTTCTTCATTTTGGCCTCGCGGCACTTGCTCAAACACCACATCAGCTATCTTGGCCAGTAAATTGTGGACTCTATTCTGATATCCCATCAAGGTTGGGTTTTTGCATCCATACCCTCCCAACACTTGGTTAATCACCAATTGAGAGTCTCCTCTTATTATTACCGCTTGGGCCCCTCTCATGACCAAAGTTTCAAGTCCTAAGATCAATGCTTCATACTCAGCAGAGTTATTGGTCACTGGCCCCAACTCTAGATACAGCTTAATTTTTTGGCCTCCCGGACCATCAATACTAACTCCTGCTCTGGCTCTAGAGCTAGTAGATGATCCATCAAAGTGCAAGATCCATGGCATTGTCCCTACACTTTCAATCTCAAGATCCCATTCATCATCTAAGTTCACTGCATGGTCAGCCAAGAAATCCGCTACTACTTGACCTTTGACTGCTGCGATTGGAACAAAGTTCAATGAGAATGGAATCAACTTAACAGCCCACTCTAGCAACCGACCCTTCATCCTAGGTCGCTTGAGTAGGAATTTTACCACGTTATATTTGGACACTACATCGGTATCTCTAGGCAAGATGTAGTGTTCCAGCTTGGTGCATGCATATACCAAAGAAAAACATAATTTTTCTGCAAAGTGGTAATTAAGCTCCGGGCCAGCTAGAGTTTTACTTAGATAGTAAATGGCCCTTTCCTTCCCATCATCCCAGTCTTGAGCCAATAAACACCCGATTGCTACATCAGAAGAGGCCAAGTACAACTTTAACTTTTTGTCTGGCCTTGGTGGCACTAACACTGGAGGGTTGATCAATGAGTGTTTAATAACTTCCAAGGCTTCATCTTGCTCCGGCCCCCACTCTATGTCGAGGCCTATCCTCCCTTTGAGTAACTTGGTCAAAGGCTTCATTTTGCCAGCTGCGTTGGCAATAAACCTTCTAAGATAGTTAACCTTACCCAGTAGGCTTTGCACTTCTTTGACCGACCTTGGAGGCGTAATATTGATAATAGCCTTAGCTTTGTTAGCATCGACCTCTATCCCTCGTTGATGGATGAGGAACCCTAAAAAATTCCCCGCTGACACCCCAAAGGCGCATTTTGCTGGATTCATTTTTAAGTTGTATTTCCTCATCCTAATGAAAGCTTGTTCGAGGTCTTGTAAATGCCGGCAAAAAGTTGGGGATTTTACAATTACATCATCGATGTAAACCTCCAAAGTCTTGCCAATTAGGTCATGAAATATGGTGTTCATCGCCCGCTGATAAGTAGCCCCTGCATTTTTCAGGCCGAAAGGCATGACCACCCACTCATAAATACCAATGGCTCCTGGACACCTAAAAGCAGTCTTAGGGATATCCTCCTCAGCCAAGTTGATTTGATTATACCCTGCATAACCATCCATTAGTGAGAGTATTTTGTGCCCTGCAGCTGCATCGATTAACATATCAGCTATGGGCATATTATACTCGTCCTTTGGTGTGGCAAGGTTAAGATCTCTGAAATCTATACAAATTCGCATTTTATCATTCTTTTTGGTAACATGTACTATATTGGACAACCACTCCGCATATCGGCATGGCCTGATGAATTTGGCGTCCAATAATTTCTTAATCTCTTCCGCAATTTTTGGTAATAATTCTGGGTTAAAACGCCTTGGGGCCTGCTTCACAGGCCTATAGTTAGGCTTAATGGGCAACCGATGCTCAATTAGTTTTCTATCTAATCCTGGCATATCAGAATATTCCCAAGCAAGGCAATCCTGATGCTTTGCCACTAGTTTGGCTAACTCATTCTGTTGGTCGGTTGGCAATAGTCCACTGACCATGATTGGTCTATATGTCTTAGAATCACCAATGTTAAACTCGACCAATGGATCTTGAGCATAAACAGTTGGCTCATGCTTATCTAATAATTCAGGCCATTCATAAGGAGGTTTCTTTACTTCATTTTCTACTTGGCCTACATCAAAATGAACCATAAACAAAGAATTTAAAGAACAACTTTCATTACTCGAACTTGACATTTATTACATATTTCATCAGAAATTAATATTTCTGGCTATCTGAGCCAAGTTTTAAAGCAGAAACATCTAATAAAAAACGTAGCCCCTCCTAGTGAGCCTGCAATTAGGCATGGGGTATGCACCAACTATCCCGCTCATGCTAAGTGGTGGCACTGAAGTTTCATAGAACATAGTGTCACTAGCACCGGCCCCGACAAACCCCTGGAATGGGTTTTGATGGGCCTCCACATAGATCACCTTATCACCATCCCAAAAAGCTAGCTTTTGATGTAGAGTTGACGGGACGCACTTGGCTGAATGGATCCAATCTCGTCCGAGAAGAGCAGAGTAAGTAGTAGCCGCATCCACTACAAACAAGACAGTGGACACCATTTTAGGGCCTACTCCAATTTGAACAGTCAACATACCTAAAGGTTTAGTTGCATGACCAGTGAAACCCGCCAATTCCAGATCTGCCTCAGCAAGGTCATCAACTGTCTTTCCTATCTTCTTGAGAGTGGTGAGTGGAATCACATTGTACACTGCTCCGTTGTCGATGAAAACTCGGTTGAACCTTTTCCCGTTGATGTGAGCTTGGACGTACAATGGTTTGAGATGACGTGGGACATCTACAGATAAGGGCTCAAACACCACTGGTGGGATAATTCCATGATTTACATCGGGCACCTCCTCCTCATACGCCGCATGTACATATGCCTAGGTTGGTTCTTCAATCGGCTGGACACTGGCCACCTGATGCTCGGATCCAGATGCCTCTCCCTACACTAGCACATGTGTCATGTTAATAGACATAGCGACATTATCTGTTGTTCCTTCGGGAACCTCATCATTCACAGATGACTCAATCGACTGGTCGGACTCTGCACTCTTCATCTTCTTTGGTGACTCTTGTTCATCGATTGGCATCTTCGAGCTATCATTTTTGTCTCCATCGACCATGAGTGCCTCAAGCTCTTCCGTGGTGAAATCTCCGAACTGTGTTGGGGCAAGGTCATTGTCAAACTCATAAGCAACTTTGTTGACCCTTTGGCAGTAGGCACACTTAAGACCTTCATCCACCCACTCTCCCTCTTTAAGTTCATCAACTGTCACATTAGGAAGGGAGTTTTGGGATGTCTCAGTCTGCCCAGGGGTAATCACCTTGGTGCCCTCAGCAGGGTGTGACGGCCCATCACTATTGGCACCTGTCTCCATTTCATTACTTTCCTTTCGACAAGGGCCTCCTATATCCCACATTGACAATGGAGTTTTTGTGGGTAGGATGGGTTCACTTTTCTTTGATTTTTCCCGTTGGGCAAAAGCATATTGCCTTTTAGCCTTGCGTATCTGTGTTCGGGTCATCCCTGGGAAACGAGGATCCACATCCACGGGCGGTGGTGGAGCATTCCGTACCCACTGCATCGGGTTGACCTGAGCCATTGGTAGGCGTCGAGTAGGCCTCCGACAAATCATGGCTCCATTTCTTATTTGGACCTCATAGGTTCCATCTGGATATGTCCAAGCCTGGGCTACTTGACCAGTATGTTGGTGAAGAACTGGGGCAGCCGATGGTCGGCCTTCATACCCCCTATTCCATCCATCACGGTAACCACCCCTATTCCTTGCTAAAGGTTGTCCACGATCTGGATACCTTGTCCACCGAGGTGGTGGGTTAGAGCCCTGCCTCCTATCCTCCTCTTGATGAGCCCTTTGATGATAGGCCGTGGGTGGTACCGGATTCCTAGCGTAGGTTGAGGGTTGTTTCCTCTTGTCACCCTGGCGTGGGTAATCGATACCTTTTCCTTTTGAATCTCTTTCAGGTGAGCGATCCGCACTCCTTTTTGTGGCTCTCTTTCCGCCGACCCGGTCTGCCTTGAAGGGCCTGCCTGCATGGTAGCCATCGTGACCGGTGGAAACGGCTCTTCGTCTACTCCCATCTGGAAAAATTTCAAGCGGCCAGTGCGTAAGGCCTTGTTGATTTCCAGCTTAAAGTGATGGCATTGGGCCGTAGTATGTGTGAAGGAGTTATGCATTTTTCAATAACTTCTTCCTTTGATTTCTTCCGCAGTGGCCAAACGCTGGCCTATAGGGAGCCGCAATTGTCCTTCCTTGAGGAGGACATCAAAAATCTCATCGGCCTTGCTTACATCAAACGTTGACTCCTCACTGGTGCCATTTTTCTGGGGCAGTTTTGCCTCTAAGATAGCTTTGGTGGCATTGGGTTGTAGTTTAGGGCAAGGGAAGGGCTTCCCTTTCACTAGTTCTGCCACCGCTTGCTCAGCTACCTCTACGCCGGCTATCTCCGCACCAGACATTTCGTCGTCAATCTCCATATCTGAGTATTCAAGTACTTCAATATTCGAAATGGGTCGGTTATATTTTCTAGGGTGATTGGCAGACTCCTCGTCCTTAAATAATGTTTCCAGGCGAACTGCTTTTGAGGCTAGTGATGAAAGATCTGGGATGCCGTGGGCAGTTAACTGCTTTCTATAAGTGGGTGCCATATTCCTGACCACGATCTTGGTCATTTCAGAGTCATCTAATGCGGTTGAGCAACGTGACTTCAACCGTCTCACCCTTTCTATGAAAGCCATGACAGTTTCCTTGGGCAACTGTTTGGCATCCACTATGTCAGTAACTGACACTGTTGGTACTGGGTTGAAGAAACGAGTGTGGAATGCCCCCTCCATGTCTTCCCACGTTCTGAAGTGGCCAGGAGGTAAGTTGGCGAACCACGAAAATGCGGTCTTAGTTAGTGATAAGGAGAATAACTGCATTTTGTAGTAGGGGTTTCTTGCATTTTCTCCTAACTGGGCTATAAACCGCCCTATGTGTTCAATAGTAGACGAGTCGTCTTCGCCTGAGAAGGTAGCAAAGTCAGGCACCCTGAAACCCCTAGGAAGGGGATGATCACGGGTAATGGCCTCGGGGTATGGCTTCTGATAAGCCATACGACCAGTTGGCCTCACGTTGAGACCAAATTGATCTCGTAACATATCTGCTAAAATATCAGGATCAATGGGAGGGCCTTGTGGAGGGGCTGGTATATTAGGATTGGGATTATAGCCATCGACTGGCATCCCCAGGTTTTGGTGGGTATGTACCATGGGAGGTGCGTAATGGTTGTTGGGACCTGACGGATTGGCCATAAGTGGCCTCCATGGTTCCTGATTTCCACCTAGCTCTCCCATTAGCCGGATTGGAGATGTATCCGCTAGATAATTCTCCACACTGGTAGGGACAAAAGCAGGTTGTCCTCCCAATGGGATATTGTTAGGATACGTCGCTGCCGGCCGCTTGCCCCTGTTGTTACTGGCTTCCGGCCTATCATAGTTCTGTGATTGCACCTCTCCCATGCCAAAATTTGGCAAAACTGGGAGTGGAGTGAGCATCTGGCCTTGCCCTAAGGGTAGGCCATTTGTTGTTCTGGGTGGGAAGTTGCCCATGTTGGCCGCAGACGGCCCTTGAGCAAAAAATCCCTGGGGTGAGGCTTGAGCAGATAACTCATCCCGCATAGCCGCCAAACGGTTGTCCAATAATTCTGTAAATTGATTCATCAGATTTGGTATTAAGTCCATTGGTACAACATTGACACTGGCAGTATTATGCCCTGTCGTGGGCGGCACAGGTGGTGGCGGAATTCCGCCAGTAGTAGTGCCAGTGGATGTTCTTGGCGTGGACATATTTATCCGGGATATCACTCGTGATCTTAACACCAAGCTATCCAAACTTTCCAAATTTGATAATTCATCTATGGTAGACGTTTCAATCGTCTCCCACTGTGGTCGCCAATTTGTTATCGCGTGAATTTGGATAACAACAAATAGTAAGCCTTTTACAGGCTAAGACGACAGAATTTGAATAAAACTCTTTCGTTGGATTGCGCCTTCAAAAGTTAAGAACAATGAACAAGAAAATGGTTCCTTGCCCACTATCAATTACAAGAACTGGAACTATCTAACAACTACGAACTACAAACTATGAACTACGAACTATGCTAAACTAGGATAAAATAAAAGAGAAGCTTCCGCTTGGGTGTTGATTGTCTCCCTGCCTCTGCTTCCTTGCTTGGTATTTATAGGAGGTGATGCAACTGCCTGGGGAGAACTGCCAACACCATGACCGCCTTGGGAGAACCGTCATTCCCATGACCTAGGCCCTTTAAAAACCGTTTTTTTATTGACGTGCTAGTTCTACGGTTTTTAGCGTCTTAGTCTGCTCCGTGTGACTGCTCGTTGCCTGGCCGACCACTTTGCACTTCTCACCTATAGGTCCGTTGGAGTCATCAGTTTTGCTACCATCTTTGTTACCAACACTTGGCACTGCTCGTGGTCAACCTTCTCATCATACTCTTTTCCATCACTTGTCGGTGCTTATGGTGTCATTTTTTATTCCTTTGGTTGGCAATGCTTATAGGTGTCATCTTTACTCCTATCACTTGGTGAGGCTCATGAATTTCACTTCTATCCGTCCGTTGGCCTGGCTCATGGTCATGGTGGCATCTCTATGAAGGGCCAACTCTTCTATTTATTTTTCTACCAACCAAATTTTCACCTATCTAGAGAGTCATCTATACCAGGCCTATTCATAGATGAAAACATCCATCTAGGGAGTCATCTAAGACAGGCATATTCGTAGATGAAAACACACGTCTAGAGAGTTATCTGAGGCAGGCCTATTCATAGATGAAAAACACCCATCTAGAGAGTCATCTAAGGCAGACCTATTCATAGATGAGGCCTAATGAAAACACTCAACTAGAGAATCACCTAAAGCAGGCCTCTTAATAGATGAAAGACACCCATCTAGGGTCATCTAAGGCAGGCCTATTCATAGATGAAAAACACTCATCTAGAGAGTCATCTAAAGCAGGCCTCTTCATAGATGAAAAACACACATCTAGGGTCATCTAAGGCTGCCCTCTTCATAGATGAAAAACACCCATCTAGGGTCATCTAAGGTAGGCCTATTCATAGATGAAAACACCCACATAGAAGGTCATCTATAACATGCATGTTCATAGATGAAAAACCCATCTATTTTTCACCAACCAATTTAATTAATTTTTTGGTGATAACAATATGTAAACACCTTCAAGAAATTTTTTCCATTGATTTGAAACTATGTAATTAGAGAGTTCTAGTATATATACTTAAAATTATATAATTATATAATTACGATAAGAATTAGATCAATAATTGCGACTATATCTTGAAAAATGCGATAATTGTGATAAGGGAGTACTTGTTAAATAAAAAGTGTCTATAACTCTAATAAACCCAAGAAAGAAAGGAAAAAAAGGATAAATAGGTCCTTTTTCTTTTAAAAAATTCAAATCAGTCCTTTTTCTATTTTATTACCAAAACAGTCCTCTACAAATGCTAATTATGTCCAAATCAGTCCTTTTTTCACTAATTATATTCTAATTGTTGACGTGGCAAGAGTTTTAATTTAAACCTGACACGTGTGCATAATATTAGTCCTTTTTCTTTTATCTTTTGCCAATTCAGTCCTAAACTTTTATTTTGTTCTATTTAGTCCTCTACCCCAATCACTTATTTTTATATTAATTGGCCTCAAACCTTTCAAATTATTTCATTTTAGGCCCAAAACCTTAAAAATTTTATTATTACTAATACATTTATCAAATAAATGCCCAACATACTTCCGTAAATAAAATTAAATACCAAACCTCATACATTGGGTTTGACCGCCTTGTTACCGGGTCTTCGAAGTTTCGAATTTTACGGATTCTCTCTAACCACCCGGCCGTAACGATGGTTCATTGGTTCTGGTTTCCTTCAGCAACAATCAGCACAATCATACTTTGTGGACAATAAAATTCAGGCTATTTTTTTAATATTTTTAATAATATTAATATTTTTCAATAAAATCAAGGCTTCCTGTATCCATAACCTTCCAAAAATTCAAGTTAAATCATTTACTCAAATATTGCTACATCCTAAGGTAGGACGCAAAGTAAGATTCTGTTGATTGTTACTGAAGGAAACCAAAACCAATGAACAATCGGTTGCGGTCGAGTGGTTATTAGAGAGAGTCCGTAAAATTCCGGTACTTGAAAGACCCGATAACAAAGCAGTCGAACCCAATATATGAGGTTTGGTGTTTAATTTTATTTATGGAAGTATGTTGTGCATTTATTTGATAAATGGATTAGTAATAATAAAAAATTTAAGGTTCTGTGCCTAAAATGAAATAATTTGAAAGGTTTAAGGCTAATTAATATAAAAATGAGTGATTGGGGTAGAGGACTAAATAGAACAAAATAAAAGTTTAGGACTGAATTGACAAAAGATAAAAGAAAAAGGACTAATATTATGCACACGTGTCAGGTTTAAATTAAAACCCTTGCCACGTCAGCAATTAGAATATAATTAGTGAAAAGAGGACTGATTTGAATATAATTAGCATTTGTAGAGGACTATTTTGGTAATAAAATAGAAAAAGGACTGATTTAAATTTTTTGAAAAGAAAAAGGACCTATTTATCCTTTTTCCAAGAAAGAAATGTAGGGACTTTCATCGGTTAATGACTTTTAATGTTAAGGACCTGGAGGTAAATCAATTTGTCTAAATTCAAAATATAAAAGGGGAACATGGTAAAAATAAGTTATTGTAGGGGTAAATGGGAATCTGGATTGTTTAATTGGGCTGAAATAGTATAAATGGGCCTGGGCCTGTAGAACTGGCCCATTGGGCTATGGAATTCCCATTACTGAAACTTCTCGGGCAACTGAGAAGCCCAATGGGGGATTTTATTTGTGCCCAGTTGTGATGTTGTGAGTTGAACTACGATATGGTGGTGCTTCTGCTTCATCTTCCTATCGGAATTCACAAAAGTTCGAAACCCGTACGCAGCCCTCAAAGGCAAAAATCCCAATCTCGATCCCTCACTCTCTACAATCTCAGGTTTGTTTCTCGCTCTTTCTACGCCCCATATGTATGCAAAGCATGCACGTATTCCACATGTAATTTCTCTCTCTCTGATTAATTCACTTGAGGAGATTCCTGAATAGGTATTTTGTCGGATCTCTTGCGTTTTACGTTTTCTCTACCTAAAATCAAGAGGGTTTATTTTTTTATTTTTTATTTTTGGTGGGAGCTCGAGGAAGGAGTGGTGTCTCTGTTGTGTGTGGCTCTACTATAATTCTTCTGTTTGTGTTTTTTCAATTGTGTATTTTGATTTGAGGTGGTGTAGGGATATAGATAAGAAGAGTGCTGTTTTCTCCTGATCTGAAACTGCAAAGATGGTGTCCTTCGAGATGAATGATCGAAAAAGTAAGTAATTCTCTGCTTTTTGTCCATTTTGTTTCTGAATTAATTGTTTACTATCGTGTTATCCTTTTTGGGTTTGTCTGTGGGCACTTTTACTATGATAACCGATTCGGGATAAATTTTATTGATTTCCAAGCTTATATTTGTTATTTTGTTTAGAGTATGTGAGTTTTTCGGTCGATTCTAGCTTTGTTGGATTTGATCTTGCATTGTGTACAAAAATCACATTTTGGATTAGCTGTCAATCCTTTTATCTTCATTTCTGTTGTGCATTGTGAATGCTCCATAGCTGAAATGTATTGTGATTCAAAATGTTTGATGTATGTCTTTTTCTTGGTGGTTTAACGTGCAACAGAAATTGGGCTGGGTTTGACGGGTTTTGGAGTTCTGTTTTCATTTTTGGGGATCATTTTCTTCTTCGACAAAGGACTCATTGCAATGGGAAATGTAAGTTTTTAGGTAATGGTGGCAATCAAGTGCTTGCTTTAATTCCTTTTTTCTATCATCTTCCTAATGTTGACCTGTTTTACTTAACAGATCCTCTTCTTGTCAGGGGTGATGCTAACCATTGGGCTCAAGTCATCCATGCAGTTCTTCATGAAACGTTCAAACTTTAAGGTTTTCTCATTCTCCCTCCATTCTTTTATATCTTCACCATTTCTATCCTGCACGCTATCCAATACACATTTTTAATCATTAATAACTCAAATTATATACAAATAAAAATTATAAAAATTTCATATTCTGAAACTACACGATTAGACGAATCCAACAGCATCTCACTATATTTTATCTTATATAATTGTGCTAAAAAATTGAAACAAAGCTACTTGATGAATAGTATCCACTATGCAAAGGGTGAGGTTAAAACAAAACGGAGGGAGTACTTGATAATGACTCTGATGTCTGGTGTCTACTCTCATTATCATTTTGCTTAAGAAATTTTTATGTTGATTTCAGGGCACTGTTTCATTTGGTATTGGCTTTTTCTTGGTCATCATTGGCTGGCCCATTATTGGGATGATTGTTGAGGCATATGGTTTCATTGTTCTGTTCAGGTTCAGTGCTTCCTGTACATATGGGATAAATCTACATGTTTTGGCGTTCAAGAGAATTTACTTTTGATATTATGTGCAGTGGTTTCTGGCCTACACTAGCCGTCTTTCTTCAGAAGATCCCCATTATTGGTTGGCTGTTCCAGCAACCTTTTATCAGATCAGTATGTCTGCTTTCTCATCTACTCATCTGTTTTATGTATTGGGTTTAGGCAGTAATTCTTTATGATGTAGATATTTTTGCTTGAAACTCTCTATGCAACCTTAAATAACTATACTTTAGCGTAAGAAGTTGCTTTATGTTGAACCTCTGATACCTCTAGTTGCCATTCTGTAAGTTTCACCTCTGAAACCTGTAATTACCATTTTTTGGCTTTTCTATGTTACGTATAAGAAAGATGCTTTTCATTTAATATTTATTTTTCACGTCAATCTGAAACAATTCATTTCTCCAATCTGCATCATGCCCCTTTAAAGATAAGAGAACAATGAAAGAGTTACCATTTCGCATGAAGAAAGGGAAATAAGCTTCCATTTATTTTAGATGGGCACATGTTACTTTCCCATTGCATCTTGCCTTGTTTGATTCATCCAGGCGCTGATGTTACAAAATCTAATTAGAATTTGTGCTCGTGTTGCCTTTCCTTTTCTGCTATGTATTATCCTGGTTGAAGAAACAGTTGAAATGGGACATATAATTTGGGTGCCAAATGTTATGTATCTTTTGATGGATCTGTTATGTCAAAGTATCTTCTGAATTTAATGGAGCAATGCACTCCGCTGTTTTATTGTGTTCCATTTGTGGAAATGGGTGTACATATATTGTTGTTGCATCATGTGCAAATTCATTACACTTGAAATTCTCTGTGCAGCTCTTTGATCGATATCGTGGTAGAAGAGTCCCTGTGTAAAGAATAGCTTATGGAAATCCAAAAGGGTGCAGTTCGGAGGTTTGTAAGATATTGTTTGGCGCAGACCTCCTTTTCCATGTAAACAGATGACAAGCACTCGGTTGATGGCCTGATTTTGATCAACATATGCTCCTGTTTCATCGACTTTGCTTTTCTTATCACTTGAAAATTTATTAGTGAAAACCTCTAGATGTGGCTGTAAAGCTTTCACAGCTCTCTACCTCTAGATGTTTATTTGCTATTGTATAATCATCTTGTTTTGTTTGATGGGAAAGATCGTGTTATACTACAGCAACTTTTGTGCATAGATTTCGACTTAGTTATGGTGAAATTTTCTCCAGTGTAGATTACACAGCCAAGCTCAAAATGTTCACCATTCGAGCACACAGTCAAGCTGCATCTGGTCGTGCAGGATTTTTCTTTTTTTTTTTTTTAATTTTTATTTAAGGGTTCAGGGTTTTTAGGACTAGAGTGTTCGAGCCACCCATAATTTGTCCGAACTGCGCAATGAATAAATGCATACTACATGAGTACCAACTGCAAATGCATTGCAAACATCTACAATAGGGATCGAGACTATGAAGTTTTTAATTGATTGTGGAAATTAACTCTGCTCTGCCGTTTCTATCTAATATACATCCATTATTGAAAACACAATGTGCCTTGTGTCAACCATTATCTCAATCACAATAAAGCGTGATCAACCATTATGCTCGAAAAGAGTTTGAAATTTTCCCTATAGCTATTTTTTTTTTTAAAAAAAAAAAAAAAGAACTACTTTACGAAATACTAGTAACTATAAATTCTATAAATAAACATGATACCATTTTCCATAGACCAATTCTTTATTTTGTGACTTCAGCTTATCCCCAAAAGAAAACATAGACCAATTCTGGAGATTGTGATAAGAAACCGGCCACCCATCATCATGGATAATTGCATAACAAGACATTCACAGGTCTTACACAGATAAGCGTGGCCTCCAAAGTATTCAAGATTCAGGAACATGAGCAACAGATTCAACTTTCAGTCATCCTTAAAAACTTGGCGATTCAACAACTCAAACGCACATGGATTCTAATAATAACCAACGAAAGATATAAACCGCCGCACAAGGCAGAATATATCCAGAATTCAAAGCACATGCCACAAGTTCGGACAGCAGTAAAACAAAAGGACTTCAAATCAATCCAATCCAAACATATACTTGTACCCAATCAAGACTACAGACAAATGACCAAGCAGGCAACACTACACCTGATAGAATGAAGTCATGAAGTTCAAGGTTAAAAACAGAAAGATCCAAGTACAAGTCTGTTGTAGAGAACAAAAGAAGTTGGCGGCTTGGGGACCGGTCTCGCAGGCTCCCTTGACTAATCTGCTGGATTATAAACAGGGCTCCTGCTTCGGCTCGGACTTCGAGCCCTGCCCGGGCTTTGGGAGCGGCTTCTTGAACCATAAGGAGATCGCTCTCGTTCCCTCTCATGTTCCCTCACAGGGCTTCCGCTGCGGTTCCTTGGGCCATCATATGCTGCTGGAGAATGTTCACGGGCAGCAGGAGAACGAGAATATGACCTCTCTCTACTGTACCTTTTCCCACGTGGGGAACCAGACCTGATGTCACACATAATCCGCACAAAGTTTTAGTAACAAGGCATATACTGTTAATTCAATCAAGACACCAACGATAATCAAAAGATATACTACCTCCGTTCTTTTTTAATTGCTCCATTTCGGTCACTGTTCTCAACTAGCTGACTTTGGAGCTTTATTTGGTTAGCTCAGAGAATGATTTTGAAGCTAAGTCTAACATGAATTTTGTAGTTTGTAATCTCTACTTTTATTATTACTTTACAATTTTTTATTTAGCCTTGTAACGAATCATATAAAATCATCCAAAGTCTGCTAGTTGAAAACAGTAATTGAAATGGAGCAATTAGAAAATAACGGAGGTAGTATATCACAAAAATAGTGTTGGCATCATACTTGATATCATATCATATTATAAAGGGATAGAAATACTAGATAACTACTAAACGGTTAAATTTAGGCTAATACTCTTTTCAAGAAAAACATATGTGAAGCCCATTAACTAAAACGTCAATAATATCACTTTTAACATATTTTCCTATTTGGCAACCAACTCAAGATGAAAGTTCAATAATTTTTTGGGCACAATTTTTGGTGACCAAAATGTCTACCCAAAACCATATGGGACTATCATGTGTTCTCAAACAAATCATAAAACAAAAAATGGTAAGAGACCAAATTGAACTATTTATCATGTTCAAGTGCTAAAAACAAATTGTTAAGATAAGGAGACAAAAGTCGACAAATAAAAATGTTTAAAGGTTATTTAGTTTTTCACTGTGTATGAAGCATAAGTATTTGAGTAAAAATTACACTATCTACTGGCACACAATCGACACAGGATAGAAACCAAATCAGTAATTATAGAAAAGATGGAACCATGCCTTGAATATCTTCTCCTTGGAGGAGAGTAGTAGTCGCGGCTACGAGACCTTCCATACCGTGGGGGTGGAGATCGGGAATACCTGGGAGATCGAGAATAACGTGGGGGAGACCGCCTTCGATCATAGACACGGCCTCTGGAATGGAAAAGGAGGCCAACAATTAGACACTTAGATAAAACCCCAGAAATTATCATGGCCAGGCAAAAAAGCTAAGTAATTATGGCATCAAACATTTACAACTGACATGCAATATAAAACTTCTTTCATGATGCTTCATATAATATTAATAATACAAATAATAATAATAATAATAATAATAATAATAATAATAATAATAATAGTATAATGAAAATTTGCCATATATCCTAATGCAATAGGGCAAAGCCAGCCAAATCAAACATGGATTAGGCAAAACTGGGATTAAAGAACGTTCAAATTCAGGAGTACACAATTACATAATAAATTGTGCTAGTTTTTAAGGCAATCCTATATACTTTCTCAAATGTTGCCTCTGCTACAATTTTATCATCACCGAAAAGGGTTTCATAAAAACACCAAGGCTTAGGTGACAATTAAAATGTAAGGGTAGTATATTATAATCAGAACATACCTTCCCCCACGTTCTCTGGCTCTCATTTCAGTTGGTTTCTTCCTGTTCTCCTCAGCAAATACAACAGTGAGCTCCCTGCCTTGCAGAATTTGGCCATCCATCTGATATTTAGCTTCTGCAGCATCATTTGGATCAACATATTGCACAAATCCAAAACCTCGTGGGTCACTGCATGAGAAAAGGTTTATCATGTAAGAAAGTGGGAGTGGCGTAGTTATAAATTCCACTGCAACTTATGGAGGTGAATCCATCTAGCAGATTGTTGAGTATTGTCCGCGGAACTAAAATATTCATCAAGAAAAAAGATCAAAGAAGATTTACAAAACTTAATTCCAGAAATGTTCATCAAATCAAACCTAATCATCCAAGAAAAAAAAAAATAAATAAATAACTAAACAAATAAAACATCTTTGTTTTGATAGGGATAACAATGCAATCCTGTGAAGTAGACAATAAAATGTCTCTGACTATGAAAACCCTATATTATCCGCACGGCTCAAAGCGAAGAGCTCAAAATAATTCCAAGAATATGTGAGGCCATGATAAGTGCATAAACAAGCACTTGGCAGCTGACCTTGTGAGTGACAATTTAAGATGACTTGAAAATCTTCAAGACTTCAAATCTTGATATCTTCACATTGTATTCAAACAACAATCCTTCAATCTTCATTACCATTTACATCCACTTCAACTCCTTATTACTTGAATGACGTGAAGAGATCTCTTACTATTAGAATGTGTCAACAGAACTCTTACTACTTGATTGAAGTCTTCATGACTCTTACTTCTCTGTTAAATCTCAAAAATCTTAATAAAGTATTCGACTAATGAAAAATGTTGAACAGAGATTAACAAGGAAAAAAAAAACAGCGGCACCATAGCCACCTGTTCACATTTAAGCAAACCAACAAACACTTGAGGGAACTCTCTATAGCATAGGCCATGATATTCAAGCTCACCCAGTGTAGTAATCCCTTGGCAGGTAAACATCCTTGATCGGGCCAAATTGGCCAAAAGGCCTCCTCAAGTCCTCGGGCCTGTAAGCAAAAAATTGGCATATCAGATTGTACAATGGCGTTTAATAGTTACTCTTTTTCTCGTATAATTTTTACAGAATAGAGGTTACAGGTAAGAAAATAGAACAAATGAATAACAAAAAATGTAAAGCACCATTTACCTGCAATCATGGCGAAGGTTGCGAACTAACAGACTAGTCGGAGCATCACTTCTACCATATCGGCCTCCTCCTCCTCTAGGGGGGCTTCTTCCTCTTCTACCATAGCCTCTAGGCGGTGAAGGGGTGTAGCTCCTTCCTCTCATCTGGAACCAGTAATGAAACTCCTGTATAAAGTAAAATCCAAAACCACGTTAAGTGACTGGCAATAAAATTAACTCCAGACTACAGAAGGACAAATGATATCACAATGAAGACGGACGGGCCAAGCTGAAGAATTTTCAAGTCTACAAAGACATAAAGTTCTAAAAAGAAAACAAGTGTTCCTTATCCTACAGACGGCAGTTTTTAAGGCTACGAGGAAAAAGAAATACAAAAAGAATGCAAATAGACAACTAACATACCAGTAATAAATTTCAAATCGACGGAATGATCAGCTAGAGCTAATACATGATAAATAGCCATCATATGGGCTATCATTCATCTTTTCTAGTCATCATTTCACTCTACAATAGACATAATTCACAAAGCAGTAGCTGAAAAATATTGAAGATAAGAAAAACAATAGAAGCAAACACCTGGGAAAATTCAAAAGCACAAAACGCAACACCGCAAAACGAGGACAGTTCTACGTTTCACTCAATTACAAAAAAGAAAACAAAAAATTATCAGTCAAGCTGGTGGTAGATGAACACAGATCCGGGAGCTATTAAAGACGAAACCCTAATGATTTAAAAAACAAAAACAAGGGGGAACGAGAAAAACGAATCGACCATGACACATCTTAATATTGACGAATTGGGAACGAACAAACGCGAATTCAAGTTCTCGATTATACATTGAACAGCGTAGAAGTGGCAAATCGAACCTGAAGGCAAGCGGATTCTAGGAACTTCCGACAGAGAGAGGGGGGACGGCGCAAGAAACAGCAAGCAAAGTTTGGAGCGGTGGGGAGATTAGGACTAGGGTTAATCGGTATTTATACAAGATTGGGTGCGTGGAGTTTAATCGCGTGTAACAACGAGTGTATTTCAACGAATTTAAATTTTATGTAAAAAAACCCTAATTAAATTAAATAAATAAATCCTTTACATGGAGTATTATTCTTGGCTAAATTGCCTTAAGATGGGGTATTAAAATACTATTGGTATTTTTTTTTTTCCCTTTAAGAATGGTGGGCCGAAGCCAATTTATTCAAAAGTGTAATGAGGGTGGTACGATGCGAATCCACAGAGTCCGAAATAAGGATATCCTGGATAGAGGGTATGTTATGCACACGAAGCTATAGCTGCGAGCTAGAGCTGAAGTTGTATGGAGCCGTGGGAGCTGTAGCTGTCAGTTTTATTTAAGTATTTGATACAATTAGCTGTAACTGTCATAAAATTTATAAAATAACAAATATTTATGCAGACTATTGGGTAGTGAGTTGGTTATTGGGTTAAAATTATAATTGGACATAAATAAGCTTGCTAGTTTTTTTTTAACGCAACTTAAGTAACTTCTATTTGTAGAGCTTCAAATTATAGCTACAGCTCTCAAAAGCTAATGTACAAAATGGAGCTATAATTTTAATATAAAATTAAAAACTCTCAAAAGCTACGTGCAGAACAGACCCATATACAGGCAATGACATATGGTAATCAGACTTAGAGGGTATTTATTTAGGCATTTTGAGCCAGATTATTTAATTATTGCGATTTCAAAACGTAAATAATATGTTAATCATATTTGGACAATATCTTGTGATAATCAATTATCTGTATTTTGAAGATTTTTAAATGCAATTTTTCTGCCGCTACTTTTTGGTACTGCAAAGCGTTTTCAATAATTTATTGCTTTTGCCATTATATCCCTACATCAATTGATAATTAGGGTATTTATGAAATATAATATTTAAAAATATAATATTGGCGAAAATATTATATGAAATATAAATAAATTTAAAAATATATATTGGCCAAAAATATTTGATTCAATTATTTTATGTGATGTAATTTGGTGAAATACAATATTTATAAATATAATATGAAAATATACAAAGATTATATTTAACAAAAAAATGATTCAATTATATAAATAAATTTAAAAATATATATTGGCGAAAAATATTTGAATAAAAAATATTATAACATAAATAAGAGATTGAAAATAAAGATTATTCAATTTTTCTTTCTTATACTCTTTGTGATAATTTTACAGCATGAAAACACATAGTCAAATCTTTAAAAATTAATTATCTGATTATTGTGATTCAAAATCATAAGCTTATTCAAATATTTATTTTCCTACCTAATGCTTTGTCACAATAATTATCTGACTATGTGTTTTGATAATGCTGCAAGTATTTATAAAACCCACATCCAAACACCATCTTAATCGAATCCGAAACGAACCACTTTTGGCTCGGTTTTTGTTTGAGTAAATACAGATTTTAAACTCATTGCAAATACTAAATAAAAATTTTTAATATAACGAATTAGGTAAATAGATTAAAATTTCAAATTTATTAATATTATGGTTTCAAAACCATAATTAAAAGTTTTTCACTCATACTTGCAAGCAAAAAAAAAAATATATTTTCCACTCATACAGTATTGATTCATGATTGTATAGTCTTATATCGCTTACCCAAAAAATATTGGAATAAAATGGCCATTAGTCCTCATTTCTATCGGAAAAAAAAATAAAAAATCAATTGCATCACCTTTAATAAATTTGGGATTGCAATCATCAAATTACATCATATCAATAAATAAGGCATTTAAAATTTTAAAATTATTTTACATCAATAAATTCAATATATAAACTCACCATCATCTTAATTTATTGACAAATTTATATGAATTACAATTTCAACTTACTACTACCACATCATCACACACACACACACAAAAGGACTAAAATGTCCAAAACAAGAAAAAAAAATATTTACTACTACCTCATCACATAAATATTTAATGTACCCTTACTCTAAAAGTAATTTATTCATCCTAAACAATGTACCAAAAAAATTAATAAAGAAAATAGAAAATGAAAGCATAATGATAGATTTTTAAAGGTAAAGGGTACTATCATTGATGACTTAAAATTTTATAAACTTTCATTCATTTCCATTTCATTATCTAAATTGTAGAATAAAGGGGACGATGACATGTCTAAATTCAAATCCCCTAACTTCCATTCTTTTCGATGAGGTTCTTTTCGATGAGGTTCAATTGTATAGATTGTTAGGAAAAAAAAATAAAACTAAAAAGAAAAAAAGAAGTAGAATAAAGGCTCTCCTTTGTCCATTCTTTCCTCGCATCCATCACCACCATTGTCCATTTGCCATAGATAGTGAGCTCTGTATTCATTCACAAGGATATAACTTTTGGGTGCGGTTATGATGCGGGCATGTCCGCACGTCCGCACGTAAATGTGGACCACAGATTTCAATCGGACAGTTGATAGGATATGATTGTAAAAAATATATATATATATCCGTTTCTTTACTTACCAAAATCACGAAAATATGTCGTTGAGATAACCATCTATATGTCTTTGAAATATACTATAGCATGTCGCTGATAAATATTATATCAAGTCGCTGAATTGTACTGTATATACTTTGTCGCTGAATTACATATGCCACGTTGCTGAATTGGGTGTGCTCCATTGCTGAGATGCGTTCAAATGCACAAAACTATGTCGCTGAAATGTATAAAATTGTATCGTTGAAATGAATACAATAATGTCGCTGAATTGCATATCACACGTCGCTGAATTCAATTGGTCATGTCGCTGAATTGTGAGAAGGTTTGTCGTTGATATGCGTTTAAAATCACAATGAACTTCAAATGGCTCTAACTTCAAACGTCGCTGAGATGAACACAATAATATCGCTGAATTGCATATGCCGCGTCGCTGAATTGGATTGGATTCATCGCGGAGTTGTGTATATCATGTCGCTGAGTTGTATAGCCTATGTTGGGAATACAACAAATTAAATAAGTAAAAGGTAAAATTACGAAACTATCCTTACAAATGATCTCGACCCTTAGATGATAAAATGAATCAAGTATCAACGGTACACAATTTGATTCCGCACGGTACGGATGAGAAAAATCCGCACAGCAACATATGCGATTATTTTTATGTTCATTTTCTATGATTAGATTTCATAATTTATTATGTGTTAAGTATTATTAGTTTTGATTAATATAATTATAATTAAAGACCTTATTACATATACATGATGGAAATAAATGGAATTGATAAAAAAAAAAATCTACCTCTCTTAATTTTCACAAAACGTAAGTATTTTTTATTTTAAAAGAGGACAAAAGCCAATTTATAAGGTACACAATGAGGTCTCAACAAACCGTTAAGGTCATTCTTTAATGCCCCGGACACATAAGCTGGTGGCATCCAAAACTTTATTAAATCTACAAAAGCTAAGAAGGATACATCTTTACCAACATATCAAGATCTATTCAATAAATAGGGGTGTGACGACTTAAATTGATAAAACTGCTATTTTAAGATATATATTTTTTTAATAAATATATTTAACTAGATTATGCTATGTGACACCATTTAATTTTTACGGTGACACCATAATAATTCATTTCCAACTAAGTTTTTCTCTATATTTTGTATTGTAACTACTATCCTTAATTTCAATATAGCTTACAGTATTTTGGGACACCACTTAAAAAATTATCTGAATCGGTCACTGCACTACCCTATTGGCTTCTCGATGTACATGTCGCACTACAACCTCCCAATCCCAAGATAAGAAGGCACTAATCCTCTGAATCACAAGCCAATTGAAGCTTGGCCCTGTTCCCCACATTAAATCAACGGTATGATTTCTAAATTGTTAGACTCAACTTGAAGTTTCAAGGTCCTCATCTCTTAGGTTCATTGTAAAGTTTGAAGTATACCCCCAAGCTACCACACTGCATAGATTTCTCGAAATATTTTCTTACAAAGTTTTGTTATAGCATCTATAACTGCTTCAGTTTAGGGGGACAACCCAACAAATAGATATCTACATGAATTAGCTTATTAATAGAATCGATACTAAACATCCGTCCAGTACAATTACATGTTGGAACTAAATTTCAACGTGTGGGTTAAATGTACATTGATTGGCTATCAATCAGTTTGGGCCTAAACGTGATCAACTTAATTTATTAGGCATCTTGTTGTGGAAATCGGGTTAGTTTCCACCAAAATTA
The DNA here is from genome assembly GCA_030278955.1 of Hygrophila difformis. Taxonomy (NCBI): domain Eukaryota; kingdom Viridiplantae; phylum Streptophyta; class Magnoliopsida; order Lamiales; family Acanthaceae; genus Hygrophila; species Hygrophila difformis. The sequence goes on along the minus strand of JAOANR010000013.1, from coordinate 34,559,002 downwards.
TACCCGAATAATAGAGCTATTAATTAAACAATAAAGAGAACACCAAGATTTAACGAGGTTCGGCACAAACTTGCCTACGTCCTCCGGGCCCCACCGAATTATTATTTCACTATGAGGGAGAAATATTACAAAAGGGTTTTGGAAATAATTTCCTGACAAACAAAACCCACTCGACGAGGGAGACTCACAAAAGCCTCAAACACTACACTCTCTCACAAGGAAGCAGTGCCTTGAATTTGGCTTTCTGCTTTTGGCTTTCTATTTGGGTGTTTCTGGCAAATGAAATGCCCAAGGTATTTATAGTCTTCAGTAACCAACTGTACCAGCAGAAAAATGAACAGAACCGAGGCGATATTTGCACAGTATTGCACGTGAGTGATGGGTGATTTTCACTACTCATATTTTACCACAAGCGGATGGTTGTCATCAAGTAATAAAAACCGGTGAATACCGGGTCGAACCCAAGGGAATTCAGAATATTAATTCATTCTGGAGAAATTTTAATTGTTCTTAAGTTCATTAATTATATTTAATATATTTAAAAAGATTTTGATTAATTCTAATGGTGATTTAATTAAAAATAGTGACATTAAATTTAAAATAAAGCAATTTAAAATTATATTTAATAAGGATATAAATGGGAGATGCTTGTAATATTTTAAATATTGTCATCTTTATATAAAATAGAAATTGCATATTGATTTAGCATTTTCCAATGTCTAAAAAGATCAATTTCTTAGAATTAATTATTTTATAAAGATTAAAAATATTATAATCTGCTAATAATCAAACTATGCTTAAACAGATTTCATGGAAGTTGGTTAAATTATCTAATATTCTGCAATCATTATTATAGGCTTAAATTTGAGTCTTTCCCAAGCTTACAAATTTTCCTATAGCAATTAATAGGCACTTTTCATTTCCCAAATCATTGTGCACATGCTAGAATCCATTTATAATGTAATTTATTCCCAATTCCGGTACTAAAATATAAATCCCGCTTTTTATCTCCCGATTTAGCAAAGCAGAATTTATAGAATTAGATTCTAACATTTAATTATGCAGAACAGTGTAAATAATTTAACAATTATGGTAAAATAATAGCAAATCATGGTAAACTGGATTTAATTAATAATATTAAATTGCAGATAGATTAGAATTAATGCCAGATTACTAAAAATAGTGAACACAGATTGACCGATCAATTAGATTTCTAGCAGATTAACATTTCAGATAACAGATTTGATGAAAACATGAATTCTCGATCAATTTGCAGGCATCTGACATGCAATCCTAATACAGAGTCTAATCTTATAACAGATTTATCCAGTTTAAGCGATCAGAAATATCAGATTCTTATTCCTAAACACAGAACATCGATCAAAAACATATTAATCAGAATTCCAGATTTCAGAATAATACATCGACATATTATATACTTCCATAAAAGATGCCGTACTTCAAAGTGATTCTGAACTCCCGTTCTAGAACACTTCTAACACGAACATTACAGAAATCCGTCTACAAATTAAGAACATGATAGCAGATTACATTTAGAGGCAAATTCAATTCATTACAAAGCAAGAAAAAGAAAGGCAACACCTATGATAGGAAGAACTCGATCAGAACAGCATCCTGGCCAATTCCTCCGGCTTGATTTTGTGTTTCCGACCTTCTTCTCCCATTGTTAGATGATTTCAGAGTGTTTTCTGTCGAAATTGTGTGTCTGGTTGTGAAGAAATGAAGAAAAACGCCCCTTAAAACCGTGTTCGGGAGGTTAGAAAACTGCCCAACTGCGACGATGGCGCATAAAATGGCGCTCGGAGAGGGTTTTAGGCGCCACCAAGGAGAACTGGCGCATACGCTGATTTTCCGAATTTTCCAAAACGGCGCAAAAAGTGGCGCTCCAAGGTGGTTTCAGGCGCCGCCAAGAAGAAGCGGTGCATTCTGACAATTTCCTAAAATTCAACCTCGGCGCAAAAAGTGGCGCTTAAATGGCTTTTTATGCGCCGCCAAGAAGAGCTGGCGCATCCTGAAGCTTTTTCCATCCGAAATTTTCCCAAGTGTTGAAGTGGCGCATAAAATGGCGCTGGAGAGCATTTTTATGCGCCGCCATGCCTATGTGGCGCATTCTGGAGCCTTCCAGTGTTGAAAATTCCGAATTTTGCATCCTTTGACCTCTGAACATCTTCTTTCTTCATTTTAATGCCTGAAACATCATTGCAATGTATTAGAATTGCCAAAGTCTTATTAAGAAGCATAAAACAAGGTAAATTGAACTCAAATAAGCTCAATTTAATCAGTCTTATTAATATTTACACATCACATGAAATGTACACTAAAAAGCAGTAAAATAGGGCCTCATGCATGCAATTTAGGTTCATTTTATCATAATTTAAGCTTATTTAAATGTGGTTTCACAGGGTGCATCAACATCCTCACACTTAAATATAGCTCGTCCATTGAGCAATGAGATCAATTAGCACATCAATTTGCCAATCAAGATAATAAAGATAAAGTCCCTATAGTTCTGCCAAATCATAGATTTCAACAATAAAATGAGATAAGAGGGTTCAAAGTTTAATGTACTAGAACTAGGCAAATTGATATGCATCAGCTATTAGAACCAGACATCCAAAGCACTTACAATACAGAAAATAGATTAATCATACATAGCACTTAATATGGGAAAGCGAATAATGTAAATATGCTTTTCTTTTCCAGTCTTTAAATATGCCCAATCTATGGCTAGGTTTCACTATATTCTAGACACTTTGGCTGAGTTGTAGACAGTTGAATTCCAAAAGCTACTCGTGTCACCGAATATGTGCCAGTCATCCAGTCAAGAGTTTATGAATTTTATTTGATCACCCTCTTTTTTCTTTTTCTTCTTTTTTTTTTTTAATCTTGCATTCTTTAATTTTTCTTTTCTTTTTCTTTTTGCAAGATAACTTGTTTTTTTTTTTTTTTTTTTTACAGGGTTCTCACTCTGACTTTATTTTAATTAAGCATTTAAAAAGACTTGGAACGAGCATATTTGTTTATAAATAATGATAACTCTCCACATTTTAAATAACTAGTCTAATTAATCAAAAAGCTTTCTGCAAGGCAAATAGAATTGTCACCAATAGCTCAAACAACTTGCATAACAATTTGACAAAGTCTAGAACTTTAAACTAAGAAACCTAACACTCATTAAATTGTAAAATCGGATTAAAGCAGAACATTTAGACTTATTTGGATTTTCTCCAGATTGACAATGATGTGATAATCTCTAAATAATAGCACCACTAGGAAAACACAATTTAAATTTAAAATAACTAGTCATGCATGTACCATTTTATTTAAAGCACAGTAAATAATAAAATAAACTAAAATTAAATCAACTCAAGCTCTTACCATATTCCTCATGCAAATTGATAACATAATACATGAAAAGATCACACCTGGAATATGTAGATCCTAGAAATTCTTTCACCGTATTGGATGTTCCCCTTTTGCTTGCTTCTCATGGCATATCCTGCTTCTTTTTATATTTATATGGTATTTGCTCATACAAAAGATAATTGTTAGAACACATGGTAATTTATAGATTCAACAATTGACATTCTATCCATTATTTGTTTAATTCAGATTTTTGCTATTTTATTTTATAAGTTTCAGATTTTTGAATTTGAGTAATTATTTTCATCCATTAAATAAACAAGGACAGATTTAATTAAAATATTAAATTCCATAAATTCACCAAAAGCAAAATACCATAAATTCTAGCAACTATTACATAAAAGTGCTAATTAGATAAGCAAAATAGTGCCAAAATAATTCTAACTATTACAAATTAAACCAAAAAGGGAGCAATCCTATCTAATCAAAAATCTAGATTTCTAAAGATCCATCCGAATCACCTACTTCATTTTCCCTAGGAACATCATCATTCCCTGTAGAGCTCGAACCAGTAGTAGGAGGAATATATCGATCACCTAGACTTTCAGACATGAAGAATTCAAGTCTACTGGAAAGTTGTGAAATTTGTGCTCGTGTACTATCTTCCTTCCTCTTCATCTTCTCTCTAAGCTGATGAATCTCATAGGTCATCCTATTGATTGCAATCTCTGCAGGCTCTACCTTAGTACCAGATGTACTAGGTCTATCAGGATGACAAGTGGGTGTCCCACGGGATGTAGTAGGGTAACCAAGCTCTGCACACTTTACTCCAGGCTTATTATAGAAATTCTTGAAAGAGATAAGAGGCTTTGGCTTCACATCATGAGCATAGGCCGTCATATTCACTCCAGCTCTCTCACAAAGTGTCCAGATCAGTGCAGGAAATCCCAGCACAATCCGTGTAGAGTCGGACGCCATTTTATCCAGCTCATATGCTATCATCTCTCCAATATCAATAGGCAGCCCGTTCTTCACACAATACACAAAATAAAGTTCTTCTGCATTCGGTTGTGAAGAGTGCGAAGTAGGAAATACCTTATGCTTGTAGAGCAGGTAGATCTGATAAAGTGGTGCAGCCATTAAAGTGGCAACAACATTCTCCTTCTTCTCTCCTATGTAGGCCACCTTCTTTTGAGTTTCAAACATCTCTTTCAAGATTCTTTTCTCCAATTCGGATCCTCCTTCCTCTTCATAAATAGGGTCATGAAAGTGCTTCTTCTTCGTAGCTGGGCAAGAAACATCCACAGTACCATAAAGTTCATTGATTACTGCGGGACCATATGGCACAGGCACTCCCCTAATCCATGAAGTGTAGTGATCATACTGAGCATTGCACAAGAACTGTCTGGTAAGCTCCCAAGAATAAATTCCTTCCGGATGCGCAGCAAATTTCATCCATCCTCGACTCATGAGAGCATCATGAACCGAAAATCGCTCCATGTCAGCTTCAGTGAACCCTTTATCAGGAATAATCCATCTTTCCACCATCTTCTGATAATAAGAATATGCAGTTTGATTGATGAAAATAGCCGGATTAAAAGTATCTCCTGTTATTTCTTCCAGAGGGGTAGTATCATTCTTTCTATTGTGACTCTTCCTCTTGGTTTTAGATTCACGAGGAATTTCTGGTGAGATTTCCTCCGGGGATTCAGCGACATCTTCTTCTTGCTGTGGATCATCCTCCGTTGGTTGAGCAGAATTGAAAGAAGTATCGTAACCATTATATGAATCGGGAACTACCAGATTTTTCACAAACTCATCTTCAGCACCCACAACAGCCGGCTCCAGAATGGGTTCATTAATTTCTGGTGTCTGTGATGGGGCAGGCTCTGTGGCTTTCAATTTCTTTCCACCATTGTTTCTCGGGTTATTCTTTCTCTTTGGTCTCATGGTGGCAGAATTTAGGAAGAAAGGATTGGGATTGGAAAGCTAATTAAACTGGAAGAGAAAAATTGGCAGATTTGATAATGAGAGTATGACCGATCGGTCATGGCTCTTTTAAAGGGGGTGAAATCTTGATTTTGTTGAGATATGGCGGGATTGATTTAATCTAGATCCAAATATACACTAAACATATGATTTGGAGTTAGTATAATGCTGTTTAGGATCCCAAAAATCGATTAGATATGATTTGAATATTTTGGATTCGCGAATTTTTGAAAAATTTGCGTCAGTGGCGCAAAAAGTGGCGCAGAAGGTCACTTTTAAGCGCCACATAGCACAGATGGCGTATTTTGAAAATAATATAAATTTAAAAATAAGCCATGGCGCAAAAATTGGCGCAGGAAGGGAGTTTTATGCGCCACAAAGAAGAAGTGGCGCATCCTGAAGCAAACTTGGAAAAATTTTAATTCTGCGGCGCAAAAAGTGGCGCAGAAAGGCAGATTTATGCGCCACCAAGCATGTGTGGCGCATTTTGGAAAACTTAGAAAAATTTCTAAATTTTCTGGCGCATAAAATGACGCTTCAGCGCATTTTTAGGCGCCATTAAGCCTATATGGCGCATTCTGTGCCAATTCGAGCAGAATGTGTTTTTCCTAAGTTCTTCCCCATGATGTCCAAACTCTCCAAATCACTCAACAATACCAATTTCACTCCATCTACACCTCAATCTAGTCCAAATAAACTTCATTGATCTTTTTACCAGTTCAAAACAACTCAATTTAGCATGTTATTGGTAAGAGCTACTTTATTGAATTTAAAAGCAACTAACAACCTTATAATCTAGATAAGCATCATCTAATACTCCATCTAATCAAAAGACATGGATAATAGAAATAATAAGTCTAAGATAGCAAAAATAATAAAAGAAAATAGAGTTAGGACAATTACAACCCAAATGTAAATAACTAAAATGTAGCAAAATAGCAATAGAGTCAAATACATAGGCCTATCAATACATGTCATCTATAACAATCACAAGCCTATCTATCGCTCATCTCTCTCACTCAGTCGGAGTCCTCAGAATCATCATCATCATCATTGTCCCCCACTTCTTCAGATCCATCCCCAGCATCAGCATCATCATCCTCAGCATCGTCACTACCATCTCCAGAACCAACATAATCCTCATCATCATCGTCCTCAGAAGGTGTCTGAGGAGCGACATAACGCTGCCCTAGGCTCTGGGACATAAAATACTCCAGTCTGGCTGCATGGTAAGCCTGGGCTCGGGCATTCTTTTCAATCTGATCGCTCAAAAAGTTTTGCCTCTGAGCTACCAACCTCATTCGCTCATCCATAGTGTTCATCCAATTTTGCTGGTTAGTCATCATCGTCTGCTGATCAATCCTTAATGCCCTAGCCCAATCAGGCTCTCCCGGATACTGCTGATGTGACTGCTGTGACTGCTGTGGCTGAGCTCTGCCACGTCCCCTACCTCTGCCTCTACCACCTCGTGTACCCCGGGTGGACTGCGAAGGAGCCTCAGAATGCTCCTGGCTAGCATGTGAAGGTGCAGGTGGTGGTGACTGCCTGGGTAACTCCCTCGGAAGTATCATGGGCTTGCATCTGATGCCAGGCAGCTTGAAGTTCCTCTTCCCAAATGGAATAGGGGGCCTCATCCTCCAGTCTCTGTCAAACTGCCCCATATCCACTCCCGCCTGTGCACACAGCTGCCATATCAAGCTGGGAAACATAAGAGCTGATCTCTTAGACACCCCCGGTGTCTGTCTCAACTCTAGTGATATAAGCTCTCCCATGTTAACCGGGCTCCCCACCTTGATGCAGTATGGGACATACATATCCAAGGCAGTAGGTCCAGAGGTGTGAGTCGAAGGACTCAGTCTAGATCTGTAGAACATGAGCAGCTGATACATGGGTGCATCCATATCAGGCCCATGTAGCCTGCTCATGTCATCGTCACCATATGTGAGGACATCCTCCTGACCCTCAAACATCGACATCAAAACAAGCTTCTTGATCTCCTCCCTATCATCAGCCCTCATAACTGGCTCCCAAAAGTCTCGGCCGTAAGGCACATCCACTACTCCGAAAAATTGGTTGATGTGCTGAGGAGTGATGGGTACTCTAACCCCGAAAATCCAAGAATCCTCCTCCTCAGCATTGGCTAGAAACAGCCTAGTCAACTCCCACGAATATGATCCGGCTGGATGTCTGACGAATCTCTCCCAACCTCTGGATCTGATAGCATCGCGGAGTAGAGGGTGCTGCAAATCTCTGTCTGAAAATCCTCTATCGGCAATAATCCTCTTCTTGTGAAACCTCTTGTATAGCTCGTAGGCTCTAGCACTCCTAAACACAGTGGCATCAAATATGCCCGGGCTGACATAAAACAACTCAGGTACATAGGCTCTCGGATCTTGCTTTTTCGGTCCTCCCCTATCCTGCTGCTCCTCCTGCTCCTCCTGATCAACCTCCTCCTCATCTTCCTCTCCTCCTACAGCCTCAGGGACAGGCTCCTGTATGACTAGTGCTGCAGATCTCCCCCTCCTAGGTCGAGAGGAAGTGGAACTCGTAACAGGTGTCTTCCCCCGAGAGGCTCTAGAGGGGGCCTGTGAATGATCAGACGTCTCAGGCTGAATGGTCTGATCGGGCTGGTCAGGCTGATTGACCTCCTGATGGTCATCAGCTGGTACTATGGTCTGTCTAGAAGATGCACCACTCCTGGACTTGTTCCTCCTAAAATAGGAGAGGAGTCCCTTGGACTTGGAGGCACCACCTGATCCCTGAGGATGATCCATCTGTACCGAATTTTTAGTGCGGAGTCTGCGATTTTCAAAAATATGCTCATCAGGAATAGGAGTAGGAACGCTATTCGGTGACTGTGGATCATAAATCCCCATTCTCCCCTCGGGCATGGGTATATACCTAACCCGATTTCTTAGGGAGGTTTGGATGATTATACATTATTTCAGTACCTGGTTGTACAAAAACTCCGGGTTAGTATCATATATATGCATTGCCTCCCATCCTCACACTTAAGTTTAAACCAAAGGTTTAACTTAAGTGTTAAGCATAAAGCAAACATATACATCAACCTAGAATGTGGGATTTAAATAACTCAATGACCAAGATGTTGTAGTTTAAAAATTATAAATCCTAAACTTTGTTTAAACATAACATCCATTTTCTTTTAAAGTTTAAAATTCATGTTCAACATGTCTTTTTAATAAAAACTCCCTAGTTTATTAAATTTCCAGATTTAAAAACTAAAACAACCTAAGCTATCAAACTAATGCATTACAAATGGTTTAAATTAATATTTAAATCCATTTTAATTTATTTTTATGATAAATCAACCTATCTAAATTAACTAAATTACAAATAAGAGAGCTTTTATCAAAACATGGTTTGATTAACTCACATTATGAAAAACATGGAATTTTTGCCAAGAAAATAACTTTATATTTTTAATATAACTAAAATGACATATTCTAGTAATGTTTCATCCATTTAATTAAACACAAATATCATTTTAGTTAATTTAAAATAATTTCCAGATTTTTAAATTTTCAAAAATCCCAAGTTTTAATGTTAATCCAAAAATTTCATAATATGCAAGAATTACATATTCTACAACACTTGTTCATGTTCAAGTTAGAATTTAGACAATCAAAATCAAATTTTATCCCACATTCTACAAAAACCCAAAATTCAAGTAACAATACCAATACCAAAATTGATGCAATCCAAAGCACTAGAATATGATAATACTTGAATTAGGATAGTCATTCTTACCTAGATTGAAGGATTTGAACACTTTGAAGAGGAATCCCCAAAATTGGAAAACTAGGGTTCTTGAGCCCTAATTTGAGTAAACAAGCAAAAATTGGGGTTTTTGGAATGAGAATTGACAATGTAGATGAGAATTGATAGGAAGAAACAAGAATTGGAAGAATTCTTACCAAAGTGGCGCAAATGTGTCGCTTGGAAAGAAGAATGGCGCTCGGTCTTGAGAAAGAAAGGAGGAGGCTCGGTCGAATGGATGAAAAATGCGAAGAGGAGGTGAATTTTGGGGTAAAAATCACAATTTTGGACCCGGGTCAGGGTTCTGACCCGCGGGTCGATGCGCCAAAATGGCGCTTGGATGGTGTTTTAGGCGCCACTCAGTACAAGTGGCGCCTGAGAATTTTCTGAAAAATCCCAAGTCCGAAAATGGCGCATCCAATGGCGCTCCGGAGTGATTTTATGCGCCACAAAGAAGAAGTGGCGCATAACCTGACTTCAACTTTCTCCAAGTTTAAAAGTGGCGCAATTTTTGGCGCTCAAGAGCAGTTTTAGGCGCCACACAGTATATGTGGCGCATAAACTTACTCCAGATTTTTCCAAGGTTGAAAATGGCGCACAAAGTGGCGCCTGAGCTCGATTTTGGGCGCCACCAAGAAGGTGTGGCGCCTGAACTGAGCCTGTGACACTCGAATTTTAGCTCAAACTCAACCAAAATGATAGCCGATTCAATCCCTAAGGTTAGCAAGTCAGATTTAGCATATATAGGCTCCTCAAATCCTTTCGGATCATATTCTCCTCAATTAAATCAACTAGTCCATATAGATCCTCCTCCTTAACTCATCACCGAGTCAAAATACACATGTCAAACTCAATTCTCCAAGCACACAAACTTACATTCATTTCTCACATTTTGCTACTTGTTCTAATTCATAGGCAATGTCCTACTCAATTTATTGAACACATGCGAATAACATAGTATAAAATTTAAACAGCATAATTAAAATAAAAACACAACTTAAATTAAACAAGTGCAATAAAGAGGCTAAAAGCACATAAATAATAACATGCAAAATTATTTTTGTCTTTTTATGTCATTTTAAAATTTTTATTGGTTTTCATAATTATAATTAATAAAAACTAAACATAATTAAAATTGCAATGCAATTACTTCAATAAGCAGAATTAAGCAACCAAAGGCTTAACATTAATTTGTTCGATGAATTTTACCTAATCTCCAAAATAATGTTTAAGTCTTTGACCATTTACAGTGAATTCTCTTTCATCATCAGCTCTTAAAACTACTGCACCATTATCCAACACTTTAACAATCCTAAAAGGCCCTGACCATTTAGTCTTCAATTTACCAGGAAACACTTTAAATCTAGAATTAAACAAAAGCACTAATTGTCCAGCTTCAAACACCTTAGGCCTAAGCATTTTATCATGATAAAGCTTTGTTCTTTCTTTATAAATTAAAGCATTGTCATAAGCATGACGCCTCATTTCTTCTAATTCATTAAGATCTATCTTTCTTTTCTCTTGAGCTTCTTTAAATTCAAAATTTAATTTCTTCATAGCCCAAAGTGATTTAAACTCAAGTTCAAAAGGTAAGTGACAAGCTTTACCATAAACTAATTTAAAAGAAGTCATACCTATAGGTGTTTTAAAAGCTGTCCTATAAGCCCACAATGCTTCATCTAACTTAAAAGCCCAATCTTTTCTAGATTTTCCTACAGTGGCTTCCAAAATCTTTTTAATCTCACGATTAGTGACTTCTACCTGCCCATTGGCTTGAGGATGATAGGGTGTTGTTATCCTATGGTGAACATGAAATCTAGATAACAATTGATTAACAGTCCTATTAACAAAATGAGACCCACCATCACTAATGATCGCTTTAGGCACACCAAAACGAGTAAAAATTTGCTTTTTCAGAAATTTAATCACTTGTTTAGCATCATTTAAAGCACATGATTCAGCCTCTACCCATTTTGAAACATACTCAACAGCGACAAGAATATACAGTTTCCCATTAGATGGTGGAAATGGACCCATGAAATCAATTCCCCACAAATCAAACAACTCAACAGGCATAATTCCTTTTAATGGCATTTCATCCCTTTTAGTGATATTACCAGCCCTTTGACATACATCACATTTTAGCACAAATGATCTAGCATCACGATAAATATTAGGCCAATATAAACCACCTTCGAGTACCTTATGAGCTGTCCTATTCGGTCCAACATGTCCTCCTCCAAGTCCTTCGTGGCAAGCCTTTAATACTTTTTCAAAATCTTCATCAGGGATGCATCTCCTTACAATTTGATCTGAACAGAGTCTAAACAAATAAGGTTCATCCCAAATAAAATATTTAGCATCAGTTTTAAATTTTTGTTTCTGACTATGCCATTTTAAATGATCAGGAATTACACCACATGCTAAATAATTCACAAAATCAGCAAACCACGGATCAGATGAAGTGCTATTTATTAAATACAAATTTTCATCAGGAAATGCATCATTAATTAATCTTTCTTCCCCTTTTTCATGCTCCAATCTAGATAAGTGATCAGCTACAGGATTCTCATCTCCTTTTCTATCTCTAATTTCCAAGTCAAATTCCTGTAACAATAATACCCATCTAATTAACTGTGGTTTAGCATCTTTCTTTGCAAACAGATATTTAATAGCAGCATGATCAGTGTAAACTACAGTTTTTGAGCCTATCAGATATGGCCTAAACTTTTCACATGCATAAACAACAGATAAAAGCTCTTTTTCAGTGGTGGCATAATTTTTCTGTGCAGTATTTAAAGCCTGACTAGCATAATAAATAACATGAAGTTTCTTATCCTTTCGTTGACCCAATACTGCTCCAACAGCAAAGTCACTAGCATCGCTCATGATCTCGAATGGCAGACTCCAGTCAGGTGGCTGAATAATTGGTGCTGTCACCAATGCTTCCTTGATCCTATTGAACGCCTCAATACACTCATCAGTAAAATCAAACTCAACATCTTTACATAGCAGCTTAAACAGAGGTAATGCAATTTTTGAAAAATCTTTTATAAATCTTCGATAAAATCCAGCATGTCCCAGAAAACTTCTCAAAGTTTTTAGATTATTAGGAGGTGGAATTTTTGTAATCACTTCTACTTTAGCCCTATCAACTTCAATGCCATTTTTAGAAATCCTATGTCCTAAGACAATACCTTCATTAACCATAAAATGATATTTTTCCCAATTAAGAACTAAATTTGACTCTTCACATCTAATCAGAACTTTTTCCAGATTAACTAAACATTTCTCAAAATCAGACCCGAATACAGAAAAATCATCCATAAATACCTCAATGCATGTCTCAATTAAATCAGAAAATATAGACATCATGCATCTCTGAAATGTAGCTGGAGCATTACACAAACCAAATGGCATTCTCCTATATGCAAATGTACCGTAAGGACATGTAAATGTAGTTTTATCTTGATCCTCAGGTGCAATTGGAACTTGATTATAACCAGAATAGCCATCTAAAAAGCAATAAAACTCATGGCCAGCTAAACGTTCTAGCATTTGATCAATAAAAGGCAGTGGAAAATGATCTTTCCTAGTCTTATCATTCAATATTCTATAATCAATGCACACACGCCATCCAGTAGTAGGTCTAGTAGGTACTAATTCACCATTTTCATTTCTAATCACAGTCATACCTCCCTTTTTAGGCACTACTTGAACTGGACTCACCCACTGACTATCAGAAATAGGATAGATAATACCTGCATCGAGTAGTTTAATGACCTCTGATCTTACAGCTTCTTGTAGATGTGGATTCAATCTCCTCTGGGGCTGTCTCACTGGCTTGTCATCCTCCTCCATATAAATCCGATGTGTACACAATGCTGGACTCAGTCCCTTGATGTCAGCTATCGTCCAACCTATTGCTCTAACATGCTTACTCAACACTTGGGTTAATGCAGTTAATTGATCATCATTTAATTTATTACTTGCAATAATAGGTAAAGTATCATTCTTACCAAGAAAAACATACCTCAAGTGTGATGGCAGCTCTTTCAATGTCAATGTAGGTGGCTTTTCAACAGACGGGACTAACTTGGATTCTTCTATTGCACATGTTACTTGTACAGGTAATCCTCCCTCACACTTACTCTCAGCTAAGTCCTCACAACTCTCCACTAACTGCTCAAATTTCCTATAGGGATCATGCCTAGCAAAGAACTCTCTCTCAATCACCTCATCCTCCTGATAGATAGCTGTGACTCTATTACACGGGTAGGTGTCAGAACTAGCGTGTTGTGTTTTAGTTGTCTTAGAAATGTCAAACGACACTTGTTCATTACCTACTTTAAGTGTAATTTTACCATCATCCATGTCAACCATAGCCCTACCAGTTTGCAAAAATGGTCTACCTAAAATCAGAGGAATATCAATGTCTTTTTCCATATCAAGAACAACAAAGTCAACAGGAAAAATGAAGCTCTCTACTTGAACAGGAACATCTTCTACAATGCCTAAAGGAGTCCTAATAGATCTATCAGCAAGCTGTAACTGCATCCTAGTAGGCTTCACAACTCCTACTCCTAGTTCTCTAAAGACATGTAGAGGCATCAGATTGATACTAGACCCGAGATCACACAAGGCTTTATTGAATTCTTTAGTGCCAATAATGCACGGAATAGTATAACTCCCAGGATCTTTTTGTTTAATAGGTTGCCTTCTTTGTAAAATTGCACTGCATTCCCCTGTCAGTGTCACTTTCTCTTCATCATCAACACTCCTCTTTTTTGATAGAATTTCTTTTAAAAACTTAGCATACACAGGCATTTGTGCAATGGCATCAGCGAAAGGAATATCAATTCTTAAATTTTTAAAGACTTCTAAAAATTTAGCATAGTCTTTATCTTCCTTAGCCCTCTTAAGACGCTGTGGATATGGAATAGGTGGCTGATATGGCTTGACTGAGACAGCAGACTTTCCTTTACCCTTATCTTGTTCAACTCGAAGTTTCTCACTCTCCTTAGGCTCATCAGTGTTTTTATGCTGACTTTCTTTCTCTGTATCCTCATTTTGATCCTCTATAGCATCAGCTAAAATCTCTGGATCATCTAAGGTAGGGTAAGGATTGGGTAATTCCTTTTTGTTTCTTAAAGTAATTGCTTTACATTGCTCTTTTGGATTAGGATCAGGCATGCTTGGTAGTGTTCCTTGCTGTCTATTTGAAGTGTCCCTAGCAATTTGACCAACTTGCACTTCTAAGTTTCTCATTGAGGCTTGCATTTGCTGAATTGTTTGTTGTTGAGACACGATTGTGCTCATTAACTCTTTTAAATTGACCTCATCACTTACTTGATTTTGTTGCAGCTGTTGTTGAGGTTGAAAGTTCCTAGGCTGTTGGTTAGGGTAAAAAGGTTGATTCTGATTTCTGTTTTGATTATAGTTTTGGTTTTGATTTTGGTTTTGAAAATTCTAGTTTTGATTTGGATTTTGATTTGGGTAATTTTGATTTTGGTTTTGTGGATAAGGTTGACGGTTGTTTTGTGGATAGGTGTTTTGTTGAAATTGAGAATTCTGATTTGGATAGAAGTTTTGATTTTGAGGACGGTTTTGGTTGTAGTTTTGCTGCCTATTTCCCATGTAGTTCACATCTTCCACTTGCTCCTCAGTCCCCTCACACTGCATAGTCTCTTGAAGTCCTTGATCAAGCAAGTGACAAGCTGATGACTCGTGAGGTCCATGACAAATACCGCATCTCACAACTTTAGCTTGACCTTTCTTAAGAGTAGAAACTTCCCTCATCAAAGCATCTAACTTAGAATCTATAGCAACAGCCTTTTCTACCTCATAGATTCCCCATTTTGTTTTATTTCTAGCATTTTTCTTACCAGGAAATTTTTTCATATTAGAAATCTTTTTCTCTATGATTTCCTTAGCTCTAGAGGGTCCTATAGACAGAAACGAATCTCCAGCTGCCGCATCCAACAAGTTCCTCCAATGATCAATCAACCCATTGTAGAAGAAGTGCATCTGCTGCCAATCTTCAAAGCCATGATTCGGGCATCTCGCCAATAAAGTGTTATATCTATCCCATGCTTCAATAAAGTTTCACCCTCATCTTGCACAAATTCTTTGATTTTTCTTGTAATTCAATAACCTTGGATGGTGGGAAGAATTGTTCTAAGAAAGCTTCTAACATTTTATCCCACGTAGTGACATCCCTTAATTGAAGTGAGTTGTACCAAGTTTTAGCTTTATCTCTGAGCGAAAACGAGAACAATCTCAACTTAATTTCATCACTAGTAACACCATTTATTTTCACTGTGTCACAATAATCCAGAAAGTTCCTTATGTGTTCTACAACATCATTAGTAGGTGCTCTATTATATTGATTAGCTTGAACCATTGTGATTAGTGCAGGCTGAAGGGTAAAGCTTAAAGCATCTACATCAGGCCTAGGAGTTCTATTAAGCAGATTTCCACTAGTTCCTTGTAAGTGTTCTTCAATGGTCATTTCAGCTTGATCATCGTGCTCCAAATCACCATCGTTACCTCCATTATTACCCTGATTATCATTATTATTCGCTGCCATGTTTAACCTATATTGAACTGAGCAACTAATTGATTAGTTTGAATTGTTGAAACTCCAGTCGTTGGAGAATAGTCTTCTTCATCAGAGGATGAATTAATTAAAATTTTCAACTGAGCTGGTCTCCTACGTTTTCCTAATCTAATAGCTCTAAGAGTACGCTCAATTTCAGGATCATAAGCTATTTCTGCTTGTTTGCTTCGCACTGCAAATATTAAGTAAAATAAAATAAAATAAGTACAGTTAAATTAATATTTAACTTAATAGATTTAAATTAATAAACTAAAAACAATTAAAAATTCACAACAAATTCCCCGGCAACGGCACCAAAAACTTGATGGGTGATTTTCACTACTCATATTTTACCACAAGCGGATGGTTGTCATCAAGTAATAAAAACCGGTGAATACCGGGTCGAACCCAAGGGAATTCAGAATATTAATTCATTCTGGAGAAGTTTTAATTGTTCTTAAGTTCATTAATTATATTTAATATATTTAAAAAGATTTTGATTAATTCTAATGGTGATTTAATTAAAAATAGTGACATTAAATTTAAAATAAAGCAAATTAAAATTATATTTAATAAGGATGTAAATGGGAGATGCTTGTAATATTTTAAATATTGCCATCTTTATATAAAATAGAAATTGCATATTGATTTAGCATTTTCCAATGTCTAAAAAGATCAATTTCTTAGAATTAATTATTTTATAAAGATTAAAAATATTATAATCTGCTAATAATCAAACTATGCTTAAACAGATTTCATGGAAGTTGGTTAAATTATCTAACATTCTGCAATCATTATTCTAGGCTTAAATTTGAGTCTTTCCCAAGCTTACAAATTTTCTTATAGCAATTAATAGGCACTTTTCATTTCCCAAATCATTGTGCACATGCTAGAATCCATTTATAATGTAATTTATTCCCAATTCCGGTACTAAAATATGAATCCCGCTTTTTATCTCCCGATTTAGCAAAGCAGAATTTATAGAATTAGATTCTAACATTTAATTATGCAGAACAGTGTAAATAATTTAACAATTATGGTAAAATAATAGCAAATCATGGTAAACTGGATTTAATTAATAATATTAAATTGCAGATAGATTAGAATTAATGCCAGATTACTAAAAATAGTGAACACAGATTGACCGATCAATTAGATTTCTAGCAGATTAACATTTCAGATAACAGATTTGATGAAAACATGAATTCTCGATCAATTTGCAGGCATCTGACATGCAATCCTAATACAGAGTCTAATCTTATAACAGATTTATCCAGTTTAAGCGATCAGAAATATCAGATTCTTATTCCTAAACACAGAACATCGATCAAAAACATATTAATCAGAATTCCAGATTTCAGAATAATACATCGACATATTATATACTTCCATAAAAGATGAATTCGTACTTCAAAGTGATTCTGAACTCCCGTTCTAGAACACTTCTAACACGAACATTACAGAAATCCGTCTACAAATTAAGAACATGATAGCAGATTACATTTAGAGGCAAATTCAATTCATTACAAAGCAAGAAAAAGAAAGGCAACACCTATGATAGGAAGAACTCGATCAGAACAGCATCCTGGCCAATTCCTCCGGCTTGATTTTGTGTTTCCGGCCTTCTTCTCCCATTGTTAGATGATTTCAGAGTGTTTTCTGTCGAAATTGTGTGTCTGGTTGTGAAGAAATGAAGAAAAACGCCCCTTAAAACCGTGTTCGGGAGGTTAGAAAACTGCCCAACTGCGACGATGGCGCATAAAATGACGCTCGGAGAGGGTTTTAGGCGCCACCAAGGAGAACTGGCGCATACGCTGATTTTCCGAATTTTCCAAAACGGCGCAAAAAGTGGCGCTCCAAGGTGGTTTCAGGCGCCGCCAAGAAGAAGCGGTGCATTCTGACAATTTCCTAAAATTCAACCTCGGCGCAAAAAGTGGCGCTTAAATGGCTTTTTATGCGCCGCCAAGAAGAGCTGGCGCATCCTGAAGCTTTTTCCATCCGAAATTTTCCCAAGTGTTGAAGTGGCGCATAAAATGGCGCTGGAGAGCATTTTTATGCGCCGCCATGCCTATGTGGCGCATTCTGGAGCCTTCCAGTGTTGAAAATTCCGAATTTTGCATCCTTTGACCTCCGAACATCTTCTTTCTTCATTTTAATGCCTGAAACATCATTGCAATGTATTAGAATTGCCAAAGTCTTATTAAGAAGCATAAAACAAGGTAAATTGAACTCAAATAAGCTCAATTTAATCAGTCTTATTAATATTTACACATCACATGAAATGTACACTAAAAAGCAGTAAAATAGGGCCTCATGCATGCAATTTAGGTTCATTTTATCATAATTTAAACTTATTTAAATGTGGTTTCACAGGGTGCATCAGTGAGCAGCGGCAAACGTTGAAATGGATGGGAGACAAATTAATAAATGCTCACCTAACCTATTCAATTTAGGCGGACCACTTTTACAAATCTCCACCTTGGTTCGTCCCAAATTCCAATCATAATGTCTCCTTCGAGGTTCTCTCATCACGAAATTCGGCAGGACCTCCAAATGCGCTTTTCAGCGCCAACTTCAAACTCTTGAGACATTTATCAAGTTCAAACAATGTTCGAACTTGATACCTGTTACAGCCTTCGTCAACATATCTGCAGGATTCTCGGTGGTGTTGATCTTTTGTACCTTGACTCCACCTTCTTCAATTATTTCCCGCACAAAATGGTACCACACGTCGATATGCTTCGCTCTAGCATGATATACCTGGTTCTTTGCTAGATGAATGGCACTTTGACTGTCACAAAACACTGTTACATGTTTCTGACCAACTCCTAAGTCATCCAGCAATCCCTGTAACCAAATGGCTTTCTTAACAGCTTCTGTAATGGCCATGTATTCTGCCTCCGTTGTTGACAAAGCAACGGTTGACTGTAAGGTAGACTTCCAACTAACTGGTGCGTTTGCAAGAGTAAATACGTATCCAGTAGTTGATCGACGTTTATCCAGATCTCCTGCATAATCTGAGTCACAGTACCCAACTATATGTTGACCAGTAACATTAGTCTTCTCAAATATCAACCCAATATCTAAGGTTTTCAAGATATACCTTAGAATCCATTTCACAGCTTGCCAATGATCTTTACCAGGATCATGCATGTACCTGCTCACTACTCCAACTGCATGTGAAATGTCAGGCCTTGTACACACCATTGAATACATCAAGCTACCCACCGCATTTGAATAAGGAACCTTTGACATGTATTCTCGTTCCTCTTTCGTCTTTGGGCATTGTGAAGCACTAAGTTTGAAATGAGGAGCAAACGGTGTACTTACAGGTTTGGTTTTGTTCGTCATGCCAAACCGCTGCAATACTTTCTTCAGGTATTGCTTCTGAGTCAAACTCAGAGTGCCCCTCTTCCTGTCTCTCGTTATTTCCATACCGAGAATTTTCTTTGCTTCACCAAGATCCTTCATTTCAAACTCCTTGCTGAGTTGGGACTTCAACCTGTTTATCTCTTCTCTATGTTTCGAAGCAATTAACATGTCATCTACATATAGAAGAAGATAAATGAAGGATCCATCATGTTGCTTACGGAAATATACGCAATGATCAAAACTGCTCCTGGTGTACTTCTGGCCAATAATAAATTGATCAAATCGCTTATACCATTGCCTTGGTGATTGTTTCAATCCATAAAGCGATTTGTTCAACCAGCAAACCCAATCTTCTTTTCCAGCAACTTCAAATCCTTCTGGTTGGGTCATGTAGATTTCCTCCTCCAAATCACCATGTAAGAATGCCGTCTTGACATCCATTTGAACTAGTTCCAAATCAAGCTGCGCTACCAAGGCCAATAAAATACGAATAGAGGAATGTTTTACAACAGGAGAAAATACCTCATTGTAATCAACTCCCTCCTTTTGAGCATAGCCTTTCGCTACCAATCTTGCCTTGTAGCGAACGTCATTCTTTTCTGGAAATCCCTCTTTCTGAGCATAGACCCACTTGCAACCAATTGCCTTCTTTCCCTCTGGGAGTTTAGCTAGCTTCCACGTTTGATTTGCTTCAAGGGAATGCATTTCATCGTTCATGGCTTTCTTCCACTTTTCTTTTTCCGGACTAATTTTTGCATCAAGAAAAGTTTGTGGTATACCTTCTTCTATAACAGGAAGTGCATAGGCCAACATGCTTTCGAATCGAACAGGTCTCCGGGTTTCTCTTCTTGGCCTCCTAATTGCAATTGGTAAGTCTTGTTGCTCCTGAGGTTCTTGGGTTAAAACCTCACTTTCTCTGGGCTCTTCTTCGGTACTTGGACCATCGTCTTCTATTGGTTGACCATCTACCTCTCTGGTTGTAGATGTCTGAAACTCCACCTGTTGAGGATAATGCTCCACCTGCTGGGGAGTACTATCCGGCTGCTGCTTGGTTACATTCTTCAACATTATCGATTCGTTGAAGGTAACATCTCTGCTAAAGATCACCTTTTTCATCTCCGGGCACCATAGGCGATATCCTTTTACTCCATAAGATATCCCTACGAAAACAGCTTTTCTTGCCCTTGGATCCAGCTTTGATTCTTTCACGTGATAATATGCAGCGGAACCGAACACACGTAAAGAATCATAATCATTTGCTGGTTTGCCAAACCATGCCTCCAAAGGTGTCTTGCCTTTAAGTGCAGTTGATGGTAGTCGATTGATTAGATGGCTCGCATATGTCACCGCTTCAGCCCAGAACTGCTTGCCCAAATTTGCATTGGACAACATACACCGAACTTTCTCCAACAAGGTCCGGTTCATCCGTTCAGCCACCCCATTCTGTTGTGGCGTGTCCCGCACAGTGAAATGTCGGGAAATACCTTCCTTCTTGCACAAATCGAAAAAAGGGTCATTTCGATATTCTGTGCCGTTATCAGATCGAAGCACTTTAACCTTCCTCCCGGTCTGGTTCTCCATCATTTTCTTCCAAGCGAGGAATTTCCCGAATGCTTCATTTTTTGTTCGCATGGGATACACCCATACTCTCCGGGAAAAGTCATCAACAAACGTTACAAAATAGTGGTTTCCTCCCAGAGAAGCCGTCTTGGTAGGTCCCCACACATCTGAGTGAATGTAATCCATAATGCCTTTAGTGTTATGGATTGTTGTTCCGAACTTCACCCGCGTTTGCTTTCCCAGAACACACTGCTCGCAAAATTCAAGTTTGCAAGTCTTTGCACCTTTTAATAATCCTTGCTTCGCCAGAGTCTGCAAGGATTTTTCCCCAGCATGCCCAAGCCTCATATGCCATAGCTTGGTCATCTCCTCTTCATTGTTTGCTTCTGATACTGCTGCTGCAATGCCAATCACTGTATTGCCCTGGAAGTGGTATAAGTTATTTTTCCTTATACCTTTCATGACGACAAGTGCTCCCGAGATCACTTTCATAATCCTATTCTGAATGTTGATGGAGTGGCCTTTAGCTTCCAAGACTCCCATAGATATGAGATTCTTAGCAAATTTCGGTATATACCGAACTTCCGTCAGCACCTTGGTTGTTCCATCGTGGTTCTTCAGATATACTGAGCCAACTCCAGCTATCTGGCAATATCCGTTGTTGGCTAGGTAGACAACTCCACCGTCAACACTTTCAAAGTTGACAAACCACTCCTTCCTAGAACACATGTGGAATGAGCATCCCGAGTCTAGCAACCAGTCGTCAGTGCATGTCGTTACCGATGAGACACAAGCTAAAGAATACTCTATCTCATCACTACCAGCAATACAAGCCTCTGCTACCGCTTTTCCCTTTTTCTTTTGCAGCTTAGGACAATCTTTCTTCCAATGTCCTTTCTCATGACAAAAGATACATTCGTCTTTTGACACTCTGCCTCTTGATTGGGATCTACCTCTTCTATCCGGCTTGTACTTGTGGCTACGGCCTCGAACGGTATGGGCTTCACCAGTCGAACTCCTGTGTTCTAACTTATCCTTCTTTCTGATCTCGTTAGAATATAAGGCAGTGGTAACTTCTTTAAAGGAAATTGTTTCCTTTCCAGTTAGCATACTAACAATTATATACTCGTATTCATCAGGGAGCGAAGCTAACAGTATCAGCGCCTTGTCAACGTCATCTATCTTCTCGTCGAGATTCAATAAATCGGTGACCAAAGAATCGAATCTTGTTATGTGTTCATTCATTGTGGTACCGGGCAAATACTGGAATCGATACATCTTCGTCTTCATGTAGAGCTTGTTCTCCGTGCTCTTTTTCATGAATTTATCCTCCAGTTCTTTCCACAGTCTGTGCGCCATCGTCTCTCTCATAAGCGGATACTTCCGCTCCTTTGAGAGACATAGCCGAATTGTTCCACACGCAAGACGGTTGATCCTCGTCCAGTCTTTATCATCAACACCATCTGGTTTGGTTTCTTCAAGTGCCCCATCCAGCTCCTGCTGGTACAAGATGTCCAACACCTCGCACTGCCACATGCCAGAATTATTGGTACTGTCGAATTTTTCGACGTCAAATATGGCATTTGAAACCATCGTCCGTGATGACGATGTCACCAACGGCTTCGAATCTGAAGTTGACGTTTCATCGGACCTATCCGCCATTTCTGCTTCAAAATTTAATTAATAGCTCACGAACGGTAGCTCAACCGAGATGCGTTTCTGATGTGGAAGATCAGCTTAGCTGCGACCACAGAGCATACTATGCAACCAAGGCTCTGATACCAATTGTTGTGGAAATCGGGTTAGTTTCCACCAAAATTATACCCGAATAATAGAGCTATTAATTAAACAATAAAGAGAACACCAAGATTTAACGAGGTTCGGCACAAACTTGCCTACGTCCTCCGGGCCCCACCGAATTATTATTTCACTATGAGGGAGAAATATTACAAAAGGGTTTTGGAAATAATTTCCTGACAAACAAAACTCACTCGACGAGGGAGACTCACAAAAGCCTCAAACACTACACTCTCTCACAAGGAAGCAGTGCCTTGAATTTGGCTTTCTGCTTTTGGCTTTCTATTTGGGTGTTTCTGGCAAATGAAATGCCCAAGGTATTTATAGCCTTCAGTAACCAACTGTACCAGCAGAAAAATGAACAGAACCGAGACGATATTTGCACAGTATTGCACGTGAGCAGCGGCAAACGTTGAAATGGATGGGAGACAAATTAATAAATGCTCACCTAACCTATTCAATTTGGGCGGACCACTTTTACACATCTATATGCATATAATAAGTACGGGCCTCCTATGTGTAGAAACCGGGCTTAATAATTGCTAATTGGATGATGGACCCAATTAGTGAATAATTATATTATAAATGCGGTTGTCATCCCTAGGCTTGTATGCACAATCAGATTTTCCACTCCCTATCGTGTGAAAACGTCGCAGTAGAGAATGGTTCGTTTCAAGGAGGGTTTTGCTTACAAAGGTCTAGAAGATTTCAACATCGACATCAGCCCATGAATCTACTTTGCTAATGGATCCATGTATGACTATTTGTTTGTGTATTCAATAATTCAGCATGGTAATTCTTGGGGTTAAATTCATGAGTTTGTTACAAAAGTGGTATCAGAGCCATCCCGTGTTGGATTATTTGAATATTTTAAATACCGTGAGTATATATTTGTGGAATCGATGGGATATTGCAGTCAATGGGTCGATGGTTTTGAAATTGATACATCCGGTTGCCTATCAGGATTTAGGGCTTCCGATGAAATTATTATTGTGCCGCATCTCTATTCATTTTAATGTGGTCTGGCACCCATTAATCTTATATGGTCTCATTGGGATACGGATTTGTAGTGCTTTTATAGGGGTATTTCACAGTTATTGAATATGTATTTCAAAATGACATCTGTGTCGGTGGTTTTAATTGATTTGTGGGATTAGTTTTGTTACTGTGTAAAAGGGATTCCCACAGTGATTTGTGGTATTAATTTTGGTTGACTGTACACTATGGCTTTCTCTGTAATACCCCGAGAGAATGTGTGAAAGAATAGTTTAAAAGCATTGAAAAATCTACTCATGTCAACCAGATGCACCTTTCTTTTCTGGTGACCATCCCATAAGAACTCCACAGTTAAGCGTGCTTGCTGTGGAGTAGTCTTAAGGATGGGTGACCTCCTGGAAAGTCTCCCAGGGTGTGCGCGAGTGAGGCCAAAGCGCACTGGAAAGAGTTCTGTTGACCTATGGGGCCAGACTTCAATCCCAAAAGAAGCTCGAAGGCACCCCCGGCTCCATAGCAGGCAGGGGTGTTACAGAATGGTATTAGAGACAACCTGCGACCGCGCGCTGTGCTGGGAGTACCAGTCAGGCGTCTAGCGGGGCAAAGATCCTGAGGGATTTTGATTAGGCGATCGAGGCGCAACGAGGACGTTGCGTTCTCAAGTGGTGGAAATTGTAATACCCCGAGAGAATGTGTGAAGAATAACTTAAAATGATTGAAAAATCTACTTAATATATTTGATAGATTAATTGAAGTCGTAAGTCACCAAAGTGGCCTCTAATATGTTAATTAATTTCTTTAATATATTAAAAGGTTAAGTGTACAAATATTAAATTGTTGATTGGCCCAAAGGAAAATTAGCGATTAAGTTATGTACATACGGGTTACAATAAATATGGTGATGATAATTTGGCTTTTCGTGTGAATAAAATTTTGTCCAAAGACACAATTATTGTTTGGCACACATTTTTATCGTCAATATTTAATTGTTTCAACAAGTTTATCACTTGCAAGTGAATAGTTTGTCAAAAGACAAATATTGATGTTGTACTGATTACTTGTGATGGGATATATATTATTTTAAATTCACATATGGTTTTATTCCGATGCTTGCATACGTTCTTTGTTTATGAATTCAGTTTTAAGTTCTCATCAAATATTACTGCCAACATTAACTCCATCCCCATGGTGAGTGGCACGAATTTTAAATCCGGGAAAGAGAATGTTGAGATTGTTCTTGGGATTATGGATCTCGACTATGCGATAAGGTAAGACTTTTCCCCCACCCATTACATATACGAGTTCCTCTAATCAAAAGAGGAATTTCGAAAGGTGGGAGAAGTCAAATCGCATGGCCGTGATGATTATGATACGTGCCATCCCAGAAGCTTTTCGAGGCTCTATATCTGAGAAGTTGACTGCTAAAGAATTCCTCCAACATATTGAGAAAAAATGTTTGTTGGAAGTGAAAAGGGCGAAATCAGTACACTTCTATCAAACCTTGTCTCGAAAAGGTATTCAGGGAGAGGGAACATAAGGGAGTACATCATGGAGATGTCTCATCTTGCTTCAAAATTAAAAGCCTTCAAGCTTGATATATCCGAGGCTTTGTTGGTGCATTTGGTACTCATATCTCTTTCTGCACAGTACAACCAATTCAAGGTGAGCTACAATTGTCAAAAAGAGACTTGGTCTCTAAATGAGCTCATCTCTAACTGTGTGCAAGAAGAGGAAAGGTTGAAGCAAGATATGACAGAAAGTGCTTATTTTGCTAGTACTTCAAAGAATAAAGGAAAGCGAAAGCTTGATCCTAAAGAGGTTGCATACACATCAACAAAGAAACAACAAGATGAGCCTGATATGGATACTTGTTTCTTCTGTAAAGCTAAGGGACATGTGAAAAGGCACTGTACCAATTATCATGTTTGGCGTGCCAAGAAAGGTACTTTTCTTAATTTGCTTTGTTATGAGGTTAATTAAATTTCAGTTAATAGACACACGTGATGGATAGATTATGGTGCAACAACTCACATCAGTGTGTCTATACAGGATTGCCGAATACCAAATGATGTTGAAAGATATATCAATATGGGTGATGGCAAGAAAGTTGAAGTTGAAATTATTGGCAAATATAAATTATTATTCAATAATGGTTGTTATTTAGATTTAGATGAGACTTTCATTGTACCATCTTCCAGATGGAATTTGATTTTTAATTTTTGTTTTGGACAAATTTGCATATCATTGTCCTTTTATAAATAAAGTTTTAGGTCTCTTTAAATTTAAAATTGGTTGGCACCAGTACTTTACTTTAATTTACTTAATATAATTGTTTCATATCATGAATCATTTCAGTTAAGTAATTGAGGCATTTAAAGAAAATTAACCAAAATCATCAAATTGGTTAGATCTGATCGTGGTGGTGACTACTACGGTAAGTATGATGGTTAAGGTGAACAAAGCCAAGGTTCATTTGTTAAATTTCTAGAGGAAAGTGGTATTGTCCCACAGTACACTATGCCCGGTTCATCAAGCATGAATAGTGTTACTGAGAGATAAAATCGAGCACTTAAAGATATGATGAGGAGTATGATTAGTCATTTCACCTTACCTGTAATTCTCTAGGGTGAAGCACTAAAGACTGCAACTATTTTGTTGAGTACTCAGAGAGATCAATGGGGTATAAGTTTTATGATTCGACTACCAGATCTACTTTGAGAAAATAAATGTCTGATTCTTTGATAATATTGAGTTTGCAAGGGGAGATAATGATAAAGACATTATCTTGGAGAGAAATATATAAATATTCCCAAAGTTGCAATTGACATTGGTCAAGAGGCAAGATTAGAACAAAGACAATGAATAAACTCCAAATATAGAAGAACAAACTCAATTACCTCAAAGAACCAGTGTCATTAACTAGATCCAAATAGTTGAGATGTTAGACAGGCATTTACAAAGAACGAAAGATTTCGTGCTCAATTAGAGAGAAACGGGTCAGCTTGAGATCATTAAGTATATCGATTCAGATTTTGCTGTGTTCCAAAGGTAGCATGAAATCAACTGCAGGTTGCATTCATCTACTTGCCAGAAGGACTATTTCTAAAAGAGTGTGAAGCAGACTCTTATAGCTACCTCAATCTTGGCAGTAGAATTTGTGGCAAACTATAAGGCACTCAAACGATATATGTGGCTGCGAAACTTTGTTATATGTTTATGAATTGTGGATGGCATGGAGATGTCACATTTCTTGTTTTATGACAATAAGTTAGCAGTTTCATACTATAACAACTGTAATACCCGAGAATTTTCCAACATAAAATAAATACAATAAATAAAATAAATACAATAAATAAATAAATTCAACAAATAAATAAATAAAGGTAAGGAAATGAGAAATGAAGTTTAACTTAAAAAGGAATTAAAGGAATTTAATTAAATAAAATGAATTAAATAAAGATAAATAAATTGTTACACGTGTACCCGACACCAATGGACTCGAAAACTCGAGTCCAAACATAAATTTAGATCCGAGGGAAATGACGATACGGAATAGGAACCCGAAGATGGCCCAGAAATGGGAATCCGGGAGCATAGAAGGATAGAAGTCCGAAAGAGAGGAGGAAAGGCACGACGGATCGCACGACCCGCCCGGACCGAAGTCCAGGCGGCAGCCGCGCGGTCAATAGGCAAACGGCGCGCCACGGCCGCGCCAGCGAGCAGATTCACCGGTTGCGAGATTCACTCGCCCGAATCCGGATTTTCCGACTTCGGTTGAACACCTTTCGGCTCAAGACTCACCAAGGCCGACCTTGGACGTCCCTAGGTCATGTCTACCTATAAATAACCCCTCTTGAAAGCCCCGAACACTTTTCAAAACATCCATACTCTCTATACGTTCGAAAACCCTAATTCCGGAGTCGTCGGAGGCACGAAACCAAGGCGAGGACTGTCGTGGACGCGTTCAGAAGATCTCTAACGTCGTGGTAAGTTCCGATCCGATCCTTGTTGCATATACGATTCGAAAAACGAATCCTAACCTTCTTCTTTTTCTTCTCTACACCCCGAATCGGATCTAGAACGAAGAACCCGACGAACGGAGAAGATAAACAGTGGACTGGAAGCCACGCCTCCGAAATCGACGTTCCCGGACGACTGGAAATCTGTAAGTTGACACTTACATGGTTTTGGGAGTAATTAAAACACTTAAATCTAAAAGCTTAATCAAGACTTTCGAAAATCTGTCAACATGTGATTTCTACCGGCGCAGCGATTTTGTACAATTTTTCCAAACCCTTAAAGGTCTTCAAATGAGAAAACTTAAAAGGCAAAAAACATTCCTAAGGCTTAGATCTACCTCCTGTAAAATTTTCAGAATTTTTCGTGATGATTTGGTATATGAAATCAACCCGAAACCGAACTGCTAAGATTTGAATCTTGAATTTCTTGACAGAACTTAGGTCTGAACTTGATGACGTTTTTGACTAGGGTTCTGGGCCGATTTAGATCTTTAGCCGAACATAAAAGTTGTAGACAAATGTCTTAAAAAGGTCTCTGTAAAATTTCGTTAAGTTTGGAGTTGATTTGCTATGGTAGATCTTGAAAATGTTGAACTGCTGTAAGATAAATTCGGACAGATTAATGTTTCTACGAAAACCGATGTTTTTGACCTGTTTCGGTATCTCGGATTGAAAAAGTTAAAACACGAAAGTTGTTCATCTCGGTGTTTCCGAGTCGGTGATAAATGTTCAGAATTTTTGGACGTAAATCTGATTTTAAATTAATTTTAGAGTAAACAGCGGTTTACCGGAGTCAAATCTTGAAATCTTGTTGAAACTATGGAATTAGCCTTTAGGGTTGAAACGACTCGAAATATCTTCTTAATAAATTTAATGAAATCAGAATTTTTGAAATAAATCCCCTTACAAACTTGATAAATTAAAATTAGGGGTGAGTGCTCTGCAGGGTGCCCCCTAACTGCCTCACTTCGTGCCTTTATGGACGATGGTGACCCCGCGCGAAAATTGAGATATGATATTGCCAAAACGGCATGAGATATATGGCCTACACTCTCGTGAATATCCATATGGGTTTCCCGAGGCTCCGGAGTGGTATTGGGTATGGCGGATACGACTGCGGCCGCCGGTTTCCGGCTAAACTTGTCGTGATCGCGATGCAATCGTGAAACACTTGAAATTACTAAATCGGGGATGTAATGGGGAATTTAAATTAAATTGGATTATTTATCGTTGTCGTTTAAATTGTTAAATGCTTTGTTAAATTAATTATGACTTTCATTTTAAATTGTGCTAAATGTATTATTGACTAGTGCCATGAAATATTATGCAAATTGGTTAGATAATTAAGTTGAATTATTTATGGCTTATTATCATGTTTTTATGTAAATATTAAATTAGTGGCTTTTAAACCCTACGATCATGCATGTGTTAACTTACTCACCAAGTTGTGCTGACCAAACCGTTTATTTTTCCTTTTCCTTACAGAGTATGTGGAACAAACATGAGCACGTTCATGCATGGGGGAATTATATTTTGCGAAACTTTATTTTTAAATTCTTACATTAGACTATAGAATAAACGGGTCTTTTTAAGCCGTGTTTTGACCATGTCGGTCTTATTTACATTTTCGCTGCAATATTATACTTAAATATTATTTCCGCTGCATTATGATATTATTATTTTCGAATTTATATTGTATGGGCTGTTTGCAAATGTTTTAAATATTTTAAATACTGAAATACCTAGCATTGCATCTCTTTAGTAAGCCGGAGAAACCGTGTCTTACTAGGGAGGTGTGGCGGTGACATCCCGACCTGGGTGACCAAATATCGGGGTGTTACAACAACAGTGGGAGTTTGGTAAAGTCAAAGGTTATTGACATCAAGTCCCTAGTTGTGAAGGAAAGAATTCAGAGTGGTAATTTGACTATTGAACATATTGGTACAACTTCCATGATTGCGGATCTGCTTACCAAAGGGGTACCACCTAAGGTTTATCATGAGCATGTTGCTCAGATGGGTGTGGGACCTAGGGGTGGATCGGTACGGCATAGCGAAACTTTTCACTCATTCTGTTACCGTATCGTAAATATCGGTATAAGAAAAATAAATACCATTACCATACCATAAATTCGGTATACCAATATTTGGTATATCGAAACATTCGGCATAAAAGTTCGGTATTATCGAAATGCCAATATAAATTTTTTTATGAAAAATGAACGAAAATTTTCTTATAATAGTTTCAACTTAAGTGAAATAAAAATAATTTCCAAAATAATGTAATTCACATAAAAAAAACATTAATAGGGTTTTAAATAAATTTTAGAGGTCATTCATAATCTCTTCTAGCATAAATAAAATCAACCAAGTATAGTGACCGTGAGGACTGAAGAGTTGAAAGAAGAATAGAATTGAAAATTTTGAATTAGGGTTGGCTAACAAATAAAAATTTAATTTTAGGTTTTTTGAAATTGGGATTGGCTTTAACTAGAAATTTTTTTGGGTTTAATAATAAATATGTAATGTAATATATTTTTTATTTTAAAAATATATAATTATATATTTTATAATATATATCGGTATTTCGGTATTTTCGGTATACCGGATATCTTATATTTTGATACCGATACCATACTGTAGGTGCAAAAAATGCGTAGACAGAAACTGCAAAATACTTTTATTAATTTCACAAGAAATGTCTACAATTACAGAGAATTTCAATGAATTTAAAAGAAATATGTGAAGATCAAACGATATGAGTGTTCGACTTCTGATACTCCTTTGATTCCTCCAACCTTGAAGACGTCGAGATGCTTTTGTGCTTCTTCTTCGGCTTCTTGGAATTTCTGCAGCGTTTTGTTGCTGTAGATCTCAAGTGTTTGAGTCTTGAGAGTGTGTGTCTGGAAGTGAAGTCGTAGTCCTTTTCAATATGTGACAGGGTGCCTCTATTTATAGAGGGAAAACCCTAGGGTTTGTGGATGATGGACCAATCGATGGGCCGGTCCAATCCACGTTTCTTTCGGGTCATCAAGCATGTGGGCCTTTCATCTGGGCTTGTTCACATTGACTGATTTCCATGGACTGGCCTGCTTCAAGTGTCAGTGTCCATTGGATCATAGGCTTGTGGGTCTTGTACTTGGACTTGTCCACATTGGCCCAATAAATATTAATAATTATTTCAAGCATTTAATTTATTTAAAATGCCTAGAAAATAATTAATATTTAAATTTACACGTGTCGCATTTTTAATGGCGAATAAATTTCACGTGTTTACAGATGCCCCCTCGAGACTTGTTTAGGGCGAAATAAAATATTTGAGACGTAAACGAGTCTCGAAGTATTTGTTGCATGCCTACCCAATTTTGTTTGGGCTCATGAAAATCTTTTTTTTTCTTGTGGGCCAATTTTTTTCCTCCCCTTTTTTGTTTGGCCCGTTTCTCCTTTATATTTTTTCCTGGGCTTCGTTTGCTATTTTGTCTTTGAGGGCCCGTTTTGGATGTCCCAACATTTTCCAATAGATTATATTTGCCTAGATAATTCCCAAGCTTACGATCATTGAAATAATCTGCATCTGATTGGAATGAATCTGCTGTATCTCGGATTAGGATTTTTGAACCTCATTGTGTATATTTAACTTGATTGAGTGAATCGAGTTAAATCTTAGATTTTTGAATCTTCAAGCTTGAGTGAATCTGTTGACTGAATCTATTATTATATCCTTGAATCTGCATCTCATTGAATGAATCTGCATCCGATTTTTGAATCTGTTGTATCTCATTGGCATGAATCTGTTGTATCATTGATATTTGCTTTGATGACTTCCAAATCCATATTCAGCTCCAACTAGATTTATTTTCTTTAAATCTTCAAACCCATGAGAAAGATTATATCTTGGGTAAATTTCCACATATCTTATCTAACTGGATTCATTTTGGCTTCTATAAATTACCCCTCATTAAGAAGCAATTGGTTTGATTTTCACACCCAATCTGCAAGCCATAAAATCCAAACAAGCATTCCAAGCAGGTACGCACCAAATTAATTAATTCATGCCCTTGACATTCTATTTCTTCCCCGTTTCATCTCTGCTTGCCCCCTTTTTTTTCTTCTTTTTTTTTGTTGCATTTTTTTTTGTTGTTTCTGTGCACTTCTTTATTTTTTGCTTCTTGTGTTTTCCTATTTGCGTTTTTTTTTCCTCTTTTCTTGCCACTGTTTCTCTTCTTTTTTTGTTTCTGCATTCTTGTTTCTTTGTTTTCCTTGTTTTTTTTTTTTTTTTTTTGTCAACTCCATAACAGTGAAGCAAACCACAACCAAACCCACATCGTTCAACTCAGATTCTGCTCCAATTAATTCAAATGAGAGTCGGGTACCTGGTTGTCGTCATGGTAGACGGGATGTTTGGTCACACGGCGCTGCCGTTGGCCTCTACCCTAACCTACCCGCCATCAAGAAGCCTTTGACAACGGCGGTGTTTGGCGACGGCGCTGCCGTTCGCCTCATCCGTTGTTTGTTCATAAGGCCGGCCGCTCGTCCGAAGCCACGCTGCCGCTCATCCGAAGTCGCGCCGCTGCTGTTCATTCGTTCAGACGCTGCCGTGCCGGAGAGGGAGAGAGAGCCATGGCCGGAGAAAGAGAGAGGAGTTCTTGAACGCATGTGTTGAGAGATTTTTAGACCGTTGCGGGTTCAAATAAACGTTGAGGGTGTCCGCTTCAATCCTAGCCGTATTTTGGAGAGAAAGACTCGGACGAAATCTGATTCACATTACCTCGATTTTCCTTATCAGAAACCGAATCGAATGACGCTTTTGGATTCTCGAAAACCGACGTCAGCGAACCCCACGATTGCTTGTTTGCTGTCAGATCCTCCGATACTTCCCCATTGTCGAACGCGGCATTATCCCAAATCTGAACATCTGCAGACGAATCCGCAACTGCTTGAGGAAATTGAACACTCATGTTTTTGAAAAGAAGGAAAATACTAGATTCAATCGAAGAGGACGATGCGATTCTGTTTATATTTTTCTTGTGGAGAGAGGATCGACGGAGGGAGCCCCGCGCCGCCGCTGCTGTTGCTGCCTTCACTGCTCGACGCCGCCGCTGTCGCCGGAGCTGCTTCGCACAAGGGGGAAGGGATGGGGCGCCGCTGGTTTCGCCGGGTGCTGCCGCCGTCGCCCGCTGTCGTTCGCCCCGCCGCTGGAGCCTCGCGCCGCCGCTGCTGGTCGCTGCTCGCCTGGAGTCGTTGCCCGATGGAGCTTCACGTCACCGCCGCCACTGTTGTCCGTCGTTCGCGCCGCCGCCGTCGGAGACCGAGGAGTCGTGGGGGAGGAGCCGCGCTGCCCCCTGCTGTTCGTGCCGCCCGCCGGAGGAAGAGGGAGTTGCCGCCTTCGTCGCCGTTCGCCGCTGCCCGGCTTGAGAGGGAGATGAAAGCTGCAAGATTTTTTTTCTTTGAAGAGGGGTTGCTCGATTTGGCCTTTTGGGAAGGAAGAAGAATCAAATTCTTCTCTATTCAACTTTAGCCCCAAGCTTTCCAAACCCTAGAGTTCTAATCCCCAATATTTTGGTAATTAGATTTTGCCCCCTAGGTCTTCTAAATCTTAGGATTTAACCCTTAGTGTTTAGACAATTCCAAGATTAGACCTCTAGATTTTTGGAAGACCAAGTTTTAATCCCAACATAGTTGGTATTTGAGAATAGGTCCCAAAAATATTTAATTTTAAGTCCACAATTTAGTAATGAACTTAAAACTAATTTTGAACAATATTTACCACGTATTTTTGTTTTTTATATACATGTAAATATTTACCTTTTGTAGTGCCCAAAACATTTGATTTCGTGGAAATTTAACTCTAGGTCCAAACATTTAAAATGAACCTAAAATTAATTCCCAAAATTGACATGCAATTTTCTT
Organism: Hygrophila difformis; assembly: GCA_030278955.1. Taxonomy (NCBI): domain Eukaryota; kingdom Viridiplantae; phylum Streptophyta; class Magnoliopsida; order Lamiales; family Acanthaceae; genus Hygrophila; species Hygrophila difformis. Next base: position 34,525,601 of record JAOANR010000013.1, on the reverse strand, counting down.
TATTTATTTATTGCATTCATCTTGCAATATATTTTTTTTCCATGTCATTTAAAAATAACATTATCTTGCAAATGTATTTTTTTTCTTTTCTTTCTTTCTTTTTTTTTTTTCGCCTTTTCCTTTTCGTGGAAATAACCCCATTTTCTTGGAAGATAACCAATTTTCCTGATTTTTTTGTTTTGCAGTGGCGTCATGGCTAAACAATTTATCCGGAGTGACGGGAATCATCTTATAGTTGGTCGTGATAAGGATGCCCAGACTCGTATCCTTATCGACACTCCAGTGATACCACCTCGTTCAAGGGTTAATGTTGAACACCCGGAGCATTGGACTCGCAGGTCTGTATGGAAAATTGTGCGAGCGGATGGATCAGAAGGCGAGGAGACTGCCCTCTCACTTCGATCTACTCTTCACAGATTGGGTAGCCGTGAGCTCGAGCCATTTCACCCGAACGTGGTCCCGGATCTTAGCGCTGATGCCAATTTCCCAGACTCTATGTTCGGCATGTTTTGTTTCTGCCCGGGCTATTGGGAGTGGACTGAGCATGTGCTCTGGCACCACAAGCAGCAGTTGAGGCGTGCACATATCTATGACGGTGTACAGGCTTCACTCTTCACATATTACTGCAGCAAAGGAGTACTTCGCGCATTTCTTGAACGGTGGCGTCCGAGCACGAACACCTTATGTACTCCTATTGGTGAGCTTTCACCTTCGTTGTGGGATCTCCATGAGCTGGTTAGGCTTCCCCTACAGGGTGAGTTTTATGACGAAGCTGTACCGAGTGACAAGACTTTGAGCTATGGGAACGACCAAACCCCAGTTAGCTGCAAGTACGGTCCAATTATCATTTCGGTCTCTCTTCTTTATTTTTATTTTGTTTCCGTCTTCCTTCCTCTTTTTTTTTTTTTGACTAATTTTCCTTTGCTTGCAGATATCTGTTTTTGGCATACCACTCGATCTGCAAGAAGGATAAGGCGGTCTCCATTGCGGCGTGGGTGGAGTTTTGGTTCGGGAAAGGCAGGAAATATTCTAGCCCGACACTTCAGCCTCAAAAGAAGAGGGCGAGGGCACCTAAGGAGCCGTCCATCCCAAGTGGGACTATAAACAGAACGCAACTGCAAGAGCCCGTTAGTGGCAATATGGATTTTCTAGGCGTGGATGTTGCTTACCGTGATGAGCTCTATCTAGCAGCATTTATTTCTGCTTGGATTTGTGGATTTGCGCTTCCCCATGGCCGTGTAGGCATGATTCGACCATCTGTCTTTCGAGTTGCCAGCCGCATGGCGCGTGGCACACAGTTTTCCTTGGCTATCCCCGTGTTGGCGAGCATATACCGAGGCTTGAGGATGATATGCACGTCCACTGACTTGAAGCAGTGCAATGCGGTTTTTCCTCTTCACTTTGTTTATCCGTGGCTCGCGGGACACTTTCCGACCCATGATTGGATGGAGGTTGCGGGGAACCCGCCCATGGTGGGGTTTTCGGGTGTAGATGCCTTTAGACGTATCAGTTATACTGCCGCCCAGAGATTGTTTACCAACATCTCATCTTCTTCTTTACTGTGCTTTCGGTTCACCACTGCGACGGCTCCTTTTACTTTTCATGATAATGAGTTTCTTATCAATTCCTCTAGAAGGGATCTTCTCATTTGTGTACGTTCGGCTTACTTGACGTTTAGATGCGGTTCTTCTTGCATTGTTGAGGCATACAGTCCACACCGTTTCAGCCGGAGATTCGGGTTTTGTCAGCACATCCCGGGGCCATTGAAGGAAGAGATCCTTTCTGGAGATCCGAGTGAGTTATACCGGTTATGGTTGGTGAGCACCCAATTTCTCACGAAGGCATCGCTTACGTATCCTGGTGTATCGGGTTCCATTCTTTCGACAAGCCGTGATTATGCCAGGTGGTGGTCCCGCTGTCATGATCCGCCTAGCAACAATTCGAACTCCGCCGTCCGTGTTAGCAACGATGAAGCACTATCGCCCAACTTTGCCCTAAACGTAGTGCGTTCGCCGGCGCAACCTATGTTGAAAAACAAAGAAGTAATTTCCGCTTTATCTTTTTCTGATGAAGGGAGGGATGAGGTTTTTAACTTAGACCATCTTAGTATCCCTTCATGCATTTTTGAGGAAGAAGCACCTTTAACAGGACTTTTAAATGAAAGTTTTGATGTCTTTGTTCTATCCCTTGATTTTGTCTTTCTTTGGTTTCTTCGCTTGTATTTATGCTTTCCTTGTTTCCTTTCAGGTTGTGGGCTTGGGCAGTACATCGGCGCCCGATGATGGTGATGATGATGATGCAGGAAGCAGTGCCAGTGTTCCTATACCCTTGACACGTGCCCCGCGCGTTCCCCGAGCAGATGTAGTGCCATCACCCGCCCTTCCTTTAGCGTTGGCCGATCCTATTGTCCATTCAGCATCTCCGGAAGTGCGTCCCTTGGAGAAGGCTACTCCTGCAGCAACTATTATTACCCCTGATGAAATGAAGAGGCGAGCAAGCTGGAAGGTAATGGACTATTTTTGGGAGATAGTGAGAGACATAATTAAGGAGGCGCCTTTGGAGAAGCTTGCGAGGGTCGAGCTGCAGCGGATGAGTTTCTTGGCTCCATGAGGAATTGCAAGCAGGACACCTCTCGGCTGGAGTTATCATTGCACCGTTTCTTCGATGGAGCTGAGATGCTTCTGGATTTGCGTACGAGGGTGGAGTCGCAAGAGTCGTTGCAACTAGCCGAAGCGGAGCTGGCCAAGAGAGAGAGTGAGTTGCAAGCCAAGACGGAAGAAGTTAAAGTGTTGGGCGCCAAATTAGAAGAGTTGAAGAAACAAATGGCCGAAATGGAGTCATCTCTTCAGCGAGCTACAGGAGAGGAGCAAGTTCTTAGCGAGGCTCGTGCATCTCAAGAGGCGGTTGTTTTGAAGATCAAGAATTCCCCAGGCCCATCCGCCGAAGATTCCGCCAACTTGAAGATGATGGAAACGGCTTTTAAGAGGTCCCGAGAGGAGTTGCTACATCTACAACCTTACTAGCTTCATCATTCTTTTGTTCTTTATTCTTTGTTTTTCGTATTCTTCATTGCTTAGTTCACATGGAATTTGTATCTTGATCCCCTAGTGAAATAAAGCTCTCATTTCTTCATTATTTACATCATGGATGCACTTGCAAGCCCCGATGCAAAACTTTACACCATCCTTCACTCTTCTTCCTTTGCAAGTAATGGATTAAATTTAGTCAACCCATTTACTTAGCTTTTTTTTGCAAGTAACGGATTAAATTTAATCAACCCATTTACTTAATTTTTTGCAAGTAATGGATTGAATTTAATCAACCCATTTACTTAATTTTTTGCAAGTAATGGATTAAATTTAATCAACCCATTTACTTAATTTTTTGCAAGTAACGGATTAAATTTAATCAACCCATTTACTTAATTTTTTGCAAGTAATGGATTAAATTTAATCAACCCATTTACTTAATTTTTTGCAAGTAACGGATTAAATTTAATCAACCCATTTACTTAATTTTTTGCAAGTAATGGATTAAATTTAATCAACCCATTTACTTAATTTTTTTGCAAGTAATGGATTAAATTTAATCAACCCATTTACTTAATTGATTGCAAGTAATGGATTAAATTTAACCCAACTACATTTTTTCCATCAAGTAGTGAACCAACATAATTAATCCAATTACTTGATTGATTTTTTTTTTTGTTTATGACTGAACTTAGAAAAACGATTTCCAAGTTGCCTACGTACCCTGTGAAGGGATCAAGTCATTACGTAGTTCAAAACAAATTGAATTTGTTTATTTTGAGCCGTACACAGTTTATACTCTTGCGGGCCAGGAGTATTACATTTTTTTGCATTTTTTTTTTGTGTGACGTGCAGTTTAGGCTCGTGCGTCAAGGAGCATTTTCCTTGTCCATTCTTCAAGCGTAGAACTTCTTCAAGAACCGCCCATTTATCGGTCCGATGCTCACTCCATCGTTATCAATCATCATGTAGGCCCCGTTTGTGAAGACTTCCGTGATGACGTATGGTCCATCCCATTTGGAGGTGAACTTGTTCCCACTGCGGTAGTTGATGACAATGGGTCTCCGGATGGCGAGGACGAGATCCCCAACTTGGAACGAGCGTGCCTTGACTTTCTTGTTGTAGAACTTGGAGAGGCGGGCTTGGTAGCATTCCAACCTTTGTTGTGCTTCGAGCCTTCTTTCATCAAGGGCTTCCAATTCTTCCAAACGCAGTCGGGTGTTGTCTTCTTCAGTGAGTCCTTCTTGGATGGCGACTCTTAACGACGGGATTTGCGTTTCCAGCGGCAGCACGGCTTCCACTCCATAGACCAACGAGTATGGCGTTGCCTTGGTGGGTGTGCGGAAAGTTGTTCGATATGCCCATAAAGCTTCGTTGATTCTCTCATGCCAATCCCGTTTTGACTTGGAGACTACTTTCTTCAATAAACCGCATAAGGTTTTGTTGAAGGCCTCCGCTAGTCCATTTGCCGGCGGGTAATATGCAGAACTCTTTCGCTGAGTAAATCCAAACTTCTCACACAACTTGGTGATGGTGCTGTTGACAAATGATCGTCCGTTGTCTGTCATGATGTAACGCGGGACGCCATAACGGTAGATGATGTTGATTCGGATGAAACTAGCGACATGTTCCCCTTTGACTTCTCTAAAGGGTGCAACTTCAGCCCACTTGGAGAAATAATCCGTAGCAGCAAGGATATAGCCATGCCCCCCGGAAGACTTTGGCAGCGGTCCAACGATGTCCATGCCCCATGCGTCAAATGGCCATGATGCCACAGTTGGATGCAACGGCTCAGGAGGTTGGTGGATGAAGTTGGCGTGAAATTGACAGGCTTGGCATTTTCGAGCGAACTCCATGCAGTCTCTAACCATCGTCGGCCAATAGTACCCCATTCTCTTGATGCGGAAATGTAGCTTTGGCCCCGATTGGTGTGCGCCGCAAATCCCAGCATGTACTTCTTCTAATGCCTGAACAGCTTCAGTGGAGCCCAAACAACGGAGTAGAACCCCTTCGAACGACCTTCTATACAAGGTGCCATTAAAGTAGAAGAATCGGGCAGCACGTCTTCGGATATCAACCTTTTTTCTCGGGTCCTCGGGTAACTTCTGATGCTGCAAGTAGTCTACCAAAGGTTGTCTCCAATCTTCTTCTTCGTCGATTTCCAATACTTCAACGGCCGTATTCTCGTCGAACTCCTCATCGTCTTCAAAAACTGGAGGCATCACCCATCCTTTAGTCAGCGTGATGGTCATCTTGTCTTCTGGCGAGGTAAGTGTTGACGCCAGCTTTGCGAGGGAGTCAGCTTGCCGATTTTGGCTTCTTGGGACATGTTCAATTGACATAACATGGAGATATGCCATCAACCTACGCGCGTACTTGTAATATGGCACCAGGTCCGGTTTCTTGACTTCATATTCGCCAAGCAGCTGGTTGACTATCAACTTGGAGTCGCCGTAGACTTGAAGGTGCAGTTGTTTGGCGTCGACTGCCATTTCGAGTCCCAAGATCAGTGCTTGATATTCAGCAACATTATTGGAGCAATTGCTAGTGAGGGTAATTGAATGAGGTAAGATCTCACCCGTTGGAGTGACGAAGACGATTCCTACTCCAGCTCCTTCCTTGTGGGCAGCTCCATCGAAGTACATTTTCCATGGTTGTCTAGCTTCAGTTAGCATCACATCTTCGTCCGGAAGGTCGTCAGAAAGATCCCATTCAGCAGGTATCGGATGATCAGCTAAGAAGTCGGCCAGGGCTTGTCCTTTGATAGCCTTTTGTGGTACGTAAATGATCTCGAACTGTTGAAACAACAAGTACCATCGTGAAAGTCTTTCAGAGAGAGCAGATTGAGACAACACATGTTTGAGAGGATTTGCTTTGGATACAAGATGTACCGTGTGAGCTTGGAAGTAATGCTTCAACTTGCGGATGGCGAAGACCAATGCTAGACAAAGCTTTTCGATTGGACGGAACTTGAGCTCGTTCGGCGTCATCATCCGACTCAGATAGTATAGTGCGTTTTCCTTGCCCCCATCATTTTCTTGAGCCAGCAAGGCGCCGACAGAGTTTTCTTGGGCAGCTACGTATAGGATCAACGGTCGTCCGATCACTGGAGCAGCTAGCACTGGCGGCTTCATCAGATAAGCTTTGATGTTGTCAAACGCTTTCTTGCAGGACTCATCCCACTCGAATGGGATACCTTTCTTCATGAGCTTGCTGAACGGTTGGCATCTTCCAGCAAGATTGGAAATGAACCTCCGGATGTACGCGAGCTTGCCTTGAAGGCTCTTCAACTCATGTATATCCCGTGGTTCCGGCATCCTCAAGATTGCATCAATTTTGGCTTGCTCGATTTCAATGCCGTGATTCCGTACAACAAAGCCAAGGAACTTTCCAGAGGACATGCCAAACGCGCACTTCAACGGATTCATCTTCAGTTGATGCTTGCGAAGGCATTCGAACACGGTCCTCAAGTCTTGCAGGTGATTGACTCGTTCCTTCGTCTTTACCACGAGATCATCGACGTAGCATTCAACCAAGTTGTGTAGCATGTCATCGAAGATCTTTTGCATGGCACGTTGATATGTGGCCCCCGCATTCTTCAGGCCGAAGGGCATAACTTTATAACAGTATATGCCTTTTGGAGTCCGGAACGCAGTCATCTCTTCGTCTTCGGGCGCCATCTTTATTTGATTGTAGCCGGAAGACCCATCCATAAACGATAATGCTTCATGTCCCGTGGTGGCATCAATCATCAGCTCGGTGATCGGCAACGGGAACTCGTCTTTTGGGCAAGCCTCGTTGAGATCGCGGAAGTCCACGCAGACTCGGATTTGTCCATTCTTCTTCCTCACCGGGACGATGCTTGAGATCCAGGTGGGATATTGCACTTCACGAATGAAGCCAACGTCAATCAGCTTGTTGACTTCAGCTTCAATTTGTGGGAGAAGCTCAGGGCGGAACCGACGTTGTGCTTGCTTCACGGGTCGTGCATCTTTCTTCACTGCAAGGCGGTGGACGGCTGTCTTGGGGTCCAGACCGGGCATTTCCTTGTAGGACCATGCAAAGACATCTCTGAATTCTTGGAGCAGTGCTATGTACTTCTCCGCTTCATCTACGGTCAGTTGGGCACTGATAAATGTTGGGCGAGGATCTTTTTCATCGCCTAAGTTCACCTCGCGCAGCTCATCCACCGTGATCTTGATTTCTTCCTCAAGTTGCATCGGCGCTGCGTTGGCGTCTTCTTCATTTGGCTCACCGCAGTCAATGGTGATATGATGAATGTCAACTTTGTCAGCTTGATCATCTTCGTCATGCTTTGTGAAGATGATGGTCCGTTTCTTGAGCTTTAGCCATTCGTCGGATGAGACAGTCCACTCAACTTGACGCTTCATGCGGGAAGGTACGGTGCTTCTCACATCGTTGCCGTAGTTAGGGTCGTCCAATATCCCTTGCTTTGCCGGAGACCGCTCTTTGCTAGCCGATGTTTTGATTTGTGATTGGCGTTTTGTAGAACCTAGCCTTTTGAAGACAGATTTTGCAGAGTCTTCTTTGGCAACAGCCCCGAGCCTATCGAAAACAGTTGGCTTCACTTGTTTGTTTGCTCCAAGCCGGCGAAAGACGGATTCTTTGTGCTCGATTGTCTCCGTTGAGCCAAGTCTATCATAGACACTTCGTTTTTGCTCTCCTTTTGACGGACTACCGATGCGATCAAATGCTGACTTTCGTGCAGGTTGGTCCTTTGGAGCATGATCCTCCTGATTTGCTTCTTCGGTGATGTAATTGGCCGTAGCTCGTTTTATGACGATACGAACCGGTGCCTTCACTGTTTGTTCCGCTTTGACGAATATGGGCGCTTTCGATGCTTGGGGCGCCGTGTCAAATTCCGCAACATACCCAAGTCCACTCCGGTCACCTTTCCTTCGGTTGTTGTCCGAGAGCTTTCCCAACGGCGATGGCTCATTTGGGTTGAATCCAGACTTGGTGAGCAACTTGAATGCCTTCGGACCGAATTCTTTGTCGTTCTTCAGTCGGCGTGCCTCACTACCTTTGAGTTGAATTTTCACCGTTTTCTGCGACATGCCGGGATCAATGGGCGTTAGTGGGAGTGTAAGCCCCTCGAATGCCTCTTCCAAGATCGATTTTCCCTTATCACCACGGACTGGTTGATCATCTTTACGTTCTTCTTCCCCACACGAAGGTGCCTTAGCTTTGGACGAATCAAGGTAGTATTTAGCGTCCCCGTAATAAGACTCGGCCACCGCAAATGGTTTGTCATCGGCGATAACCCTTTTGACGACGCCGTTGTGCACGTACTTGAAGCACTGGTGCCATGTTGAGGGGACGACGCCGTTTTCATGGATCCATGTCCGGCCAAGAAGCATGTTGTATGATGTTCTTGCGTCAATGACGTGGAAGTATGTGTTTGCAACCATCTCATCAATTTGCAAACGGACTTGGATTGCACCAAGGGATTTTTGCCCCCCTTGGTTGAAGCCTTGGATCAACATTTTGCTATTGGATAATTCTTCCTCCGAGATGCCCAATTCTTTCAGGGTGTGAAGTGGCATGATGTTGACGGCAGACCCTCCATCTATCAGGACGCGGTTTACTCGCTTGTTGTCTACGTATCCAATGACGAACAATGGTCGGTTATGAGCCTTCGAATTTTCCAGCTCCATCGGCATGTCGTCGTCACTGAACGTGATGGACATCATGCATTCGTTGAGATGCGAATGATCCACAACTTGTTTGGTGTGGTCTTGCTTCGACGTGTTCCCAACTTCGAAGACGGTGTTGCAGGTGGTGGAATTGTGAGGAACTTTGATCTCGATTGATCCAACTTGGATGGAAACGGTGTTGGCCGTCTCTGCTTCGTCTGCCAAGGTGATTTTGCCTTGTTTGACGAGATCCATGACTTTGTCTTTGAAAACGAAGCAATCTTGGATCGTGTGGCTCACCAAACGGTGGTACTTGCAGTATAGCGGGTCGTTGGTCATCCCAGCTTGCTCGGGACGTTTCATCCTTGGTAGCTCGATGAGGTTTTCTTTCATCAAGTCATCGAAGATGCCCGGTAGATCGGAATCGAGGAATGGGTACGTCTTAGCCCGTCTATCTTCCAATGACGACTTTTGACGTTGAGCTTGTGGTGGCTTTGGCTTGTCGTTTGTCATCGGCTCCTTCCCGCGTACCTTTACGAGAGCGGCGCTTGTTGTCATTGCATCCTTTGTGGGTGGCTTCGACTGTGGCTTGCCTCCCTTCTTCCATTCGACTCGGTTGTTTGTACGAGTTTGTTGAACGGGCGGACCATAGGCTCCACTTGACGCCAAACTTAGCTCCATGTCGTGAGCACGAGTTGCAAGCTCCTCGAATGTCCGGGGGCGAATGCCCTGCAGGATGTATCGTAGGCCCCATTGCATGCCTTGGATGCACATCTCAATCGCCGACGTCTCAGACAAGCGATCTTTGCAGTTGAGGCTCAGGCTTCTCCAGCGGTTGATGTAGTCGATCACCGGCTCGCCCTTTGATTGTTGCGTGTTCGTCAATTCTATCATGCTGACGGTACGCCGTGTGCTGTAAAAACGGTTCAGAAATTCTTGCTCAAGTTGATCCCAACTGTCGATGCTGCCGTGTTCCAAGTCGGTATACCATTCGAACGCATTCCCCTTTAGTGAACGAATGAACTGTTTGACGAGGTGATCTCCGAACGTACCCGCTTCGTTGCATGTCTCTACGAAATGGGCGATATGTTGTTTGGGATTCCCTTTGCCGTCGAACTGTTGGAACTTGGGCGGTTGATAGCCTGCCGGCATCCTCAGTGAGTCGATGCGGGCACTGTATGGCTTGAGATATGTCGAGGAGGATTTTGATCCCGCCGAGACTTCTTCCTTTAGCGTTCCCGTGATGAACTCTTTCAGTTGATCAGCAGAGATGAAGCCGTCAGGGGTGACTTGGACGTCAGCGGTTGCTTTTCCTTTTGCCGAAGCGCCCTGCCGGGAAGTCTCTCCATCGTCGCGGATCTCTACGGGCTTGTTCACCGCTTGGCCGCCGTTAGAGCCATCCAGTCTGTTCATCATTTGCTCCATACGTGCATCTTGCAACTCGGATCTCTTCACAAGCATTTCCACGATCTTTGTCAGGTTGGACATTTGCTCTTCAAGAGTGCTGGCTTGGGTTGTCATTGCAGCAGCATGACGCAGGGCGGATGTTTCTTCTTGATCTCCCCGCGGGCTTGACAACGGCGTGGAAGATCCCGATCTATGGTCGTTTCCTTCTTCCAGCAGCGGCATATCCGCATCAACTTCTATTCCCCGCGCAGCATCGGCGGCCTCCATTGCTTTCTTCATGTTCCTTGTGGTGACATTGGGCATAGCGGCACCGGATGTTGAAGAGTTGCTCTTGGAGGTGTTCTTTGAAGCCATTGGATTTCGTTGACGACGTCTGGAGGAGATGAAAGGCAGAAGTGTCCCACTGGGCGTGCCAAAATCTGTAGGTGCAAAAAATGCGTAGACAGAAACTGCAAAATACTTTTATTAATTTCACAAGAAATGTCTACAATTACAGAGAATTTCAATGAATTTAAAAGAAATATGTGAAGATCAAACGATATGAGTGTTCGACTTCTGATACTCCTTTGATTCCTCCAACCTTGAAGACGTCGAGATGCTTTTGTGCTTCTTCTTCGGCTTCTTGGAATTTCTGCAGCGTTTTGTTGCTGTAGATCTCAAGTGTTTGAGTCTTGAGAGTGTGTGTCTGGAAGTGAAGTCGTAGTCCTTTTCAATATGTGACAGGGTGCCTCTATTTATAGAGGGAAAACCCTAGGGTTTGTGGATGATGGACCAATCGATGGGCCGGTCCAATCCACGTTTCTTTCGGGTCATCAAGCATGTGGGCCTTTCATCTGGGCTTGTTCACATTGACTGATTTCCATGGACTGGCCTGCTTCAAGTGTCAGTGTCCATTGGATCATAGGCTTGTGGTTCTTGTACTTGGACTTGTCCACATTGGCCCAATAAATATTAATAATTATTTCAAGCATTTAATTTATTTAAAATGCCTAGAAAATAATTAATATTTAAATTTACACGTGTCGCATTTTTAATGGCGAATAAATTTCACGTGTTTACACATACCAAAAAAATTTGGCACGACACTATACCGTACCAAAAATTTCGGTATACCATAAATTTCGACATTTTCGGCATTTTTTGGTATGGTATGATCGATATACCGAGTTTTCGACGAAAATTGCTCAGCCCTAGTGGAACCATGTTTTGGTGCTTTGGTTTTGTGGGAGCTTGTTTTTTAATGTTCAATACAGCTGAAGTTATTTAAGTTTACACTGCAGTGTTCGATTTTAAGTATTATGGTTCTGATCTCATTATAAGTTTAGGTGGACCAGTTGGAAATAGGCATGTTAAGATCACATTACATGAAATTTCCACGTACACATCCGTACTTGATTAAGCCATCAATTTTATTAACATTGTGACCATTGATGGGCCTGATTGCGACAAATGCGATTAAGACCGCCTTGATCCGATATTAATATGTTGCAAGACGAGATTGGTAAATATGCACAAGGAATATGATAGCAATTTTTTTGGGAGCTCATAAGGTATACATTGTACATTTACCCAAGTGGGAGATTGTTGGAACTTGGAACTAAATTCCAACGTGTGGAGTTAAATGTATATTGATTGGGCTATCAATCAGTTTGAGCCTAAAAGTGATAAACTTAATTTATTAGGCATCTATGTGCATATAATAAGTACGTGCCTCCTATGTGTAGAAACCAGGCTTAATAATTGCTAATTGGATGTTGGGCCCAATTAGTGAACAATTATTTTATAAATGCGGTCCCTAGGCCTATACGCACAATTAGATTTTCCACTCCCCATCATGTGAAAACGTCTCAGTAGAGAACGGTTCGTTCCAAGGAGGGTTTTGCGTAAAAGGTCTAGAAGATTTCAACATCGACATCAGTCCACGAATCTACTTTGCTAATGGATCCAGGTATGACTATTTGTTTGTGTATTCAGTAATTCAACATGGTAGTTCCTGGGTTTAAATTCAGGAGTTTGCTCCAACATTACATGCTCCCATAGCAATAACATATTTTGGTTCGGGCATTTGCTCATATGATCTCATGACTAAGGAGGGGGCCATTTTCATTGTTACTGTTCCGGCTGTTAAAATTAGATCTACTTGTCTTGGACCCGATCTTGGTACTAGTCCACAACGATCAAAGTCAAACATGCAACACCTCACATGTATCAATTGATGCCAACACACCACCCTTCAAATGTCCATTTATATCCCGTATAAGGTACCACGCTACACCTTTGCCATCGCGAATACTACCGTCACAGTCGGCCTTCAACCAACCAACCCGAGGCTTCTCCCACCGAATTATTTGGGTTGTCCATTGTCTATTCCATGCAGCCGAAGATCATGGTGTATAACACTGTGAGTCATGTAATAGACTACATTTGGACGAAATTTAATTATGTTTTCTTCTATAGTCATTTATGGGGGATATAATCGTCTACTAGTAAAGAAAATCTTTATGCTTCTCTTAATTTTCACACGTAATGGTAATAGACTGCATTTCAATAGGTTTTAAAAGATGAAAGATATTATTATTAGCCAGGAAAAATGAAGTCCCATTCTACATGCACTCATCATTATTTATTAATTATTTATGCCAGGAAAAATGAAGTCCCAGTTATGTTTCAAAACTTCTGACCCTACAACATTATTTATTAATTATCATCATCATCATCATCATCATCATCATCATCATTAATTTTTTTCATTTTTTTTTACATGTAACGATACTTTAGGCGACACTGCACCACTATATATCACCGGCAGAAAAATTCTTTTGCAATTTTTTTCGGTGCATTTGAATTCTTTTACGCCTCTAGAGAGGCATCGCTATTAAAACAATTTTGCAATTCAAATTAAAAATAATAAAACATATTGGATCAAAATAATAGTGCAGTGTTGTGACATGGACTTCCATCACTTATTTTCTAACATGTATAGGTTGTTTAGCAAAATATAATAATACATTATTGTACATAAAAATAAAAGCACACGTGTTGACATGTCAAAAATTGTGGCCCGTTGGCCCAATAGATTCATGGCCCATCGTTTGATTTACTGGCAACCTTTTGAAGACTTGCGGTTCCAGTCTGGCGTCGCAGCATCAAAACTAAGAGTCTACTGGAAACCCTTTGGAGACTGGGGGTGTTGGGGCCACAAAGGATAGTGGGCCACGGAGAAAAAATTGGGCCATAAAAGATGGGCCGAAGAGGGACTTCTAAAGAAAATTGGGTTTGAGATCCATTGGGCCGAAGAATCAAAAGAGAACGATCCAGAGCAGCAGAAGAGACCCGAAAGGAAGAAAGCTCCGGGAGGGAAGAATTTCGGCCGAAATGATATCGAATCAGCCGATTGAAGCGAACAGTGGAGTCGGCTTAGGGGAATCGGCCGGTGAGCGGTTATTTTAGCTCCGGCTATAAATAGGGGATGCCATGCACAAAATCAGGGAGATCAATCCAACCCCAAAATCCCTTTATCAAATTTAATTCTTTGTATCTTTACTGCTTTCCTTTATTGCTTTCCTTTACAGTTTTTCCTAGATTCTAGCTTAGCTCATAGCGGTTACTTCCAAGTCCACCGTTGTTTCTCAACAACCGGTAGTTTGGTTCTAGTTTTTCCGGTGAATTCGCCGTTGTTTCTTAACAACAGGTAGATTCTCCATTGTATTTTGTTGCCATTTGAATACTAAAGAACATTCAGTCAAGTTTGGGCGTAATTAATCAAGTTTTTGGGCGCATTATCGTTAATCTGGGCCCGTAACCGGTTTGATCCTTTCTCCGGTAGCCTCCCTTGAGGAGAAAAAGGTCCTTTCTGGCACCAGGGCCAGAAACAGTGGCACGCCCAGTGGGACACGAAATGGCATTCGAACAAGCAACTCCAGCGGTTAACACGACGGCGAGGACTGATTTGCCGCCGATCCAGGAAGAACACACAGCAGAAGCCGGAGAATTCCCCCCAGGGTTCCCCGGACCATCACACTTCCACAATCAGGAGTTTTCAAACGATGATTTAACCCCGCGGTTCCGAGATCAGGTTCAATTTATGGTGGAGGCGGCGGTTACTAATTCGGTTCGCCAAATAGAAGGCAATATCCTGGCAGCGATGCCAGCTATGTTTAGAGCCGAAATAGCGAGGAATATGTATCCGATGGGAACGCAGCAAGCTCCAATGGCGCAAAATCCACCACCTGCGATGCAAAATCTTCATAATTTTCAACAGCAGGCCTTTCGGCCGCCAGGAGGGCACGGAGCTCGGCCTTTTGTCCCTCCGCAGCAAAGGTACGATTAGCAACAGAATCAACCGCCTCAACCAGCTGGTCAACCGTCTGCTTCAGTGGTCCAACAACAATACGCACCACATCAGCAGAATCCACCACAACTGGTTGACAGGGAGCTAATTGCTGAGATTATTCGTACTCAGTTTGGAAATATCATCGGCCAGGAGAATAGGCCGATGTATCGGAAACCTTATCCAGATTATATTGAGGAGCAGTATCCACTGCCTAGAGGAGTAAAGGTTCCAGATTTTAACACTTTTTCTGGAGAAGTCGGCCGCTCTACAATTGAGCATATTGGCCGATTTACAGCTCAATGCACCAGAATCGCGCAAAATGATTTTCACAAGTTGATATTGTTCAGCTTGTCGTTAACTGGCCCAGCATTTGAGTGGTACATCAATTTGCCAGTGGGATCGGTCAATACATGGGCCGAGATGGAACGGTTATTCCATGACCGATTCTATAATACCAGTCCTAAAGTTTCGGTAGTTGATCTGACGTCAACCAAGCAGAAGGCGTCCGAATCAGTTACTGAGTTCATTGAAAGGTTTTATGCGGTGAAGGCTCAGATGAAAACAATGCTGCCTGAGCATGAATATATTCAAATCTTGAAGCAGAATTTGAAGTTTGCCATCAAGGACAAATTGATGGTTACAAGACCAAGGACTGTGGCTGAATTAACGGCCGAAGCTATAAGGATGGAGATTTATTTGGCAGAACAAGCGGCTTTCAAATCAAGCCGAAGTCAAAGTGGAAGATCACAACCTATCCAGCCAGCTGCCTCATTTGCTGAGTCTCTGGATAGATGTGAAGTCCAAGAAGAGTACAACACGGAAGACGTTCCTGCATTAGCCGAAGTTGCAAGGGCAGAATTAATCATAAAAAAGCCTATGACTTGTCCAGCACTTCGGCCAGCCAGAGGCAAGGAGAAAGAAGGAGGAGATGAATCTCAAAGGTTTTACTCTTTCGACTTGTCATAAATGGACGAAATATTTGATTATTGCCAGAAGAACGGATTACTAGAGTTTAGAGGAAACCATCCACAGCCCACCAAGGATCAGTTGGAAGCCGGATGGTGCAGATTCCATGGATCGGCTACTCATTCCACGGCGGTTTGTGGACATTTTAGGAAGCTAATTCAGAAGCATGTCGATGATGGGAAGCTGAAGTTCCCAGTTAGGCTTATGGCGATCGATAAGAATCCGTTCCCTGTTGCCAACATGGTGATGGTGCATCCCGACCAGAATAGATCTGTGCATGACCGATTGGGGGATCAAACATCATCTAGCAAGAGTTCTGTGTACGATCGGCTTGGAAATCGGCCATCGGCTCAGAAGTCAGGAGTATGGAAACGATTTGGATCTCCGAAGGGAAAGGAGAAAGTTACAGATGTTTTCGACCGATTAGGGAATTATGAGGTAAAGGAGTGGATCAAGCAATCGGAGAAACATCAGGAGATCGAGATCGAAGGTAAGAGCGAGAAGCCAACGTTGAAAATCATAAATAACAGATGGGATTCAGAGATGAAGTTAACAGCTGACAAGCAGAATGGAAAAACTGTGATTCAGATCACAGTTCCTGAAGAAGCTGTCAGTCCCGAAATGAAAAAGCTCAGAAGGCCACCAGCAAATACTCAGCTAGGCCAATGGGTCCAAAATTCTCCAGAAAGAAGGCATTTCGGCCAACGCCGGTTTGACCATCCAGCCTGGAGGGCAGAGGAGAGAAAAGTTCCGAAAGGAAAGGGATCATATCGTACTTTCAAACGAAGAATGCAACGGCTTAAAGCAGCAGCTGTTTCTGAGCAAGAGGAGTACGATATGATGTATATGGAAGAGGACTTCCCAGATGACTGTTCGTTCTCGGAAGGAAGAATACTCAATAGAGTATTTTCGGCTCGTTTGAAGTCCGAAGGGAAAGAAGAGAGGAAGCCGAAAGAAGGACAGGATCGGCTAAAGAACAAAACTGAATTTCGGCCGAAAGTAATACAACCGAAAATCGAAAACGAACAGTCGAAACCAAAAGAAGAGTGGAAGCCTAGGCCAATCCGAACAAGGGAATGGAAGCAAAAAACAAGTATTGTTCCGAATAGTGATACACTTTCAATCGGACAGTTCAAGTTCGGCTTCGGGTCTAGTGCAAACATGGTAGGAGTGACCACAACAGCAGAGGAGGAGTACTGGTCTGATTCCGAACCAGCCGTGGTCTTCTGCCAAAAAGAGGGAGAATATTTTGGCGATGAAGAGCCTATTGTGGATTTCTGTTTCGCCAAACTTGAAGCATTTCGGCCTGAGGCTGAAACTGAGAAAGTAGCTGAAGAAGGCTATGATGCGTTTGTCCCAGAAGCTCAACCAAGCACGATGATAATGGCCAAAATTGACCATTATTTTCAATCTATTTCCGTGTCTAATACGGACATTTGATCGCATTCCGGTCTTATTTAAATAAGAAAGCAGTCGAATTTAACAGATTTATGCAAGTTTGTATAAATAATAAGCTGGTATTGAAAAATACAAAAATATTATTATTTTTATTGAATTCTTATTAAAAAATCCAAAAACATGATAAAATATTGAAAATTCCACATTTGATAATTATGGTTTGGTAGTATCTGTTCGGTGGAATACAGATCCATTAAACGGAACGCAAACAAAATATCAAGTGGAGCAAATATCCTTATCTATTATATTTTCTTATATTTTATATTTTGATGTATATATTTTTAGTTGTTATGTTTATTTATTTTTATTTATGTTTTCCGCTATTAAGTAAAAAATAATTGGTACACTAATCACTTTTGATTTAAATTAATTGCAGGTGATTTAAATTAATTTGGCCAAGAGTTTTAAGTCCAGTCCAACACCCCATTTAATTCAATCCGGCCCAATAACACAAAAACCAACCCTTAGCCCATTTAATTTTTGAAGCCCAATCCAATACCCCCTCACCAAAGCCCAAACCTAATCCTAACCCTAACACCCCTCTCATTTTCCTGCCGCCGCCGCCGGCCACCGGCCGCCGCCTCCGGCGACCTCCGCCACCCATTTCCAGCCACCATTTCGACAACTCCGACCAACCTATTCCATCTTCATCCATTTCCAACACTCCATCACCTACCCTCCCATCTCCTCCAGTCTTCCAATCAGTCACCGCCGCTGTCTTCATCCTCATCTCTCTCCGACGAAACTTCCTCCGCCGCCTCCGACCATCTCCGGCGAGCCTTTCGTCTCCGACCTCCACTGCCTTCCACCCCTCAACCTCACACAGCCACCCACATCCAGCCGCCTCCATCTCCGCCGTCTCTACTCCGATTCCACCTCCCTCGCCCAAATCCGACCAAAACACCCCACTTCCGCCATCAACCGAGACTCCAGCAACCCTCCCATCACCACCATCCTCCATCTCCGACCACCAAGCAGCCGCCGCAGCCTCCCCATCGACTCCAGCCTCCGGCCACCACCTTCACAGATCCGGCCAAGGCTCCTCCTTCACCATTTTCAACTTTCGGTCTCAAGAGCAGCAGGGAATTCTGAAAACTGGAAAAGAACAAAAAAAACGAGAACAGAATAATAATGGAAATGGAGGAAAGAAAATAAAAACAGAGAAGAAATTGGAAACTGAAGAAAACGAAAATGGAAAACAGAAAGAAAAAGAAAGAACAGGAAGAAGAAAGAAGAAAAATCGAAGAAAGAAAGAAAACAAGAAAAAAGAAGAAGAAAATGGTGGATGAAGAACGAACAGGAAGAAGAAGAAATGAAGAGGAGAGAGGAAAGAATAAAGAAGAAAATGAAAATAAAAGAGTAAAGAGAAAACAAAACGATTGTCGAGAAAGAAAAAATCACATCCGGTCGAGGAACCATGCTTAGAGACAGGGAGATTGTTTAAAGACAGGGGATGTTTAGAGACACAAAAATTCGTGTCGCTAAACAAACCCCGGGTCGAGATACCATGGACCGCGACCAGGTGTTCCGCGACACAAAAAAATGGTTAGAGACTAGGAGCATCAAGACACAAAGTCTGTCGCGGAACATTCTGTCGCGGAACAATGGACCGCGACACAAGGGCCGCGACCAGGACACACTCCGCGACCTCGACAGAAAGAAAGCAGCAGCTCCCTCACGTGACCACCCCCACTTTCCAATTCTCACATGTCAAAACCATTACAAGCTCCTGAGACCTTAGCTCCCGCACCACAAGAAAATTTCGTCCTCTTCCTCCTGGACCTCAAGTCCCGCCCCCTCCTGCGCGTCATCTTGGAGCTAAAAATTGTGTCCTGAACCAGATTTTGTTCCGAGACAAGCTCAATTGTTTAGCGACTGGTGGGCCTTGAATGGGCCTAGGGCTTAATTTCATCACTCTATAAATATAACCTCCCAACCCCTTTGAACAGTAACCTAGCTACACACCCGTTACTGTTTAGATTAGTTTTGTTTTTCTCCTTGGGGCACCACCGTGCTCCCAAGCAACCTTAGAATAAATGGTTTCATGGCCATGTAATTTTCATTCTCAGTTTTAGTTAGTTAGTTTCAAGCAATAAATGGGTTTTCTAGTAGTGTAGCCACTTGTTATATATATATATATATATATATATATTTTTTGTATTTTCAGTTTGTTATTTTTGTAGTTTTGGGTTTGAGACACTTAACTAATAGGTGTGATTAAACCATATTTTGGTTTTTGATGTTATAAAGAAAATGTTCCACGAAAATGTGTTATGGTTCTTTCATATTATTACTTTGCTTTATTTTTGCTTTTTTGGTCACTTGACCATGTTTATTATTTTTAGTTAAAGTTTAATGCTTTATTTAAATTTAATAATAAAATGCATAAACACTTGATATTTACCCTTGATAGATTTAATGTAGGTTTTATTTTATTTTATTTTTAGTGTTAGCATAGTGTGTTTGTATTTTTGCTTTATGCACTAGTTTCAGTCTTTTTCTTATGCTTACTTTACTGTTCTTGTTCTTTTTAGTGTTAGGTACTTTTGTTACTTTTTATTTTCTCTTTATTGTGCATTAGATCTAAAAGGGGTATGGTATTGAAGTGTTTATGTATATGTAAAAATTGCATCACCCATATTGTATTGCATCACGTTGTAACCCCACGGGTTGCAACGTAATTTTCCGTTGTGATCCCACGGATCACAACGCACTCCCCCGCAATGCAATATTAGGCGTTATGCTGCCAAAATTTTTATGAAATTTTTCAAACTCCTTGGTCGAGAAGCAATTCTGTCGCGGACCCGTGGTCCGTGACACAACCCTTGATTAGCGACCAAGGACCCAAAAACTTGTAATTTATTCTGGAAGGGCTCTGTCGTGGAACCCTGTCGCGGACCCATGGTCCGCGACACACTTCATATTCCGCGACAGGAATTATGCCCTTGTTGGATTTTCACACTTTGTGTCGCGGAACCCCTGTCGCGGACCCATGGTCCGCGACACACTCCTTGTTCCGCGACACGACAACCCTAATTTCCAATATTCCCTTTTCTCTTATTTCCCACCTTTCTGTCGAGATCCCCCAGTCGCGGACCCATGGTCCGCGACACAAACTCTGTTCCTCGACAGACTTGGCACCTTTTTGCCAAATTTTTATTCTTCATCTCACCCCATTAATTAATTGAACCTTTATATTAATATTTTGAGGTTGAAATCCAATGATCTCAACCCATGATTAATTTGATATAAAGAACTTTGTTCAATTTCCATTAAAAGACTTTTCTACAAAAACTAAACTCTAATGATCTAAGTATATAATCCGGACTGTAATTAATTAATTAATTATGGAATGAGAGATTATTTAGACCATGAAGAGTAATTATGGATTAATTTCCATACCCTTGCATGAGAAACCAATGTCTCTCATACAAGATGACCCAAAAATATTTTCTTTTATTTATTTTGTCTTTTCCGTGTTGTGTGAAACAGCTAGTAAGGAATATATCAGACTAATGTTGGCGGGTATTCCCACACGGATAACTAGCTCGTAGTCTGAATATTAATTACTAGTTGTTGTTTTGCATGATCTGGATAGTGGTCGGTGGAAGCCTTGGCGGTTCGTCCATTCGGGATTAGAATAGCTGCTCAGCTGACTCCTATCCGGATACAGTTTTCTTTTCTTTATCTTAGTTTCAAACCCGAATCTCAAACTGTGCCAACACTAGACGACATAGGCCAATGTTGTCTAGTAACTAAGACAGTTAAGGAGCATGTAGGTTTTTCTCTGATTCATAGATAGTAAGGGTCTGAATGATAGCGACCACTGTCATTTAAGATTATTCTGCTGTCTAAAATCATCCCACCTGGAATAGTCAGGACCTGGATAGCAGATGTTTGCAGTCCGGATTATCCTGATTATTTTTGTCATCTTTTTAGCCAAAATAAATTCTTCTCATCTCCGGCTATTTCATCTCTGTGTACCAACTTCTGTCTAAACCCACCTTATATTTTGGGTTATTTAATTTTATACTTCTTTATAAATTTATGCATGATATTATTATGTAGATATTGTGGTCAATATTATTTTGGGATCCTTCCCTTGGACACAGGAGTCTTGATTTTAATCAGATGTCTCATAATAAATTTCCAACAAAAATTCATTTATAAAATCCAGATCTGAGTAAGGGATAAATTCCTCAGTTATGACTAATTCATATCCGACTGGGGGTTGATTTTGGGAAAATAGAAGCAGAGTCAGCAATTAGGTCTCACCTAGACTGAAAGGATCTGTATTTTAATTGAGAGTCTAGTACCTGTTTAGGGAATGATTTTCAAATATCTATTATTTCTCCAAAATTGCTATGTGTTGGGAATTTAGTCTTAACTGTTACACTGAGATGGGATCCACTTGGATTCAAATACAGTGTGATAGATAATTCTAGAGGAACAATGCGTAGGCCTTGGTTATTTTCTAAGATAGGGTTGAGTTCCTTTCAACTGCTATCCTCTTCTGCCAAAGCCTATTTTTGAGTCCTGAGTGAGTGCATCCGGAACGAACTAATTTATTAGTCCGTTTCATTAGTTTGTATCTCATAACCACCCGGAAGGAAGTGAACACTGCGAGCGGTTCACCGAAATCTGGGAATTCTTGATCCACACCCAGTCATTCTGACTGGGGGCTTTCTTTTACTACCAGGATCAGACTTTCAAAAACCTCTGAGTGATAGGATTTTAAATGCTTTCTTTACCACTTTCTTTTACTGCTTTCTTTTAACTGCTTTCTCTAGAGGTCACTCGGTTGTATTGAGAGTTGCGTAACTGCTACTAGGACTGAGAGTTAAGGGATAGTTCAGGGCTTGATTAGAATCTTTGGGTGTGACATGGGGGAATGATAACGGTACTTGACACTTCAATAAATGATTTGTCAGGTGTTGCTTGTCCATCACAGATGAATAATATGCCTCAGCATGGCCATGTGAGGGCATTTGTGAGTCTGTGGTATCTTAGAATTTGTTTTCTTAAGAGCATGTAAACTCTTACTGCAAGTACCTGTCTGTTAAAGGGAACATGATATAGAGAGCATGAGAGTTAGCTAACTGAAAGGATTATCCCAAGCTAAGATCTGTGTAACAAAATGGAAGTTTAATTGTGTTTCATCTGAATCTTGTCCAATTTTTATTCTTTTCTTCCTGTCTCTTCTGTCTCATTTTAAATATGTTTTCGTAGAATAATTTTAACCGCTTTCTTAGAATAATTTTATGGCTTTCTTAGATTAAATTTAATTCGCTTCATAGAATAATTTTATCTGCTTTATTTTAATTGCTTTCATACTTAGTTTAAATTCTGTTAAGTAGTTGGTAATTCAAACACAAACTTGAATCGAGTAACCGAGTAGAAAATCTTAGTAAATGACGTGGGCCCTGCTTCCATCGCACATCCTCCAGTGAACGATCCGGTACTTACTATAAATACTGCAATTTTTGACTCCGTGCGCTTTCGGGGGCACAGTTTCTTAACACGAGTAATAAAAACGTGACAACCTATAAATATATCCCTAATCCCAACTCCGCCATCATAAATTGGTTTCATTAAATAAAATTGAAAACCGGGATTATTGTTTTTCAGAAAATACTCATGACATGAAATTATGAAAAGTATCATGGCGCAGATGCCGAGGACCTTCAGTGTGACAGACTGAAGGTCAAGACTGAACTGTCTATCCTGGTTGCACCATGAAATTTGTCAAAAGTTTCATGCCGGGGAGGACCACAGCGCCGTTTGAAATCAAAGCACCCCACATGAGTAATAAAAAGTGGAATATATCCTTAAACCCCTTCCTATGAATCATAACTCTTTTCATTTAATAAATTCAATCCTGATATATTTTATTGAAAAATACTCGTGTTAGTGAAATTTGTCAAAAGTTTCACACGATTCTACCGCCGACTGCAAAGATGTCTCAACATGTGAGACCTTTGTATGTGAAGGGTTGGGTCAATGGGAGACCGCTCAGAAGAATGTTTATTGACGGAGGAGCAACCGTCAATATCATGCCATTGGCTACACTGACAAAGATAGGCCGTTCAAAGGAAGATCTACTTCCTACAAGGATGAAAGTATTGAGTTTTGTGGGAGGTGTATTTTGGTGGATGTAACGGTCGGAACGATATCGATTCCGACCATGTTCTTTGTTGTAGATGCCGAAGTTCCGTATGCGGCCCTTTTAGGCCGATGCTGGATACATACATCTCGTTGTTTGCCGTCAACGCTGCACCAGAAAGTGTGGTTCTGGAAAAAGGATGGCACAGTTGAAGAAGTGGAAGGAGACCAACCTCCGTTTCCAGTCAGCTCAACCGACCGAATTGATGCGGTGCTATATGAAGAACCCATACAACCATTCCTAGCGGTGGTAGGGGATCGGTATCCGCAGGTTGTCGAGTGTGATTGGACAGATTAGGGGTTTGAGGTCAGATATCAGGCCGATGAACGGCCAGTCGAAGAAAAAACTAAATAATGGATGCACAACCGAATCAAGCGATCAAGTTCGAATCGGCCGAACTCGGAGTTTCAGACGACAAAGCAGGATGGAGTGACTTAATGGAAGCAATTCCAAAACGAACACCGGATTTCAAAGCTCAAAACTCCTTGAAAATGGTCAATGTTGGTACAGACGAGCACCCGAGGGAGATCCCATTGAGTGCAAATTTAGATCAGCAGATGACAAGCCGATTCAAGGAGGTCCTAATCGAGTTCAAGGATTGTTTCGCATGGGATTATACAGAGATGCCAGGACTGGAGCGATCGATTGTGGAGCACAGACTGCCAATCAAAGAAGGGTTCAGGCCGCATAAACAGCCGGCCAGGAGGGCAGCGCCCGAAATAGTTCCTAGAATAAAAGAGGAAATAGAAAAATTGTTAGCGGCCGGGTTTGTGAGGCCAACTAAATATGTAGAGTGGTTATCAAATATTGTTCCTGTAATAAAAAAGAATGGGAAGTTGAGAGTTTGCATCGATTTCAGAAATCTTAATATAGCCACTCCTAAAGATGAGTATATGATGCCTATTGTTGATTTGTTGATTGATTCGGCCGCAAAACAAGGGATGTTGTCATTCATGGATGGATACTCAGGATACAACCAAATCTTTATGGTCGAAGAAGATGTTCATATAAACTGCATTTCGATGCCCGGGAGCCATAGGAATATACGAATGGGTAGTAATGCCATTCGGTTTGAAGAATGCAGGAGCTACTTATCAAAGGGCCATGAATTACGTTTTTCATGATCTAATAGGCGAATGTGTTGAAGTCTATATCGATGATGTCATGGTCAAATCTAGAGATATGGAAAGCCACTTGGACGATTTGCGGAGGGTGTTCGCAAGAATGAGATTACATGGAGTGAAGATGAATCCAGCTAAGTGTGCTTTTGGAGTGCAAGCAGGAAATTTTCTTGGGTTCTTGGTACACAATAAGGGCATAGAAGTCGATGCGAATAAGACCAGAGCAATCCAAGAAGCCAGGTCTCCACATGATAAGAAGAATCTGCAGAAATTCCTTGGAAAGATCGGTTTCTTGAGGCGATTTTTGGCAAATGCGGCCGGAAAGTCGAAACCATTAACCGATTTACTAAGGTTAAAGAAAGAGGAGGAATTCATATGGGAAGGTGATCAACAGAGAACCGTTGAGCAATTGAAGCAAGCCTCGGTGAATCCACCAGTGTTGGTCCCTCCAGTTTTCGGCCGACCGCTCAAATTGTACATAGCAGCAGCCGAAGAGTCTATTGGAGCGTTGTTGGCTCACGAGAACGATGAAGGAAGAGATCGGGAGTTTTATTATCTAAGCCGAATCCTTAGGGATGCCGAATTAAGGTACTCGCCGATTCATAAATTGTGTTTAAGTCTTTATCATGCATGTCAAAGGTTGGAATATTATATTCAACCACGGCAAGTGATAGTGGTAGCTTCGGTTGATATAGTAAAAATTATGATGAACGATCCTATCAGTAGCCGAAGGATGGCCAAGTGGGCCATGAAGTTAAATGCATATGACATGAAATATTAGCCACTTAGGGCTATGAAAGGGCAAATTGTAGCCGATTTTTTGGCCGATCATGTAATGCTCCCAGTGTTCAAAGACATCGGGGATCAAGTTCGGCCGAAAGAAATACATGAAGAAGGAATTGTATATCTGCAACCATAGATAATGATGTTCGATGGTTCAAAAGCCGCTTCAGGAGTTGGAGCAGGGTTTACTCTACATACAGCGGAGGGCAAGGTATACAAGTATTTCATACAGTTACCGAAGTCTTATACGAATAACCAAGCTAAATATAAGGCATTAATTTCGGGATTACGACGACTTATAGAAGAAGGAATAAGAGCTATCGTAATCAGAGGAGATTCACAAGTGGTTGTTCAGCAGCTGTTAGGAGATTTTTCGGTCAAAAGTTCCCAATTAATTGGGTTGTACGAAGAAGCAATCAGTTTGTTAGAAGAATTCGACGAGGTATACATCGAATACATTCCAAGGGAGAAAAACGAATTAGCTAACGAACTGGCTCAGCATGCAGCTAGGTATCGGCTGATGCCAATAGCGGGAAATTTGGAAATATATTTGGCCGAAACTGAAAAGGCCGAATGGATAAAAAAGATAGCGCAGACCTTGGAAAATCCATCCGAAGCTAGTCCAGTCGAGAAGCAGAAAGTGATGGATTATACAGTGATAGGAGGGTTACTCTTTAAGCGAGCCATTGATGAGTGTTACTCAGATGCGTCGGAGAAGAAGATGCTAAAAGAGTAATGGGAGAAGTCCACGAAGGAATATGCGGCGCGCATCGTGCAGGAAAATCGATGAAATGGAGCATTATTCGGCTGGGATATTATTGGCCGAATATGGGAATTGATTGTGAGAAATATGCCAAAGGATGCCGCGAATGTCAGAAGCATGGGCCGATTCAAAAGCTACCGGCCGAAGAGATGCACATAATGATTAAGCCATGGCCATTTCGGGGATGGGCTATGGATATAATTAGGAAGATTCATCATTTTTCATCGAAAAGGCATGAGTTTGTGCTAGTGGCAACGGACTATTTCACAAAATGGGCCGAAGCTCAGGCTTATGTCAGCATTTCGCAAGAAGAAGTGATTGAATTTATTAAGAGACAGTTGATATACAGATTTGGGATTCCACAAATAATTCTAACAGACAGAGGAACTGTATTTGTGGGAGAAAAAGTCAAGGCCTTTGCGAAAGAATATGGGATAAAGATTGTGCATTCGTCACCTTATTATCCGCAAGGGAATGGACAGGCAAAGGCCACAAATAAGCAGTTGATAGGGATTATAAAGAAAATGATAAAAGATCAACCAAGAAAGTGGCATGAGAAGTTATCGGAAGCGTTATGGGCTTATCGAAATGCCAAGACTTCAGCCACTGGATTTACACCATTTCGGCTGACTTATGGAATGGACGCAGTACTTCCAGCCGAAATAACAGTGCCGACCTTAAGAACAAGCCAAGCAGATCTAATGACGGCCGAACAATATGATTGTGCGATGAAGAATGAATTATTGGAGGTTAATTCTGATCGGGTGCAAGCTTTTGAGAATTTACAGAGAAACAAAGATATTGTGGCCGATTGGTATAATAAGCGAATCCGTGTGAAACGATTTGAAGTCGGCGATTTGGTTTGGAAAGTTATATGGCCACCGAAACAGAAGGATGGCTGATTAGGTAAGTGGAGCCCCAATTGGGAGGGGCCATTTATTGTTCAGACGAAATTACCGAATGGAGCATACATGTTGGTGGACGAAAATGGCGAACAGATGTCAAATCCGGTAAATGCAAGATATATGAAGAAATATTATCCATCAGCATGGGATTAAACATTAAAAGGCGAAAAAGTAAAGATTTTATTGCAAAAACAAGCATTACAGAAACGGTACTACTTCGGCCGAAGACAGCGTCGATATTCCGAAGTTACAATATACAAGGGAAACGTCCTATGCTAGGCAGGCATATACAAGGGAAAGGTCCTTGAAGGACGCTTAGCCTTGTAGAAATGCCGCTAAAACTATCGGCAAAACAGAAACAGGGCACAGTTGCTTGCCCCAAAACAGTATTGCCGATTTAAGTCCTACCACCAAACTTCTACTCCTGGATACGCTATAACGGATGGTACAACGTCCCAGAGGTAGAAGTCAAACTCGGGTACAACATCCGCACGACCTCAGACAGAAGAAGGAGGAGTGCAGCGAGGCAGTCACCCAAAAACGGTGGAAGGGGGAAGGGATGGAGGAATAACTAAGGGTAGTTATTCCCCCTATTAGAAGGTCCGACCGGGTATGCAACCGCAAAGTCGAAAAGAGGATCACATCCGCATAGCCGTCGAGACCTGCATTTGGAATAATAAATGAAGATCCTCGCCCATACTAGCATGATGAGAGGAGTGTTAGCTGAACTCGTGCCGCATGGGCGGAAAGTTTTCGTATCACGTCTGGAAATCCTTGAAGATACATGGTTCAGAAACCATGGGGGCACTGGAGATAAGGGATCGAATAAAGGAAAAAGGAAAGCCATATTAAGTTGAAAAAGTGATGGATAAACATGGATAAAAGCCAGGTATTTATAGAAGAAGGATAAGTACTTGGCAGGGGAAACGGTCAATATTAAATGTCATTTATGGGAAAACGTTACAGCTGATTCCCGGAAAAAGCTGCTAACATCCAGGAATCAGTAGTGAAGAAGACCGAAAAAATCGCGGAATGAATCAGATACGGATCGTATTGCAGAAATAAAAAGATACGAATCCTAGTACATCTTATCGGCCAAATGCAATCTACAAAAAAGAAGAAGAGGGCCGAAAACAGTTGGTGGAAATAGCCGAAACCCATATTTAAAAGCAAAATAGGGCGAAATTTCGGCCCATATACATAGTCAAAATAACACAAGGAAAACTAATGATCAGCGCTGTCGTCGAAAAGGATATCTTTGTCCAATCCTTGGAGAGCGTCGATAGAAGGGTTGAGGGTAGACATCATCAAATCTGAACCCGCCGTCGAAGAAGGGCCAGGAACGCTGCTTGAAGAAGGACGATCGGTAGCCAAATTAGCGCCAACATCAGACTTCCCTGAGACAAGTAGGAGAAAAGGGACGATGAAGTAAGAAGACATAAAGAGTAAGCAAATAACAAAAGGGGAAAAGACCGAATACCTGCAAGGACTTTTGAGGGTGAAGGAACATCACCCGAAGGGGAAGGTTCCACCTCCGACGGGTCCAAAGGGAATAAAGTTGGAGGGGAAAGAACGTGAGCCGTACTCTTCCCACCAAGCCTTTTGATAACCGTATCAAGGTGGCCAACCAAAGATTGAGTATCGGCCCACTTCTCCTGAAAGGTACCAATGATGTAGTCATTAAAATTTGACCGCAGAGACAAGTAAGAAGCATTCCGGTGGGAGTCCAAAATCTTTGCTTTAGGAGCTTCGGCCGATTGACGGAGAGATTTTATTGATCGTCTCAAATCGGCCGATTTCTGTCTAGTTTGATCTAGAACTAATTGCAGTTCCTGCTCCTTTTGTTGGAGTTTGGCTATCTCTAAGCGAATCGAAGAAAGATCCTCGGAGTACTTATGCTCCCGGGATTCTGTTTCAGAAAGGACATCCATTTGAGCCCGATACTCCACCGAATAATTGTTGAAAATAACTTGAGAAGTTGCTACAGCTTCACGTTCGGCGGCAAGTTTGCTTCGCATCTCTAAGTGTGCTCTCAGTTATTGATCCAAAGAAAGGACAGACTTCATAATCGTCTGAAGAGGGCCATTAAGGTTCAACAGAACCATTTCCTCATGGAAGTGCTGTTCCAGATGGGACAAAAGAAGAAGGATTGGTTTTGGATTGACAAATTCTACGTCGGAATGCCTAGCGATCAGGTTACACAACTTTCCTAAACAATCTCCGAGATGTGCTGAAGGATCTGACGGGAGAGAGGTCGAAGACACAGGAGAGAAGAATTCATCCAAGATATGCCGATCAGGGAATGAAGACAAAGGGGCCGGGTCGGCAGAGGTGTTATCGACAGCCGTACCACCAGGTATAGGATCAAGAGATGCCAAAACCGCCGCAGATGGAGGTACAGTAGAATCCCCGACCGGCCGGGGGAGGTCAACAGAAGGAAAGATAGCAGGATCAGTTGAAACATGATCCTCAACCAATTGCCGGGGTTCGGCCAAAGAAGGATTAAGGGGAACAGCCGAATCAGCAGCACCAGTCGAAACACGGGGGTCAGCGATAAGGAAATCCGAAGCTGCGGTCGAGACAGGCGAAATGGTGGACCATGGTAGAGCAGAAGAAATCTAAAAAAAAAAAAGATGAACGAATGATAATCAGATGAAAAAGGGGAGTAAAAAAAAAAGAAGAAGAAGGAGAGAAGGAGAAGAGAAGTGGACAACAAACCATAAGGCCAGCGGAGGGAATTCTGCCAAGGGGAGAGCGAGAGGAACGCTTCCGAGTTTGTATATGAGGAAGAGAGCTGGCAAAAGGGGCCGAAGACGAAGAAGGTTTTTTTCGGCCAGGATCCGAAGTAAAAGAACGGAGGATACCTAAGTTCAAAATGGCAGCCGAATGAATAACACAAGATGGAAAGAAGATAATAATTAAGAAAAAAGCATACCTGGGCGAGAAGAAGAAGACGAATCAAGACGACGTTGGAGAGTGGAATCCGGTGACGACAGAGGGTAAGAAGAGAAAGGTAAAATGGGTAAAAAAACCACTCCGACGCAGTAGTGGGTTGAGATCAGCACTAAAGAAAGTACGAGCAACACCGTCCCACCAAAGTCGAAAGCGAGACGTGGAAAGCCCAGGGCGAACAAGAAATTTCGGAACATCAAAGCTGATTAAACGCCGATGATGGGTAGAACATAGCCGGCGGCTGGAAGAGGGAGTAAGTCGTTTGTCAACCCGACAAGCCTCTACCAAATCTTGGCCGAAACCAAATTGGCGGCTAACCAAATGAGGATTATAAACCTCAGAAGGAATGGTAGCATTTGGAAGAGCCATAGAACCATTGAAAATATGACGAGGAAGAATGCAACGATTCCAAACTTGAGCGAGAGGTAAGGGAAGGAGGTCGCCAAAAGGAGCAGTAGCAATCTCTTTCACCCAAGTAAACTCGGTTCCCCGATAATGATACTGAGAAAAGGATTGATCAGCAGTTCGGCCTAGGAAATAACTGATCCAATGAGGAACCGACATAGCGGGAAACGATGTCCCTAGAAGATCGGGGCCAATAAAATAGTCAGGCTGAATGTCATGGGGAGGAAAACCAGAAATGTCACGAAAATGCCAAACCAACCATAGGTGAAGAAACCATAAAGGACCTCGAGCCTTATCCGAGGATCTTTTCTCCCAACCCGAAACAGTAGCCGATATGCCTGCATATAGATGAGCCAGGAAGAAATCGGCCAATGGTAAGGTGTCATTGGCAATAATCGCAGAGGCCAGAGGAAATGTTTCGAGAAGAACCCCTTTAGAAGAAGCGCACCAAAAGAACCGCGTCAGAAAGTACATCAAAAAAGCCAATGGTTCTTGAGAGTGAGGAACGGGAGAGGAAGCATCACTCTGATGGTTAACTATCCAATTACTGAAAGAGTTGGAAGACGGGAAACCAGTGGACTTCTCTGTAGGGCGAGATTCAGAAGAAACACCGAGGTTATCCCCGCGAACGTAAAGACTTAAGAGGAGTTTCACATCCTGAATGGTGGGGGTCATTAACCCCCAGGGAAAACAAAAGCAGTTTACAGAGGGATTCCAAAAACACAGAAGTGACTGAATGGGGCGAAGGTCAGTTGGAAAAGGCAAAGTACTGAGAACGATCAATCGACGGATAGAAGAGTTGGACCAGGAACCACGGCAGTGGGGCTCGAGATGGCGATACCAGGCCACATAATCGGCAGGGGGTGAAGGCCAGTTAGTAAAGGGTGAAGCAAAAAGTTGAGAGGAGAAGTAAGAGGAATACAGGGGTATAGAACGGTTTTCAGAGAAAATACGAGCGGTACACTCATCAATTTCTTCAGGAATACCCAATGGGCCTAAGGAATAGAAGTTTTCAGGAAGATAACGAACTGCAGAATGAGAAGCGAAGGAGCTCTCAATCTTGAGGAGTTCTGACGAGGGAACGAGAATAGATTGGGGATCCATTGACGAAGACGAGTAGAGAGAAATGAGGGAAATGAAGTTGAAGGGACGGTTTTATGCTGAAAGCAGAGGTTAATGATGACGGGATTCCTCGAAAAGAAGAAATAACCGTCAGGAAGAACGAGAGAAGAAATTACTTGAGCTCTTTTCCAGACGAAAAACCGCCCAAGTAAGGAGGGCATCTGTTGGGGCCACAAAGGATAGTGGGCCACGGAGAAAAAATTGGGCCATAAAAGATGGGCCGAAGAGGGACTTCTAAAGAAAATTGGGTTTGAGATCCATTGGGCCGAAAAATCAAAAGAGAACGATCCAGAGCAGCAGAAGAGACCCGAAAGGAAGAAAGCTCCGGGAGGGAAGAATTTCGGCCGAAATGATATCGAATCAGCCGATTGAAGCGAACAGTGGAGTCGGCTTAGGGGAATCGGCCGGAGAGCGGTTATTTTAGCTTCGGCTATAAATAGGGGATGCCATGCACAAAATCAGGGAGATCAATCCAACCCCAAAATCCCTTTATCAAATTTACTTCTTTGTATCTTTACTGCTTTCCTTTATTGCTTTCCTTTACATTTTTTCCTAGATTCTAGCTTAGCTCATAGCGGTTACTTCCAAGTCCACCGTTGTTTCTTAACAACCGGTAGTTTGGTTCTAGTTTTTCCGGTGAATTCGCCGTTGTTTCTTAACAACAGGTAGATTCTCCATTGTATTTTGTTGCCATTTGAATACTAAAGAACATTCAGTCAAGTTTGGGCGTAATTAAACAAGTTTGGGCGCATTATCGTTAATCCGGACCCGTAACCGGTTTGATCCTTTCTCCGGTAGCCTCCCTTGAGGAGAAAAAGGTCCTTTCTGGCACCAGGGCCAGAAACAGGGGGTTACGGTCTGAGAACGTGACGTTTACAGTCTGATGGGCAACCTTGATTACAAGTACCCAAAGAAGGCTCGTTTGGAGACACATCCAATCCTCCACAGAGAGACGCATTTATTTTCTTTAGTTTCTGCATTCTGTCTTTTCTTTCTGCAACTTTCCTTTTGTTTACAGTCTTCTTTAATTTACAGCAAGTTTCATTCTGTAATTCTCTGTAATCTTTTTACCTTCATCAATCAAAATAGGTTTCTACACCTCTCCAAATTTCTACGAACAACAAATTGGCACGCCCAGTGGGACTCGAAGTGGAAACCATATTCGCTTAGAGTTTTGTTTATGCATCTCAGATCCGACAAGTTAGTAAGTGATCTTACACAGAGGTTTGAAGAAATGTCTCTGCAAGAGTAAGACACCTGTTAGGACGTCGTCTGAGGAAGTGATTGAGATGACGAGTTCTGCCCAACCACAGCAGGGGATTATGCAGACCCCTACATTCTCAGAACAAATGCGGTTTTCGATGACAGAATCGATGGCTGAATTTATGCCTTTGCTTACATGGCATTTGATGGACGTTCTGCGGCCTGCGATGTCTGATCAAATTGATAGGGGCTTCAATTCATTGAGGGCTCAACAGGAGGCAACTGCTTTTACAACCGCCCCTGCAAACGGCGCTAGCACGCCGCCATATTCAGGGCCGTCAGGCGGCCGGCAACGGGCTTGGGGAACAGCACCCATCCAGCCACCACTCCCTGAGGCTGGAGGCTTGGCTAGTCCGTTTCCAAACCCGTATCAGGCTGCTTATGCCTTCACGCAAGCGGCACCCATGATGCCGAATCTTGGATATGCGGTGCCTCCAGCGCCGATTTCTGCTGCGCCAGGATGTTTAATGGCCACCAGTGTGTGTCCAGGCTGTACAGCGGCCTCTGGTGCCACTGGTATGCCACCACGAGAAGCGGCACCTAATGTGCCGAATGTTCCAGTTGTACCCTACATGGCGACACAGCCTTGGGGGCAGGCGCCACAACCCTGGGGGCAGACACCACCGCTAGGGGGGCAGACGCCACAACCTTGGGGGCAGATGCCACAAAATGCAACACAGGCCGCCATGGCTCCTACTACACCCCCAGTGGCGATGCCGCCTGCGCAGGCGCCAACAGTGTCACCCGAGTTGCTTGCGGACATGATGCAGCAACACTTCGGGATTCAATTGTGGCTGATGGAGCGGCCTACATACCGAAAGCCATACCCTAATTGGGTGGACAATATGCAGCCATACCCACGAGGCTTCAAGATGCCTGAATTCTCCACATTCTCAGGGGATGAAGGCAAATCTACCGTGGAGCATGTGGGTAGGTTTACTGCACAGTGTGGGGAAGCAGCAGCGAATGACTGGCTGAAGTTGAGGCTCTTTAGCTCATCCCTCACTGGCCCTGCTTTCGCGTGGTATGCATCTTTGCGGCCTAACTCTATCCAGAATTGGGCTGATTTGGAACGAGCTTTCCATGACAGATTCTATACACCCCTGTCACAGGTGAGCCTCGGAGACTTGACTAATGCAAAACAGTATGCCGATGAGACGGCAAATACCTTCATTAACAGGTTACAGCGGCTTAAGGGCCGATGCACTATGGCAATCCCTGATAGGGAAATAGCCAACATAACAGTATCTAATATGTTGCCTAAACTAAAGGAACACTTAATTGTGCAGGATGCAACTGACCTAGCCCAGTTGGCCGAGAGAGCGGCCCGACTGGAAAAATTCCTGGAGGAACAGGAAGAAAAACATCTTACGCGTCGAGTCTACTTTGAAGAGGTGAGATTCAGCGATGAAGAGGACGAACCTGTGGAGGTGGCTGTGGCAGAATTGGTCCAGACGGCCAAGCCACATACTTGTGCAGCCCTCAGGCCGAAAAAACAGAAAGAGGCCAAGTATAGGCCTGAGGATGATCTTTTTGATATGAGCAGGGCGGAACAGGTGTTCGATGCTCTACTCAAAGACGGAGTGATTAAGCTGCCTGAGGGGCAGAAGTTACCAGCGGCCGAAGAAATTTGAGGCCGATCATTCTGTAAGTGGCACAATTTCTATACTCATAGCATTACCAAGTGCAGGAGTTTTAGAAGTGCTATTCATATTAAGATTAAAGAGGGACGATTGAAAATTGCAGGTATGAAGGTAGACATTGATCCATTACCTCAGCTTCACGTTGGTGCTTCTAGATTCATTCAGAATTCAGAGGATGGCGGCTCTAGTAGCCGGACTTATCAAGAAGGGGAGTATGTTGAAATCAATGAGCAAGACGAAGACTTGCTGTCTGATGAGTCTGAAGCTGAGAAAGATAGGGAAAATGAGCTGAATAGCAAGCAACCTAGGTTTAAAAATATGTCCAAAGAGGAGTTTAAGAATGTCCTTGAGGCCGAAGAGAAGGAATTCCAAAAGAAACGGAAGCCTCCATTGAGGATTGAGATCCCGAAACCTGCATTGGAGATTCGTGAGAATGGGAGACATCAGCCTGTAACTCGGGACTACAGGCCTGGAGTACAGGTAGTCCCAACTTTGATGAGACGTCCTGAACACCCTACTGAGGCTGAGAGGTGGATGAGAAATAGGGCAGAAAACAGATCCGTTGCTCCAAGAGAGCTGCCATCCATGACCAGAAGCCAATTTAGGCGAGCTCAGAGAAGGTATGCCGAGGAAATGCGGCAGTGGGAGGCTCAGATTAATAAGTTGGAGTCATCTAGGCCTCGGAAGCCAGTGTAGCCAACATACTTCAGACCTCAAAGGGAAGTCTCCGAACGACGAAGGCCCGTTCATGAGAGGTTGCAACATCCGGAGGGAAGGTATGTTACTAGGAAGCCTAATTCACCTGTACCACCTTGTAGGCCAGTCTATGAGCGGCTTCAGCCAAGCCGAGAAATTGAAAGGAGAAGGTCACATGAGGCGCCAAGAAGGGCACTTCAGCCGCCATCTTCCTCTACTAGGAGACCAGTGAGGGAAAGGCTTCAGTGGGTAGAACGTAAGCCACCATCACCTCAGCCTAGGGTTATAGAGGCTGAGCCGCCTCGGATTAGTACTCAGCCGCCATCTTCCCAAAACAAAGGCAAAGCAGTTGCCTTGGCCGAATCAAGTAATGAGAAAAATAGGAGTATGTCTTGGGCAGACAAATTCATGGAGAGGTTTGAGTGTATGGGTGAGCCGGGTTCATCCAGTATAAGGGAGATGGCTATGATGAAGGTGCTTACAAGGTACTTCGCTTACATAGCGGCCCACCAGGCCGGTAAACTGGGGAGCGAGCCTGACAGCTATGAGAGGTTTCTCCCTTATTGTAAGACCGTGGATGAATCTGACCAGGCAAAATCACAGCCCGAGACCCAACCCACCAACGAGGCTGAACTAGTAAGCTTTGGTGCAGTTACCTAAGTTTGGCATCGGTGCTTTGGGTATCATTCCTGACAACATCAGCGTCTTGGATGGGATGGATCTTGATGAGGAAACTAATCTAGACACTTTCTGGGATGACCTTGAGGACGAACTTAAGGAAGCAGGTTACGAGTATGGACATGAAGTGGAGCCAACAGACCCTGTTGTGTCCATGCAAGTTGTGGGATTGGCGGCAGATGAAGAGATCAGTGACGTGGAATCTGAAATATGGGATGAAGAAGAGCCACCATTTGCCAAGTTGATCGAAGAAATGGATGAGATGATAGGAGAGTTGTCTCACCCAACTAGATGTTTGCTGGAAGAATTAGGTGGCCTGTCTACTCAGAGGCCAGCCCTTGCACACTTCGCCAAGCCGGATGTGTCTCAAACAAGACAGCTGAAACCCTTGTATGTCAAGGCCCACATTGATGGACGTCCCTTCACCAGGGTATTCATTGACAATGGGGCAGCGGCAAATGTACTCCCGATGTCAACTCTGAAGAAGCTTGGAAAGAGTGAGAAGGATCTGATTCCCACCAGGGTCAGGATGTGTAGCTTCGTGGGAGAAGCGACCCAACCTGCAGAATTCATAACGGCAGATGCCACTGTGGGGTCTAAGACTATCAAAGTAGCATTCTTTGTGGTAAAGTCGAAGACATGTTACTCGGCACTGTTAGGACGCGACTGGATCCACATAGCAGAATGTGTGCCATCCACCCTACATCAACAATTACTCATATGGGATGGTGACCACGTTGAGTTGGTGGAGGCAGACCCTCAGCCCTTCATAGGGCCAGACAAAAATAATGATGAGGTCGACTTCTATTTAGAAGACATTCAGCCTGCCTCAGCTCTGATTGGTGTTGATGTGGACTTGGAGTCCATCGACTTTACTTCCAGCGGCTTCAAGCTACATTCAGTGGATAGCCGACAAGATATGTCAGGTTCCTCATCATGAGCAGCCAGGACATCTACAAAGACTTGTTGAAGCGGCTGGTTGATACTGAAGTGATGATGGGTTCCGAAGACAAGTCTAAAAACTTGATTAATAACAGGCCATCCGAGTGGCCTTCACCTGTGAAGCGGACATTGCCTAGTCCAGAGGCCAAGGAACCACTTGTGGACATCAATCTTGGAACTGATGTAGAGCCGAAGCTGACTAAGATAAGTGCGTCTCTGTCTGATGAGGAGCGACACCAATTAGTGGAGCTGATTCAGAAGTATAAAGATTGTTTCGCGTGGTTATTCTGGATACAATCAAATTTTTATTTCTGAATGCTGGGGCAACGTACCAAAGGGCCATGAATATGATCTTTCATGATTTAATTGTCATATCCTTGAAGTGTACATTGATGACATAGTCGTCAAGTCATGTGAATCTGCCCAACACTTGGTCCACCTTGAAGAAGCTTTTATCCGTATGAGGCAAAATGGATTGAAAATTAACCCCACTATATGTGCCTTCGAAGTGGCGGCTGGAAACTTTTTAGGCTTCCTGGTACATAAGAGAGGCATCGAGGTTGATCAGAATAAAGCCAAGGCAATCTTGGAAGCTCGTGCACCGTCAAACTTGAAAGAGCTACAGTCATTAATGGGGAAGATCAATTTCCTAAGAAGATTCATTGCCAACACTGCAGGGAAGATGAAAGCATTCACCACCTTACTCATGGGAAGGAAGAACGAGGTATTCATTTGGACGGTTGAACATCAAGCGGCCTTTGAAGAGATTGAAAAAGGGTTGGCCAATCCTCCAGTATTGATGCCATCTAGGCCTGAGGTACCATTGAAATTGTATGTATCAGCTGCCGAGGAGTCCATTGGATGTTTGCTTGCACAAGATGACGAGTATGGGAAGGAACGAGCCATCTATTACCTTAGCAAGACACTGCAAGGTCCAGAAGTGAGGTACACAGCATTAGAGAAGCTATGCTACGCGTTGGTGTACTCTTGCAACAAGTTGGAACATTACATGTTACCACGTACAGTCCATGTGGTGGCTCCATTCGATTTGGTTAAGACATTGTTGCAGAGACTGGCCCTGAAAGGCCGCCAGGCTAAGTGGGCTATGAAAATTAGTCCTTTCGCTCTCGTGCACGTTCCTCAGAAGGCAGTCAAGGGACAAGCCCTAGCGGACTTCTTAGCTCAGCATCCTTCAGTAATATTGCCCGAAGAACTCGAAGAATCATTCATAGGGTTTGAACCTTGGGAGTTAACTTTCGATGGGTCTTGCGTAAGGAGCAGCTCAGGGTCCAGTATTACAATTACTAGTCCTTTCGGGGAACATTGGAAGCTGGCTCGGGAGTTGGAGCCTGGTACAACCAATAATCAAGCTGAGTATGAGGCCTTCATATTCGGCCTGGAGACAACATTGATGAAGGGTGCAAGGTCCATTGTAGTTTTTGGAGACTCTCAAGTCATCTTAAAGCAATTGACAGGAGAGTATGAGTGTAAAAGTCCGAGGTTGATTAAGTGCTACGAAACAACACTAGAGTTGCTAGGCGAGTTTTTGGATGTTACGATCAATCATGTGCCTAGAGACCAAAAATCAGGAAGCCAATGAGGCGGCACAACTTGCTTCAGGCTGGCAGACTGGTTGCCCTAGGGGGGTAACACGCATTACCGTCATCACCAATGAATCTGAAGACCAAGAAGAAATTCAACCTCAAAACCTAGTTGGTGATTGGAGGACAAATATTATACAATACCTTGAGAACCCGTCCACCGGAGGAGATAACTGAATGAAGGTAAAAGCCTTACAGTATACATTGCTTGATGGTGAGTTGTTTCGAAGGGCGCTCGACGGGTTGTTACTCAAGTGCGTTGGTCCTGAGGAAGCTAAGCTGGTGATGGGAGAAGTCCATGAGGGAATATGTGGCTATCATAGAGCGGGACCTAGCATGAGATGGAGCATTCACCACTATGGTTATTTTTAGCCAACAATCATGGAAGACTGTATCACTTATGCCTCGTGGTTGCGAGGCTTGCCAGAAGCATTGCCCAATTCAAAGAGTGCCAGCGGAAGAATTGCATTCAGTCGTGAAGCCTTGGCCATTCCGTGGTTGGGGGATGGACATCATTGGGAAGATTCATCCGCCTTCATCTAAGAACCATGCGTTCATACTTGTGGCCACGGATTATTTTACCAAGTGGGTAGAAGCGTGGCCAATGAAGAAGATCGATCAAAGCGATGTTATTAAGTTTGTGACTGAGCTGATACATCGATTAGGAATCCCTCAAACGATCACTGCCGATCAAGGGACAGTATTTACAGGTGAAAATTTTATGGCTTTCGCCAAGCAATTTGGGATTCGCATCTATCATTCTACTCCATACTATCCCCAAGCGATCGGTCAAGCTGAGGCTACTGACAAGATTCTGATAAGCATGATCAAGAAGGCAGTCGGAGAGAAGCCAATGAAGTGGCATGAGGCCTTATCAGAGGTCCTATGGGCTTACAGAAATTCTAAGTCTACAGCCACTGGCTTTACACCCTATTACCTTACATATGGCCACGACGTTGTTTTGCCTTTAGAGATCACAGTTCCTTCACTGAGGGTGGCCCAGCAGCATCATTTAGAATTAACTAAGTATGAGGAGACCATGTTTTAAGAGTTGGAGACGGCGGATGGTGACAGGCTTGCAGCCTTGGAAAATATTCGACGTCATAAAGCTAAAATTGTGAAGTATTATGACAAGAAGGTTCGAGGCAAGATTTTCAGTAAGGGGAATCTAGTTTGAAAGGTGATTTTACCTTCAGCGGTGCGTGATAACGAGACTGGAAAGTGGTCTCCAAACTGGGAAGGACCATTCATTATCACTTAGAGGTTGTTAAATGGTGCATACAATTTGATGGACATTGATGGACAAGAGCATAAACAGAGTATCTACGCAAAATATCTCAAAATGTATTATCCATCGGTTTGGGAATCGGAGTAAGAGAAAAACATAAATGCATCAAGTCAAAAGTGGTCGTATGATGGACCAAATATAGCAAAACATGTGCTAAGAGAAAATGAAAAGACAGAGTTTCCCACCACAAGGCCGGTAGGCTGACCCAAAAATGTACCGAAGGAAAACACAGTGTGAATCCTAAGCTACTAAGAAGGAGGCGGCATTCCACCACGAAGTATGCGATGACGTATGGTGGTCCAATGATCGCGTGTGTGCCCAACGATGTCGGTCATACGATGAAGTGCAGCGGCGGCAACACGAGCGCGAGCGTCTGCCCGGGGTCGAAGACCTTTGGACAACTCGACTGATAAGTCATGATGGTCTGCGACTAAGCGGTCGTGAGCGATCTGCAAAGCAGCAACCTGCGTGGACATCTCGGTCAGCCTAGACTCGAGGGAAATGAGCCCATCCTTGGCCTCCTGAATGGTACGTCTCCTATCTGCAATGGTACGTCTCCTGTCTGCAATAACACGCTCTGCCTCTGCAATGTCTCGCTTCGACTCCTGGATGCCGTGCTCTGTATGGGTGATAGTACCCTCGAGCTGTGATTTTTGGCTTTCTTGGGCTGCACGATCGTTAGACAACTGCTCACGCTGAGGGCGAATCGCCTCCAACTGGAAGAGAGTCTCACGGTGTCGTGACTCAAGATCGTCAACAAGTGACACGTCCTGGGCAGACTAGTCTGCAGCACTCGTATAAGCGGGATAAAAGAGAGACAAATCAGAGATGAGATCTGAAAAGTCCCGGAAGCCGGTATCTTCAACAAAGCGGGAGACCGAGCCGATGGTAAGAAGTAGATCGTCAAGACCGGAGACCATCTCTGCAGATAACGGACTAGTCTGGGGTGAAAGAAGGCGATCAAACGCCTCACATGCCAATGTGATGTCGTTGCTAATAGGAGTAGGGGTACTCGAATCCAGTCTAGAAGAGGTCACGGGACCTGTAGGATGAACCTGGGGCACCTGCAAATGAGGATATGTTAGTATTGCAACTTGGGGATCTAACCATAATGAAGATAAAAATAAAAAATACCTGGGGAGTTGGTGCGCGGTCAACCAAACCAGCCGAAGTTGCAGAAGCTTCGGCTACTGAAGGTAGCATTTGACCAGTGGAGGCCTTTGGTTGAAACAAGCAAACATTTCCTTAGTACAGATTATCAAGCAAGATGGAAATAAACAAGGGAATGAATATGTGACTAAGACGTACCTGAGAGGCCGACATGGGGTACGGACTGACTGCAGAGGCATGACCCACAGCCTGAGGAGAAGGTGGACAATCCACTTGATCCGAAGGGATCTGGAAGAAGAGGTCGTGATGTTCGTTTTGTTCTTAGAAAGAAATGGAGTTAAAAACGACATAATCAAGAGATACCTGAGAGGCTCGCTCGAGGCTGACTAAGCTAGCTGTGGGGATGTCATCAGCCTGAGGGGGAGATGGATCCACTTGGACCTGAAAGTAAAAAGAATGTTACAATATGTTATCAAGATGGAAGCAAACTAACAAGTGCGAGGTAGCAAAACATACTTGTGAGGGATCCTCAGCGGCGATCTCTTGGGAATCAGTGCGATACCTAGGGTCATCCACACCATGAGTGCAGATGTAGTCAGCACGAGCCTGCAGCTCGTCAATATTATCATGATTGCCAGCGCCAACACCATCACCTGCATGATCATCATGCTCAACCTCGTCATCGGCGATGTTCACACGACCACCATCTTGATCAGGGTCAGCTGAGTCTGCCTCCATATGAACATCATCTCCAGCGCCACCATCGCCCATCTGGTCCTCGTCCTCACCTGAACGCGCGGACTCATCCTCATCGTCATCGCAATCTTTAGTGCCATCAGTGGCACCACCCTCAGTCTCTCCATCATGAGCTAAAGAGCTCGAACTACTACCAGCGGATGCCCCACGAGGTCTGGGTGAGGGATCTGTAAAAGTTGATAGATGTTAGACAACAAGAGAGGAAATTATGAGAGCACATGTGAAATGAATCAAAAGCATACCTCTTTGACGTTTGCGAGATGGAGGAGGCACAACTGACTTCTTCGGGACAGCACTGCGAGACGCAGGCATAGGAGCCGATCATATAGCAGCACCGCGAGCACTAGCAGCCGGATCAGGCGGCGGGCGAGCTGGACACCTAGAGAAAGGCTGCCTTGCTGTGTCAGGAACCCGCTGTAAAGATGCACCTTCAAAGTGCTCTACAAGGCCATCCTCAGTCGGCAAGAGGGAGGTGATGTATGGTGTCCACCAAGCCATAAACTGAGTAGCAAGCGTCCCAGAAGGAGTAAATGGCAGATAAGATGAATCTGGCAGGCGAACCAAAAATGCAAGTATAGCATGGAGGTCTGTGTCAGTCAATCTCGGGCCCCTGACCGCTGGCCATTCTACTCCACGAGGGAGACCAAGTCGACATCCGAACTGACGAGCTAGTAGATGAGGACAGTATGGCTCAGCGTTGAGCGGGTTGGACTTGTCGTTCTGCCGAACACCACT
Organism: Hygrophila difformis; assembly: GCA_030278955.1. NCBI lineage: Eukaryota > Viridiplantae > Streptophyta > Magnoliopsida > Lamiales > Acanthaceae > Hygrophila > Hygrophila difformis. Next base: position 34,483,825 of record JAOANR010000013.1, on the reverse strand, counting down.
CAAGAGTAAATGCGGCTTCAAGGCGATGTTCCATGTATCCTCACCGAAGTTGGCACCTGGCGCAGAAGATGAACATATGAGCTCAGCCAACAATGCATCCCGCCGGGCGTATGGGAACAAACCAAGGGGACCGGGCCTATAGTCCAGGAACCAGCGCACGATCTGCAGTCCGTCTTTGTCTAATAGCTTGCCTTCACGAATCTTCATAGACTGGTCAGCTAGAGGGAAACCCAACGGTGTGTTTGGCCGGCAATCTTTCGGGTTAAGGCAAGCCACACCAAGAAACAAGCGTGGGAAATACAACTGATCCGTAGCTGCATAAACCACAAAGGCCCCGAGACCTGGCCGGCAGGGTCTGTTCCTTTGGCGAGCAAATTGGCTACTTTTGACATGCCACTGAACAAGGTAGCAAGAAGATATGAGCCAATTGCCAAAGTATCATCGGCATCACTATCTACAATGGCCTGAACATAGGGCAGAGCAGTACGTAACACAGTCCGGGCACTAGAACAAACAATGAATCGGCTGAACCACATCAAAAGGAAAGCAATATGCTCATTGCGTGTAGGAGGTCCATTCACGCTTTTGTGGTCGATATAGCCTGAGTACCGCTTGGATTCTTTGCCTACGGGGCAGATCATGTCACCAAGATGAGAATCCTCAGCACCAACGGAATGTGTCAATTCCGAGCCAACGACGGAGAGTCCTGTAATCATCATAACATCCAAGAGAGTGGGCCCGACGAAGCCACAAGGAAGCTGGAAAGCATTGACTGAAGAATTCCAGAAGCCCGCGAGGTAATATAGCAGACGATGGTCGAGTGCAATGGGTTTGATAGATAAGAGAATAGCATCTGTGATTCCCCATTTCTCCCATTCGCGATGATATGGTCTCTGCATCCTGTGGGCCCAGTCAATATACCGCTCCGTGCCGTTCTTTTCGGTCTGAAGCTTTGGGACCTTTGCCTTGGGCTTGGAAGCTGGTTTGGTAACACCCGATTGATGAGACCGAATGATTCTGGTGTGGGAGATGAAAGCCCCAGTGAAAGCCGCCTGAGTAATGGGAAGTGAGCAAGACAAAAAGTGATGGGCAGTCTCTCCATGCTCGCCGGTACGATAAAAAGGGCGAAGGACAGGCACCGGCTCCTCGCAAGTGAATTCATAGGCTTCGTCGTCAGATGAAGGGAGGTCCTCCATATCCTATATCAATAAAGAAATGAATAATAAATTATTATGAGAAGATCAATCAAATGAAATAAGTGGTCAGGAAAAGTCATGTGCTAACCTGGGAAGCCGGGACACGAGGAGGAGCGAAGCCGGGTACACGAATGAGGGTTCGACCATGTTGAGGTGTGGTTGAGGCCTGAGCGGCTGCTTTCAGCTTGAGTACGGCGTCTGGTAGCTGATCTGTGGCCGCTGGCAACCCCGTAGGGGCAGTCGATGTCGAAGGCTGTGCAATTGAAGCCAGAGGCTGTGTGGCGGCAGCTGGCATGGAGGAGTTTGCTTAGCCCTGTATCATCAAAGGTTGCAAAGTATGATAAAGTCATCAATCAACTGACAATTATACTGAATAAAAGAAGATTGTATGCCAAGGATTCATTCAAACTTTAAAAGCCGAGGTGCGAGAGGACAAGGCTGCGAAGCCAGACAAGCCAGTGGCGCCTGAGGCTGGCAGAGTGGCGGCCTGCATCTCTAAGGTGGCGGTTGGGACTCCAAGTGTGGCGACTGGCATTCTTGTGGTGGCAGCTGAACCTTGCAAGTTGCAACGAGGGACGATGAGGTTCCTTCCATGCAACAGTGCCGAAAGGGTTTCCAGTGGCGGCCTGGGTTTGGAAAGTGGCGGTCTGTATGGATGATTCTCTACAAAACTTATTGTCATGAAGCATGTTATGGGATGTGAAGGAACTTAGATCGATAAAATAAGCAAAGAAAGTGTTATGCAGTAAGACAAACCTGGGTAGTGGCCGAGCACGAAGCCATGGTGCCTGAAGGCTGTCCAGTGACGGCTGAGACTAAAGGGATGGCGGCTAATGCTTCTTGGGTGGCGGCTCTGGACAGTGAGGCCGCAGAAGGTGTAGGCTGCTTCCCTACGTCCTAAGTTGTCAAATAGGAAGATAGTATGCGGCTGTCTACTAAGTTGTAACTAATGGTGACGCAACTAATGGTGTAAGGCAAGAATCATCAACCTAGGGTTGTTTACTAAGTTGTAAGTCATCCAGGTAATCACAGAAAGATTAAAGATATGATGAATACGGGATTTAATAAATGCTAATCAGTGTGGAATCAACGAAGCAAGCAAGGTAAAGCGGAACAAAAAAAAGAGAAGAAAAAAACCAACCTGATCCATGGCGAGGCGAAGTGGCGGCCCGGACCTTGAGGGTGGCAGCTGAAGCCCTCCAGATGGCGGCTTAGAGGCCTCCAATGGCGGATGGAGGTATGTGAGTGGCGGCTGGTCCGAAGTCTCCCTTGGCGGCTGAACAAAGAGCGAATGGTGGCGGCCAAGATGTGAGCACACTGCGGCTGGACTGCTGAGGTTGGCGGCTGAGGGATGTAAAGTGGCGGCCGAGTAGGGTGATGTGGCGGCTGAGGCTATGAATGGCGGCTGAAGCTACCCGTGGCGGCTAGACAACGTCGGGTGGCGTCTGAGCATTGCTTGGGGGCGGTCGCGAGACCTCAGACGGCGGCTCGTGTTCGGACTGGCAGACAGCGGCTCAGATATGAACGATGGCGGCCTGGCGTGCGCAGGTGGCGGCCAGGGAGGCCTCGACGGTGGCCAGGAAGCATGGCGGCTGGCGCAAGCAAGGTGGCGGCCAGGGATGCCCGGGCGCGGCTCGTGTTCGGACCGACGAAAAGGAGCTGCCGAGGGCGTGGATGCATGACTCGAGCGTTGGCTTTGTCCGACAGGGCTCGGAAGAGCTATTCGAGTGATAGGAGAAAAATGAGAAAAAGGAAAATGTGATTGGTGAGGTCTGATATCTTTTTATAATAACCTAAATGGGCCAGGCCTAGGTCAAACGTGCAAAAAATGTCTTAAAAAGACTCTAATAGACAAATTGTGCGAGGGGACATCTGTTGACATGTCAAAAATTGTGGCCCGTTGGCCCAATAGATTCATGGCCCATTGTGTGATTTACTGGCAACCTTTTGAAGACTGGCGGTTGCAGTCTGGCGTCGCAGCATCGAAACTAAGAGTCTAATGGCAACCCTTTGGAGACTGGGGGTTACGGTCTGAGAACGTGATGGTTACAGTCTGATGGGCAACCTTGATTACAAGTACCCAAAGAAGGCTCGTTTGGAGACACATCCAATCCTCCACGGAGAGACGCATTTATTTTTCTTTAGTTTCTGCATTCTGTCTTTTCTTTCTGCAACTTTCCTTTTGTTTACAGTCTTCTTTAATTTACAGCAAGTTTCATTCTGTAATTCTCTATAATCTTTTTAGCTTCATCAATCAAAAGAGGTTTCTACGCCTCTCCAAATTTCTACGAACAACAACACGGTTATGGATTTTAAAAATATTACTCTTAAGTTACGTAGAAATGTATGTCTTTTTTAAATATCAATTTTGATGCAAGAACTGCAAGAACATTCAGCGTTCGTTTTTTATTTGTATATACATATGTTTTCTTCATTGGTTCGATCATCTTAAAATTGATGACATTTATTGCGAGCCTAAAATTTTCAATTTACCAAAATATTTATTTCACCTAAAAAATCTTCTTTAAAAAGGGAAAATAAATGCGATATTAATAGAAAAATGAGGCAGATTTCTTCCTATTAAATCTGATATTAATAGGAAGTTATAATATCTATATATCTATATGATCTATATAAAATTTTTATTTATTTATAAAAATTAAACCCTTCACATTTATCTATAAGTACTCGATTTATAAAAATAGGAAGTTATCACGTATATTTCATGATGGAAGTGACCTGTTGTCACGAATATCTATGAAGAACTCCTTAACCTTTTTTCAACATCTTTCTTAGGAAATAAAAAACGGAAAATCTAAACGGCAGATGGTGTTTCACGAATATCTTCCAACAGTTGTTAGGACTTGTAACACTTTTTATGAATATCTTCCAACAGTTGTTAGGACTTGACTTATAACGCTTCTTATGACAATGTGTGCTGCTGATCTAAACGGCAGATGGTGTCTCCAAATGACCTTTGAAATAACTCATCAGTTTCCAAATGGTGTTTCTCAGTGCTCATGTTTTCTTTTGTTCATATGTTGCATTGGTCTTATTTTGTTATTTCTGTATTTAGTAAACTAGTATGCTGCCGAATTTGGGGGCCATTGGGGGTTGGGAACTTGATCACTAGGCCAAGTTTCCCAACTCCCAACATATAGATTAGGGGTTCGATTCTCCACCCGGCCCCGGCTCCCATCTCTCAACTTGGGCTCCCACAATAATTTCCTAATCTCTATAGGCTATTCAGAAAAAAATAAAATAAAACAAAATTGGGGGGCCATTGGATGTATGTCCTTTGAACAATTTCAATCTGGGCTTTACCAATTTTGTCTAGTTGTCCATGAGAAAAAAGTGCTTATGTTGTCCAGGTTTTCTTCATCTTTTTTTCCCTTCTTTCAATGGCCCATTTTATGTTGTCCTAGTCTTTTTTGAACTATTGATGAAGCATTCTCATTTCTCAAATCTCGATGGCAATTGAGAAGCATGTTTATTTTATTCGGGAAAAAAGGCCAAATATATCCTTTTTGTTTAAAAAAAAGCCAAATCTATCATTTTTCTATTTTATTACCGAATTTATCCTCTACATATGCTAATTATATCCGGAAATATCCTAAATTCACTAATCGTGGAATGCCTGCTGACGTGGCAATAAATTAACTTAAACCCTACACTCTGGATTGAATTTGAAGTGTGTCTCAATTAGGGCTGGGGAAAAATACCGAATATACTGCATACCGCACATACCGTATCGAAAAAATACCGAAAATATTGAAATTTTCGGAATACCGTAATTTTCGGTATGGTATCATACCGTACCGTAAGATTTCGGTACGGTAACGGTATAAATTTTTTGATACCGCGGTATATCGCTACCGTATCGAACTTTGGTATATACCACGGTATCGGTATATACCGCGATACCGTTATATACCGTAATATCGGTATGTTGGTATATAGCGAAAGTTCGGTATGCCAATATATACCGCAATACCGGTATGTCGGTATGTAGTGAATGTTCGGTATGTCGGTATATACCGCGATACGGTATGTCGGTATGTACTGAATATTCGGTATAGCGGTATATACCGAACTTATCGGAATGTCGGTATGGAAACGGTATGAAAATATTTCTTACCGAAACTTTCGGTATACCGAAGATCGGTATACTGAAATGTTCCTTACGGCAACGGTATGAAATTTTTCATACCGTAAAGTTCTGTAAGGTATACGGTACGGAGAATTTTTTCGGTTTGATACCGTACCGAAAATTACGGAATACCAAAAATTTAGATATTTCTTTTTTCGATACGGTATGTGCGGTATGCGGTATACTCGGTATTTTTTCCCAGCCCTAATTGAGAGACACTTCAAATCCCATCCAGCGTGTAGGGTTTAAGTTAATTTATTGCCACGTCAGCAGCCATTCCACTATTAGTGAATTTAGGATATTTCCGGATATAATTAGCATACGTAGAGGATAAATTCGGTAATAAAATAAAAAAAGGATAGATTTGGCTTTTTTTGAAACAAAATGGATATATTTGGCCTTTTTTCCATTTTATCCGAAAAAAAGGAAGGATGGGGTGGGGGTGGTCGGCTAGTTGTTGAAAATTGAAATCCTAAAACCGAATTTTAATATGAACATTGACAAGTTGTGAAATGGACAATTAAAGTGAATGTATTGGTCATCATCGGTTTACATTTGGGAAGTTTGGTGGGTGCTTTCTTCTTTTACTAAATAGTCTAATAGTTTGTGAAGAAGTATGTTAAAGTAAATTGTAAAGTAAGACCGGAAAAAGGCCTACAAAATGTCCAAGTCAATGTATTTATTCTTGCAGGAAAATGGAAATGGATTTGGTGGGAATTGGGGAGAGATTCGAATTGCTGTGTAGGAGTCTACTTTCTTTAAGTTTTTGGAGAGGACATTTAAGTTTTATCCCTTTATTTATTGGATTATAATTATGGTGCATACGAATTGTTTTGAAATTTCACGTGAAAATCTGTAGGAATATTTGTGGGTCATGATAATCTCTACCTCAATTTGTCAACGGAACTCTAGTTTATTATCCTCCATATATTTTTTTTTTAATTTTTTTTTTTGTGTGAATTATCCTCCATATTTGAAGTACATAAGAGTAATTAAACTTGAGGAATGGATATGTGAGCTCGGCTTGTTTATTAAATGATTATTAAAATAAACTTGACTTGAGGTCTGTTCTGCACAAATAGCTGTATCTGTGAGCTGTAGTTGTGGGCTGGAGCTGTAGGGAGCTGTAGTTGTCAATTTTATTTTGGTGTTTGGTACAACTAACTGTAACTGTAATAAAATTTATAAAATGACATAAAATGGCATGAAATGACAAGTATTTATGCAGTCTATTGGGTAGTGGGTTGGTTATTGGGTTAAAATTATAATTGAACATAAATAAATTTGTTAGCTTTTTTTTGAAAGCTACCTTAGGTAACTTCTATTTGTAGAGCTTCAAATTGTAGCTACAGTTCTCAAAAGCTAGTGTACAGAACAGAGCTACAATTTAATTAATATAAAATTAAAAGCTACCAAAAACTTTCAAAAACTCTCAAAAATTACGTGCAGAACAAACATTTGATGCGTTAAGTTTAAACGAATTGAATAAAATGAACTCGAATTCTTAATTAACGAGTAAATTCAAACTCGAGTTTGAGATTAATTAGTTATATATAATTAAATTTTTGAGTTTGAAAGTTAAATAAAACTAATTTTATGAAATCTTTAAGCAATTTAGTAAATACTTAAAAAAAACTCAACAAATATCTAGTAATATAGTGTATACTTTAGAATTATTAAAGTTTTATCGAACTTAACGAGCCGAGTCGATTGACTTGTTTATTTATTTTTTTGAAAATTAAAATATGTTCGAGCTTAACTTGTTTATTAAACGAACAAGCCAAACTCAAACCTATAAAAGAACCGAGCCGAGAGACTTGTTTATTTTAGCAACTCTATTTGGGCCTTATAGTTTTGCCTCGTACCTTAACATTTTTGTGATGGCATTATTTAATCATTACATAAATGTGAAATTCATCACACATTACCGAAACATCGCATAAACCATCCCGCGCATCATATAAAAGCTCATACACACCATTATGCAGGTGCAATCAACAAGCACCATATCCACTTCCTATCCTTGGGGTCTTATCGGATGAATTTTGTTGACCTATTATTACCAATGCAACATTGCACCGATAGAATGTTTTTAAGAACCTCCAAAATATAAGACCATCAAACGGGGTCATAGCGAAACCAAAAACCAAAGGAAAATTAAAACCCCCAAAAAAAGAGAGGGAATAAGTCAAGAACCGCCTTGTGGTTTCGGTTGTTAAGACAGCTAAGGGGGTGAACTTGGATGACAAGGTGTAATGGGATTTTGTCTTTGAGCGGACAGACTAGTTGCTCAAATTAAACTTACTTTGGTTCTTAACTTCCTCTATGTGGTTGCTGGACAAGCTCACCCACCTCCAAAAATTTGCTTTGAATTGTGGGCCCTCTTCGCTATGGATCCCGAAAGTTTTTAAGTGGTGTCCCGAAAAATAATGGAAGCTATATTGAAATTAGATATAGTAATTACACAGAAAAAATATAGAGAAAAACTTAGTTGAAATGAATTATTGTGGTGTCACCATAAAAATTAAGTGGAGTCACCAAGTCTAATCTAGTTAAATGACTTTAAAAAATATTCCATTTTCATCAATTTAAGCGGTGTGCTTATACCACCGTACCCCTAAACAATACATAGATCCGCACCCATGGCTACAATAACTTGCTTTTCTTAAAACACAGCAAGATCGAGTGATTAAAGTATGAACCACCCCAACCCCAAAATTCTTCCCTATGCATCCAGCAGGGTGTTCATGGAAGTCGACAATACACTTGCGTGCGTGCACATTTTGGACTAGAACACACATGCAATGAAACTCCAACGACAGAGGAATTGGAAGAGTTCAAATATATGAGGAAACTATTTTACAACCATCATCAGACATTGAATTTTCCTTTCTCCACCCCCACATTCAAATCAAAGTCTTGATTTTTTTGAAAACCTTAGCAATCAAAGTGCACCAAATATTCCAAACTTCCAGCAACATAAGCCTTCGGAGCACAAGAATATATAGAATCAAATGAATGACCGAGTGCATGTGTATTTAATTTGAGGAGATTAAGGAATGGAAATGGAAGCACCGACCCACTCCGACACTCCATACTCCTCCATAGTCCATTCCATACTTGGGTAGGTAGGTGCTTGTTTTTAAGGATTTTCTTTCTTTCGTTGGTAGCTGTCTTGGTGTCTTGGTCAAATTGCCATTTTAATATATAGTAGTAAGTACTATTTAGGATTATATTCAGGGTTTCTCCTTTTCCCTTTTTCTTGTGTATGTTACCTTTTCCTAATATTTTATTTTATGTATGTATGGTTCAAACACAAATGTCCAAATCAGACACCCAAACACACGATTGAAATCGAACCAAAATCTGCATCCAATTTGTAAGATTTTCTACAGGTCTTCTCTAAACTATAGCAAGTACAAAGGTTTGACTTGTTATTAATTAATATCCTCTCACTTAAAAATACTAATAATACTGTATAAATTTCGTGGGGCCATATGTGACTTGGGAAAGCAATGGCTTAAAAAGTAGTAGTAGACGCGTAGGGGAAGAATTGACAGACAGGAAATGGAGTGGATTAAAAGGCAAAGTAGTCATAAAATAGTAGACTTGTTATTCTCAAGTTCAAAATATTATACTACTACATAGTTTAAAATTAATGAGAGTGAATTGTTGAGTGGTGAACGGTGGGGGTGATTAGGAGGAGCAATTCAAACTCATCTCAACAAACATATTTTTTTTAAAAAAAAAGTACTATAATTAGTAGAAAACTGGTCGAATATCAAGTATCAAATCAATTAGTATTATTTAATACTGTATTAAACAAAAGGGAAAAAAAGAGAGAGAATAAAAAGTACTTGTATGTCAAGTAGAGCTCGAAATGCATTATTGTTATTAAGCTTGAACTCGTCGATACTTTGAGTTTGAGCTCGAAAATTATTGCTCGACTTGAGCTTGAGTATCTTTAACTTTTGGATTGACTTTTAAAAAAAACAGAAGCCAAAAGCAGAAGCAGAAGTGAAAGCCAAAAGCAGAAGCAGGTAACTTTTGTGTTTGGATGGAATGTTTGAAAAACAGCTTTTTTTCAAAAGTGTGTTTGGATATGTAAAAGTGAAAAGTGCTTTTGAAATGTGTAAATTACCAAAAAGGATATGTTATTTATATATAATAGTATATATTTATAGTGTAATTAAAATAAATTAATAGGGGCATTTATGACTCTGCACACATTACTAGGTGCTTTTGGCTTCTGCTTTTCGGAGAAGCACCCCCTGGGCTGCTTCTCCCAGAAGCACTTTTGCAGCTTTTCGAGGTGCTTTTGTTTTTTCCCAAAAGCCAAAACAAACACTCTTTTTTCTTCAAAAGTGCTTTTAGCAGAAGCAAAAGCCAAAATCACTTCAAAATAAGCCATTCCAAACGGCCCCTAAATATGGGTCAAATTGAGCTCGAGTATACCACTTTAACTCGACTTGTACTCAACTCTAGAAATACCGTGTCCCCCTTCACAGGTGGTAAATGTAATTATCTTTTAAACTTATGAATCAAATAAAAAAAAAAATTAGCACGACTATTTTAAATATAATTTTACTTTTTATAGGAGTATTTAATTTGTTGATTGTCCACCAGTACTTGGGAATGAGAATCATCACTCATGGACTTCATATTGCAATTATCGTTCTTTATTTTTTTTAGGTGCCGAAGCCAGAGAAACTAAAGGGTGGTAGGTGTTGACCCAAGAATTATTAAGCCCACATATTTTGACACAAGACGCATCAACCCAATGCTACCTAAGCGACAACCCAACCCACATTGCAGCGTAGAAATTATCGATCAAGAAAAAGGCAGATCTTGAACGGCGGTTCTTTGGAGCAGGCTTGGACGGTTGCGGACTGGGAAGATCGTGGCATCATAGAAGTTTTGCAGCCTGACTTGAAGGTCGCCTATAAATACTGAAGATGGCTACTAGCGCGAGGGATCTCCAATACAACTCTCAAATCGAGATTCATAACTTTCTTTTTAGCTTTCAATTTACTTTTTATCGCTTTCTGCAATTTACTGCTTTCTTTAGATTCATTTATCGCTTTCTGTAATTCCATTGTTTACAACTTTCGTTAATTCCTTGTAATTTCCTTTCTGCAACTTTGTAATTCCTTCAACCTTTGTTCAATCCAAAGAGATCTTCTTCCTCTACAAAATTCTACGGTTAAAAAATTGGCACGCCCAGTGGGACCGAAGTTGAAGCCATATCCGCTTCAAAGAAGTGCATGCGCCTCAGATCTGGAAAGATTGTAAGCGATCTGACAAAAAAGTTTGAAGAAATGTCGATACAGGAAAAAAATGCCGGTTCGCACATCATCTGAGGACGCCATTGAGACGGCGAGCACCTCACAATCACAATAGGGGATTATGCAAACCCCCACATTGACGGAAAAGATGCGGTTGTCGATGACAGAAACAATGGCCGAATTCATTCATCTACTCACGAGGCATCTTATGGATGTATTGCGGCCTGTCATGGCTGATCAAATTGACAGAGGGTTCAGTTCATTGCGGGCTCAGCAAGAAGTAACCGCTTCAGCTAACGGCGCTATTCTGCCGCCTAGTCTCCCATGCCCAGGGCCGTCAGGCGGCCAACAGAGGGCTTGGGGAACCTCACCTGGCCAGCCACCACTCCCTGAGACCGGAGGCCTGGCTAGTCCGTTCCCGTTGCCATATCAGGCTGCTTATGCCTTTACTCCAGCGGCACCTACCATGTCGAACTTTGGTTATGCGGCACCTCCAGTGCCGATCTAGGTGGCACCAGGCTGTTTAGTGGCCTCCAGTGCTTCTCCAGGCTGTACGACGACCTCTGGTGGCCTTGGCATGCCGCCATAACAAGCGGCACCTCATGTGCCGAACGTTCCAACTACGCCCTATGTAACTAACTACTCGTCAGTACCGGCGCCACAACCCTGGGGGCAGATGCCACAGCCCTGAGGGCATGCGCCACAGCCTTGGGGGCAGACGCCGCAGCCAGGGGGCAGACGCCACAACCCTAGGGACAGACACAACAACCATGTGGAGTGGCTGCGATTCCTGCCACACCAGGCGCCATTGCTCCTGCTACACCTCCAGCCACCATCATACGCAGGCACCAGCAGTGTCACCCAAGTTGCTTGCAGACATGATGCAGCAACACTTTGGGATTCACCTGAGGCCGATGGAGCGGCCTACATACAGAAAACCTTACCCTGATTGGGTAGATACGATGCAGCCATATCCACGGGGCTTCAAAATGCCCAAGTTCTCCACATTCTCAGGGGACGATGGCAAGTCCACTGTGGAACATGTGGGAAGGTTTAACACAAAGTGCGGGGAAGCGGCGACTAATGACTGGTTGAAGCTGAGGCTCTTCAGCTCATCCCTCACTGGACCTGCTTTCGCGTGGTATGCATCCCTGCGGCCTAACTCAATCCAGAATTGTGCCGATTTGGAACGAGCTTTCCATGACCGGTTCTACAACCATTGTCACAGGTGAGCCTCGCGGATTTAACTAATGCAAAATATTTTGCCGCTGAGACGGAAAGTACTTTCATTAACAGGTTACAGCGGCTTAAGGGCCGATGCACGATGGCAGTCCCTGAGAAGGAAATAGCCAACATAGCAGTGGTTAACATGTTGCCAAAACTAAAGGAGCATTTAATTGTGCAGGATGCAACTGACCTTACCCAGCTGGCCGAGAAAGCGGCCCGACTGGAAAAATTCCTGGAGAACAGGAAGAGAAGCGTCAATCACTACAAGGAACTTATCTCAAAGAAGTGAAGTTCGGTAAAGAGGAAAACGAACCAATGGGGGGCTTCTACAATGATTCTGGGAGGAAACAACCCAGGTTAGAAACCCTCGACAGACTCTAAGAGGCCGACATGGCCTCCAAGGCCTTCAAGAGGCCGCTTTGGCCTTCAAGAGGCCATTGGCTTCCAAGCGGCCATCATAGCCTCTAAGGCCTCTAAGAGGCCGCCGTGGCCTCTAACGCGTTCAAGAGGCCACCTTGGCCTCCAAAAGGATGCCATGGCCTCTAAGGCATCCAAGAGGCCGCCATGGCTTCTAAGGCCTCCAAGAGGCCGTCATGGCCTCCAAGGCCTTCTAGAGGCTGTCATGGCTTCTAAGGCCTTCAAGAGGCCGCCTTGGCCTCCAAGAGGATGTCATGGCCTCTAATGCATCCAAGAGACCGCCATGGCTTCTAAAAACCTTCAAGAGGCAGTGAAGCCAGACTAGTGAGTGGCGGTCGGGACAGGCTGAGTGGCGGCTGACAGCTGAGAGTTGGCGACGGGAGCTGTCAAGGTGACGGCTGGTATCCTTCTGGGCGGTTGAGTTGTCGAGCGAAAATCGAGGCTCGTTCGATGCATGAGTGGTAGCAGAAGGCCGGGCAACGGGGCCTGAAGACTCCTCAGTGGCGGCCTGAGGACGCGAAGTGGTGGCTGTTGTAGGTGACTTCATCAAGTCCTAGGTCATCAAAGAATGATATTAGATGTGTTTGAAAAGATACAGGCCAACGAACAAGTAGAATAAGCAAGAATAAGCAAGATACGAACTTGTGACGCCATAACAAGCACAAGTGGCGGCTGGAAGCTGATCAGTGGCTGCCGGGGATGTGCTGCTGGCGGCTGGATACTCCTAGATGGCGGCTGGTGACCTTGTGACGACAGCTGCTTCACGCGACGAAGGCGGCTGATGATGAGACAACGATGGCGGCTGGCGAAGTAAGAAAGGACGACTGAGAGGGTGATGGTGGCGGCTTAGAGACTCCCAGTGGCGGCTGGGGCTATGTGGATGGCGGTCCTGACTTGAACTCGCGCTGGCTGAAGTTGGAAGTTGAATGGCGGCTCGAGCTCCTTTGCACGTGGATGGCGAGTGAGCAAGAGGAGCACAAGGGTGGCTGGAAGGCCTTGAACGGCGGCTGAGACCGATCAGGTGGCGGCCAGGCAGCGTTCGGTGGCGGCTGGAGATGTGTTGGAGCAGCTTGAGTAAGGCGGATGACAGCCTGAGCTAGGCGGATGGCAGCCTGAGGCGGATGGTGGCATGGCAGATGCTGATGGCGGTGGGGGACACTGTGATGGTGGCTAAGAATAAAAAAAAAAACAACAGACGGGCCAGGCCTATTTTAAACGCGCATATTTGTCTTAAAAATTCTAATCAGATAAATTGCGCGAGGGGGGCATCTGTTGACCCAAGAATTATTAAGCCCACATATTTTGACGCAAGACGCATCAACCCAATACTACCTAAGCGACAACCCAACCCACATTTCAGCCTAGAAATTATCGATCAAGAAAAAGGCAGATCTTGAAAAACGATTCTTTGGAGCAGGCTTGGACGGTTGAGGACTGGGAAGATCGTGGCATCATAGAAGTTTTGCAGCCTGACTTGAAGGTCGCCTATAAATACTGAAGATGGCTGCTAGCGCGAGGGATCTCCAACACAACTCTCAAATCGAGATTCATTACTTTCTTTGTAGCTTTCAGTTTACTTTTTATCGCTTTCTGCAATTTACTGCTTTCTTTAGATTCATTTATCGCTTTCTGTAATTCCATTATTTACAGCTTTCGTTAATTCCTTGTAATTTCCTTTATGCAACTTTGTAATTCCTTCAACCCTTGTTCAATCCAAAGAGGTCTTCTTCTACAAAATTCTACGGTTAACAATAGGAATCCATGCCACACAAATTACAAAGGAATAAAGTGGAGGGATAGGGGGTCGAGTGGGAAATCGAACTTCCAACCATAAAGTTGGGAGACCTGGACTTTGCCGCTTGGGCAACTTCACACAAATTATTGTTCTTTGTTAACATTCTTGTATCTTTAATTTTTGTATGTAAACTTCTTAAATATCCTTTTGGGCCTAAAGAATGTTAAAATGTTTAGTACCAAGTACTATACTTTTAGGAAAAATAGTTGGGGAAATTACAATGAAATAAGTTCAACATTTATATGATAACATGCAAAATAGCAACAATTGAAAAGGGTTAATTCAGGTGGTGTTGTGGATTGGTGAGTGCCCATTTTGATCATCCACAAATCTAAAAACTAAAAGTTGAAATAATAATAATACTGCAATTTCATATTTGGACATCCTTAATTTGGCAAATTGTAGCAGTGCAGTCAGTGATGGTAGCCAGTACATTGGTATGCAGGAGGATCCCACAGCCTACATGTATGATGTACTATGTACTTTGTGGGGTTGGGCGGTTGGGTGTTAATTATAAGAAACTAGAAAAGGGGAGGGGATTGTGTGCTGGTGATGTGGAAGTTGTGTTGTTTGATGAATAAAATGATGTGTTTTGTATGATGGGAGAGATATTTTGTGTGATGCCAAAAATATGATGGGAGAAATGTGTTTTGTGATGTCTGAAACCTGGTGTACCGGATTGCTTTAAAAAGGGTGTGTGCTCTCTTGAAAACTTGAAATAAAGACAGACGCAGTTAACGTGTGCCATGTCATGTCCATATGCCCCCAACCTCAACCCATCTATCTTATTTTCATTCACATTGCCAACTCCATATTCCCACCACCCTCCAAAACTCCCTCCTCCTACAATTTCATTAACTTTTGTAATCATGACCGACCACAACCATAAATGCATGTTACTACATGTGATTGAAAGAATTTCGTGGCTGTGAAAAAAAATATTGTTAGAAACACATTTTTCTTAAAAACGAAAGTAAAAAATACGACATGAAAAAGTTTCATCCAAACAGGGCTCAATCCGAAACTCTTCTACATTAATAATTCAATTTATATATGCATCGTCGTCTATGTGTATCTTAGAATTTTAAAAATTGTTCTGTACGTCTTTGTGTATTTGTGCATTTGGATTTGTTATTTAATTAGTATAACGTGATGACTCATGTAAATCAGTCATTAAGTATATAAATTCAATCAAGCGTCACCTCACGCAACTTAATTTAAACAACACATCAATTTAAATAAACAAATGATGTATATATATATATATATATATATATATATATTTCTTCAACCACAACTAACCATTAAACAAATAGCTGTCACAGATACTGCACATATGCATGTATATACCCAAACTGATTCATTTTTTTTTTTTCGGTAAACAATGCCTCAACGGCGGCTAAAAGTAAGAAAACAGAAAAAACAACAAGAAAAAAGAAAAACACAAAGCCGAGGCCTGGAAGCCTACGAACGAAGAACACCCCTATCATCTTGATCATCATGCAACAGTTGAAGAATATGATCCGGTGGAAAGGCACACGTCGTATAAAATAACTCTTGATCACTAGCCATCTTAGCCAACCCATCCGCGACCCTATTTCCTTCCCTATAAATGTGTCGGAAAGAACAACTCCCAAACTCTCGTTGCTTGATTCTAATCGCTTTGATGATCGGCCAAAACCGATGCTCCGGCGTATGCAAAGCCAAAATCAAGTTGTAAGCTTCCAACGAGTCCATATAACACGTAACTTGAGACTCCCCCAGAGACTCCGCCAGCTCCAAACCTCGCAACACCCCAATCAATTCGACCTCTAAAATGGTCCGAGGGCCGAGTTGCCCCCCCACCCCTCCTCGCCAAGCTCCCTCACTCGTCCGGCACACCGCCGCATATCTGCTCCTTCCCTCCCCCTGGATTCATTTTTTTAGACAGAAATTAAAAAAAATTTGAATAAAAAATTTAAAATTTTAAAAAATTAAGAGGTAAAATAAATATTGATTCAAACCCCACTAATTAATTTTTTGCGGACATACCCATGACAGTTATATTTAAATTATGATGTTATCTTGATGTCAACAATGACATTCATTAATGAATAGAAAAATTGCATTCACCAACATTAGTTTAGTTACCACCCGAGAACATTTGAAAAGAATAAGAAAAATGATAAGAAATGTAAGTATTAATTCTGAAATGTAAAAATTACTAGTATAATATAGGATTGCCACATACTCCCTCCGTCCCGTTATTTGTGTCACATTTTGACTTTTTACATTGTTCATAGTGTTTGTTTGACCTAACTTATTTTTACAATTATATAAAAAAATACAGTCAAGTGAGATCTTGTTGAATCCGTTTTTTCGCATAGTTTTAGAATATATATATATTTATAGAATTTTTACTTTTATATATTTTAAAATATTAACCGTTAAACAAGTGCATTGGACGGCGTGTCCAAAAGTTTTGAGACAGAATTAATGGGACAGAGGGAGTACTATTTTATACTATGATTTTAATATATACTCCATCCGTTCCACTTAAAATATCATATTTTATTTCTACAAATAATCCAATGCACTTTTTTTATCGTTAATATCTCAAAACAAATAGAATAAAAATTATGAAAAATATATATTCTAAAAACTATACGATTAGACGAATATAATCTAATAAGACTGAATTTGACTATTTTTTTAAAAAAAGATACTTCATCTGTTTTCTATTATTTGCTACGGACCCACATTGCACGCAGTCCAATGCACATTTTAAATTATTAATAACTCAAGTTTGGTACAAGTAAAAATTCTAAAAGTTCAATATTTAAAAACTATAAGACGTGACGAATGTGACAAGATCTCACTTGACTATATATTTTAACTTTAATAACTATGATAAAAATTGCAATCAAAGCAATCCAATAAATAGTGATAAAATTTGCGATGTTGCAATTAATTAGAAACGGAGGAAGTACATACTTATAATAATATTGAATCAAAGTTGAACAATAAACAGTGTCAAAAAGTCAAACAAGATTATTGAACCGGAGACGAGAGACACATAATACCGCCTACGCGCTTTTGATGTGTCATCATTCATTGGTGAAAACTGACAAGTGCAAACAAACATATAGTAGTAATTGGGATGAGGACCTACCCAAGCGGTTAAGTCCCTTGACTTCCAACGGAAGGTTGGAGATTTGATTCCCACCGGGCCCCTATCCCTCCCTTTAATTCCCCTTTATAATTATGTGGCATGAGCTCCCACCACCCATTTCCAGGCCTTCATTGGCTCCTCCAAAAAAAACATATAGTAGTAATTAATTAGGGTATTAATTAAAACAAATTAAATTGGTGTATAAAATTTCAGAGGTACCGAACATAATAAAATTAAGATTGTAGAAAGACAGAGGTAGAGATAGGGACAGAGCTGGAGCCTCGTGGATGCGACACTGCCACCTAAGCCAATACATCATCAAAAGCCAAGTCAATCAAGGAAAAAAATTAAACACGCTTAGCTGGACTAATAGTGGTGTTAATTAATCCTTTGTAAAATTAACTGCTCCCCAATTCTTAACTGCAAATTAAAAGCAGCCAATTCCTTTATTTTGTAGGATAAGTTACAAAGATAGATTGATTTAATACTCCATCATAACGTATCAGTATAGCGTTGTTAATGCCCTTTATTACATGGCTTATGCTAAATCCCACCGTATTCAACACACTAGTTAGGGTGTACATTCTGCCGTACACTCGATGAGTTTTGTGATGTTTATGATGGTCATATCCGGATATGATTTTATGACGATATTTTCAACTCATCACATAATCTCACTCCCACATCACATAATTACACTTTGAAAACATTTTGTATATGCGGAATGACACATTTTGCACCATAACCGGAGTGTATTCGATGGACCATTACAAAAATTGATCCATGTCCGCACAAGAGAAAATAAAAATCGTATTAATGAAGGTTTCATTAATTAATAAAGGGCATTTATGGCATCATTTTTCTTTTGGGTACATATGCACAAGATCTTTTACTTAAAGAAGATGATAGGTAATGTCACATAAATTACAATGTCATAAAAGGGAGGGGTAAGGGGCAGATGGGAATTCGAATCCCCAACTATTAGTTTAGAAGTCCGGGATATGACTATTGTGGTTTCAGTTATTGTATTGTGGCCAAGTTCACAGTTGGATGTTCTGAGACATTTAAAATCAACCAATGCCTGAAAAATAAAAATGGTAAAATTGTCAAAGCAGAGCAATGAACAGAACATTCATTGACTATTTTAGCGACATAAACATGAACATTTCAGCGACATCAGATTACAATGTTATGATTTATTGACACATAAAACTAGTGATGATACTTGCATTGCTGAAATGTATATACTTGTGCCGCTGAAATACAAATACTGTTTGCTGATATCATGTTGAGTTCTTTGTGTTATATAATGACACAAAAACACTATTGTTTGTATAACACCAATGCAACAATAATTTTAGTGGTTTGCGCAACGAAAAATCATTGTTTTAATGGTACATGTATAATAATATACATTTTTGACTAATACTCTAACTCAACTCAATTGTTCAAGCTTACAGCTTGAGTTCAAAATTTTTTAGTCGGCAATCTTGAGCTTGAGTTTGTATATTCAATTTTCATACGAGTTTAAGATAGATCACCTTACTATTTATGCTCGACGCAATTCACAATAATCATGTTATACTCATGGATGTCGAATGTTCGATTAACTGAGAAAATATATAATGATTTTTATGGTACAATTGGTTGCATGATGAAACAAATTGAGGGATAAATTTAACAGACTGTATTTTAAAGATGGATTGGCAAAAAATGATACGCATGGATGTAGTTTGTAGAAAAAGTAATAGTATTTGATAGTATATTGTTTGATGTGAATTGTTGACTTTTAATGAAATGTAAATCTTTATTACAAATAGCTCAAAATAAAGGTGATATAAGATGTGTGTTTTCACAACTTTGTTTCATATTTTACCACAAAAATATGATTATATTACAAAAAAAAAAAATTATAATCTTACAAAACTTTGCCAAAACCTTACCTGTCGTATAAACTTTATACACAATTACAACAATCATACTATAACTCTTTATGCAACGGAAGTTAGGGAGAAACAATAATGTAAAAAAAAGTGCACAAGCGAGAGAAGAAAATAAAGTAGAGAAAATAATAATCTTAAAATTTTGAAATCAAAGTATCTTCCTAAACTTGAAGAAAAAATATATTTTCTTTACTTGACCTAGAGACATAAAAAGTACATTTAAGCCCATAACCAAAACACGCCCTTAGAGGGCGATGCTAATGTCTTTTACTTAAGGAATGATAATTGGTGATAGTTTCTTCTACATAAATTATAAAGAAAATAAAACGATAATAAGGGTCGGGTGGGGATTGAAAAACCAAATAATGACCATGTTTGGCAAAACAGCTAAATGAAATTAATTTATTCTAAGCAATTAGAAATAAATTACCTTATTTAAAAAGACAAAATAACTTAAAATAGTGTTCGATCAGCTCTTTTTGAAACCGCTGAAAATAGCAGCATTTTGGAATTAGCTTATTCTAGGCAAAAAGTTGGCATCAAAATTACTCACATAATCAGTTAACAACTAACAGCTAATTCTGAAACCGGCCCAATGTAATGCTTGCTTAATACTACTATCATATTTGAAGTTAAACCAATAAATTATGGAGATGGTGTAAATCACCAATTTTTAGTCTTATGGTTATGGTTAGTGTTTCCACTCTCCACGACTTTTACCCCCCTCTTTTATTTTGTTTTATAATTGTGTAATGCTACTATAAACTTCCACTAATCTTTAAATCAAAAAGCCCGAGCCTATATGAAAATAAAAACCCGGTAAATTGTGAATTCTTGAGTTTGATTTGTGAATGTGAAACAAGGATCCTTGTCTTTAGACCGACCGACCGTAACTCGTCCTAAAGTCCGGTCGGTCCCATTATTACCCGTCAACGACTCCACGTGCTTCTCTTCCCCCCCTGACCAAAACGGCAATACCCAATTCCCCGTCTTCGCCCCTATATATATATATATACCCACAACGCCCACCTTTGGGGTGTGAGAGATGTATGTAACTATGTAAGTATTGTTCATATATATTCCACCCCACACCATCAATTCTTGATTCTTTCCAAGACAACAACGAAGTGTAAATTTCCCATTCATTTGGATCACTGCCCCATTCTTTTCTCTTCTTTCTATTCTCCGGCTCTTTATTTATATATATATATACACACACATAATAATCAGATACTCTCTCTGTCTCCCTTAACCCAAAAATCAAAACCCCTTTCTGCATTCAGGTTAGAATTTTTCTTGGATTCGCCTTTCTCCTTTTTGCTTGCCAAATTAAGGCTAAAGCTATGTTCTTGACATATAGTACCATCTTCTTCCCTGTTTTTCCTTTTCTGCAAATTTTTTATTTTTTTTTTTTAAAAAAAGCTTCTTTCTTGTTTAGCCCTCTGTGTAGTACTTTTCGAAAATGGGCCTTTTTCTTCACATTTGTCTTAATTTCCCACTTTTTGAATTAACTGTTGCATATATAGACCTGTTCGTTCCTCTCCTCCAATTGTGACTATTTAAATGTTTCTCCAACAGGAACGGCCAGGCCAAATTGCATGGGGCTATCGTTTTCCTGCCCGCTCTCCCATCACTACGATCTCGATGCCGCCTTTGAATCAGTTGTTAAATCAATTGACCTTGGAGGAGGTGATCGAAGCAACAGATTCAAGAATAAGGAAGATTTCGGACAGCCCTTGGTAGGAATTTGCCCAAATCTTACATCAGATATTATTCCAATGGGGACAATGATCCCTGATGGCTCTGCCCTTTCGATGAATCCAAGCGGCCCCGAACACGCCGCCGCCCTCAAACTGCAGAAGGTTTACAAGAGCTTCCGAACGCGGAGGAAGCTAGCGGATTGCGCTGTCCTAATTGAGCAGACTTGGTGGAAGCTCCTGGATTTCGCGGAACTCAAGCACAGCTCCATTTCTTTCTTCGAAATTGATAAACACGAGACCGCCGTTTCGCGCTGGTCTAGAGCAAGAACTAGGGCTGCCAAGGTTATTTCTCCTCCTCCCTTTCTTTATTTGATTGTTAGAAGGAACACAATTTCCGTGTAATAATCTGATGTGATTCGTGGTCTGATTCCAGGTGGGAAAAGGGCTGTCCAAAAATTGCAAAGCTCGTAAACTTGCTTTACAACATTGGCTTGAAGCTGTAAGTAATTTCATTGATCTCTTCGTAATCAGACAGACAAAAAGGGGGGAAAAGCGCTAATTTTGATCGAATTGGTTTTGCGCAGATAGATCCACGACATAGGTATGGCCACAATCTGCATTTCTATTATGACAATTGGTTGAATTCACAGAGCAAGGAACCGTTTTTCTACTGGTAATTATTACTGAAGACTCTATCTTCTCATAATGTTCGTTTTTAGGGCAATATTCTGAATCGATGACTGTAATAATCGTGCAGGTTGGACATAGGAGAAGGAAAGGAGGTAAATTTGATCGAAAAGTGCCCTCGTTGGAGGCTTCAGCAACAATGCATCAAGTATCTTGGTCCGGTGTGTACCTAAATACGGTTTCGAGTTTTTTGAATAAAAGGCTTCGCCCCACTTTTACCCAGGAAAAAAAAAATAAAAAAATATACTGTTTCGAGTATGTAATTAATTCGAAACGTGTGTAAATTTTGGCGGTAACTGATGGTTCTTGCATTGTGTCTTAGGTGGAAAGGAAGGCATACAAAGTTGTCGTGGAGGACGGGAGGCTTTTGTACAAGCAAACGGGGGAGCTTCTGGACACCTCTGAAGAAGCTAAAGGTTCCAAGTGGATTTTTGTCCTCAGTACTACCAGAAGTTTGTACGTTGGGAAGAAAAAGAAAGGGTCGTTCCAGCACTCGAGTTTCTTGGCCGGGGGAGCCACATTGGCTGCCGGGAGAATTGTGGCTGAAAATGGTGTTTTAAAGGTATGTCTTGATGCTTTCAACTTATGTTTATTGTTCCCTTTCGGACATGTTTGTTTTGGTCGATGTTAGAATGTCCTCCTACTACATCGCTTCTATGTTGGGATATCCTTCTTCTCTGTTTTAAAGGATATCCTTCTTCTCTGTCTATATGAACATGGACCGCTCTATCTATCATCAATTGGTTTTGGATTTAAGCCCCTAGGTCCACATTCTTTTCTAAGAGTCGAAAATTGATTTTGGATTTTGGATTTCACAGGCGGTTTGGCCCCATAGCGGACACTATCGCCCAACCCCGGAAAATTTTAAGGATCTCATATCATTTCTGCAGGACAACAATGTTGATCTAACTGATGTTGAGGTATTAAAATTTAAAAACTTGTTTTGAGTTCATGTTTTGGTTATTGAGAGTTCTTACAATGTACTATATAACCGCGTTGAATCCAGCTCGACTCCAACGATGAAGAAGAAGAGGGATCGATTGTGAAGCCAAAAGTTTCGCGCCTGCAGAGTAATTCCTCTGAAGACGACTTGGCTGAAAAGGACAACGAATTCATTCCCATCGAAATGTCTTCATTGCAAGAAGAGGCGGACGCTTCAATGAAGCCCAAGGAAACGACACACGACTTCATAAAAAGCCTGGCTGTTCTTGAAATACCAAGCAACGAAAATTTCTTACACAAGCTGATGAGTGAAAGCGAGACAGGGAAGTACGCGACCAACGCCTGTTGTTTGTCACCAACGGACATGGATGAAAACGCAGCAGCAGAACATGAGTTTGTCCCCGAAGAATCAATACTCCAGAGAATCAATTCACATAAGGAGCAGAGATCGTATCAACTAGGAAAGCAATTGTCGTGCAAGTGGAGCACGGGGGCTGGACCGAGAATTGGCTGCCTCAGAGACTACCCTTCGGGGCTGCAGAATCATGCCTTGGAGCAAGTAAACCTGTCACCACGACGTCTGAAGTTAGACCCCCTTTTACGCGCATCATCAACGCCCCTCAGCAGCAATCTTTGTCGTACCTCAAGCCGAGTCTCTCCATTGCACTCCTCACTATTAAATTAGGGATACAGGCATCCAACCCAAAATCAATTGACAATGAGCTGATGATGCCTCATAGTATAAACTAGGACGTCCCACCGTTTAATCGACGTGGGATTCTCAACAGTTTCAAATAATTCTTTAGTTCTTGCATTCTTGGTCCCCTTTTTTTTGGGGCTAAGAGAAAATGTCACACAACAGCATTCCTTGATAGAAATTCTTAACCAAAAATCTGTACTTTTTCTACATCCATGTACTAATATATATACTGTACTACATTTTGCACTTGTCCTTTACATTTTGCAAAAGAGGGCTAAAGCTGTAAATACTCAAAAAACAATGAAAACATATATATAGTCATACTACTATCATTTTGGGTTAACCGCGTTTTAATTTGTCTTGTTTGTACATTTAAGGGATGAATATGACTTGTTCAAATCAAATGTCGAAAACCCAAATATCTAAGGCTGAGATTAAACTTATGGAGTGTATATATAGATCATTTATGGTGGGTGTGTCTGGTGGTCTGGTCCAGACTCCAGAGTGCAGACAGTCAATTCAATTGTTGGGCTTGACTCTTGAGTGAGCATTAAGTTTTAGAAACCGAGTAAAGGAGACTGATGACTGGACTAAAGATAAGTAAAGATTGATTTATAGTAGTACTATTATTATGTATGCTGAATTTTCTGCATCATTTCATTACATGGGTTTAACAACTTCATTAATTAGGACCTGCTGATGAGCAAATGAATGGCGGCAGGCAGGGATATATCCAATGTACTAGTAACGTAGATTTTCCTTCAATGAGATTTTTAAGGTTGTTTGACTTGTGGAAGGAAACATTCACTGCACTTTCCAGGAACGTGGCAGGACTTTACATCCACAATGACTCTCATCAGTTCTCTCTCACTTTTTTTTTTTTAATTTAATTTGACCCACCAAACCTGGTTTTTTTTATTAATTAAATTTGAGGAGGCGTTGAAATCAGTAACATTCGATCTCTATCTACTTGTAATAAATGTAAGAAATAATATTTCCTTCAGTTCTATGTTATCTGCTTTAGCTCTTTGTGTCCCTTTGAATAAAAATCAATTGGTTTGAATTTAAATGTTCTGACTAAATTTCATATTAAGAAAAAAAACAAACATTTATCAATTTATTTGAATACAAAGTAGTAGTATATGTGTTTAATTAATTAATTGTTTTGACAAAAGTAATCACACGGAAACATTAATTAATTACTCCTATTTGATTACAAAGTAAAAAGAAATTATTACTAAATAGCATCGTACTGGTCCATATTGATAATCATCTTAACTTTGACTTGATTATCATCAATATAGGTCGCTATAAGATCATTGGCCTAAAAACCCAATAATACATAATCTTTGTATAATAAGTATCTCAGTAACAACTATTGTTAGTGGCCGAAAATTAGTGGAAGATCTTTGTAATGAAACAAACTCCTCTTATGAAACCAAGAGGGAAAAAAAATACTCCCTATGTCAAATTACTTGAATTTTTTTATTTTTTCTTAAATGTACTTAGTACAAAATATGTCGAGCACTTCGCCTTGGAAGCAATATTGATTAATTTGCATGCCAAATGGAGAAAGAATGGCCACAACATTTTTCTTGCACAAGTGCAAAGGTTTAATAAACAGTTGTGGTTTGCCTTGTTT
The DNA here is from genome assembly GCA_030278955.1 of Hygrophila difformis. Classification (NCBI taxonomy): domain Eukaryota; kingdom Viridiplantae; phylum Streptophyta; class Magnoliopsida; order Lamiales; family Acanthaceae; genus Hygrophila; species Hygrophila difformis. The sequence continues at coordinate 34,458,990 of JAOANR010000013.1, read as the reverse complement.
ATTGTACACTTTGCATTGAGCTTCTGGCCTATAACAACACTATTTTGGTAACATTTTAACCCTGTAGTAGTAACAAACATCTTATTCAATGTGCCAAATATCTAGGGTTTACTTTCCGTTTTCACTTGACAAAAAATTTCAGATACATAAACATATAATATTGCACGAAGAAGGTTTGGTAACCTAGTGTAAGCTTGCTGGTAAGAATGTTTGGTAACATTTTAACCCTGTAGTAACAAACATTTTATTCATAGAACTTGGACAATAATACTTATTTTAGAGTGCCAATTAAACTCTACCAATCACTTCATCCACACCCAAATCGAATCCACAAGAAAGAAATGCCAGAAAATTTCAAACGCAAGTGTTTTTTTCAGTTAGCGAAGAGAGGCATTAGTTTTTTTTTTGACTTGAAAATTTTGTAAGGAACAGGACAATTGTTGAGCTACTGATCATCCAAACTTCAGAGCTGGCAGGCAGTTGGCAGTTGGTACTCATTGTGTATGCAAGAAATGGACATCATCTAACATAGGAGCAGAATATTAATTAGGCATTGAATTCAGCATTTTGGGATGCTCTCGATTCAATTTTTTTTTACCAGTGATCGATGATGGAATGAAGCTGATATATATGATGGGACAATTGGGATTGTCTGTCTACTTTAGATTATTGGAGGTGAGTTGTTGAACCATTCTTATGCACTTGTTGAATGAACTGGATCCTGCATCTTATATTAATCTTTAGAGATGTACTACTCTTCATAAGTAGTAATTAATTGATTAATTCGTGCATTAGAAAATGATCCATCGATTCCCTGATCGTATTTTCATTTCATTTCACTGCTAAAGTTTTGTTAGTTGTTGTTTGGCTCGGGTGTAGCCAAGGACCTTTTTCTCCTCAAGGGAGGCTACCGGAAAAGGATCAAACCGATTACGGGTTCGGATTAACAATAATGCGCCCACAGTTGACTGAATCTTCTCTGAATTGATCAAAAATAGCAAGATACAACGGAGAACCTGCCTGTTGTTAAGAAACAACGGCGGAATTCACCAAAAACAGGGAACCAAACTACCAGCTGCTAAGGAGCAACGGTGGATTTGGAAATGGTAACCGCTACAAACTAGGCTAGATTCTAAGGAAAGCTGTAAAGGAAAGCTGTAAAGAAAGCAGTAAAGATAACAAGGAATTAAATTTGATAAAAGGAATTTGGGGGTTGGATTGATCTCTCTCATTTTGAGTGTGTCGACCCCTATTTATAGCCGGAGTTGGAATAACCGCTCTCCGGCTAACTCCTCTGAGCCGAATTCTTTCTCTCTTCAATTCGGTTGTTTTGGTTTCGGCTGTTTCTTCCTATTTCGGCCGAAACCTTGATCAGCCTCGATTCCCTCCCTTCGGTTTACTATGTACTTTCGGCCTTACTAATCTTGAGCCCATCTTCTTTTGGGACTTCCTCTTTCTTCCGGCCCATGTCTTATGGCCCAATAGCTCTTTCGCGGCCCATTATTCCATATGGCCCCAACAGATGCCCTCCTTACTTGGGCGAATTGCTTTCATGCGAAAGAGCCCAAGTAACCTCCCTTTCTTCTTCCTTTTGGCGGTTATTTTCTTCTTCTCGAGGATACTCTCCATCACTCCCCTATTTACGTAGCCTACCACGTATTTGGAGTGAACTGCCTTTTCAACTTCTCCTCTCTCTCTCTCTCTTTCCACCTTCTCCGATGGAAAATCCCCCTGCTCCTGTTACTGCTCTTTCTGCTGATCTTCTCAGAGTTGAGAACTCTTTTGCTTCTCATTCTGCAGTTCGTCTCCTGCCTGAGGGCTTCTATTCCTTAGGTCCGTTGGGCATTCCTGAGGACATCGATGAATGTACTGCTCGGATCTTTGATAATCGTTCCGTTCTTTTATATGAGCCTTGTTTCTCCTCCAAGCTTTTCCCTTCATCTTTCGCTAATTGGTCTTCGCCCTCTCCTGATTATGTGGCGTGGTATCATCATCTCGAACCCCACTGTCATGACTCTTGGAATAAGTCATCTGTTTATCGTATGATTTCCCTTAGTACCTTGCCACTTCCCACAGATCTTCGCCCTATTCAGGCCCTTCTTTGCTTTTGGAATCCTTCTGTGAACTGTTTTTGTTTCCCTTGGGGGATGATGACTCCCACCATTCAGGATGTGAAACTTCTCCTTGGCCTCTCTGTTCGTGGGGATAACCTTGCCATTATGTCGTTGCCCAAGGAGAAAAATACTGGCTTTTCCTCTGGCGATTCCTTTGCTAATTGGATCATTTCCCATCAGAGCGATCCTATTTCGCCTACTCCACACCCTTCAGAGCCTCTTGCTTTCATGATGTATTTCCTTACGAAATTCTTCTGGTGTGTCCCTTCTAAGGGTGTCCTCCTCGAAACACACTATTTTGCTTCGGCACTTCTTAATCATGTGACCCTGCCCTCAGCCGATTTCTTCCTCGCTCATCTGTATGCGGGTATTTCGGCTACTGTGTTGGGTTGGGAGAAAGGTTCGTCTGATAAAGCTCGTGGCCCGTTATGGTTCCTTCACTTGTGGTTGGTTTGGCACTTTCGTGATATTTCTCAGTTTCCTCCCCATGATATTCGTCCTAATCATTTTGTCGCTCCTGATCTTCTTAGAGCATCCCTTCCTCCTTTGTCGATCCCTTATTGGATCAACTATTTCCTGGGTCGTACTGTCGAACAAGCCTTTTCCCATTATCACTACCGAAAAACTGACTTTGCTTGGGTCAGGGAGATTGCTACTTCCCCCTTCGGGACTCCTCTTCCTTTAGCTTTTGCTCAAATCTGGAATAGGTGTATATTACCCCGTCCGATCTTCAATGGTTCCACATTTGTATATGCCAAGTCTGCTATTCCTTTCGAAGTTTACAATCCCCATCTGGTTAGCCGTCAATTCGGCTTTGGTCAAGACTTAGTGGAGGCCCTCAGAGCCGGTAGACGCCTTTCTGCTTCTGCCAGTCGTCAGCAATGCTCCCTCTATCACAAACGTTTGATCTCCTTCAAGGTTTGGAAGTTTGCCGTTCGTCCAGGGTCCGTTACCTCCCGCTTCCAGTCTTGGTGGAACGGTGTTGCTGGTGTCTTTTTTAGTGCCAACCTTGATTCGGTTCTGCGGAGGGGTGGTTTCTCTCCTATTCTGGCATTCTCTTCTGTCCCTTCATCATCTCCGGGTTCCACTCCTCAGCGCATTCTCGGTTCGTCTTCCGCTTCTCGCCCAGGTATGTTTCTTTTCTTTCCCTTTCCTCTTTGATCGTTGCTTGCTCCTTTTCCTTTGTGTCTCACTTATCCGATTTCTCCAGATGTTCCTCGCTCCTCTACTTCAGAACCTGGTCGAAAAAGGCCTGCTTCGCCTTCGGCCTCTCTTATCGACTTTCTCCCTCCTACTCAGACCAAAAGGCGTTCGTCTCATTCACCGCTTGGCAGAATCCCTGCCTCCCTTTTTGCGGTTTGTTGCACTACTCTTTTCCTTTTTCCAGGCTCCTTTCCTTCGACTAATTCCTTTTTCTTATTCTTGTCAGGTCCCACCTATTTTGCCACAACCCGATGTAAAAACCACTTCCAACTGTGGTATCGGCCTCTCCGGTAGCCGAATTTCGCACATCGGCCAGTACCAGTAATTTGGCCGTTCACGCTAGTTCTTCTGCTGTTAACCCTCGGGGTTTGATTGCAAGCTCTACTTCGGCCGACCCTTCCGTCCCTCTTTCGGTCGATCGTCCTCAGCCTATTACGGATTCTGCTACACCCTCGTCTTTAGTTGTTCCGAAACCGTCTGGCCTCCCACCTAGTGGTATGACTGCTGATGAAACCCCTGCCGATCAGGTCCCTTTATCGCCATTTCCTGATCGGCATGTCTTGGACGATTTCTTTTCTCCCGCGTCTCTGGTTTCTCGTCCGTCGGATCTTTCTACTCACCTTGGCGATTGTTTGGCCAGGCTATGTAATCTAATCGGCCGGCAATCTGACGTGGAATTCGTCAACCCTAAACCGATCCTTATTCTCTTGTCTCATCTTGAGCAGCAATTTCATGACGAGATGGTATCTCTGAATCTGAATGGTACTCTTCAGATGATTACGAAGTCTGTCCTCTCAATGGATCAGGAACTCATGGCTCACTTAAAAATGTGACATAAGCTTGCCGCCGAACGTGAGGCTGCAGCCTCTTCACGTGCCATCTTTGACAATTATTCTGCAGAGTATCGGGCTCAAATGAGTAAGCTATCCGAAGTGGAATCTCAAGAACTCAAACAGTCCGAGGACCTTTCTTTGATTCGGGCTGAGATATCCAAGCTCCAGCGACAAGAGAAGGATTTGGAATTAACTTTGGCTCACACTAAGCGAAAATCGGCCGATCTGAAACAATCGATCAAAACCCTTCGTCAATCGGCCGAAGCTCCCAGGGCCAAAATCTTGGATTCTCAGGAGGATGCTTCTTACTTGGCCATGCGGATCAGTTTCAACGATTTCATTCTTGGTACCTTCCAAGAAAAATGGGCCGAAACCCAGTCTTTAGTTGGTCAACTGGATTCGGCCATCAAGAGCCTTGGTGGGCAAAGTGTTGTTCAAGTCCTTCCTCCACATGTCTTATTTCCTTTGGACCCTTCCGAAATAGAGTCCTCCCCTTCGGGCGATAACCCACCTTTGCCAATCATTCCTTCAGGTACCCTGTTTCCTTCCATTTCCTGTTGTGATTTTCTTCTTTTATGCTCTCTTACTTATTATTCCCCCTTTTCTTTTTTCTCTTCTAGGGAAAACTGGTGCTTCCTGTGGTGCTGGTTCATCGACCGTTCACCTCCCTCCTGGTGAAACTGCTGGTCCTTCTTCTTCAGCAAGTCCGAATCTGATGACGTCTTCGGTTAATCCTACTACCGCTACTTCGCGAGGCTTGGATGATGTTATTCCTTTTGATACCCAGGAAGACCACTAATTTGTTTTTATATATCAATTCTGTGTTTTGACTTGTCTTTTGTCAAGTGTAAATTTCGGTCACTCTTTTTCTCTTGACAGCTGTAATCGGCCTTTTTAGACTATGTTGGCCGATACATTGTACTTGGATTCGTATCTTCTGTATCTCTTGCAATGCGATTCGTATCCCGTTAATTCCATTGTTTTCGGTCTCCTTTATTGCTGATTTCTGAATATTAGCAGCTTTTTCCGGGAATCAGCTGTAACGTTTTCCCATAAATAACATTTACTATTGACCGTTTCTTCTGCCAAGCACTTATCTCTTTCTATAAATACCCGGCATTGTTGACACTTATCTATCACTTCCTTTTTTTTTCTTTTTCCTATAACAATATGGATCTCCCTTCTCCCTTGTTCAACTTCCTGTCTCCAGTTCCTCCATGGCCTTTGGCAAGTATTCTCGTGCGAGGATTTCCAGACGTGATACGAAAATTTTTTGCTTATGCAACACGAGTTCAACTAATGCCCTTTTCACCATGTTCGTATGGGCGAGGATCTTTATATGTTATTCCAAATGAAGGTCTCGACGGCTATGCTGGTGTGCCCCTTTTCGACTTTGCGGTTGCATATCCTGTCGGACCTTTTCTAATGGGGGGGGATAACTATCCTTAGTTATTCTTCCCTCCTTTCCCCCTTCCACCGTTTTTGGGTGACTGCCTCGCTGCACTCCTCCTTCTTCTGTCTGAGGTCGTGCGGATGCTGTACCCGAGTTTGACTTCTACCTCTGGGACGTTGTACTCTTCGTTCTATCGTATCCTAGAGTAGAAGTTCGGTGGTTGGACCTAAATCGGCAATACTGTTCTGGGGCAAGCAACTGTGCCCTGCTTCTGTGTTGCCGATAGTTTTAGCGGCATTTCTACAAGGCTGAATGTCTTTCAAGGACCTTTCCCTTGTATATGCCTGCTTAGTATAGGACGTTTCCCTTGTATATTGTAATTTCGGGCTATCGACGCCGCTTTCGGCCGAAGTAGCACCCTTTTTGTACTTATTCGTTCATGCAATAAAATCTTTACTTTTTCGCATCACTTAATGTTTAATCCCAAACTGATGGATAATATTTCTTCATGTATCTTGCATTAACTGGATTTGACATCTGCTCACCATTTTCGTCCACCAGAACGTATGCTCCATTCGGTAATCTTGTATGAACAATAAATGGTCCCTCCCAATTGGGACTCCACTCACCTAATCGGCCATCCTTCTGCTTGGGTGGCCATATAACTTTCCAAACTAAATCTCCAACTTCAAACCGCTTAAGACGAATTCGCTTATTGTACCAGTCGGCCACAATATCTTTATTTTTCTGCAAATTCTCAAAGGCCTGCACCCGATTGGAATTTATCTCCAATAACTCATCTTTCATCGCACAATCATACTATTCGGCCGACATTGAATCCGCCTGGCTTGTTCTCAAAGTCGGCACTGTTATTTCGGCTGGCAATACTGCATCCATTCCATAAGTCAGCCGAAATGGTGTGAACCCAGTAGCTGAAGTTTTAGCATTTCGATAGGCCCACAATGCTTCAGATAACTTCTCGTGCCATTTTCTTGGCTGATCTTCAATCATTTTCTTTATAATTCCTATTAGCTGTTTGTTTGTGGCCTCTGCTTGTCCATTTCCTTGCGGGTAATATGGTGACGAATGCACAATTTTTATCCCGTATTCGTCTGCAAAGGCCTTGACTTTTTCTCCCACAAATACAGTTCCTCTATCTGTTAGAATCGTCTATGGGATCCCGAATCTATAAATCAATTGTCTCTTAATAAACTCAATCACTTCCTCTTGTGACATGCTGACATACGCCTGAGCTTCGGCCCATTTTGTGAAGTAATCTGTTGCCACTAGCACGAACTCATGTCTTTTCGACGAAGAGGGATGAACTTTTCCTATGATGTCTATGGCCCATCCTCTGAATGGCCATGGTTTGATCATTATATGTAATTCTTCGGCCGGTAACTTCTGAATCGGCCCATGTTTTTGACATTCGGTGCATCCTCTTGCATATTTTTCACAATCAGGACCCATATTCGGCCAATAATATCCCAGCCGAATAATACTCCACTTCATCGATTTTCCTGCCCGATGCGCACCACATATTCCTTCATGAACCTCTCCCATTACCCTTCTAGCGTCTTCTTCTCCGACACATCTGAGCAATATTCCATCAATAGCACGCTTGAATAATAATCCTCCTATTATGACGTAGTCCATCGCTTTCCGTTTTTCGGCTGGATTAGCCTCCGAAGGGTCTTCTAATGTCTGTGCTATCTTTTTTATCCATTCGGCCTTCTCTGTTTCGGCCAAACGTACTTCTACATTTCCTGCTATCGGCATCAACCGATATTTAGCTGCATGTTGAGCCAATTCATTGGCTACTTCGTTCTTTTCTCTCGGGATATATTCAATGTACACCTCATCAAATTCTTCCAACAAAGCAACCGCTTCTTCATACAATCTAATCAACTGAGAACTCTTAACCGAAAAATCGCCTAGCAATTGCTGAACAACTACTTGCGAGTCTCCTTTGACAATGATTGCTCTGACTCCTTCTTCCATCAACCGTTGTAATCCCGAAATTAACGCTTTATATTCAGCTTGGTTATTCGTATATGACTCTGGCAGTTGCACGAAATATTTGTATATCTTGCCCTCCGGTGTTTGTAGGGTAAACCCTGCTCCAACTCCTGAAGCGGCTTTAGAACCATCAAATGTCATTACCCATGGTTGCAAGTATACAATCCCTATCTCACCACCTTCTTTCGGCCGATCCTGATGATCGATGTCATCGGTTGTCGGGTGTATCACATGATCAGCCAAAAAATCGGCTACAATCTGTCCTTTCATAGCCCTCAAAGGTTGATATCTCAAATCGTATGCATTTAACTTCATTGCCCATTTGGCCATTCTTCGGCTACTGACCGGATCATTCATCATAATCTTAACTATGTCAACCGAAGCTACCACTATCACTTGCCTTGGCTGAATATAATATTCTAATTTCTGGCATGCATGATAAAGACTTAAACATAGTTTATGAATCGGCGAGTACCTTACTTCGGCGTCCCTTAGGATTCAGCTAAGATAGTAAATCCCCCGATCCCTTCCTTTATCGTCTTCTTGCGCCAGTAATGCTCCAATAGATTCTTCGGCCGCTGCTATATACAACTTCAATGGCCGTCCTAAAATTGGAGGAACCAACACAGGTGGATTCATCAAATCCTGCTTCAATTGTTCGAAGGCTTTTTGTTGGTCGACTCCCCATTTGAACTCCTCTTCCTTCTTCAACCTCAATAAATCGGTTAGTGGTTTCGACTTTCCAGCCGCATTTGCTAAGAATCGTCTCAGAAAACCGATCTTTCCAAGAAACTTCTGTAGACTCTTCTTATCATGTGGAGGTTTGGCTTCTTGGATAGCCCTGGTTTTGTTCGCATCAACTTCTATTCCTTTGTTATGTACCAGGAACCCGAGAAAATTTCCTGCCTGTACTCCGAAAGCACATTTGGCTGGATTCATCTTGACTCCCTGCAGCCTCATCCTCATGAACACCTTCCGCAAATCGTTCAAGTGGCTTTCGATATCTTTGGATCGGACCATGACGTCATCGATATAGACTTCAACACAATCCCCTATGAGGTCATGGAAAACATAGTTCATGGCTCTCTGGTATGTAGCTCCTGCATTCTTCAGTCCGAACGGCATCACCACCCATTCATATATCCCTATGGCACCAGGGCACCGAAATGCAGTCTTGTGAATGTCTTCTTCGGCCATAAAAATTTGGTTGTATCCTGAATATCCATCCATGAAAGATAGCATGCCCTGTTTTGCGGCCGAATCAATCAACAAGTCAACAATAGGCATCATATACTCATCTTTTGGAGTGGCTATATTAAGATTCCTGAAATCGATACAAACTCTCAATTTTCCATTCTTCTTTATTACCGGAACAATATTTGATAGCCATTCTACATATTTAGCTGGCCTAACAAACCCGGCCGCTAACAATTTCTCTATTTCTTCTTTTATTTTTGGGACTAATTCGGGCGCTGCCCTCCTGGCCGGCTGTTTATGCGGCCTGAACCCTTCTTTAATAGGCAGTCTGTGCTCTACAATCGACCGCTCCAATCCTGGCATCTCTGTATAGTCCCATGCGAAACAATCCTTGAATTCGACTAGAACCTCCTTGAATCGGCTTGTCATCTGCTGATCAAGATTTGCACTCAACGGGATCTCCCTCGGGTGTTCGTCTGTACCAACATTGACCATTTTCAAGGGGTCTTGAGCTTTGAAATCCGGCGTTCGCTTTGGAATTGCGTCTATTAAATCGCTCCATCCTGCTTTGTCGTCCGAAACTCCGAGTTCGGCCGATTCGAACTCGGTCGCTTGATTCGGTTGTGCCTCCATCATTTACTTTCTTCTTCGACTGGCCGTTCATCGGCCTGGTATCTGATTTCAAACCCCAAATCTGTCCAATCACACTCGATCACCTGCGGGTACCGATCCCCTACCACTGCTAGGAATGGTTGTATCGGTTCGTCATATAACACCGCATCAATTCGTCCGGCTGAGCTGACTGGAAATGGAGGTTGATCCCCATCTACTTCTTCTACTGTGCCATCCTTTTTCCAGAACCATACTTTCTGGTGAAGCGTTGATGGCAAACATCGGGATGTATGAATCCAGCATCGGCCTAATAGGGCCGCATACGGGACCTCTGCATCCACCACGAAGAACATGGTCGGAATTGATATTGTTCTGACCGTTACATCCACCAATATACATCCTTCAGCCGCAGTTTGAGCCCCCACAAAACTCATTACCTTCATTCTCGTAGGGAGTAAGTCTTCCTTCGAACGGCCTATCTTCGTTAGCGTAGATAGCGGCATGATATTAACTGTGGCTCCACCGTCGATAAACATTCTTCTAAGTGGTCTCCCATTGACCCAACCTTTAACGTATAAAGGCCTCACATGCTGGGACATTTTCGCAGTTGGAGGCAAAATCGTACCTGGTTGAGCTTCTGGAACAAATGCTTTATATCCTTCCTCAAACGATTTTTCTATTTCGGCTTCCGGCCGAAATACCTCAAGTTTATCGAAACAAAAATCCACTATGGGTTCTTCGTCACCATAGTATTCTCCATCCTTCTGACAAAAAACCACAGCTGGTTCGGAATCCGACCAGTACTCCTCTTTCTCTTCGGTGGTTACCGTCACCATATTCGCGCTAGATCCGAAGTCGAACTTAAACTGCCCAACAGGGGGTGTATCACTATTCGGAATGATAGTTGTCTTTGGTTTCCACTCCCTGGTTCGGAATGGTCTGGGCTTCCATTCTTCTTTCGATTTCGGCTGCTCACTTTCAATTTTCGGCTGTATTACTTTTGGCCGAAATTCAGTTTTGTTCTTTAGCCGATCCTGTCCTTCTTTCGGCTTCCTCTCTTCTTTGGATTCGGATTTCAAACGAGCCGAAAATACCCTATTGAGTATTCGTCCTCTCGAGAACGAACAGTCATCAGGGAAATCCTCTTCCATATGCATCATATCATACTCCTCCTGCTCAGAAACAGCAGCTGCTTTAAGCCGTTGCATTCTTCGTTTGAAAGTACGATATGATCCCTTTCCTTTTGGGACTTTTCTCTCCTCTGCCCTCCAAGCTGAATGGTCATACCGGCGTTGATCGAAATGCCTTCTTTCTGGAGAGTTTTGGACCCATCGGCCTACCTGAGTATTTGCTGGTGGCCTTCTAAGCTTTTTCATTTCGGGACTAACAGCTTCTTCAGGGACTGTGATCTGTATCACAGTCTTTCCATTCTGTTTATCGGCTGTTAACTTCATCTCTGAGTCCCATCCGTTGGTTATGATTTTCAACGTTGGTCTCTCACTCTTATCTCCGACCTCGATCTCCTGATGTCTCTCCGATTGCTTGATCCACTCTTTTACCTCATAATTCCCCAATCGGTCAAAAACATCTGTAACTTTCTCTTTTCCCTTCGGAGATCCTAGCCTTTTCCATACTCCTGACTTCTGAGCCGATGGCCGATCCCCAAGCCGATCGTGCACAGAACTCTTGCTAGATGATGTTTGATCCCCCAATCGGTCATGCACCGATTTATTCTGGTTGGGCTGCACCATCACCATGTTGGCAACTGGGAACGGATTCTTATCAATTGCCATAAGCCTCTCTGGGAACTTCAGCTTCCCATCATCGACATGCTTCTGAATCAGCTTCCTAAAATGCCCACAAATCGCCGTGGAATGAGTAGCTGATCCGTGGAATATGCACCATCCGGCCTCCAACTGATCCTTGGTAGGCTGTGGATGGTTTCCTTTAAACTCCAGCAATCCGTTCTTCTGGCAATAATCAAATATTTCGTCCATTTGTGACAAGTCGAAAGAGTAAAACCTTTGAGATTCATCTCCTCCTTCTTTCTCCTTGCCTCTGGCTGGCCGAAGTGCTGGACAAGTCATAGGCTTTTTTATGATTAACTCTGCCCTTGCGACTTCGGCTAATGCAGAAACGTCTTCCGTATTGTACTCTTCCTGAATTTCACATCTATCCAGAGATTCAGCAAATGAGGCAGCTGACTGGATAGGTTGTGACCTTCCGCTCTGACTTCGGCTTGATTTGAAAGCCGCCTGTTCCGCCAAATATGTCTCCATCCTTATAGCTTCAGCCGTCAATTCGGCTACCGTCCTCGGTCTTGTTACCATCAATCTGTCCTTAATGGCAAACTTCAAATTCTGCTTTAAGATTTGAATATATTCATGCTCAGGCAGCATTGTCTTCACCTGAGCCTTCACTGCATAAAATCTTTCAATGAATTCAGTAACCGATTCAGACGCCTTCTGCTTGGTTGACGTCAGATCAACTACCGAGACTTCCGGACTAGTATTATAGAATCGGTCATGGAATAACCGCTCCATTTCGGCCCAAGTATTGACCGATCCCGCTGGCAAGTTAATGTACCATTCGAATGATGGGCCAGTTAATGACAAACTGAACAATATCAGCTTGTGAAAATCATTTTGCGCGATTCTGGTACATTGAGCTGTAAATCGGCCAATATGCTCGATGGTAGAGCGGCCGACTTCTCCAGAAAAAGTGTTAAAATCTGGAACCTTCACCCCTCTAGGCAGTGGATACTGCTCCTCAATGTAATCTGGATAAGGTTTCCGATACATCGGCCTATTCTCCTGGCCGATGAGATTCCCAAACTGTGTGCAAATAATCTCAGCAATAAGCTCTCTGTCAACCAGTTGTGGTGGATTCTGCTGAAGTGGTGCGTATTGTTGTTGAACCACTGGAGCAAGCGGTTGAACAGCTGGTTGAGGCGGTTGATTCTGTTGCTGATCGTACCTCTGCTGCGGAGGAACAAAAGGCCGAGCCCCATGCCCTCCTGGCGGCCTAAAGGCCTGCTGTTGAAAATTGTGAGGATTTTGCATCGCAGGTGGTGGATTTTGCGCCACTGGAGCTTGCTGTGCTCCCATCGGATACATACTCCTCGCTATTTCGGCTCTAAACATGGCTGGCATCGCTGCCAGGATATTTCCTTCGATTTGGCGAACCGAATTAGTAACCGCCGCTTCCACCATAAATTGAACCTGATCTCGGAATCGCGGGGTTAAATCATCATTCGAAAACTCCTGATTATGGAAATGTGATGGTCCGGGGAACCCTGGGGGGAATTCTCCGGCTTCTGGTGCGCGCTCTTCCTGAATCGGCGGCAAATCAGTCCTCACCGCCGTGTTTGCTGCTGGAGTTGCTTGTTCAAACGCCATTTTGCGTCCCACTGGGCGTGCCACTGTTTGGCTCGGGTGTAGCCAAGGACCTTTTTCTCCTCAAGGGAGGCTACCGGAAAAGGATCAAACCGATTACGGGTTCGGATTAACAATAATGCGCCCACAATTGACTGAATCTTCTCTGAATTGATCAAAAATAGCAAGATACAACGGAGAACCTGCCTGTTGTTAAGAAACAACGGCGGAATTCACCAAAAACAGGGAACCAAACTACCAGCTGCTAAGGAGCAACGGTGGATTTGGAAATGGTAACCGCTACAAACTAGGCTAGATTCTAAGGAAAGCTGTAAAGGAAAGTTGTAAAGAAAGCAGTAAAGATAACAAGGAATTAAATTTGATAAAAGGAATTTGGGGGTTGGATCGATCTCTCTCATTTTGAGTGTGTCGACCCCTATTTATAGCCGGAGCTGGAATAACCGCTCTCCGACTAACTCCTCTGAGCCGAATTCTTTCTCTCTTCAATTCGGTTGTTTTGGTTTCGGCTGTTTCTTCCTATTTCGGCCGAAACCTTGATCAGCCTCGATTCCCTCCCTTCGGTTTACTATGTACTTTCGGCCTTACTAATCTTGAGCCCATCTTCTTTTGGGACTTCCTCTTTCTTCCGGCCCATGTCTTATGGCCCAATAGCTCTTTCGCGGCCCATTATTCCATATGGCCCCAACAGTTGTCTTGTTAAGTTGTTTAAGTTTATTGCAGCTATTCATTAATTATTTAATTTCATGTGAAGGCTATATATATGGCTTGAATTTCTTTCCTATCTCCAAACCTTTGTATCTTCAATCTTCACGACAAAAAAAATAGTGCGGTTAGCGATGCTCTTGAGTGCCGCTAAGAATAGCTAGGAGTAAAATTAAAGAAAGTGTAATTGAAAAACGAGTTGCAATTTATTTTTATTTTTTGCAACTATCATTTTCTTTGGGAGCATTTAAAGCCTTATAAAGTTAAAGTTCTAGCTATTTGACTTTTATAATTGTTGAATTTATATTTATATTTTAGTTTTTCTTTTCTTTTTATGTCTCATTTTATTTATTTTAGATTGGATGATAAGTATACGGGGCAAACGCATATTGGGAAAACTAGGGATCGAAAATTTGAAGTGGTGAAAATTGGGCTGATATACCCTCCTCCAAAGTATGAAGATTGAAGGGAACACAAAGATATGGAGTATCTTTTTCATTGAGGATTATTATATAGTAATAGTATTTAGTATATAATTTAGGTCTTTGGCTTTATATATATATAATAAAAGTATAGCATTAGTACTTTTAATCATATAGTATATATGTATGATCTTAAATTCTTAATTAATGGGGAAAATTTTGAAAATAAGAAAAAGCACTTTCTTCGAATTCTTTTATCGATGCCTTCTCACAATTGTTGAAATAGACATTGAAACCCACTGATATTTTTACGCTTGTTGTAAAAAGACAATCGCAATTTTTTTTTCGGTGAGCAAGACAATCGCAATTGGCATAAAATAAATACAAGAATTCCTAAAATTTTCAAGGTTTTTTAATAGTAAAAATTTGATGTCTAGGCAAGAGCATGGCAGCGGGCCGGGCGTTGCAGCGAGCATGTCTAAATTCTTATAGTATTCTAATACATTTTTTTAAAAAAAGAAAAAGAGAAAAAAAAAAAAAGAAAATTGAAAGTAGTTCACTATACCACAATATATTTATATTATATATCCCTTTTGACTGTTTTTTAGCAAGTCTTATATTAGATAAAATTTATATATAATTGAAAGTATTTTACTTTAAGATAATTATCAACATAAAATGCACTACAAGGATTATCTTCCTTGGCTGGATAATTATCAATGCAGGCATAAGGCACAATAAATCATTGGAATGATAGTATTTCTTTTGTTTGTTTTCCTCTTTATTCATTAAGAAAAATACATCATTTGTTCATTTTCCTTAAGACTTTATGCTAAACTCAAATTTAACATGTAATTAATCAATCAATCAATCAATCAATATATACATATAACTATATCGTTATTGATAAATTAGTTAATTAGTTAATTGTATGATCTACCCTTACCCTACAGTATAAATATGAAGAATTAAATGGTGGCACATGTATATACATATCATCATGTCTCCATAACCTCACTTTCCATTTTGGAGAGGAAGGTTCAGTCATATGTATGGTGAATAACACACAGCCTTTTATATACAATTTGAATGCATGGTGGATGAGCTGTCACATTAATTACATTGCTTTCATCCTTACATATACACACACATGAAGTTAAATAGAAAGAATTTAATTAGTGCTGCTGCAGTGGAACAGCTACCTCAGTGAACTATATATTAACTACATGTATATATAGGGTGAGCTATTTAAAGAGCTATCGAGGGTCCATATCACTAATGCTTAGTTAATGGACCTACCTATCTTCCTACATGCACCCTCCCTAATTAACACATCGATTTTTATTTTTTAATTTTCAAATAGATAATGTTAAATTATATGCATGACAGAAGATCCAATTAAGTAACCAGTTATTGATGAAATTTCTTCTGTGAATATTCTTAGTTGCAAGGCAAGAAAGATACATCATTATCAGTAGTGTTGCATAAAGGATGTATATTGAACCATTATTAAGGGCCTGCATCACTTTCAAAAGTAACAATCATATCATAAATATAGTATATGATTGATAAAAAAAGCATATGTAATTTAATTGAGACTAATAATACATCATGATGCAGATTTATAAAAGATCGATGCAGACAAGTAGTAATAATTAATAATTGGAAATCATAAATTGAAGAGATGATGTTGCAGGTCATGGTCTTGTTCATCTTGGCACATGAAGTGGTTGTTGAACATATCGTCGTTTATCAGAGAGTCGAAGAAGGACGAAAAGGGATCGTCGATTTCATAGGTGCTGTTGCTGCAGTTGTACATCAGCATCTCATCATCGTCTTCTTTGTCTCGGATATCCTTCAATATGTTATGATCCCCTGATTTTACAGCTTCGGGAACTTGCAGTGTTTTGATGATGCCATTGTCTCCAGCTAGTTGAGCATTACTGGTATTATTATTATTATTATTCTCATGGGAAGGGAATGGTTTGTTGGTGGGAGTGGAGGGAGAAGGGGAATTAGGGTTTTGTAGGGGTTTGTGGGTTTTTGGATCAATGCCTTGACTGATCAACTTCTTGCTGAGGTGTGTGTTCCAGTAGTTCTTGATTTCGTTGTCGGTGCGCCCTGGAATCCTTCCAGCTATCAAAGACCATCTGTGTAGGTACAATCACCGATTGTACAGACAATATTGTTGGTTAAAGATAGGATATAAAGGCATCAAAATCAATCAGAAAGAAGATATTAAACCTGAAAACCCTAGCCAGCCAAGATTATGCATATATAGATCCATGAACAACTGTACCTGTTTCCGAGGAGGCGGTGGAGGCGGAGGATGAGATCCTCTTCATCCGGGGAGATGTGGCCGCGCTTGACGGTGGGGCGGAGGTAGTTCATCCACCGGAGGCGGCAGCTCTTCCCACATCGGAGGAGGCCAGCCTTTTTGGGCAGAGTCCGCCACCTGCCCTCTCCTTCCTTCCTGATGTAATTGGTAAGCAGCCGATCCTCCTCCGCGGTCCATGGCCCCCTCTTCAGCCCCAGTACCGCCTTTGATGATCCGGCAGCCGCCACCTTGGCGCTCCCGCGGCGTGTTGATGACGAGGAGGAGGAGGAGGAGGAGGATGAAGAAGCTGCAGCAGGCAATGATATTATAATTGAGGAAGGAGGTGATGCAGCTGGTTGATCCTCCTCCATCTCTTTTTCAACTGTGAATGATGATGATCATATATTTCTCACCCTGCTTCTATTTATTTCTTAATCTTTTTGTGGGCTTTTCTTTTATTTCAGTAGTGAATTGATTAATTGTGGTATTAAATGCAGCAATTAATTATTCATGTTTAATTTTGTTGCCAAATTTCTTTCTTGTGGTGTTCTGTAGGGTGTGTGAAATTAAATAGTATAAAACACTAGCTTAGGGTAATTAATAATGTGTAAATGGCTTCTTGGGACAGATAGTAACTGTCGTTTTTCGTTTGGACTGGAAATAAGGAATCTGCTTTAATTTCTGCTTCCCATTTTACGCACTGGTTCAAATTGAGTAAAATTTGTTGATAAATGAGGTGAACTTTAATTTCTTTTGGTTAATTATGGTAATGTGTGAAATCATAGATAGGTGTAAAGAAATACTATTTGTACAGGTACAAGTAGGTGTTAATAATTACCAAAAGCTTCAAGAATATTATATAAGACTTGTACTCATTATACCCACCCCTCAAGTTATATAGTACTACTTACTACATGTAATTGTAATTGTGATGAATGAATTCACACCATGACTAGATTCATGGGCCATTGTGATTCTTCACATCATATATCATATCCTCGAGGGAACAAAGCCAAGTCACAAGAGAATAGATTGTTGATTTGTTGTTGGGACAAGCAAAATGGTAACACATGTATCGACATTGAACAACATACCAACAGGAAGCCAAATCCCCATGCACTTTAATTTTATTCTTTTTTTGTCATTCGACACGCACACCAACCACATTGGTATGTTGGATTCATCAATAATCTTCGTCACCTTCGCCGCCTTCTTCTTCTTCATTATCAATGTCGTCCATTCCCACTTCTTCGTAGTCCTTTTCAAGAGCAGCCAAATCCTCACGAGCCTCACTGAACTCGCCTTCCTCCATTCCCTCACCAACATACCAGTGCACAAATGCCCTCTTTGCAAACATGAGGTCAAATTTGTGGTCGATCCGGGAAAACACCTCAACGACTGCTGTGTTGTTGCTGATCATGCACACGGCTCGCTTCACTTTTGCCAGATCCCCTCCAGGCACCACCGTGGGAGGTTGATAGTTAAGCCCGCACTTAAAGCCAGTTGGGCACCTGTTGAGTTCAGTGGGGAATGTCAGCTATGTTCAGGCAAATCAAACTAATGTAAAATGCAATACGATGGGCACTAAAAGAAGTGATAACAAATCAGTGTTATATATCTTCACAAAACCTGCAAATATTCCCAATGAGTAATGAGTTTATGGTGTGAAACCGTTTGCTGAACGGTCTAAAAATCTGCCAACTCTACAGAGGTAATATTCAACTAAATTCATCTTGATTTCTTGAGCAAATGAATTTTATTGCCACGTTTTCGAGCTCCCCCTAAAGTAAATGAAGAAAATTATTGTCATGAAATTTGCTTACCAGTCAACGAACTGGACAGCACGTTTGGTTTTGATGGAAGCAACAGCAGCATTCACATCCTTGGGAACAACATCTCCACGGTACATCAAACAACAAGCCATGTATTTTCCATGTCTGGGATCACATTTGACCATCATGCTTGATGGTTCAAACACCGCATTTGTGATTTCAGGGACAGATAACAATTCATGATATGCTTTTGCAGCAGAGATCACAGGTGCATATGATGACACCATGAAATGGATTCGAGGATATGGTACAAGATTGGTCTGGAACTCATTAATATCTACATTAATTGCCCCATCAAAACGCAGGGAGGTTGTCAGGGATGAAATAATTTGGGAAATTAGTCGGTTTAAATTTGAATATGTAGGCCTCTCAATATCTAATGATCTCCTGCAAATATCGTAAATTGCTTCATTGTCCAAAAGCACCGCCACATCTGTGTGTTCAAGAAGTGAATGAGTGGAGAGAACACTGTTGTAAGGTTCAACAACTGCTGTCGAAACCTGCAATAGAATATAGTTCTATGTTTATACCATATAATAGATTCATTTATTCTAAATGTGGCCCCATGAAACGTATTCACACATCAAATGCCTTTCACATAACAGAGAAACATATCCAAATCTCATGCACATCAATTTCAGTATCATATCCAGAGAAGCATTTAGGAGGCAACTAAATGCAAGATAGAACAGATGAATTTTGGACCAGGAAATGAAAAATGGGTGGAAAGTTCAACAATGTAAGATATAAAGACTGCTAATAATGTCGAAGCAGGATTATCATTAATCATTATGCACCTGGGGTGAAGGATAGATGGTGAAACCGAGTTTTGATTTTTTCCCATAGTCGACAGACAAGCGCTCCAAGAGCAAGGAACCCAATCCAGATCCAGTACCACCTCCTACAGCACTGAAAACCAAAAATCCTTGCAAGCCGGTGCAGTTGTCAGCCAACTTTCTTATTCTGTCAAGGCACACATCAACAATCTCCTTCCCCACTGCATAAAAACATCACTATTGCAATTGAATCATTGGTTGAAAGTGTTTTTAGAAGTTCAACAAGACTACACATCATATATCATTTAATAATCTACACCAAGATGGTAAAGAATCTACAGAACCACTGGCAAGGATTCTCAACTATTGTATGCATCTTTGATACTGAAATCATTGTCCAGATAATGATTCCTTGAACAAAGAAATCAACAAAATAATGGATTCCATATCATAAAAGGGATGGAGATGTTCACCCGTGTAGTGGCCTCTAGCAAAATTGTTGGCGGCATCTTCCTTCCCAGAGATGAGTTGCTCCGGGTGGAATAGCTGTCGGTAACTCCCTGTCCTGACCTCATCAATAACTGTGGGTTCCAGATCCACAAATACAGCTCTTGGTACATAATGTCCTGTGCCGATCTCGCTAAAGAAGGTATTGAATGCATCATGTCCAACGTTGTCGCTGCAGGCTCACATATAAAGTTTTCATCAACAAAATCCATTTGCGGATATTCTTATCGAACGTAAATACAATCAATAGGCAACACACCCAAAAAGATCTTTTATCCATGGAACCCTGCACTCTATTTTTGCACACAAGGATAATCAAAATCTAATCAAATTAAATTAATCGTTCCAGGAGCAGGGAAAGCATTCTCAAGACCTTTCCTAAACATCCACCAACGTACAAATACATATAAATAAATAAATAAATAAACCTAATAGAAAATCAGAATACACCGATCGAACAAAATCATCAATGCAAGTTAAAAATGAAATGAACCTGGGCATGAGGCCGTCGGGCTGAATGCCATGCTCAAGGCAATAGAGCTCCCAACAAGAATTCCCAACCTGAATTCCGGCCTGGCCTATATGTAAGCTGATGATTTCTCTCATGATGCGAGCGGGGAATTTGAATCACGTATGGGCAGAAAGCAGAGCGAGCAGCGCCTCGTGGGCGGTTGGCGTTCGGTGGTTGGTTCCCTCCGCTCCTCTCAATCCCGTTTCCCGTTCGATTCAGAATCAGGAATCGCTATCCGGATCTGTAAATGTGTCAATCTCTGGCTCTCA
The DNA here is from genome assembly GCA_030278955.1 of Hygrophila difformis. Taxonomy (NCBI): domain Eukaryota; kingdom Viridiplantae; phylum Streptophyta; class Magnoliopsida; order Lamiales; family Acanthaceae; genus Hygrophila; species Hygrophila difformis. Next base: position 34,438,888 of record JAOANR010000013.1, on the reverse strand, counting down.
CGATACGTTTTGGTTTTCGAACCCAGAATTGTGAGGAGGGGATGATGATGAGAAAGGGAAAGAGAGGAGGGGCAGAGAGAGAATACGAACATAATTATGGACAATAAATAGGGTTGTAAATGTATACTAGCACGTTTGATCGCCATCTTACCGGAATTACGTGGGTTTCGCTCCTCCAGTTTCCAATTTTACCCTCCCAGAATCAAATCAAATATTTACTATTTTCAACATTTTTTTCTTTCTTTTTAAAATAAATAGTAACTAGTAAAGTAATATCGACTGTACTGCTATACTTCCTCCTACTTCATATACGTACGCGGTCTTATCATTTGTGTCTCAAACGGTCTAAAAATTTAAATTAAATGGACTGGAAGTATATGTGGTTGGCCTTTTTTTTTTTTTATCGAAATAAAATAAGTACATAAAAATGGAGAAACGCCAGAGTGAATTTGAGTTGCTCATCCAAAAAATGATATGTCATGGAAAAAACGGAATAAATGCCCAATTAGTCCTTTTTCTTTCCTTTTTGGTCAAATCAGTCCTTTATCTATTTTTATACCCAATTAGTCCTCTACCTTTTGCCTTAATGTCCAATTTAGTCCTTTTTGTATAAAATAATCTCCACTTGACTCTCTTTTATATTAAATTGACCACCAATCTTTCAAACCATTTCATTTTAGCCCCAAAACTTTAAATAGTGATTTTTAGTAATCCATACATCAAACAAATGCCCAACATGCTTCCGTAAGAAAAATTAAACAAAACCTCATACCTCGGGTTTGACCGCCTTGTTGCCGGGTCTTCCGTCTGGGATTTTACGGATTCCTTCCAACCACACGACCGCAGCCAATGGTTCACCAGCTCTGGGCTCCTTCAGCAACAGTCAGCACAGTCCTATTTCGTTTCCTACCTTAGGACGTAGCGAGGTTTGGGGCAAAAGAGTTTAATTCTAATTTTAGAAGATTATAGATATATGAAGCCTGGATTTTACTGAAGAAATATTGAAAATATTATTTAAACATAATTTCTCCTAATGGAGAAGACAAACACTTAGCTCCTCATGGAGGAAGCAAGACTCTTGGGGATGTTCCCCATACTATTACAGACACAGAAAGGAAAATTTGCAGAAATGAAATATTACAAATGTTTTGAAGAGTTGGGAGGATTTTTCGATGCCTTCCATCTGCTTCAAACTCCTTTATTTATAGGCGCCCGCGGACTTCAACCCCGGATTCCAATCTTCCTCTAAATCCTTGTGACGTCACTGCGTTCGTCACTTGGCCTTAATTTCCACCGGCTACATTATTGTCCTTTTGGAATTATTGCGTTAGGTGACTTTTTTGTCAACTCTCCACCTTCTCTTGTCGGCCACTTTCTGCCAGCTACTCTGCCCTTCTTTGTCGGCTTTTAATTATGAGTGTTGCCGACACCTCTCTTTCTTTTACATCCAGCTAATCTCACTTTGGCTTGTGAAAGTTTTTTGGACGTTTCTTCCCTTTGTCTTGTTCGGGTCCGGATTTTTTCTGGGTTACCCGGATCTTTGTACCGAATAGGGGTTTCTCCTGTTCTGCACAATATGGGCATATGTGGTTATCCCATTGGCCAACATGCATCATGTTGCATGCCTTTTTTCTGGTAGACTCGGTTGCTGGCAACTTGTTTTCCCAGATGAGTAACCTCTTCTTTTCGAAGGAGGTTTCCGCAAACTCTGTGCTTTTCCCTGTTAAAGAATTAACCAGGAACGATCCATTTAAATTGTTTGAGAATATTTTAAACGGATATTTAACCTTTTCCATCTCGGTGAGACAGACCCAGAATCCCCATGCTCGTCGTGTGGAGATTTCATCTTCGCTGATTGAAGATACCAATGGTGCCTTCTCATCCATAGACTTAACTCTGTTGAAGGCAATCATATCAGGTCTCTGTAATTTAATAAATTGGAAGACCGGATAAGAACCTTTTCCGACTATCTCTGGTGCCGCTGAAATGAACTTAAGCTCCAGAATATCTCCTCTTTGCAGGTGCGGGTTGTTTTGCCATGATTCATGCACCGCGCTACTTATCCATCCCGGAAGTTTTTCAATTTTCGGAAACCCTGGTGATGTAGTATGAACAGATGCTAATGCTCCAAAGTCATACCACTTTCGAACTTCTTCTGGCTTCGATCCTTCGAGCATCCAGACCCTGTTGTATCTCCCGGATGTCTCAATTACTGTTTTGCTTGGGTTAATTCCCTTTTTGGAAACCAGTTGTTCCCATTTTCCTTGGTAATCCAGCCAGGCTGCAGATATGACCTTTTCCTCTGAATTAACCTTAGAGGTGCCTGTCATGAGCCTAAGGTTAATTTCTTCCTCTTTTACCCCAGAGGCTGTGGGTTGACTTGAGCTTTCGGAAATGTGACTTTCCTCTTGCTCAACATTTTTGTCGGTATCCGACAATGGTTCCTTTGAAGCAGTACTTGAGTCTGCTTCTTCATATGTGACCACTTTAGCTTTTTGGGCACTTTTCTCTTTGTTTACCAGGGAGGCTGACGCTTTCCTGATTGGCTCTAATACTGTTTCCCATAGTGCTGTCATTGCTATATGGGAGGTTCGTATATTGTTGCGGACCATGTCCACATCGCTCTGTTGTATTTGGCCAGCTGCTCGTGCATTGATTTCGAGCTGTCCAAAATGCTTTGATAGCTCCTCTAGGTTTTCTCTGAGGTGCCTGAATCTCGTAATGATGGAATCAGCTTCAAATGCTTCCATCTCTCGTCAAGAAATCTGCAAGAACATTTTCATGAGATTTTATAACATCAATATCATAAGTATAATATTGACATTCAGCCTGCCATCTGATAATACGAGCTTTTTCAATTTTTGATTCAAGTTTATTTTTTAGAAAAGCTCTAACATTAGTATTATCAACTTTTAATACAAATTTCTTTGCAAGTAAGAACAAGGGCCATTTTTTAAATGTTTTCCATACTGCAAAGAATTCCTTTTCATTAATGTGCCAGAGTTTGCCTTGTTGTTCAGTGAACAACCCTCCTGTGTATCTACAGGGTTCTTGACCCGTAGTTGTTTTTCTCATGAGCACTCCTGCCTATCGAAAATCATTGGTGTCTGTGTAGACTACCAGCTCATCATCATCTTGAGGTATCGCGAGTTTTGGCAAGCTATTGCAGACTTGCTTTAGTTCACGAATTCTCTTGGTATGGATTTCATCCCATTTCCATCTAGAGCTTTCAGTCTCTTTAAGGAGTGGTCTAAAATCCTTTCTATATTTTGCAAGGTCTTTAATAAACATTCCCGCAAAATTTACAACTCCTAAGAAACTCTGAAGTTGTTTCTTGTCTTTTAATACATCAGGAAAATTGCGGATTTTCTCCACAATGTGTTCCTGTAACTCTATTCCTGCTTCATCATTTTGAACTCCTAAGAATTCAATTTTGTTAGCAGCGATAGTGGCCTTTTTCTCGGAGAGAACTAGACCTTCCCTGTGACATGCATCTGAAAATATTTCGAGATGTTTAATATGCTCTTTAATATTTCGAGATGCAATCAGAATGTCATCTATGTAGACGAACATAAACTCTAAATAATCCTTAAATAGATTATCCATCTTTCTTTGGAATATCTGAGGGGCATTAGAAAGCCCCATTGGCATAACATTCCAAATATATTGCCCTTGTGGGGTGGAGAATGCTGTGAATTTCTTCGATTCATTCTCCATCTTAATCTGATAGAAACCAGATTTACAATCAAATTTAGAAAACACTTTAGCACCTTTGATGCAATCAATTAAGTGTTCTCTACTCGGAATGTAATAACCATCAAACTGTATTATTTTATTAATACCTTGATAGTTTATTACCAACCTGGGTTTACCTCTTTTTATTTCACCGTGGTTTCTTACCAAGAATCCAGGGCTACTATAGGCTGAGACTCCCGGCTCGATGAGTTTAAGATCGATATGCTCCTTGATAATTTATTGCATATCTTTCTTATCCTGCATATTCATTAGGATGGGTTTGTATCGAACATACTCATATTTATATTGTTCTTTTACCTGTAGAGTAGCTTCGATCTTGTTTTTATCCCACCATGCCAGAGGATCCTCGTTAAAGTTTCTCTGGATAAGTCTTTTTACATTTTCGAGGGACAATTTAGTTTCTCCCTCAATGTTTAATGAAGTTATATTCAATGACTTAATTTCCTGCATTGCTTCTTTGAGGTTTATAATTTCCTCAATAGAAGCTTCATCGAATCCTTGCTGTCTAAAAGACAACAAAGCCTTACCAAACTTTCTTTTATCCTGCATTTTTGGATGGGTTAGTTTGGCATCATTATCACCACGTTTGCTGCGAAATAATATAGGCATTAACCTGTTGAATGCCTTTTCCCTGCGCAACACCTGTATCTCATTTCCACAACTTGTGGTAAATATTAACAAATTTATTTTGTTATCTTGAACATATTTTGTAAAGGATTGTATAAAATTATTTCCTAACAAAATATCCGCTCCTGTGTCATGAAAGTAAATAGGAGGCGTTTTTACCTTATACCAAGGTGTACCAAATGCTCCTCCAATCATGATATTGGCTTGTCGAATACCCTTATTTAGTACTAAGATTTTTTGGGAAAAATCTCTTCCTGCAATAATGGGTAATGATTCCATAGCTTCGCTAGGGAAAACTCCTGGTTTTGCCGTGCAAATACCTGATCCTGAATCGATATAAGCTGCGAAATATTCTGACTTATATTCTTCATATATTATACCTACTGAGATATAAATGGAGAATGGACTTGTCATTTAATTCTGATGGTGTGACCCTTCAGATTAAATTCTATACCATTATCCTTTCTTACCCATGGTTTATGATTTTCGAGAAAACTTAATCCCAAAATCATAACCCCATTGTCTTTTCCAGCGGTGCCTAAAACTCTGATCTCGTGTCCTGCAATTTCAATTGTTCCTTCATAGGTTCCAATTGATGGCTGTTGCAAGTAGTATAAGTCATCACATGGAAAACGATTAATCTTTTCAGTGATGTCAAATATTACTCGTATTTCTTTCCATCCTTCAGGGCATTTAATCTTTATATTATCTACCCCAATGGATTGAGGAGTTAGATCTTTGATGAACTCCTTTCCTTTATATGCCATAATTCTGTCTTCTGAAAAAGACATACGGCTTGCGTACTCAATTCTAGCACTCGTTGATCTGTCTAGAATTGGATGATCTCTTATCTGTATGTCTACTCCTCCTAACCTTGGAATCTGGGTAGGATTTGGAGTCATAACTTTAGCAAATTCCTTGAAAATTCTAGGAATTTCTATATATTCTTTCCTGAGAAATAAGTCAGAATGATGACTATTGGAAAGTGCATAAGAGATCCTATAAGTTATAGAATATGGCCTGTTCCCTTCTTTCATCAGATCTTTTCTTTTAAAATCCTGATGAAGGGTTAGAACTCTACTAAAATCTTGGTCAGCTAAGTTATAGGAAATTCTGGGATGTATGTCAAACATTAACTTCCCAGCATATAAATTTCCTACCATAGTTCCAAGAAGACCATCTCTAAGGTTATTGATTCTTCTATCAGTGACTGATAGATGTAATTCAGAATCAATGCCTTCTTTGAAGGTTGCCTTAATTACTACTTCAATGGCTCCTATGTGGATCCATTTCATAGTAATGGCGATTTCCTCCTTCATTCTGCTTAATTCCTCAAGAATTTCTTCTTTAGGAATTAATTGCATATCCATAACATTACAAGTCAGTTCCATAGGAATGGCAAACTCACCTGCACTTACCTTGTAGATGATGTTATGTCTTCTCTGGTTGAGTCCCATCTGGTTAAGAACTCGTCCAATCCCGCCAATTCTGAATCCGTCATATGGGCTGAGGTTGGAATCTTGTCGCATTATCCTTTCCATGGTTCGATTTGAGATCGTCATCCTTGAAAAGAATCCAGACAGGTTTTCAGTGGTCTGAATCCTGTCCTCTTCAGTCAGACTCGGTTGAAGATCCATCTGAATATGAGTCCGAGTCACTTCTTAATTCTTCCTCGTAGATGCTTTCATCAGAGGGGATGTCTTCAAACTGATACACTGGTACCAGCTTTCCATGGTAGACCGCTTCCACGATATCCTCCGTGGCTTCGTACCTTCGTATCTCACGATTCTGAGGGCAATCGGGTGAGATATGACCTTTGGCTCCACACTTCCAACAGTTGCAGTCTTTGAAACTTTCGTTGGCTCGGGTATGGGCTCGTCTGAATGTTCTCTTGGACGCCGTTCTCCCCGTGCTCCTTGCTGCTGAGCTAGTTGAACCTTGGGATGAACTCTTCGTCGTTCCCGTTCTTTGTCCAGTTTTGTATGATCTGGCCTTGTCCTTGGACCACCATGCTCTTCTTCTTCGGAATGGAGGTCTTCTGAAACTCCTACTGTATGAGCCTCGACTCTTCTTCTTTCTCTTCTTTTCTTCTGATTCTCCTATAATTGTTGGAAAATCGTTATTTTCACAGCAAAGAGGGGTTCTTTTTATTTTACCTCTTAGTCTCTTGATGTTCTTTTGGGCTGCTGCCTGTTGACACCATTCCCTGAGCTTATCCTTTAAGAAGGACATCCTCCGGGCTATTGAGTCCACTGTACCAGAGGGTACTGTGTACGATTGGATCAACATCTCTCTCCATGGGCTGCAGATCTTTGCAAAGAACATGGGACATGCTACTTCAGCTGTCATCTCACTCCGAAAATAGTATTTACGAAACCAGTAGATGTATTCGTCCACTGCGCAAATACTTCTTAATTCCATACCCAATAATGCTTGGGTATAGACCTTGATTTTTTCGGTTCTCTGTTCTTCAAAATAACCATCTTCCACAAAATGGGTTTTGAATAAGAGGCCAAATCTTTCACAGATTGTGCTTTTGGATTCTCCCTCGAGTATTTGCTCTTTTAAAGCAGTCGTGGAGTTTTTCCAGCCCAGCTTTGCCGATCCTTCGAGACTCAGCTCTATTAATCTGACAAAGTTTTCTTTATCGAGTTCCAGGGTGGTTGCTGCAATCTTCATTGAAGCTACCCATTCATCGATTAGGTCTTCGATGTTTCGAAAGTCGATAACGTCGAGGTTCAGTGTTATGCCATATGGATTTAATGGTTGTAACATCGTCTTGGCCCACGGTGTGGATTCTGGTGCTCTACTTGGGTTCCGTCCTGGGTTTCGTCTTGCATTGAGATGCACCTCAGGATACCTGTTCATGTAGAAGTCTGTACTTTCTCTCATTGGGACATCAGGCGGTCCATCGTGGGTCACGTTGGATCCTGATCCTTCCGCATAACCCAATTGAAGAACTTCATTGGGTTTTACATTAACCAGATCCATAATCCCAAGTTGGGAAAATGATTCTGCTAATTCTTGTAGATCTGATAGATCTGCCCTGGAAACACTCATTCGACTGTTTTCAGGAGATCGATCATAAGCTCTTCTTGTGATTTCTGCTTTGGAACCATAGTTGCTTTACCCTTTTGATGTAAAGCTTGTACTGGTCCGAATGCATCTCTAATATTGGCTTGGTTATTCTTGGAAGATCCAGGAATATCCTTTTGCCTTTTCTTGATATCTGAAATGTCAAATTTCAGATTCAAAATCTCTTTCTTTAGATCTTGAAATACTTTCAAGATCTCCTCTGTTGACTGATTCAAGTTATCTATTTTCCCAGGTATAATTAAGACCTGGTTACCAAAATCTTGAATCGTCTTTTGGATTTCTCTTAAGTCTTTTGATAACTTAGAGCTATCCGGATCAATTTCTTTCCAATCAGTTCCTCTCATATTGATGAAAGAAATTATTGTTAATAAAATCTTGTCTTCCAGACAAGTTCAAGAATTTCCTCTGAAAATTTATATTTTTTGTTTCCAAAATTTGGAAATAACTCACTGGTTTCAAATTAAATGAATCCATTAAATAATTAAGTCTTCACCATTAAGAGATAAAATATTTTAAATAATATAATTAATATGTTCATCATTAAAACCTAGGCTCTGATACCAATTTACATGCGGATCCGAAGTCATATGGATAATAAAATTATTTAAGTTTTGGAAGAGGACCTTTTGTACAAAGTCAAACCTTCCTAGGGCCTTAATGAAAGTTTTTGAAAGTTTGGGGTTAAATATAAAAGTGTGGATGTCCACTAGCCCAATTTAATAATACAAAAGGACTATTTTGGCTATTTCATGCATTTGTAGAGGACTATTTTGGTATTTTGAAACATAAAGGACTATTTTGGTTTTTTAGCAAAGATAAAGGACCATTTTGGCTTTTATTCCTGGAAAAAACTATACTATACGTATAAGAATGCAGTAGATAAAACTGAAGTCGAAATCATTCCTGTATATTCCAACATTGTTTATATCTGTGTCTCTGTAAAAGCAATCCTACATTCCTACCAAAGTTTATTAGCCTCTACCGGAGTGAGATGGGTTAGAATCAGTAGAATCAAAGTACAGTAATTATTTAATTTGCCAAACAGTACATCTTCTTTATAAATAAAAACTGTTTTCAAAACATGTAATCCTGCTGTGCATGCCCCTCGGTTATCAAAACTGTATATTATTAAGTGTATTACTACTGTTATGTTGTTTCTTCTCAATAAAATCAATACAAGAAACCTTGGTGGAGACAAAATGGAGTTTTAGGAGGTCTGTGGCTCTGTGTTCCCCTCTAAATTATGGAAAATACTAAGAAAAAGAAACCGGCAAAGGCAATCAGATCTTGTCTGCTCTGCCGTTGAAATGGAGCCAGACCAGACCAGTCCAGACTCCGGGGCATTTTGATGCTGCATGTGTTGATATCATGCCCTAAGAAAACCATATGCAGATTATGATTAGTTGCAGTATGCTAAGAGAGCTGGTTCAATTTCAGGACACACACACACACACACACACAATGGATGCATCCAACTATAGGATATATAAACTATGAAGCATGGAGAGACAGAGGCATCGAATAAGATAGTTGATTCAATGGAAGGATAAAATCTGTGCAACATGCATCTTGACTTGTCACATGGCTAAATGCAGAAATAAAAAGGATTTTGACTGACCTGCCTACGTAAGAGTTGTCGTTGGTATTTACCACAATCTTATCTCCATCTCCAACATGGGCTGGGACCTATTGCAAGGCGCACAAACAATTCGAATCAAGATATAACATATCTATTGAAAGGAAATGAGCTGGGATGCAAAACTAAAAAAGATGCTTCAAAGGATTTCTAAGTAAATTACTGAAAAAGTAAATGCTCCTACACAATAAAAATAAGCCAGCATAAGGTAAGTTGAAAATCACCGCAAGAGTAATTTTTGTAGTTCTTCCAAGTCACAATTTTCCTAGTTTCTTAGTCCATTAATAGTGCAAATAGGGAATTAGGGTATTCTCAATGTTGCTGAGTGGAGAAGCATCCATAAGAAAACAATGTTAAAGAAATTCAGCACAATGTGATATAGCTCATGGGCCAGTGCCACGGAAACTCAATTTCTTTAAACACAGGTTTTAGTGACATCAAAGCAAAAGCACTCTATATATAAACATCAAGTAAAACCAAAGAACAAAGGAAAATCCCTGTGTGTATGCCAACTTGTACTTTATCCTCGCACATAGTCCCTTTTAAACAAGGAACAAATGCAGGTGGGAGGTCTCATCTATTATTTCCCTCTGCCTCTTGTAACGCTTATTCATAAAAAATTTCAAATAAACAAATTTTGATGCATATACATCACTCGTTTCTTCGGAAAGTCAATGTCTAATTTGTTGTGTTTATAAATCTGAGATATGACCAATCAATACACTCTCAAAGATTCTATACCAGTGCTGTAGTCCACTACTCAACTAGCAATAAATACAGACATGATGCAGAAAATTTTGAATGATACACCACTAAAGAGACCACGTAGATAGTAGGAGAAGCAAACATATCGGAAGGTTTTCAGATAATGATACCTGGATGGTCACGCCATTGTCCAACAACACCCTCTTGTAACTGTGAGCAAATAATGGATAGAACCATGCCAAAATATTTAGTGATGAACACATGAAGGCCAAGGGAAAACAATCAATTAAGAAAGCAATGTAACGTTACCAAGGAAAACCATAGCTTTTCAAGGATCAATGACCTTTTTAACCATATTAAGAGTTCCATATAACATTTGCTTGCCATGGCCCATGAGGCAATGTAAAAGAATAAGAAAAGAGGGGAATAGGAGAAACATGAGCATATTTAATTTATTCATAAACAATAGAAAATTACTTACGGAGTGGGTCCACTTCCTTTCTGTGCCTGAGGTGCATTAACAACTGTACAGGTCACTTTTGGTGGAATAGACACTGACATTGGTCGTTCATCGTAAAGCTGGACACTGACTTTCATATCATCTGCATGTGATAGAATTGTAACACTACTGAGTTATCAATTAATCATGGTAGTAAGAATAATTGCAAGTGTAATAACAATGGTATATCTATTAGTCAATCATCGTAAAGCTGGACACTGTCATATCATCTGCTGGTGATGGAATTGTAACACTATTGAGTTATCTATTATTCATGGTAGTAAGAATAATTGCAAGTGTAATAACAATGGAATATCTATAGACCTACGGATAACTTGCCAAAGTCAGACCGCAAGTGTATACATGACTTACATCTTTGAGATATTAACTAAAAAAGGCCACCAAAAGGACCATCTCTCGATTTAAGGCCACCAAATATACAAATTTGAAAAATGATCAGCAAAAAGACGTTGAGTCGTCAAATCAAGTAAAGTAGCCAAATTCGGCTGGGAATTTCCTGGCCGACAGGAGAACAGCAAGTGCAGTACACGGAACCGAAAAAGCACAATGGATTCGAACATTTGGCCTAACTTAACAATAGGTAAAATGTTGATAATCAGATCAAAGTTCGGATGATTATCAATACAGGCCACTATAAGGTCATTTGGCCTAAAATACTAGTAACCCAACCTCGTAATGGCTTATTTTAATAATTGGTATTTTAATAATTGCTATTTGTAATCAGATCAAAGTTGGGATGATTATCAATACAGGCCACTATAAGGTCATTTGGCCTAAAATACTAGTAACCCAACCTTGTAATGGCTTATTTTAATAATTGGTATTTGTAATGGCTGAAAATCAATAAAGGCGCCTTGTAGTGGCTTGTTTCGATAATAATCTCTTAAGAATACATTGAGTTTGTAATGGTTATAAAGTGGAAGAGGAATCTCCTAGTGACCTATTTTAGTTAATATCTCATAATTTTAGAACTTTCTGCTTTTAGCATTTATACAGGAAAAGCTTTCAGGAGGGGTGCACATCTTAGCTTAAACTGTACTTTACCAATTGCTGATGATTTAGGTTCAGTGCTGGTATTCTAATCTGTACATTATACCCTTTATTCCTTCATGAATACTCAACATTATTATTAAAAAGTCTGACACTACTAACAGAACATGCCCTGCTTGATGGTTTATAGTTAAATTTTACAGTTGAAAATTAAATTGTAAGACTAATGAGAAGAGAATAAATGGGGCAGGAACTCAATTTCAAATTCTGTATATAATTACATGTAAGTATTCTCCTCTCTTTTTTTCTTAAAAATAAAAAAATAAACATGGCGTCAAATACGAGAAAAAGTAAGAGGTGTGCCATGCCATTGGATTAGTGCTGAATCATCCGTGCCATGTGCCACATGGCACCACCTTTTATAATGGCATCACTTTAATACATTATGGCATCCTTTTGCCTATTGAAGATTAACAATTTATCATTCTCCAGCAATTCTTGAAAAACTAAAAAATTTCATATAACATAAGGTTTGGAAATGCCCATCAGCCAACACTCACAAATGAAAATCTCAATTATCACTTAAAAGTAACACTGAAACTAAGACGAACATAGACAAGCATCCAAACCAGAATCAACAGTCAGACAGTTAAACACTTAACATCAGTTTGATAGCAACCCTTATCACTATTTCAGTATTTCTTAATACATTAATTACTTATTCATTAATTAAGCTAGTTTGATAACTACAGTCTACAACTGTGGTTTAGTTATTAAACAAGTTTGAATATTATGATTAAAATAAAGAAGTGATTTAATATACATCCTATTACTACTAAGTGAAGAGTAACTTTAATATCTTTTTTTAGGAATTTAAAAATATTTTAACCATCAATTCTACTTGTTTTAAATTTACAACTTAATGACTTGGATGCAGCCACTTAAGTATTCAATTTTTAAACTTTTAAGTTCAGACGTCATTCAACTCTTATCATACAAGCTCTTAGAGTCTCTAGTCAACAACATAAGCAGAGAGTCAAATGAAATGCAACTGCAGCGAAGCTTCCTGCATCATCATATAAAATAATTAAAAAATAATAAATAAACAACACAGTGGTGCGGTTGTGCAATCAGAGCCTTGATATTGCATATTATTCCCTTGTAGTAAGTGAATAACCATAGCAAATAAGAAGATTATAAATAAAATAGTGGCAAAGCATTGATTATACAATCGCTAAACATACAAAAGTGAAAGTGTGAAACTGTTCCATATGAAGTGTATGAATCTTTTGTTCTCAACAATTCCAATTTTTAATGATCCATATTAATTTTGACATTTGACAGTGAAGATAACATGATAAAGTGAGAAGCACAGTAACAATTAAGATGTCAAACAACAACATAACATTACCTTGAAGATAGACCAAAGATTCACCAAATAAGTGTCTTGGAACTTCTACTTGACTGTATGTATCTGGCCTGAAAAATATTACCGATGGATCATAGATGTTAAGCCCCTCTCCTATGTGTCACAAAGTGAATTGGCGGTATAAGAAACCCAAAAGAATAAGAATCCAGCAGTACTTACTCCATCAGCACAATATTTCCAGTTTCATCATCTGTGTAAAGGTAATTGAATGACTTCTCTTGAGCATATATCCCTGCACAGTAATACCATATCAAATAGTCTCCAAATGGAATATATGACATACAACTTCCAAGGCCACTAGAGGAGCAGTACCCCAGAGCCCAGACTGAATATGATATCAGATTTGCAATTATAAAACCATGTAATTAAACTTGTCTCCGGACTAACCTTTTCTCCATATACCAGTTTTGTGAAGTAATCATTAACTAAAAAAAATTACACTTATTTGATCTTCCAAGTTTTTTTCTTTTAATTATGAATTTATGATATGATCAAAATTTGAAAGTCATAAGTAATAAATAGATGAGCAAATTACACAACAGGGCCTTTCTCTGTCATTTTCTTTAACCCCCTACCTCCAAAAAATAAAAAAGAACATATATATTTTTAAAACAAAAAATTCAAGTAGAACTATGATGAAAAACGCATACTTTCAACTGTCTCATCAGTTCGTAACCTTTCATTCACCTTACTACCGGTACTGACATCACGCAACTCCACCTGATATAGTTGGTCAAGTAGAAAAGGAGAATTTAAGTTCAAGAACATTAGATATATATGTCGGCACAATAGATAATCTGAAGAAAAATAGGAGTAATTCAATAATGAAAGAGCATCATTGAAACAAAAGACATCAAAACACGAAATGTAGAAACTAACTTGTATTATAGCTCCTCCTCTTCCTTGGCTAGTATGCTGTGCTTTCACCACCTGGACAAAGTTTCAGTGAAATATAATGTAAGCCAAAAACATAATTCGAGAAGCCCAAAATAACAAAAAAAAAAATATCCAAGAATAGTTACCTCATAAATCTTTCCTGCATTCAGAAACGCCAGAAGAACCGCATATAAGTCATCAGTAAACATCGAAATTAGTAGTATTTACGAATTAACACTACATTTATATTTGATGAAAATCTTACCTCTTCTTTCAATCACGTTTCCCGGCTTTACCTGCACAAAAAGACCAGAAAGAAAGTCAAAGCCACAAGCATATAGATTGATGATCGAACTAAAATGTCGATTGGAATAACTGCATCACTCTGGTCATTAAATCATGTAATCACAACGAAACATGAATTTAACCACAAATATATGCACGCAGCAGTAAATAAACAAGCAAATTATACTAGTGTATAGGAGTTGGAACAGCAAAGATGCAGTTACGAACATCGCCGCCCATGAATCTGGCGTGGCGGAACTGGATGGCGGACCAGGGCGAGTCGAGGAGGGCATCTCCGGGAGCGGTATCTAGCAGATGCAATCCAGTGAAGTTGCGAGAAATTGTGTGCGAGGATGACGCAGTAACCACGGCGGCGTAGGGGCGAAGGGCAGCAGAAAGTCGTTTGGTGACGAGGCGTCGCATTTCGCCGTTCTCCACCCTCTCTCTCTCTCTCTCTCTCTCTCTCAGTCTGAGACTCTCAGGCTTCCCAATGCTTCAAATTTACGGTTTTAACCACAATAGAGTAGTAGTACTACTCCTCGTCCATTAAAAGTGGCCACTTTCTTAAGTGGCCACTTTCTTTTGGCACGGGAATTTAGGTTGTGGTGTTTAGTAGTTAAAGTAGTGTGAGTAAATTTGATTAATCCATCCATCTGAATTAATAATGGTTACATTTGACTTTTAACCATATTTATTATTTAACTTTGACTTAATATTATCCTTATGATGTAGAAAGAACAAAATAGTCAAGTGTGGTCTTGTTGGAATCGTCTAATCATATAGTTTTAGAATATATAGTTTATATAATTTTTATTTATACCCATATTGAGATATTAATGGTTAAACATATATAGGGACTTTGTGCAGAAAGTACAATTGTCATTATTGTGGGATTTTTAATTATGCTTATGTTAATCTATTTGCTTAAAAGAGAAAGTGGCCACTTTTAATGGGGCACCCCAAAAAAAATAGTGGTCACTTTTAATGGGACGGAGGGAGTATTAAACTTCACAATGGAATTTTGAGTGGTACGGACTACTACGGAGTACCTTACCCTTTACATATGCCAATTGCCTAGAGTCCAAGACTCGTTTTAAGATTGAAAAATTCTAACCACTTTCTTTTGGGCATGGAAATTATATTGTGGTGTTTAATAGTTAAAATAGTGTGAGTAAATTTGACTAATTCATCAATCTAATTTATAATTGTTATATTTGACTTTTAGTCATATTTATTATTTAACTTTGACTTAATGTTATCGTAATGATGCAGAAAGAAAAAAATAGTTAAGTGTGGTCTTATTGGAATCGTCTAATCGTATAGTTTTAGAATAAATATTTTATATAATTTTTATTTATACCTATTTTGAGATATTAATGGTTAAAGATATATAGGGAATTTGTGCAGAAAGTACAATTGTCATTATTGTAGGGTTTTTAATCATACTTATGTTAATCTAATTTGCTTAAAAGGAAAAGTGGTCAACCTTATTAGGACACCTAAAAAGGAATAGTGACCACTTTTAATGGGACGGAGGGAGTACTACTCACTCTGTGCCACAGTCCCAGGTAATGTGTTACTCCCTCCGTCCCAATATAAGTGGCCCCTTTCTTTTGGGCACGGGAATTTAGGTAGTGGGATTTAGTAGTTAAAGTGTTGTGAGTAAATTTGACTAATTCATCCATCTAATTTATAATGGTTACATTTGACTTTTAACCATATTTATTATTTAACTTTGACTTAATGTTATCGTAATGATGTAGAAAGACAAAAATAGTCAAGTGTGATCTTGTTGGAATCGTCTAATTGTATAGTTTTAGAATATATATTTTATATAATTTTTATTTATACCCATTTTGAGATATTAATGGTTAAACATATATAGGGACTTTGTGCAGAAAGTACAATTGTCATTATTGTGGGGTTTTTAATCATGTTTATGTTAATCTAATTTACTTAAAAGGGAAAGTGGCCACTTTTAATGGGACACCCCAAAAAGGAATAGTGGCCACTTTTAATGGGACGGAGGGAGTACTTGTCATGTTAAACATGGACACAGAGCTAAATAGATTAATATCTTAATAAAATATTTATAACTATGTAGTAGAAGTATAAAATAATTTGTAGTACTATATTTTAAAACTATTTAATGATACAAATATAAAAATACTTCCTCCGTTCTCATTTCTCAAATCTTTGCTACGGATCCACACAGTGCGCAGTCCAATGCATATTTTAAACCATCAATAACTCAAGTTCGATACAAATAAAAATTCTGAAAGTTCGATATTTAAAAACTATAAGACGAGACGAATCTAACCAGATCCCACTTGACTATATTTTAACTTGTATAATTATGATAAAAATTGAAATCAAAACAGTTGAATGAATAGTTTCATACTCCCTCCGTCCCATTCCAAATGTCCTACTTACTATTTTTGGATATCCCATTACAAATGTCTTCTTTCTATAAATAGAAATAATTTTCCCCTCCAACAACTATGTGGACTCTACCATCTACTCACAAACCAACTCTACCTTAATTTTCGTGCCCAACAGTAACAAGACACTTGGAGTGGGACGGAGGGAGTATTTTGCAACATTGCAAACATTTGAGAACGGAAGAAGTATCACTTTATTATTTTTCTTAAATTATACTTATAAAAAAAAAATTTGAGTATGATCACTGTAGAAAAATTAATCAAGACACTTTCTTTGGGACATGGGGAGTTTATGTTTTGGGAAATTTTAAATTTGAGAGTTTCATTCATACTAGTATTTGTTTTAAAATTGGGAAATACTGAGTATTGCATGTTTTGGGCTCCACGATAAGAATTAACCGTTGTGTTTGAGAGAAGTCCGTCACCATTATTGGACGCATCCCACACGATTGTTTGAAATTAAAAGCCTTCATGTCGTCGTTGATTATGCCATTGTAAATAGTAACAAGCGCCTTGGGCTCCCAAAGCCATTGTCATCTCCATCACTCCATCCTCTATTCGTTGGCATATCCTCTCCCGAAAAATATATATATACATTTTTTTTTATCATATACAAGGCTCGAATCCAAAATCTTGCTTAAATACTAGAGTCACAATATACTCAAATCAACTGTTGTTGGTAAATTTTTGGAACATTTTGATCCATAGTCTCTTTACCAAAAGGAAACTCGAGAATAGGTTCACTTGTTCCCCACTTGATAGTTTTTCTATATACATATGAAGTACTCCCTCCGTTTTCTAAAAATGTTAACGTTTGCATAGTAAACACTATTTATTGAGTAACTTTGATTCGACTTTTTAAAACAGTTACATAAGATAAAACATAGTCAAGTGAGATCTTGTTAAATTCGTCTAATCACGTGGTTTTATAATATTAACGTTTTATAATTTTTATTTTATAAAATTTGAGATAAAATGTGTATTGGATTGCATGAAAACAAGAAATGTTAAAAAAATTTAATACGGAGGAAGTATATAGCAAGGCTCACTAGTGTATCAACATAGATAATTAAATTGAAAATAGTTTAATTAAAATAAATTATAAAAATTGCTTAAACGTTTACTATATGCTTACATATATTGAATGTGTAAAAATAGTTGAATCTCATTATAAACAACAAAATTATTGAAATTACTGAATTACTCACTCAATGAATTTTATCCATCAATTATAAAATCAAATAAACGGTCTATGCATATACTTGTAAATTTCTCTCTATACGATAACTTCTCCCTTTGAAATGTTAGAGTTCACACTTTTCAACTTCTATATTCAGATCCTATAATCAAATAAACGGTCTAAAGCTTACCCAAAAAATAAACGGTCTAAACACATACTCCCTCCGTCCCGCGAATTGTGGCTCGTTTCTTTTGGGCACGGTAATTTATGTGGTGGGGTGTGGTGAGGTTTAGTGGTTAAAGTGATGTGGGTGTGTTTAAAATTTTAATGAATTTTGACTTTCTTTATTGTTTAACTTTGACAAAATATTATTGTAATGATTTAATTATAGAAAAATATTCAAGTGTGGTCTTGTTAGAATCGTCTAATTTTTATTTGTACCAATTATAAAATATGAAGAATTAAAGAAATGCAAGGGGCTTTATGTAGAAAAATAAAAGTGTATTGGGAGTTGTGCAGAATAGTAAAAGTGATTAATTTTAATGGGATTTAGAAACCATTAAGATTCTAATCATATTTATATTAATTAAATTTATCTAAAAAGGGAAAGTGGCCACAATTCGTAGGACGGAGGGAGTACCACTCAAGCTAACTATTTATTTTACTTAATTATATTGCATGTATATAACAAAATTGAGTCACGTGAAATTCGTATAATCAAGGGAGTTTTAGAAGTTAAAAAGTATATTGGGTCCCATGTGTGATGCATATGTATATCTCCCGCCTTCGCTCTTCACCGCACACAAATTTTTTAGCCAACAAATGATAGGACCACCACAAAACTTGAACAAACAACCACGTTCATTAATGTCATCAATGAAATATACATATGAATCGGTTATTACAAGGCTTGAGTTTAGAATTGATACATCAGAGGCAGTATATATATGTATTAATCCAAAATGTATACCCACGCGGGAGCACTTCCTGCGAAACAATGAAAGGTACCTACTAACAATCGAGATCGGGATCAAGCTCAGGTTCAATGGGTCTTCGTTTAGAAACTTGTTGCATTATCGTTTCATTGTTGATTCTTGGCATGGGGACATTGGCGATAACAGATCCCCCACCGCCTGGTGGGGCGGCAATGGCCCCCGCGGAAACAGAGGATTGCGCGTCGGGTTGCCTGCACATATGCATGAAGCTGGAAGGGGCTGTCCTATCCATCTGCCAAGGAGCTTGTGAAAAGGCCTGTCTCCAACTACTAATCAAGGACATGCGACGGAACCACCTCGATCTTAATAAGGTACTCCCTCCGTTTGGAAATAATTGTTACATTTGCATAGTAGTTACTATTCACTGAGTAACTTTGATTCTAATTTTTAACACAATTATACAAGATAAAACATAGTCAAGTGAGATCTTGTTAGATTCGTCTAATCGTTGTAGTTTTAGAATATTAAATTTTTATAATTTTTATCATTACACAATTTGAGATATTAAGCGTAAAAAATGTGCATTGGATAACGTGAAACTCAGAAATGTTAAAATTTTTAAAAAAACGGAGAGAGTACTTGTTCGTTTTCATAAGAAAATATTTGATTATTTTACCATTCTCATAAAATAATGAAATATTAAGTTTTTTAGGAAGAAAAATATATACTACTATAAAAATAATGAAATTCTATGTTTTTAGGAAAACGAAAATAAGTATGTAATCACTCTTTTTTATATTTCTTTTACAGGTACTCGTTGTGTAACCACACTACGTCTAGGACTATACACATGTAAATCAGTAAATTAACAAACAACGAATATCATTTTATTTCTTTGTTTGAAATGAGATAGGTCGTACCATCCACTACATGAATTTTCTGTTTTTGTTTGTACTACTGATTCTGTCGCTAAACCTTTGATACGTAACAAATTTTGGTTACAAATTCGATCGTTAACCTCTTTTGTGACCGAATTTTGGGTTTAAGGACAAAACCTTTGTGTAACTAAAATTGAAAATTCTTATATTGGGCTGATTGCATGCATACAACCGTGGGGAAACATGCATCATAGCCCCATAGGGATTAACCAATGTCGAAACAATTGGGCAAGGCAGGCATGGTAGCTAGTTTTGTGTGGATTCAAATGGCAGATAGTTATGTGGAGGCAACCTAGGAGTGAGCAACGCTGTAAGAGGGACCGCTTTTCGCAACGCCAACCCGAATATCTCCTCCATGTCCATCTCCTTCACCCCTTGGGGTATTCGCCACTCAAATGCCTGGATCAGTGTCCCCAAGACGTACTCCACAATGACATTTCCCATCCGGGCTCCGGCGCATATCCTTCGCCCTGACCCGAATGGGATCAGCTCAAAGTTATTCCCCATTGGATCCATGTTGACATACTTTCCAGACATGAACCTCTCCGGGTTGAAATCCAGGGGATTCTCCCACACGTTTGGATCTCTCCCGATTGCCCATATGTTCACGCTCAGCCTCGTGTTCTTCGGTATGTGGTATCCGTTGACGACGCATGCTTCCGATGAGATCCGTGGGAGGTTCAGGGGAGTGGAAGGGTGTTTTCTGTATGCCTCTTTGCATATAGCCTTTAAGTATGGTAGCTTTGGTAGGTCGGACTCGGTCAGGCGCCGGTTTCTTCCGATTACTCGATCCATTTCCTCGTGGGCACGCTTTTGTATCGATGGGTTTTGCATCATCTCGGCCAGCGCCCATTCGATTATGCTTGAAGACGTGTCGGTCCCTGCTGTCAGCAAGTTCTGCAGCAACACCTAAATGAGTTAATCAAAGTGGTTCTTGTCTTATGTAGTAAAGTATAAAGTAATAGAATGGTAAACTTAGGTGAAAATTTGAACCAGCAAGAGGGCTTTGATGTTGGTGGTGGTGAGGCTTTGCTCATCATCATTGTTCCGATTCAAAGACATGACAATGTCGAGAAAATCAGGTTTGTCGTTGCGTAGTTGGCCTGCGGAGACCAAGTGGTCATTCATCATTCTCATGATGAGACGATCGAATTTTTTGTGCAAAAGCTTCATTCCTTTCTCAATCCCCTGAAAATCCATCCAAGCGAGGCATGGTATGAAATCGCCTATATTGAAGTAGCCGGCAGTGGTCATCAGCTCCACCACCATATCCTTGAACTCGTTCACCGCCTCTTTATCCTTCCCCGAGTGTGACCCGAAAATCCTCTGGCTGAATATCACTTGCCCGATCATATTAGCCGTGGAGTAGATGAGCATCTCGGGGAGTGACACAATCTCCCCGCGGCCACAAGCCGTGTGCATAGCATGAAGCATGTGGCCAACCTCGAGGGACCTGACATCCGCCCATCCCTCAACGGCCTTCCCACCGAGCATGTGGAGATTGCTTATCTTTCGGAGGAGTCTCCATTTGGGGCCGTACGGTGCAAACACCATGTCTTGCGCGCCATAAGCGAGCAAGGTCGCACCGGCATTGGGGGGACGGTTGGAGAAGTTGGTATCGAGGGCCTTGAGAAATGCCCTGGCAGAGTCAGGAGTCGAAGCCACAACCATGCCCTGAGTACCAACTTTGAGGTACATGACCGGGCCGTACACCTTGGCCATCGTGGCCAAGGCCACGTGAGGCATGTCACCCAAAAGGGGTAGGGCACCCACCAGCGGATAGCATCGGGGCCCGGGTGGCAGCCGGTGGCGGCGGCGCCATTGGGCAGCACCCAACAAAATTCGGACAAGGAGGAAGTACAGCAAGGCTGCAGCAATAAGTTCTTTACACCAAAATGTAAAGTTTGGAAATGGAATGGAAATGATCATGCTGACCATGATTATGATTGTATTCTGGACTTGTTCACAAGTGGGAATCCTCGACTACTGTTGGGGGTATATATATAGTGTGTCCATATGCGAAATTTAATTGCACCGATTATATTGGTACATGTCCATCATTTAATTTGTTTGTTCCATACATATCTTAAAAGAAATTAACTATGAATAATTTAACAATCTGATATGATTTTTTGATTAATTAGGCTACCTCTATCATCAACTGCTCATATAATGTAAACAATCGAATGCCATTGTTTTATAGTAGTTATAATGTTACTTTGTACTGTATAATTTAAAATATATGACGCATTGAATGATTAAAACAATGCATTTGTTAGCATGTCCAAATGAAATGTAAATCATGATAAACATGATAGTGGTTTCAAAAAAAATTCAAGATCAAGCTATTCGACCCGAGCTCGAGCTTAGGAAAAAAAATACTCAGGAGCTACTCGAGCTCGAGCTCATATATTTGTCAATCAAGTCAAGCTCAAGTATCTTAGTACTTGAGCTCAACTCGACTCGATAACACCCCTGGTGGCAATTCAACCATGGACATATCTACTCTAGTTCAAAGTGGGTCAAATGACCCAACAAAAAAAATACTCCCTCCGTTTTCATATAATTGAAACATTCCTACATTTCACGCAATCTTATACATATTTTTAACTCTCAATATTTTTAATTGTATAAAAATAAAAATTATAAAAATTTGATCATATAAATCTACGCGATTAGACGAATCCAACAAGATCTCACTTGACTATATTTTATCTTATATAACTATATAAAAAAGTCGAATCAAAGTTACTCAATGAATAGTAAAACTATGCCAATGTTTCATTTTTTCAAAGACGGAGGAAGTAAATAATAAATAAATAAATAAATAAATATAACTATTATTTTCATGTAACTAGGAATTAGATTGTAATTTTCATACAAGCGTGATGTTAATATAGATGTTATTGTAGAAAAATTCCAAAATATAAAACCTTAGTTTATTAATAATTGCTCACGAAATTAAATATAAATTTTAACCATTAATAACTTAAATTACATATAAGTATATAAAAACTATAAAAAGTTGATATTATATAATTACGTGATTAGAAGAATTCAACAATATCTCACTGGACAATGTGTTTTCTTATATAAGTTGAGGAATTCAACCCAAATTTTAAAAAGTCTTTAAAAATTTTGAGGTATTCAATAGAAATTTTAAAAAGTCATAAAATATCTTTAGGTATTCAACTATCTATTGATTTTAGGGATATGAATTTAGTCTAGTGGTCATGACCCCTAACTTCCACCCTTACGGTTGGGGGTTCGATTCCTCCAGCCCCCTTCCCTCTCCTTTGTAATTTTTATGGCTTAGGCTCCCACACACCTTCGCCGATACATGAGTGTCAACGTTTACCAAAAAAAAAAAAAACCTATCTTTTGACTTCAAAACTTCATGAATTTTAATGTGTATTTAAAAAAATATATAACTATACAAAATCTCTCCAAAGCAACAAAAGCTTTCTACGGATTATGTACAACGTGGAGTCTATACAAAGCACACTTTATATGGTGTCTATAAATTTTCTAAATCTACCAACTTTTTAAAGTACAAAAAATGTAACAAATTTTTAATTGAATATACTCTATTAAAGTTGTTTGATTACTCTTCATGACATATGATTCACCAAATAAAAAATTCTGAATCCGCCACTAAATTGACCACAATTGAATATGCAGAATCAACCTGGCAACTAGGAGTAGGAAGGCCAGACTACCTGACAAGGGCCTATGGCCTAGCCTACAGGCCAGGCTAGGCCGTAGGCCCCTGTCACACTAACCTACTACAGGCTAGGCCTGACCGGACTTTTTTTATAAAGAGACGAAGCTCAAACCATTTTGGAAGCCTATTTAGCCTCGGGTCAGGCTCTATAAAAAGCCTATTAGGCTGACCTATTAATTATTATTAATATGCATAATCCATAGGAATATCTTGTATTATTACATATTACTATTTTAGGTAGAAGTAACTATTTATTTGATCTTACACAGATTTTTAAAATATATAAGCCCTTTATCCCCCTTTATAATTTATGTGGCTTGGGCTCCCACACACCTTTGCTGACATATATGTGTTAATGTTTACCAAAAAAAGTATGTAAATATGGTATATCCAGAAAATATATAAAAATCTTTTAAATTGATTTTGAAATAGGCTTAATTAGGCTTGTAAAAGGCTTGAAGTATGGTCTATTTAAATAAATAGACCGGGCTTAGGCATATAGAGGGTGTTTGTATTAGCGATATAAAATAGATTATTTGATTATTGCGTTTTCAAAACGTAAATAATCAGGTTTACAGCACCTTTTTTTAGCTGTTAAACTGATTATTTGCGTTTTGAAAACGCAATAAGCAGATAATTCATTTTCTTTCAGCTTATCCAAACACCCTCATAATGTAGGTCTATCAAAAGTAATAGGCTATGCCTTGGAAAATTGAAGTAGGCCTAAGCCGTTCAAGACAAAACTCGGCCTAGCCTAGCCTATTTTTACCCGTACTTGCAACCTATTTGCTCCACAATAATAGAGACTTCAGAGCCCTTATACATTACCTTATTCAGTTTTCTCCTATTTTCTTGGCTACAATAAATATTTTTCTAATTACTTCGTATTAATTAACTAATACTTTTTAAATTCAAGTTTTTTTTTTTAATTACCGGATATCTCTAACCCATATTGGACCTAAGACTAATCTCTCGAGGATCTGCATGGGCAATGAAGGCCGCATCTCCCAAAACAGTTTTTTTGCATAAACAAGTTCGAACTCGAGACATTGCTTAAGTGACTAGAGTCTCAATCCACTCAAGCCAACTATTGTTGGTATTTTTTAATTCAAGTTATCAATACTATATAATTGGCTTAAGTTTAATAATTGGCTTAAGTTTAAATTTTTGAGTTGATCTAACATGTCCATTATGTAATATAATTAATTTGTTTACTTAGGATATTTTTGAGTTAGGTATTTTATTTGTTTCACATGAATTGTGTTAAATTATCTATATTGAAGATATGCATAACTGTTTCTATTAATATTAAAAAAAAGATTTAAATTTAAAGAAAAAAATAATTTTGATTTTATATACTATTTCTTTTTGTTTGATTAGTATTTTTTGGCCTAGAGATACTTTTTACTTAAATTTTTTTGGCATATACAGGATATCACTTTTTACTTAAAATTTGGATTAAACTGTAGATTACTAAATACTGTATATTTAAAAATATATATACATAATTTTATAGATGTAAATAGCATTTATATTTAATCCCTTATCTACATCTAATAAAATGATATTATCCATAATACTATGTGGTAATTAATTTACGTAATATCGTAATTTTTGTAACTTAAATACATTATTTGGGTCAAATATGAGAGGAATATTATATACATTTAAATAATACACTATTGTTTAAACTATTGAGGTTAATAATTAAGATTTTAATAATTAATATTTTATGTTTAATTATTGGTGAATTAGTTATATACACAATTGTTGGGCGAACTATTTTGACGAATAAGAATTATTTCATACAAAATTCAAACAAATATGGATGTGTATTATTTTGTATTCGTCAACATATCAATATTACATTTCAATATTTTATTATCTTCTTATGCGGATATCGTGATCGCATATCATACCGCCCATTTGGGTGGGGATAATACTAGCTATAACTTATAATGGTTAGTCTTTCCTTAAACTGAAATAATTAAATAATATAATGGGATAATCATAATCATTTTTGGTTTTGCACGTTTTTGGGTGTTGTATCCATCGTTCAAAACTTGAACTGAACTCACCTGGTAAGTTGGATTGAGAAATGGTCCTAAAGTTCCAAATTCCATTTATGCACCAGACTGCATTTCGGCATCCATAAAGTGGAAATCACTATCAGTGTCACAATTCCAAATTTCATTTCTCACATATTATTAATTAGTGCTATTTTGCTAGCTATCCTAACATGGAGTATATTGCTGTCACGAAATGTAGTTGGCCTGGATGTTATAAAGCTTTGACAACGTAAGCAAAAGTCTCGAGTTCGAGCTGTCTTGGGTACCCGGTACACACCAAAAAAATATATACTTATTGTTAAATTTTCCATGTAATATTATATATATTTGAACCCTTAATTAGGCTTATATATGCTTTGCTTGATACCAACTAGTCAACTACGCCCCCAGTGCATTTTTATGGAATCAAATAAAGAGTTTGGTAAATATAAATTATAAATTATATTAGAGGTAATAACTAAAATTGGCTTTTGGAGGTCCTTCTGATTTTGGGCCACAATATAAAAAAATCCATTTATGGGCCATTAGAAGGTGTTCGGGCCTAATATTAGGCCAAATGTCGGAAAAATATCAAGCGCGGGCCGCGTGATGTGCACGCGCCGGAGAACCGACGCGATGGTCTAAAAATGGAAATGGTCTCCTTATGATGGCCTATTTTAATTTTTTTTATATAATTAAAATAAATACTAATCAATCCGTCACATTAGTTATGTTTTTCTTTCATTTTTTATCTATCTAAATGTTTTTGTCTCATTTTTAATAATTTAATTTTAACTTTTTGTCTCACTAAGATAAATAGCTTTGTTATCCGGCTTCGACTCATCCAAAGAAATTAAGATAAATAGCTTAATAACAACGTGCCGAACAACTATATATTTTGAGGCCAATGGCTAAAATGAAGTTGGTCAGTGCCTTGGTACTGCTTTGACACACATTGTTATTTTCTTTACTATAAATAAAGTATTTCAATTTAATTTATTTTTTTAGATTTAACTTATTTAATTTTTATTTTAAAATATAATTTTTTTGGTTGACAGCCTATTCAGACTAGAGAAAAGGAAATGTGAAATTTAATAAATAAAACGGTGAAGCTAACGCCGGGAAAACCACATGCCAATTGCATCCGGCGCCAGGAGGGGTTTCACTTGATCCAAAGCCCAGGTAGTATAAAACTGCTCACTATCCGCACCAATCTTCGCGAGACCACCAGCCACCGAAAAAATTTAATTATTAATATAATTAATTATATTTATTACTTATTATTTTTAATTTTTTTTTAATAAATATTTTTTATTTTCATTTTATTATTTATTTTAATAAAATTATTCACTTTTTAATTTATATTTTATTTTAATTTATATTTCTTTTATTTCTTATTTTATATATTTTAACTAATATTTATTCTATTTTCATGTTACTCCCTTCATCCGGCGAATAGTATTTCGAACTTTTCGATACGATATTTTATGTGAGAATAATTAGTATTGAAGTAGGGTATATTAGAGTTTAAAGTATGAATAAAATATGAATTTATGCAATGTGATTATAATGAGTTTGGATTTTTAACTAATTTATTTATGTGTAATGTGATGATTGTGGGTTTGAACTTTTAATTTATTTATTAATGTATTGTGATTGGGTGACTTTGATAATTAATATTTAATTATTTATTAAAAAATGAGAGAAAAACATTGAGACAGACAAAAAATGAAAGCAAAATATAATGAATAGGACGGATTGAGTATTATTTATTTAATTACATAAAAAAAATTAAAATAGGCCACCAGAATGAGACCATTTCCATTTTTAGGCCATCATGTCATTCCTCCGCACGTGCACCTCACATGGCACGCACTTAGTATTTTTTCCAACCATTTGGCCTAAAATAAGGTCCAAACGCGTTCTAGTGGTCTATAAATGGATATTCTTTATATCGTGGCCTAAAAGCATAAGAGTCTCTTCTGTTGGCGTATTTTAATTATTACCTCATTATATTATTATGGTAATTTTGAATTCGAGTTTGGGAGGAACAGTAGGGATTTCCTATTTTCCTTGTCACTGAGTTCCTAAGCATAAGCTAATTAGTACAAGTAATTTTTAGACATGGATCAAAAGTATATATAATAATCCACCAGCCCTTTTTTCCCCTCGATGTGTCTAAGTGAGGTGAGAGGTGTATTCAGATAAGATTGTATAGTATTTTTTTTTGGATTTTCAAAGTATAGTATATTCAATCTAAATTTTAGAAAGTTCTTAAAAATTTTGACTTACTCAATTTGAATTTTAAACAGTTGTTAAAAATTTAGAAATATTCAATATAGATTTTAATTTAAAAAAAAGAACCTTAAAAAGTTTATTGGTAAAAATATAATTCCACAAAATCTCTCTAAATAGCCAAATATTTGTACGGATAAATCAATCAAATATTTCAGAGCTCATAAAAATTTAACAAACTCTCGATCGAATACACTCTCTAAGTCATGTTTGCAATACCAGGATATATATTTTTCTTAGGTGAATAACAGAGTATCCTCAAATTTTATTGAACCCAATATTAATGCCTCGAGGATCAAGGTTCCAGGATATATATTTTAATTATACATTGTATTTTTTTTCCAATTAAACCTAATTCATTTTTTGGTATAATTTGTTAAAATTAAATGCCTAAGATAAGCACATAACAAACATCCAACCTTCATATTTGATCAATAGAGTTGCTGTGCAAATGAAGATTGAAACTGCACATGCAGTTATGGTATTAAAGATATTTATTATGATGTTTGTGTGGTCCAAAATATTATCACAAATTTTTTTGACATCACAAAAATAATTGTATCCATCACAAAATTTGTAGACATCACAAGTGATCGTATGATCATATCCATCACAAAATTTCATAACATCACAAAAGAGAGTTTTGTTATACTATCTGCTTGTCCAGGCAGTTGCACAATAGCGGCCTCCATGTTTGATATCTCCTTTCACCATTTCGTTTGGAAAATGTAATTGTATGAAGCTTGACAAGTTTATGCTGAAACATCGATGCACAAACAAATTAATTCATCATTTTATTATTTAATTTTACTGAATTATGTACTCCTATATCAATACACTATCATATTGAATAATTCAGCGCCCCAACCTAAACCATTCAGGCGAATTATTTCTATTAGCTAGCTATTATATTCCATTCAGGCGAATTATTTCTATTAGCTAGCTATTATATTATTAGTGAATTGAGCAAAATATCTCATTTGAAAATATTGAAGTGGTGTTTTATTCGAATCAAATTATTGATTTTTTTTCGGATTAAATTGTTCGAAAAATGTCGAGTTATTTATTCATGGCTCTCGGATGAATTAAAACAGTGTATTACTGCCTCCCCGGCTCCTTTCCTGTTGACGGATGCTCGAGACATCATGCATTGGCGTGGAGACTTGAAGGGTGTGTACAACGTTCGTTCCGGATACAAATGGTTGAATTCCTTTCCGGATTCAGACAGCGGGTGGTCTTGGATGTGGCAGGGCTCTATCCCGGAGAAAATTGGTGTTTTACTATGGATCCTTGGACATGGGGCGCTCCCTTGTAATGCGTTACGTTATCGTCGGGGCCTGGCATCATCCCCCTTTGTTCAATCTGCGGTAATCATGAAGAAGACTGGCGCCACACATTGTTTTCTTGTCCTTGGGCTGAGCAGGTTTGGTGTCGCGGAGGCTTCATCACCATTTCTGCCATGACCGCAGCCCTTCTTGATGAGGAAAGTCTTTTTTGGTGTGAGTGGGCCTGGAGGTGTTGGGGGCCGAGATTCCTTGCTATCCTTTGGACGGTGTGGTGCCAGCGGAATGAAAGGATATTCCGGGGTGTTAACCTGTCAAGGGATCGTGTTCTTGACCAGGCGTGCAGGCTGTCCGCCCACCTAGAGCGAGCTGCTGCTGTCCGCTGCACGGAGAAGGTGGCCAAACCTGTTCGTTGGATTGTTGAGGGTGTTCATGGCTATGTCCTCCACACGGATGGTTGTGTGTTGGAGCAGCTGCGTCGATCCGGCTTCGGGGCAGTGATTCGATCTTCAGAGGGGCAGTGGAAGGGAGCATGTGGCGGTAACTTGGGAACTAGGAGCATCTTTGAAGTGGAATTGTTGGCACTTTGGTTTGGTTTGCTCTTGTCCGGTCAGCTTGGTTTGTGCTTAGGAGCTTGTTTTGTGGATTCTCTAGAAGTAGTCCGCTTGGTGTTGGGCGTACCGGTCCCTTGGCATACTTTCTGGCCAATGATCAGGGAAATTCGGACCTTACTCCATGCCATAGAAGGTTGTGCGCTTCATCATGTGTATCGGGAGGGCAATAAGGTTGCGGATGGTCTTGCTCGGAAGGCTGCACTTGCTGAGGAATTCTATACCACCTGGGCTTTCCCCTCGGATGAGATTCGAGATTGTCTGGACAGAGATGCTTCGGGTCACCTTTTTGTTCGTTTGATTTAGTCGGATTTTGTTGTTTCCTTTATTTTTCTTTTCCTCTCCTTTGCTCGCCTCTTTAGGCTGTTTCCCCAAAAAAAGAAAAATGTCGAGTTTCAAATTGGTTTGGATTGAGTAGTTGAAAATCCGAAGCAATGCGAAGAATAAATATTACATAATCTTTATTTTTAAAATATAAATGAATAAAGTAGTAAAACCCTATGACATTATTTATTTTCAACAATTTGATTTAGTTTACTTTCACAAATCTGTATTTTTACTTTTTCTTGGATGGGCATGATAAAGTCACAAGTTTCAACAAATTAATCAATTACTCCGTTATTTGTAAGTTATAACTTTGTGGGCATTTTTTTTTCTTTTTGGAATATCATTAGCTAAAGAAATGAATTGTGAGAGCTCATAACATAAATTACAAATGAATAAGAGGATAGATAGGGACGAATGAAAAATTGAACCATCAATTATAAAGTTGGAAGGTATTGGACTTGACCACTTGGACAAGTCATCATCCATTTTTTTTTGAGGCAAAAAGTTCTTTTATTTCCGAGCCGAACAAGTTAATACATCACATTTGGTGAATGGCTATCCACTAGACCCAATGCCTAAGTGGATACACTGCTACAGAAGCACAAAAAGAAACTAACAATGCGCATAAATCTTCACCTTCACCTCGTCGATTTTAATATCAATCCTCAACCTTCCTTCACCGCCAGCTACATGTCTTGCCCAATGGTCAGCTAAAAAGTTCTGCTCCCTCAAAATATGGTGCAATCTGACAACCCCAACAAATCTTAAAACAGCCACAATTGGTCTGATTTGATCACGAAGCCGCAAGGGATAGTCCCCGGATCTTTCAACCATTTCACCACATTTTGTGAGTCACATTCAAACATGAATTTTGGTAGCGGGAATCCCTGGTCTCGGACTAGCGCCAAGCAAACACGACTGATTGTTGTTATTTCAGCTTCCGTCGTGTCTTTCCATCCGATGGAATCCGATAATATGAAAATCAATTCTTCCTCATCAGTTCTAATCACCTCTTCAACACCTACCCGCCCAGAGTTCCCCAATGAAGACCTTTCCGTATTAATATTCCACCAACCCTTCTCCGGAAGTTCCCATTCCAAACCTCTGCGTGTAACCTTAGTCTGTAACCTCCGATGTTGCAGGAGTCCACCAGGCGAGTTTGCCTCCAAGTTCTCCAGATTAACCTCTGTTAGGGACATTTCTAGTATTGTGAAGATGTTCGCTAAATCAGTTGTTGTTGCAACATCGTGCCAACAATGCTTGTTTCTCTTCACTGAAAAAGCACAGAAAGTACAATGACGTGGCATTTCTCCTTAGCAGGCTTTTAAGGGTTTAGATGGGCCTTAAAACCTATATATTATATATATCTCTGACTTCGTCCTTGAGGGAAATGAGAGTGTCCCTGCCGCAATCACAGCTCAATTTACAGAGCATTTGAAGATTCTAAGCTGCGATTATGGAGAGAAGGGATCTGTAGAAGATAATCCCCCTGAAGTTCGTTGTTCACAGAAGGCATCAACAACCACCCTGCAACTGGTATCGCTTTAGTTGTTCTGCCTGCTGTATTTTGATGGGGATTTGCGTTTGTGTTTAGGCTTTTCTAGACATATTGTTTGTAAACACAACTTGTGCATAGCTTGGGTGTTTTTATCACCATCGCGCCTAATCTGTTGAGTAGCTAGGATTCTACAAACACCACCTTAACATCTGCTAGTGAATTGAGTGCATTTGGGTAGATAGGTGAAGCTCCCATGTGTTTCTCTAGTCTAGGTTGATTAGATAGAGAAGTTCACCGGAACGTAAGGATGTGTAAGGTGTGTTGATGTGATTCAACCGTTTGTGAAGATCTAGTGAAATCCTGGCTTGGAGCCCCCAGATATAGATCAGTGGATCGAACTGGGTAACCAAATTCTTGGTGTTCTTATGTTTATTTCCGCACTCTGTTTTGTGTTCGTCTCTAGTTGTGGTTTGCAGGTTGTTGGGATAACTCTCAAACAACTATACAGGGTTTTACAGCTTAGCTTGGGCCTGTCAATTGGTATCAGAGTGGGGCTCTAACATTTATCTGAGTTTGGTCCAAAATGAATCGAGAAGGTGGTTCTGTCTCAAGACCTCCTCTGTTTGATGGTTCAAAATTACCCTTCTGGAAGAACCGTATGCGGATCTTTCTTAACCATAGAGGTGTAGATATCTGGAATGCTGTTCTAACACCCTGGGAACAACCTATGAAAGAGGTTCGCACACCAGCTACTGAAACCTTTGCTGCCATTACTCTTCTGGTTCCGGCCACCCAAGAAGAAATGTCTACTGCTCAGTGATGACAGTCACTCTTGACTGTCATTTTCGTCCAATTTGGTGTCTTGATGACAAGTTTCTGATCATGATTTCATAGATTCTTAATGAATAATTGGAGAAGTTGTGCAAAGATTTTGGAAAGATCAAGATTACGAGGATAGTTGGAAATTGCATAGAAATAGCCTGAAAGTTGTAGATTTTAACAAGTGTTTCACGCTATGTTTCTATCTGAACTAATCATCGCTTTGTTGATTGAGCAGGAAACAAGCTGTAAAGCTCACAATAAACATTGCAAGGAAGGAATAGGAACAGTGCGAGGACCTCAGAGCTGTAATCCGGACTTGATCAAAGAAAATATGCAAAACTGAAGGCTACGCAACAAGTAACCTGACATTGCGAGCAGATGGAGACTATGCGAGTTGTGAAACCAGAAGAGTTATAGCGAGAGGAAGTTTTGAAGAAATATTGGGAATTATCTCGCTGTAACATGAAAAGCAATTTATGTTAACTCACGCTTTGAAGGAATGGGACAAGGCGTGAGATGAGCTACTCTGACGCGATGGGTTATCAACCAGGCGGGAAGAAGTTTCCGAGCGCCTCTATAAATAGGACCCTTGGGAGATCAACTCAACGAACTGGAGGACGAAAAGAATAGCTCAAATTCTCCCGTTCATTTTTAGAGTTTTCATAGGTAGGGTAGCTAGGGTCTAATTTTGCAGAATATCTTCGTGTTCTTTAGATTTGTAATTCTATTCGCAATTAGATTTCTTTGAATTCTGATTAGTAGTTTAGCTTAAGAGTGATCTGGAAAGAGGATTTGATATCAGGATGATTCTGTTCAATCATTACGACGATCACCATCTTGTTTTTACCGACTTCATCAATCGAATTCGCGATATTCTGGTTTTAAATCAGATTTCCAGGTGTACTCGTTTATATTTTCTTTTGCAATTTATGTTATGAAGGAATATCAGATGTTAAATCTTGTGTTTTTATCTTTCTGATTGCAATTTTGAATGGTTACAACAGAATTCAATATTCTTTAATTCTGTTCAAGAGAAGTACAAACCTCGAATGTAGTGTTCGCTCTTGAAATCTTCATAAATTTGTTAGTCAGATTTTCAGATTCATGCTGGTATCATCTTTTCGACTTGTAATCTAGTTGGTGAAATTACTCAGGAAGTTTGAATATTGTTACCGAGTTAGGTATTAAACTGGCAGAATTATTGATTCGATAAATTTTCTGTTGTTAGTATACTTTGATCTTAATTCTTTATACAATCTGCAAAGATTAATATTCAGAATTAATCGAAGTTCTTAAAGACCCATGCAGTGTTAATCATCGCGTGATAATCTTTGAGAACTAAACAACTCTAAATTCTCAATTTCGGAGGTTTCAAATTCTGTCCTCGCGGTATTCTCAATGAATGTTGCGAGGAGGAGTTATAATCGATCTCAGGATTTGACATTTTCCTTCATAAAAGGACTAGTCTTTGCTTCAATCATCATAAGGATTGGTGCGAGGAGTAATCCTAATTACTTCACTCATAAACAAGTTATATCAGGACCCTCGCAATGTTCAATTGGACAAAGCGAGGGAATAATCCTGATGTAGTATCAAAATTGGTTCCTATTTCAAGGAAGCCAAAGATCTATCCCTTATACATATATATCCTCTATTTTATAAGTGGGAGTTAAGTAGCCTCGCTGTATTCTTACAGATTTTATTGCGAGGGACTCAATTCTTAGTATTATCCAAATCTGAGGAACCTTCTATGAATAATAGCTCCCTTCACGCTGTACAGATAGCGCGCGAAAAATTAGAGTGTTCATAGTTTGTAACCCAAGACAGTTACTGCGAGCTGTCTTGGACACTTATTTTGCAGAATTATTCCTTAAATCTTTTTCATAGGAAAGTGATTTCCTAATTCTGTCTAGCTCCCAATCTATATTTTGGAGCACCCTAGCATTTTGCTTAAGAGGATTCAGAACCCTCATTGTTTCTTTATACATATATTACTACTTTTACCTATGATATTTTGGGATATTTCCCAGACTAAGATGAGTATTATTACTTCTTAATATAAATTCACTTTTCATATATGTATTATACATCATTACTTTTTAAAGCACATTGAGGGAGATGATGATATAAGTTTTTTTTCAAACATCTTTTACTCAGGATGATTAAGAACAAACTTGTTCTTTAGTTGAGCATTTAGTACACGTCGTTTAAAAGGGAAAGATGTTTCAAAAACCATTTTTTATCTCAATAATTAATGAGAATTTGGAAGAGTTAACCTCCAGGGTTTATAGCCTTATGATATCCTAATCATCCGCTATGGGTAGGAAGTTAGGCAACTTGCTCGTTTTCATTAATCCTGAGTTAAATCATGGGTATTTAGATTTATTTACAGAAAAATCTCATGCTAAAACATCTGTGTGAATCTGAGTAGTCCAGATAAGTCAAGGATTTTGATTAGCAAATTCATCTTGATATACTTACAGGACTATTATTTCTTACAAATACTTGATGGAATTACTTTGAGAAGTTTGAATCTTGAGCAACCCTTGGATGATAGATTTATATACTAGCTTTTCATTTCTTGTAGAGGACATCCAAGATAGGAGCATAAGATATCTTCATATCCTCAAAGTAATGAGAGGACAACTTCAAGTTCAGACTAATGCATGATGATTTAGATGTGATCTTGAGTTTTCAAATGGCTTAATCTGAATTTGAAAGAGACAGATTGAGTGATAATTCTAGAATCTATTGCTAAGAAATGGGTCTGACTGATCATTTCTTAATAGTAGTATCCCATGGTTTCAGTGCTTGAAATATCATGACACTATATCATCAGTACTTGTCTTGGGAAAGTGATCAAAGACATGAAGAGTTGATTAACTTGTTAGAGGATTCATCTTGACTCATTGAGCTTCCATTTTACTATATTTCATTGAAGTATGATTACTCTACCTTAGTCCTATTTTGTTTGATTGTCATAAAGTCCACAATATCTTTTAACTCATGAATCTATAAATGCAATCAATCCATTCATTTTTACTTTTAAATACTGCATTCTTTTATTTTCTTATAGCTTTTACGCATTTATTTCTCAACACTTATTCATTAGACATAATCATTACTCCATCATAAACCAGAGGACGTATTGGTGTTCTAAGATTTAGAATGTTATTAACGCACTTTTATTGTGTTACTCTCCAGAGAACGATCCCGATAATTAAAAATAAATACTGCAATCTTGATACCGTGCGCTTTCGGTAGGCAAATTAGGCATGCTCTTGAACAATCCTATGAGAATTATAGTTTAAAGAGAGTTGAGAGTTACGTAGCAGGTTTGTGCCTAAAAGCTTCACTCAGAAGAACAAAGAACAAGGGAACAACATTGCCTTAAACTGCCTGTTCAATGCCGTGGATGAGTCACAATATCACATCATTTCAAATTGTGAAATAACCTATGAAGCCTGGACTGCTCTGAAGCAACTTATGAAGGATCATCTGATGTGCAAGCTTTGAAGCTCCAGAGAATTGAATCTGCCTTTGATAGTATAAGAATGCAAGAGGATGAAAATATTGCTGCTTATCAGGCTCGTTTTAAGAAATTGGTAAATGAAGCTCAGTCTCTCGGGTTAAAGTATGATAGTGCAAAGCTTGTCCGCAAAATGCTGAGAACTGTCACTAGGAAGTATCAATCAAAGGTTTCCACTCTTGAAGAGCTTGATAAGACCAAGACCTTCACTGTTGAAGCTCAAGTTGGTTCACTTCAAACCTTTGAGATGAACTATTTGGAATAAGAGCCTACACACAATCTTGCCTTCAAGGTTGAGGATGAAATTCAGTGTATTGACAATGAAGAAAAGGCATACATAACCAAAAAATTGTCAAGGATGTTGCAGGATAAGCGAGCCAAGAAGCTGAACTACAAGAAAGATGACAAGGGTCGTTATCAGCGAGGTGTTTCATCATCCTGAGAACAACCTTCAAAGCACAAGTCAGATGGTTCCTATGATAAAAGAAAGAAATACAAGAAGCTGGAATTACCTGGAAACTTCAGAGGTCTAAAGTGTTATGATTGTGAAGGCATTGGCCATAAGGCATCCGAGCGTCCTACTGCAAAGAGAATGGTTGGAAAAGCCCTTCAGGCTACTTTAAGTGATGATGAGGGAAGTATCACTTCTAAGGAGGAAGAAGATGACAGTGAAGATGGAGAAGTTATAGCTTTTACTGTGAAAGATGTTGTCCAAACAACAGATGACTATTAGTTTGAACATCTGTCTGATACAGAGTCTCATGAATCTGAAAGTGAAGCAAGTCAATTTGATAATGAAGAACTCATTGCTGCTTTTGAAAGTGTGAAAGAAGACCTTGCATGTGCTGTTGGTGAAAACAAGAAATTACTCAATCAGAAAGATCTATTGATTACCATTGATGAGAAAGATGCTGAAATCCTTGAGCTAAAGCAATCTCTGACTGTTGTGTCTACTGAGAGGGATACCCTATTGGAAGAAAATGCTGCTCTAAGGAAAACCAAACTTGATGAGATTATCACTCCAGGAAAATCCCCATCCAATAGAGAAGGTATTGGTTATAGGCGGAATACACAGTCTACCAAGAAATCTATGACTACCTTTGTGAGTGCAGGTACTCTTGGTGCAAGTATATCTACAGAACCTGAGAAAGATGCTCGAACAGTGTCTCCAAAGAAGAGCAAGGACTGTCCTTACTGTAGATTTCAAGGTCATTCAGCTGAACTTTGTTTAAAGCTATCAGGAGACCTTCTTGGTAGTCGAACGGTTGTCCGGCCATCCCTTGAACTATAGAAATAGGTCAAACTTACCATGATGTGGATTCTAAAATCCAAAATTATTCCAAAGATGTGCTTAGTTGTAATCTTTGCTCAGAAAGGACCTAATGATGGTCGGTGGTACTTTGACAGTGGGTGCTCTCGTCACATGACTGGTAAGAAAGAATTCCTTGTAGACTATGTCGAGTTTGACTGCGGGGAAGTTCTGTATGGTAATGGGGCTCGTAGTAAGATTTGTGGGTATGGTAAAGCAAAAGGAGAAAATATGGACTTTCTATCTATAGTTTACTATGTTTATGATCTATCTACAAATCTTATCTCCATAAGCCAATTGTGCGATGAGAAATTCTTTGTGGGATTCACTGAAGAAGACTGCATGGTTATTGATCCATCTTATAATGTGTTATTAAAGGAGTTCGTTCTTCTAACAATTGCTATGTCTTAAAGCCAGCTATGCATTCAACATTTCTGTCTCAGGTTGACAATGCTCGGCTTTGGCATCAAAGATGTGGGCACATGAACTATAAGTCACTCATTCAACTTAGCAAGTCAGGAGTTGTTCGTGGGTTACCCAAACTACGGAGTAAGGACAAGACAGTGTGTGGTGCTTGTGCTAAGGGTAAACAGATTCACTCATCTCACAAAGTAGTGGACGATATTCAAACTACAAGATGTCTCGAGCTGTTGAATATGGACTTGATGGGACCAACAGAAGTTCCTAATCTTGGTGGTAAGCGATATATCTTTGTGTGCGTTGATGATTTTTCTCGTTACACTTGGGTTGATTTCTTAAAATCCAAAGATGAAGCTGTTTCGATGTTTGCTAAGTTGTCCATAAAGATCATGGCTGAAAAGGATCTCAAAATAGCACGTATCCGTACTGATCATGGGAAGGAATTTGAGAACCAGTTGTTTGCACAACTCTGTAACAACCATGGGATCGCACATGAGTTTTCAGCTCCTCACACACCACAACAGAATGGTGTGGTCGAGAGGAAGAATCAGACATTACAGGAGATGGCTCGTTCTCTACTACATGCAAGCACTCCAGGGAAGCATTTTTGGGCTGAAGCTATAAACATCTCATGTTACATCATTAACCGTGTATATCTGCATCCACAGACAACCACAACCCCCTATGAAATCTGGAGAGGAAGGACTCCAAATATCTCTCACTTTCATGTTTTTGGAAGTATATGCTATGCTTTGAAGGATCGCACTTCCATCTGAAAATTTGATTCGGAATCTGATGAAGCTATATTCTTGGGGTATTCCGTGGACTCAAGGGCTTATCATGTCTACCTGAAGAGGACTTCAAAGGTTATTGAGACTGTTAATGTTATCTTTGATGACACTAATCCCTCTGCAGGTATTGACCCTACTCGTGATGATGAAGATGATCCATTTCATATTGCTCCTCCATTACCCTCTGCTGAAACTCCTGAAGTGGTTCCTCCTCCTGATCCCATTGAAGTTTCTGATACTGAAGAAGCTGATCCGGTTGTTGACACAACGGGTGAACAACCATCTGCTCCAGGTTCTCCCAAAGGGAGAGGTCCCAAACATGGTCCACGAGCTCCTAAATATCATTCTCAAGGCGATATTATTGGTGATCCTGCTGGTCCTAGACAAACTCGAGGTCATCAACTTAATCTCTCCGAATTAGCAAACATGTGCTTTCATGTTATGAATTATTTTGTCTCATCCATTGAACCTAAGAATGCTAATGAAGCTTTACAAGATGAATTTTGGATAGCTGCAATGCAGGATGAGCTCCTCCAATTCAAATGCAATGATGTTTGGGAGTTTATTGAACAACCACCAGGAGTGAATGTTATTGGAACGAAATGGGTTTTTCGAAACAAGACTGATGAGCATGGGAAGATCATTCATAATAAAGCTCGTCTTGTTGCCCAAGGGTTTACGCAAATTGAGGGTCTGGACTATGATGAGACATTTGCTCATGTCGCTCGCATCGAGGCTGTCAGGTTACTACTAGCTATTTCTTGCTCCATTGGTTTTAAATTGTATCAAATGGACATTAAAACTGCGTTCTTGACTTGATACATCAAGGAAGACATCTATGTATCTCAACCACTTGGGTTTGAATGTCCTGATCATCCCGATCATGTTTATAAGGTTAAGCGTGCTATGTATGGATTAAAGCAGGCTCCTCATGCCTGGTATGAACGTTTGTCTACATATCTTCTGGATAAAGGATATGTGCGAGGCACTGTTGATAAGATGTTGTTCGTACAACGTACAAACAACCACTTGTTAGTCGCACATATTTATGTCGATGATATTGTTTTTGGTTCGACCTCTGACGATCTTCGAGACTCCTTTGATGCTTCACTTTGGGACTGCTCAACAGGTTCCCTTTGATGCTTCTCCTGCTCCTGGTGTTCAGACTTCGCAGGAACAACCAAATCCTGATGATCAAGATGATATGCCTCTTGATGAAATTCGGAAGCAGGTCCGAGAAAAAGGGAAACGAAAGGCTGCTCCTACTGCGTCCAAACCCCCTCCGAAGAAGTCTAAGAAGGCTACTCCTGAAAAGAAGAAGTCTATCCCTGTTCTCAAGGAATCCGATGCTCATTCTCATATCTATTTCTCGGTCGATGGCGAGAGGTATGCCACAGAAACCCTCAACTCTCGTGATTTTATTTCTGAGGAATGTTATGTGCATCCCTACTATGAACAGATAGGATTCTCTGAATACTTAGAGAAAAAGCATCTCTCTGCCTGGGCTACTACTCTTAAACAGTATTCCCCCACTATTGTTCGTGATTTTTATGCTAATTTGCATCCTGATATCCTTGACCCTGTCTCCCCTTGGTATTGTAAGATTTATCTTCGTGGAGAATTGATTGATCTGACTCCCTCTGTCCTTCATGAGTTGTTGGAACTTCCTACCAACAAAGATATGGCTAATCCATTTGATTTGCTCAATATTGAGTTAGCTGCTATTACTTCCACTATTTCTGCTTCTAAGAAATATGCTTTTGGAAGACGTTCTATGAGTCCCTCTGATCCGTCCATGAAATTTAACTGTCTTTTTCGCATTGGTGCTTCAAACTTTCTGCCTACTTCTAATGCCAGTCAGTTTAGTTCTACTATGGGCAAACTGTTGTACTCTATTGATGAGTGCCCTGAAATTCTCAACTATGGTTACCTGATCATTAAACATATGTTGAAATTTTCACGGGACAAAATTGAAAGGAATACTCAATTGCCATATCCTGCTCTTATTACCCTGTTTGCCAACTCTTGCCATTTGTTTGCTCCCTCTGAAACCTTCATTAAAGTCAAGAAACATCTACCCTCTGACTAGCTTAAGGGTCTTCACAATGACTTTATACTTGGCCCTCAAATGCTTGGCTCTGCATTGGTGGATCACATTCGGGGTGAGCTGCAACAGGTTGAGAAAGAGTTGGGTGCTCTCAATGATCGGCAAATGGGACTTAAGCGGAAGGTTCACAAGCTGATCTCCCTTCTTCCGCATTCCTTTGATGCTCCAGCTGAGGGGGAGGATGATTCTGAAGGCACTCCCTGATCTGCCAAGTAAGGGGGAGTTTCAGTGGAAAGAGACTGCTCGAAACTGATGTTTTAATGCTGTTGGAACAACTTTTGATTGTTTTTAATGCTTCAGACATTGCTCTATTTCTCTTATGGTCTGTACTTAATACGATTTGGTTTTGGATTTCTGGCATGTTTTGGATGCATATGTTATTTGGCTATGGATCTATAACTGAAGCTTGATTATGCCTACTCTTCTTTTGTCTCTATCTCTCATGGCATGTATGGATATTGGGGTTATGATGCTCAACTTGGCCTGGTTATTGCTTGTTATCATTTCTGTGCTTCTTCCACTGATTTGACTACTTGGCCCGATCATCTCCACAAAGGGGGAGATTGTTAGGGACATTTCTAGTATTGTGAAGATGTTTGCTAAATCTGTTGTTGTTGCAACATCGTGCCAACAACGCTTGTTTCTCTTCACTGAAAAAGCACAGAAAGTACAATGACGTGGCATTTCCCCTTAGCAGGCTTTTAAGGGTTTAGATGGGCCTTAAAACCCATATATATACCTGACTTCGTCCTTGAGGGAAATGAGAGTGTCCCTGCCGCAATCACAGCTCAATTTACAGAGCATTTGAAGATTCTAAGCTGCGATTATGGAGAGAAGGGAGTTGTAGAAGATAATCCCCCTGAAGTTCGTTGTTCACAGAAGGCATCAACAACTACCCTGCAACTGGTATAGCTTTAGTTGTTCTGCCTGCTGTATTTCGATGGGGATTTGGGTTTGTGTTTAGGCTTTTCTAGACATATTGTTTGTAAACACAACCTGTGCATAGCTTGGGTGTTTTTATCACCATCGCGCCTAATCTGTTGAGTAGCTAGGATTCTACAAACACCACTTTAACATCTGCTAGTGAATTGAGTGCATTTGGGTAGATAGGTGAAGCTCCCATGTGTTTCTCTAGTCTAGGTTGATTAGATAGAGAAGTTCACCAGAACGTAAGGATGTGTTAGGTGTGTTGATGTGTGATTCAACCGTTTGTGAGGATCTAGTGAAATCCTGGCTTGGAGCCCCCAGATGTAGATCAGTGGATCGAACTGGGTAACCAAATTCTTGGTGTTCTTATGTTTATTTCCGCACTCTGTTTTGTGTTCGTATCTGGTTGTGGTTTGCAGGTTGTTGGGATAACGCTCAAACAACCATACAGGGTTTTACAGCTTAGCTGGGGCCTGTCAACCTCCACTCCATTTGGCATTGCTTTCCACCAAATTTAACCCTCCACCAAACTTCCTCCGCTACATTTAAATCTAAATGTCGCCCCTTAAAACACACTTCATTTCTATGCTTCCAAATTGTCTAAACAATGGCCGACCCTGTTAATAAGCATAGCCCTCTCCTGCCTCGTTTCGGGAATAAGCCCAGCCACCATGTTAGTAAGTTTTTAACTTTGCCAGGGATAGCCCATTCAACTCCAAACCAAGCTACCCCTTGATACCAAATTGAGCCTGCAAATTCGCATCTACAAAATAAATTATCCGTCGACTTAATATCCCTTCCGCAACAAGGGTATTGTGCATTCAAACACTGAATGCAAGGCCCGCTTGAACAGCACCTCGTGCACAGGTAGTGTATTTTGTAACAATTTCCATACCAAGAGTTTAACCTTGATCGGAGCTTTAATTTTCCAGACATAACGCCACAACCACTGCATTTCAACCGTATCCTCATCCACCCCTCTTCTCCAACAAGAACTAGTAGAGAAATCACCCTTCCCCTTCTTTAGCCATATTACTTGATCCTCTATATAACGACACAAATACGTCCTGTTAATAGCTAACATCAGTTCATTCCAAATCTCAATTTCCCAGTCAAACAATGACCGTCTCAACTGTATATTCCACTTCCATTCAAATTCCACCCAGTTTCCAAATTTTTCAACCCTCCCTTCCTTGATCGGAGCTTTAATTTTCCAGACATAACGCCACAACCACTGCATTTCAGCCGTATCCTCATCCACCCCTCTTCTCCAACAAGAACTAGTAGAGAAATCACCCTTCCCCTTCTTTAGCCATATTACTTTATCCTCTATATAACGACATAAATACGTCCTGTTAATAGCTAACATCAGTTCATTCCAAATCTCAATTTCCCAGTCAAACAATGACCGTCTCAACTGTATATTCCACTTCCATTCAAATTCCACCCAGTTTCCAAATTTTTCAACCCTCCCTTCCTTGATCGGAGCTTTAATTTTCCAGACATAACGCCACAACCACTGCATTTCAGCCGTATCCTCATCCACCCCTCTTCTCCAACAAGAACTAGTAGAGAAATCACCCTTCCCCTTCTTTAGCCATATTACTTGATCCTCTATATAA
Organism: Hygrophila difformis; assembly: GCA_030278955.1. Lineage (NCBI taxonomy): Eukaryota > Viridiplantae > Streptophyta > Magnoliopsida > Lamiales > Acanthaceae > Hygrophila > Hygrophila difformis. The sequence goes on along the minus strand of JAOANR010000013.1, from coordinate 34,396,161 downwards.
CGACATAAATACGTCCTGTTAATAGCTAACATCAGTTCATTCCAAATCTCAATTTCCCAGTCAAACAATGACCGTCTCAACTGTATATTCCACTTCCATTCAAATTCCACCCAGTTTCCAAATTTTTCAACCCTCCCTTCCTTATTAATTGCTAGTGCAAATTTTCTTGGAAATAGCTCCTTTACAGCCGTCCTTCATTCACCCAAGGATCATGCCAAAAACGTGTTGCTAAGCCATTCCCGGCATGAATTTTGAAAACACCCCCGGGGTCCTCCACACTCATACTCTCCCAAGCACTACAAAGTTTGCCGCATAACGATCGGCCAATCCTGGCTTCTGGTACCAAAGGACCTGTTTTCCCATAGTATTTCGCATCGATCAACTCTTTCCAAAGGGCTTGTTCGTTCCCAAACCTCCATTTCCACTTTAACAGAAGCGCTGAATTGAACCTTTGTGTGTTCTATATACTCAGTCCTCCATCTTCCTTGTGCATACAAATCTTCTCCCAATTAATTGTGTGCAGCTTCCTAGTCCCTTCCCATTCATTCCAAAAAAATTTTCTCTTGAGTTGCTCCAATTGGTCTGCTACAACCCTTCCCATTCATCATGCATATTTTGGAATTATTTTTATTAATGTAGTTGATTGTTTTGTGATATTTGTTTGGACATTATTGTTGTAGATTGGAACTCTATGAACATTATTTATTTTTGTAAACATAAATATTTAGTTAGAACTATTTGTATTAACGCAGTTGGTTGTCATTGTAGTTTTTCTTAGCTTTTTCTCTTAGCCGACATTTTCACATCACTTTTTTTTTAAGTAGTTGGTTGTGATTTGTTGTTTTAGAAACTAATTACTTATATTGGAATTATTTTTGTTATTATTTCGGATATTTTTATATATTTTTTCGAAATCTGGTGAAGTATTTTTTTTATAATTTTGAATTTTCGGATTAGTTTGAATTTATAATTTAGATTTTGAATTTTTAAATATTCAGATTCGAACAAATATAAATCAAGGGGATAAGGACTTGCACAAGGGCCAAGACCCTACCTTCCAATCTTATACTGGGGGAGTTCGATTCTCCACCCGGCCCCCTATCCCCTCATTTATCCCTTTGTAATTTGTTTGTCATGGACTCTCACCACCTCTTTCACTGGCTTCGGCTTCGCAAAAATAAATAAATAAATAAAACAAATCTGAACTAAAAATTCAAATGTCCAGCTGAAACTTTTGACAATTTCCGCACACGAGTATTATTATGAAAAATAATAATTCCGGTTTAATTTTATTTAGTGAAATCACTTTATGAAGATGGAGTTGGGCTTAAGGATATATTTATAAATTGTCACGTTTTTATTACTCGTGTGAAGAAACTGTGGCCCGAAAGCACACGGTGTCAAAAATTGCAATAATTTATAGTAAGACCGGATCGTTCACTGGAGGATGTGCGATAAAAGCAGGTCTCACGTCATTTTATAAGATTTTCCACTCGTATTACTCAAATCAATTTTGGATTCGAAAACTATCCTCTACTAGATATAATTTAAACTAAGCTATGAAAGCAATTAAACTTATCCTACAAAGCAGATAGAATTATTTTAGAAAGCAGATAATTTATTCTAAGAAAGCAATTAGAATTAATCTAAGAAAGCAGTTAAAAGTATAATAAACTATTCTAGAAAGCAGAGTTAAAAGGTGCCAGAAGGGACATAAAGAAAAGAATAAAAATTGTACAAGATTCAGATGAAACACGATTAAACTTCCATTTTGTTATGCAAATCTTTGTTTGGGATAATCCTTTCAGTTAGCTAATTCTCATGCTCTCTGTACTATGTTCCTTTTCACAGACAGGTACTTACAGTAAGAGTTTACATGCTCTTAAGAAATCAAAATCTAAGATACCATAGACTCATAGCTACCTTTGCAATGCATTACAAGGTATATTATTCATCTGTGGTGGACAAGCAACACCTGACACCTCATTGACTGAGATGCCAAGTACTCCTATCATTCCCCCGGTCACACCCAAAGATTTTAACTAAAATCTCGAACCTGTCCATAACTCTTAAACCTTATGCGCGGCGGCCATCCTCTAACCCTTCCGAGTGACCTCTATAAAAGCATTTAAAAGAAAGCGGTAAAGAAAACAGTAATGAAAGCCTTTTAAATCCTATCACTCGGAAGTTTTAAAAGATATCTCGTTCCGTTAGTGTAAAAGAGCCCCCAGTCTTGGTAACCGGATGCAGATCCAGAATTCCCAAACATCCATAAGCCACTCACAGTGCTCATAGACATTTAGGTGATTATGAGATACAAACTAAATAAAACAAACTATTAAATTAATTTATTCCGGATGTACTCACTCGAGACTCAAATTTAGGCTTTGGCAGAAGAGAATAGCAGTTGAAAGAATACTCAACCGTATCCTAGAAAATAACCAAGGCCTACATGTTGTTCCTCTGATATTATTTATCACACCTCTTCAGAATCCAAGTGGTCCCTGAATTAGTGCAGATATTAAATACCAGATTTCCAACATACAGCAATTTTGAGAAACTAATGGATATTTGAAAATCATTCCCTAAACAGGTACTAAACTCTCAATTAAAATACAAATCATTTCAGTCTATGTTAGACCTAATTGCTGACTCTGCTTCTAATTTCCCAAAATCAACCCCCAGTCGGATTGAATTAGTCATAACTGCGGAATTTATCCCTTACTTAGATTCGGATTTTACAAAAGAATTTTTTTGGAAATTTATTACGAGACATCTGATTTAAATCAAGACTTCTATGTCCAAGGGAAGGATCCCAAAATAATTTGACCACAGTATTTACATAATAATATCATGCATAATGTACTATTAAAAGATAAAATAAATTATCCCAAAGTAAGAGGAGTTCAGATGAAAATTTTATTTTTGGCTAAAAAGATGACAAATTAATTAGGGTGAGTTGGATTGCAAATATCCATGACCTCACTGCCTAATCATTTGGGTGAAGTGATTTTTAGACAATAGAAAACCCTATAATGACAGTGTCACTATCAGTTGGGCCTCTACTATATGTGAAATTGGATAAAAACCTACATGTTCCTCTCTACAATAATTATCAAATAATATTGACAGATATCCACTGGCTTTCATTACAGATTGGAATTTAAGTTTTAAATTAAAATAAAGAAAATAAAATTGTATCCAACTAGAAGCTGGTTGAGTGGCTAGTGGTATTTCGGTGAAGAGACCTTTTTGCCGTAGCTTCCACCAGACTCCAGTCAGACCATGCAAAATAATAAGTAATAATTAATATACAGAAGACGAGCTAGTCGTATCCCTTTAAAAAGAGGCATTTTTGCCAACATTGATATGTGATATTCCTTACTATTTATTTCATACAGTCTCAGGTAAGACAAAAATGAATTAAAGAAAATGTTTTTGGGATTTTAAAAATAATCTTTTATGAGAGACATTTGGTTTCTCATGCAAGGTATGGAATTCATTCCATAATTGCTCATTATGTCTAAATAATCTTTCATCCCATAATTAATTACAGTCCGGATCACATGCTTAGACCATTAGAGCATTAATTTTTTATAGAAAAATATTTTAATGATGAATTGAAAAAGTTCCTTACACCAAGTTAATCATTGATCTCGATTATTGCTAATTTTGATCTTTAATTAAAGATGTAAGCGTTCAATTAATTAAGTGAGAAAAAATGGAGAATAAAAATTTGGCATGAGAGTGCCTTCACGTCGCAAAAAGATAAATTTGGCTTGCGACGCATAGGTGGGTTAGGAAATTTTTGGAATTTTTGAAAATAATGGGTATACTCCGTCGCAAGGCTCAAAGTTATATCATGAACCATGGGTTCACAACGTGGGTCTTGCGACGGGCAGGGTAGAATTTAGAATTTATCTTTTGAAAATAGTGGGGGCCCCATCATAAGGCATTAAATTACGTTGTGAGCCTATGCTTACGACGTGAGTCTTGCGACGGGTAAGTGAGGACTTAGAAATTTTTTGTTCTTGGAAAAGAGTACGAGTACCCGTCGCAAGTCAATCGCAAGCCTAGGCTTAGCGACGTGAGTCTTGCGACGGGTATGTTTTAAAATATTTTCTAAGGCATATGGCTCATGTCGATAGTCTGTAAAATTGCGTCGTGGACCATGGGTTCACGGCGTAGAGTCTAGCGACGTGAGCATATTCCAGAATGAGTTAAATATTTTTATAGGCCACTATAAGGAGCTATTTCCATTTTTAGGCCATCAATTATTCCTATTATGATTTTCAGCCATCACATGGCATTTGGGCTGAATTTATAGCCATTTTGACCAAGTCAACGGCCCAACGAGCCGCATATTTTGCATTCTCAATGCGATGGCCTAAAAGTGGAAATGCTCTCCTTTTGGGGGCGTATTTAGTTTTATTTATTTTTGCGTAATTAAAACGAATAATACTCCATCCCATTATAAATGTCTCATTTTTTTTATCCGCCCTAATATTTTTGTCTCATTTTCATTATAGAAAATAGTTAAATATTGATCACCAAACCTACCCCATCATAGACATCAATAAATATTTGTTTCATATTTATTTTATTATTTATTTTTATAACTATATATTTCATGTAGGGGTATTTTTGCGCACTATATTTTTTTGTAGAGATGGATAGTATTTAATGTACGAGTATATTATGTTTTAAATTACGGATAAACTATGAATTTTTATAATGTGATTGTAATGAGTTTAAATTTTTAATTGATTTATTTATGTGTGATGTTAAAATTGTGGAATAGAAGTTATTAATGATAGTGGGTTTAAAATTTTAATTATTTATTGATGTGATGTGATGAGATAGGTTTGGTGATTAATGTTTAATTATTTTCTATAACTAAAATAAGACAAAAATATTATGGCGGGTAAAAAGAAAAGTGAGACATAAATAGTAGGATTGAGTATTATTTATTTTAATTACGCAAAAAAAATGGCTACCAAAAGAAGAGCATTTCCACTTTTAGGCCATCACATGGAGAATCCAAATATGCAGCCCGTTGGACCGTTGACCAGGTCAAAATGGCCATAATTTCAGCTCAAATGCCCTGTGATGGCTGAAAACCATAATAGGAACAATTGATGACCTAAAAATGGAAATAGCTCCTTATAGTGGCCTAAAAAAATATTTAACTCCTCCAGAATTTATCAAAGTGTTTTGGGCACTTACATGTCGTGAGAAGAAAAATTACATTCGGTTCACGACGGGAGAGTGATTAGAGGGTTCTGGTCATTCACGTCGCTAGGCTTTACTCACGTCGCAAATCATGGGTTAGCGACGTGAGGCGTTTAGCGACGGGAATTATCCAGAAACCATGTTTATGGATTCAAACATGCAAACATGCTATTTCTAACCCTAAATCGGATTTCATGCTCTACACTAATTAAGGAAACAAAGGAGATTAAGCAAACAAGCATTTAACACTAAACCGAATTTAAATCTATTCTAAGACATGAATCCAAAAGGCATATAATCCAGTTTAGAGTTTTCCATCACATATCATGCATAAATAACAATCCAAACTTATTCAAACACCACATAATATAAAACAGATGACCAAGTGATCAAAAGAAAAGGAAAGCATTATAATCCATGGACTATCAAATCCATTTCATGTTTTTTGGATACCGAGATAATTAACCATAAAATGGTTTGATAATACCCATTATTTGGATATTTCAAATCTAATAAAAGAGTTTAAACAAAACTGAAATAATATAAAAGTGGTTATCTAAGCTAATCTATACTGAAAATAAGCTGAAAACACTAATATACACTAATTAACGACTAACTACAATACAGAAATTTAAATAATACAAAAAAAAAAACTAACTACACTACCTAGCTCAAGAATGCTCTATGATGTCTTCAAGTGTAATGTTGTCAACCCTTGCACCTTGGGATCACCACCCTTTATATAGGCGTGAAACCCTAGGCCCATGGGCCCATCAGAGTTGAGTTTGAAGCCCACACACGTCGCTAGACACCATGCACGTCGCAAGCCTTTATGCCCGTCGTGAGACTCAATTGCACGTCGTGAGACCATGGTTCACAACGTGTGGTCTTCAGTCTTCAATCTCCTTTCTTCTCTTCCACGTCGTGAGACTCATGCACCACGTCGTGGAGCACCTTCATGTCGCAAAGCTTGGATTCTGATGTGAATTTTTAGACTTCACTTTTTCAGCTCGTCCTCATGCACACCCACGTCGCTAGACTCCACGTCGCAAGGCTGGGTCTTGGCTTGCGACAGGTTGGGCGAAAGTTTGCATTTCTGTGGGCTTGTCTATTCTTTTCCCATCTTATTCATTCCTCTTTCTTTTCAATTCTTTTTCTCATGTTTTTTGATTTTTCTTATACATAATGTAATAAAATTACATATTTTTGTATTTTTCATTATCAGCTTATTATTTTTACAAATATGCATTTATCTGTCTAATTCAACTACTTTCTTATTTAAATAAGACCGGGATGCGATCAAAATGTCCGTATCAGACACGGAAATGGATTGAAAATAATGGACAGTTTTGGCCATTATCAAGCCCTAACAACTAACTAGGTAGCATTCATTATTATACACATAATAATGCGTGCATCTTCTACTAGCGCCATGTTTGGGAGAAAACACTTGTTTACTACTTCCTCCGTTCCTAATTAATTGACACAGATGGTGTTTTGTCACTGTTCATTAGGTAACTTTGATTCGACTTTTTCATACAATTATACTCCCTCCGTCCCATTCCAAATGTCCTACTTACTATTTTTGGATGTCCTATTACAAATGTCTTCTTTCTATAAATAGAAATAATTTTTCCCTCCAACAACTATGTGGACCCCACCATATACTCACAAACCAACTCTACCTTAATTCCCGTGCCCAACAGTAACAAGACACTTGAAGTGGGACGGAGGGAGTATAAGATAAAATATAGTCAATTGAGATCTTATTGGATTCGTCTAATCGCATAGATTTAGAATATCAAATTTTCATAATTTTTACTTGTATGCAATTTGAGTTATTAAGGATTAAAAATATGTATTGGATTGCGTGAAATATGGTTCCGTGGCAATTAAAAAGGAACGGAGGTAGTACGTACTAAAAATATCTGTAAACACGTGAAATTTGTTCGCAACTAAGAATAAGACATCTGTAATTTTAAATATTAATTTAGTTATTTTTAGGCATTATTTTTATTAAATTAAATGCTTAAAGTAATTATTAATATTTATCGGGCTATTTGGATCAACAAGCCAAATGGACCTATGTTGGGCCAATGTGGACAAGTCCAAATTAAAGACACACAAGCCCTATAGCCCAATGGACGCTCGAAGCAGGCCAACCCATGGAAATTAGTTAATGTGGACAAGCCCAAATAAAAGACTCAGATACGAAATAGCCTAATGGACAATACATCGGACCAACGTGAACAAGTCCAAAAACAAGAGTTACCGGCCCAATGAACCACTAGGCATTCAAAACAGGCGGGCCCATTGACATCGGCACACCGTCCATTTTTTTTTCTCTATATATAGAGACACCCTGTAACCAATTAGGGTTACCTCTACACATTCTCAAGACTATTGCGCTTGAGATCCTACAACAACAAAATGCTGCAGAAATCAAGAGAAGCCGGAGACAAAGCAGAAAGCACTTTGAAGTCTTCAAGATTGGAGAAATCAAAGGAATAACAAAAATCGAACCCATGTAGTTTGATTTTCTACATGTTCTTTGATATTTAAATGTATTTGTAAGTTGTAGGCAATTATTGTGAAATTAATAATAGTATTTTGCATTTTTTGTCTACGCATTTTTTCGCAAATGTATTTTTATTTTTATTTTTTTGTGAAAATAACCCCCTCTTCTTGGAAGATAACCAATTTTCCTGATTTTTTTTTTGTTTTTTGTTTTGTAGTGACGCCATGGGCATACACTTCATTAGGAGTGACGGGAATCACCTTATAGTCGAACGTGATAAAGAAGCTCAGACTCATATCCTTATCGACACCTCGGTGACACAACCTCGTTCAATGGATGACGTTGAACATCCGGAGCATTGGTCCCGCAAGTTCGTACGGAACATTGTGTGAGCTGATGGATCAGCAGGCAAGGACACCGTCTTCACACTCAATCCACCCTTCATACATTGGGTGACTATGAGCTTCAGCCATTTCACCCGAACACGATCGTGGATCTTAGTGTCGGCGCCAACTTCAAAGATTCCATGTTTGGCGTGTTTTGCTTTTACCCTGGCTATTGGGAGTGGGCTGAGTATATGCTTCGGCATCATAGACAACATTTGAAGTATGCGCAGATTTATGATGATGTACAAGCTTCGCTTTTCACATATTATTGCAGCAGAGGAGTTCTTCGTGCTTTTCTTGAGCGGTGGCGTCTAAGCACCAACACACTTTAAACCTTTTCTTGATGGTGTTGGTGCTTGGACACCACCGCTCAAGAAAAGCACGAAGAACTCCTCCACTGCAATAATAGGTGAAAAGCGAAGCTTGTACACCATCATAAATCTGCGCATACTTCAAATGCTGTTTATGATGCCAAAGCATATACTCAGCCACTCCCAATAGCCAGGGTAAAAGCAAAGCACGCCAAACATGGAATATGGGAAGTTGGCGGGCGATGCTAAGATCCACGATTGTGTTCGGGTGAAATGGCTCAAGCTCATTGTCACCCAATGTATGAAGGGTGGATCGAAGTGTGAAGATGGTCTCCTTGCCTGCCGATCCATCGGCTCGCACCATGTTCCGTACGGACTTGCTGGACCAATACTCCGGATGTTCAATATAATCCATTAAACGAGGTGGTGTCACTAGGGTGTCGATAAGGATACGAGTCTGAGCTTTCTTATCACGTCCGACTATAAGGTGATTTCTGTCACTCCTAATGAAATGTCTGTCCATGGTGTCACTACAAAACAACAAATGAGGAAAATTGATTATCTTCCAAGAAAAGGGTATATAATTTCACAAAAAAAAAAAAAAACATTTGCGAAAAAATGCGATGTAATTTTTTTGAATGACATGAAAAGAAATATTGCAAGATGAACGCATTAAATAAAAAAATGCATGTCAAATTTGAAAATTAATTTTTTAAGTTCGTTTTAAATTTTTGAACTTAGAATTAAATTTTCACAAATTCAAAAATTTGGGCACTACAAAAAGTGAATACTTACATGTGGACAAAAATACATGTTAAATAATTCTAAGAAAAAAAATTAATTTTGGACTTAAGATTAAATATTTTGGGACCTATCCTCAAATATCGAATATGTTGGGTTAAAATTTGATCTTCCAAAAATCTAGGGGTTCAATCTAGGATTTGTCTAAACAATAAGGGCTTAATTACTAAGGTTTAGAATAGCTAGGGGAAGTCTAATTTACATGTAGTACTATAATATTGGGGATTAGAACTCTAGGATTTTAAAAATTTGAGGCCAAATTGAATAAAGAAGAAATTGGGTTTTTCTCCCCCCAAAACCTGCGCAGCCTAATTTTCTTCACCAAAATCTGCTAAAACCACGCAGCCACCATCTCCACCCAAATCGATCGACCCCGGCGACCCGAAGGGCGTCATGGGCGAGCGGCGGCGCGGGACGAAGCAGCGGCGGCGGAGCCTTCCTCCTCGCGGGGCTGGGCGACGACGGCAGCTGGAGCGGCGCCTCCCCTGACGCACGAAGACACGGCGGCGGCCTTCTCCCTCCGGCGGTGCAAACAGCGGCGGTGGAAACTCCAGCAGCGGCGTGCAGTGGCGGCGCGATTCCGACGCCGTGTTCTCCTCCTCACAGCAGCGGCGCTCCAGGCCCGGCGGCAGCGGCGACCTCCCCTTCATCCGTGTCGGCCTCCTTCTCTACGACGACGGCGATGCGACCAACGGTTGGGGCAAAAGTGGCAGCGCCACCTGCACACCCCATTGTCCTTATTGATGAAGATGCCGCGACCAACGATTGGGGTAAGATGGCAGCGCCACCTGCCCACCCCGTTGTCGACGATCAGGTACCCGCTCTTGTGTTGAATTGGTGATGGTGTTGGGGCGAAATTAACTAATGAAGATTGGATGGGAATTGATTTGAAAGTCTTGTTTATGGGACTGGAGTTCTTTGGCTATGCTTGATTAAGAAAAAAAAGCATTGCAATTTGCAAACAAAAGAAGCAAAAACAAACCAAAAAAAAAAACCTTCCGGGAGGAGCAGGGAGAGGAAAAATAAAAATTTATGTCTATGGCATTAGAAAGGACGACTGGAGGAAAAAGTATGGTGTCGGTGCTTGCTTGTTTACCTGACTGATTGCCTACGCCTGGGTGATGGTTGCCTTATGTGATTGGTTCCCGCTTCTGATTTTGTTTGTCCCTCCCTCCCTGTAATAAATGATTAATTTGGGTTGGGGCATATGAGTGCTTTAAAGATGATACTGCTGCTGTCACTAATTATTGTTGATGGAAATAAGAGATTTTACCCATCATCCTCGTCTGCTATCTCGCCCTTTGCTGCTTTGAGTTGGATATACTATAAAAACAAAAGTATTCGGGGTACTTGTAAGTGTCATAATTTATAGGGCAAATTGATTGATTTAAATCTCTCTAAATATTTACAAGTGGTTTGATTATCAAATCCCAACTCAAATTGGATGTGAATCTGCAAATTTGGAATTAGATGCAAGCTGCAGATTTTGGGAGATTTTAATTTGTTTAGATGAATCTTTAGCATATTCATTCAAATTATGTTTAAAAAGATCTCTTTCCATTATTAAGCTTTCAAATCGAATGCAATTGAAGGGGAAAAAAGGCCAAATATATCCCTTTTGTTTCAAAAAAAGCCAAATCTATCCTTTTTTTATTTTATTACCGAATTTATCCTCTACATATGCTAATTATATCCGGAAATATCCTAAATTCACTAATCGTGGAATGGCTGCTGACGTGGCAATAAATTAACTTAAACCCTACGCGCTGGATGGGATTTGAAGTGTCTCTCAATTAAGGCTGGGAAAAAATACCGAATATACCGTATCGAAAAAAGAAATATCGAAATTTTCGGTACAGTATCATACCGAAAAAAATTCTCCGTACCGTATACCTTACCGAACTTTACGGTATGAAAAATTTCATACCGTTGCCGTACCGAACATTTCGTTATACCGATCTTCGGTATACCGAAAGTTTCGGTATGAAATATTTTCATACCGTTTCCATACCGACATTCCGGTAAGTTCGGTATATTCCGCTATACCAAACATTCAGTACATATCGACATACCGTATCGCGGTATATACCGACATACCGAACATTCACTACATACCGACATACCGGTATTGCGGTATATACCGGCATACCGAACTTTCGCTATATACCAAACATACCGATATTACGGTATATAATGGTATCGCGGTATATACCGATACTGTGGTATATACCAAAGTTCGGTACGGTAGCGATATACCGCGGTATCAAAAAATTTATACCGTTACCATACCAAAATCTTACGGTACGGTATGATACCATACCGTAAATTAAGGTATATCGAAAATTTCGATATTTTCGGTATTTTTTCGATACGGTATGTGCGGTATGTAGTATATTCGGTATTTTTCCCCAGCCCTAATTGAGACACACTTCAAATTCGATCCAGCGTGTAGGGTTTAAGTTAATTTATTGCCACGTCAGCAGGCATTCCACGATTAGTGAATTTAGGATATTTTCGGATATAATTAGCATATGTAGAGGATAAATTCGGTAATAAAATAGAAAAAGGATAAATTTGGCTTTTTTTTAAACAAAAAGGATATATTTGGCATTTTTTCCGCAATTGAAGATATGGCCTAGGATCTTTGGCAAGTTATTTTCTTGAAAATTCAGGAAACTTGTTGAGATGCAAGCTTGAGGTTTGAGAAAAAAAAATCCCCGAATTACTAATTCTGTGGATATGCTTGTTGGGATTTATTAAATAAGAAGGGAAAAAAAAAAAAAAAAAAAAATTGGTGCAAACAAATACAAACGGCCGTGGCAGGGAAGATAATGGCCATGTATTTGGGCTAAGTCAAAGTTGCTCACAGAAAAATGGAAAGGATTATTTTTCGAAAAAGCCCAGAAAAATGGGTTGGCAAAAAAAAAAGAAGAAATAAAAAGAGGAAATACATATTTCTAGACCTGTTCACGTCTTAAATATTTTATTTCACTCTAAACAAGTCTCTATGAGGCATCTGTAAACCAATTTCGTTAGGGTGCAATCACCCTTTTTGACTTGATGTGCTGTGGGAATTTACAGCCGTTGATTGTCTTTAAAAATCGACGATTGAGATTAACTCTAAGGGTAGAAAAATAATTTCGTATATTTGCCATATTGTTCGCCGTTTGACGTCGTCTTCTTTGGATTTCCGAGTTCTCTTCTGTTTTTTTTTTTTTTGTGACAAGTTCTCTTCTGTTTTTTGTTTGCTCTGTACGTGTTGCGGCGGTGTGAGGAAGTTGTTGGCAATTGTGAATGCGATTAGCATGTCGTTGAATGCTTCGGCAACGTTTTCAGATTCGAGTTCTGCGTTCAATGGTACATTTTAGAATTTTCGAATTTTGAGTATTTTTATCGCAGATCGTCGTTTTTTATTTTATGTATGTTTTTTGAGTTTTGAGTTCTTTGATATGTTTCTCTTTTTTTGTGTTTTCTGAAGTTTCATATCTATATGTTCATTTAAGCGTCAAAACGTTTGTACATGTGATTATGAGGGACAGAACCATTATATTTTCATCGATGCAAGCCTAGCATTTTCAGCGATGCATCACTAGCATTTTCAGCGATAACTGTCTAGCATTTTCAGCGATGGACATTAAGCATTTTAAGCGATGGTTTATGTCAGCTACGTGTATTTATTATTTTAATGGGAATTCTTTGTTTATTTCTTCACAGGTAACATAAATTGGAGTGAGTTAAGTTTTGTTACAGCTGATGATGCGTTTAGTTTTTATTATGATTATGCTCATAGTTTAGGTTTCTCGGTAAGGAAAATGTATGAGAGACCAAAGCCACATGAAGTTGATAGATTGATCTATTTACAATATGCGTGCAATAAGGAAGGATTTCGTCGTGGTTGTTTGTTGGATAGTGATTCATCTTGTCGTTCTAAGAGTTTGAAATTTCGTAGGAGTGATGAAACCCGAACTGGTTGTGAAGCAAAGGTGAGGTTACATTATAAAACTGATGAAAAAGTTTATAGAGTTGTGTTTTTCTGTGGTGATCATAATCATGATCTGCATGGACCATCAAGGAAGCATATGTTGAAATCGAATAGAAGAGTTCATGAGTTACACAGTGTTGTTGCTGGTATACATGAAGAAGTTGGATTGTCATTGAAATCATCGTATGACTTGTTGAGTATGGGTGCTGGAGGTAGTGGACTTGTAGGATTTTTAAAGGACGATTTGAAGAATGCACTTGTTAGAAGGCGGAAAAGAAATTTAAAAGTAGGGGATGCTGGTGTTGTATTGAAGTATTTCTCTGAGAAATGTGTCAGTAAACCATTTTTCTTCCATGAGTATGATCTGGATGATGATGAGAGAATTACAAATATCTTTTGGTCAGATGCTGAAATGAGGATGGATTATCAAGCTTTTGGTGATAGTGTGACCTTTGATACAACGTATCGGACAAATAAAAATTACAGACCATTAGCTGTTTTTGTTGGATTCAATCATCACCGACAGACTTCTATTTTTGGAGCTGCATTGATGCTTGATGAAACTCAAAGATCATTTGAGTGGCTATTTAAAACATTTTTGAAGTGTATGGGGGATAAGACACCTCAAACGATTTTCACAGATCAAGATTGTGCAATGGCACCGGCAATTAGGAAAATTTTGCCTTATACCTATCATGCTTTATGTAGTTGGCACATTATAGAAAATGCGAAAAAAAAATTTGAGTCAACTGTACACACCAAGGTAAATATTTAGTTATTTTTACTTTCAATTGTTTTTTCGATTTAGATATTGATATGTACATGTTGAACTCATTTTTTTAGGTTTGATAAGCTATTTCATCATTTGGTATATGATGTGAGGACAGAGATGGAATTTGAGGTGGAATGGGAATACATGCTATGAACTTGTTTCTCACAGTCTGAACATAGGTGGTTGTCGACTACTTATAATTTGAGAAGTCAATGGTCCGCTGCTTGGGTTAATAATCATTTTACTGTAGGAATGAGGACTACTCAGCTAAGTGAATCTTTTAACTCAGTTGTGAAACGGTATGAATAAATTTCATTTTCAGTGATAGTTGAATAGTTATTTTCAGCGAGGCTATACTGTTTTGATCATCGAGAGAGTTCTATTTATTTCAGCGATGTTTGTTTGCTTTATGTAGTTGAGAATTTGATTTTCACATCCCCATATTGTGTTGACATTTCACAGGTTCTTAAGGCCAGTTGATAACTATGTTGAGTTCTTTGCACATTTTGAAAGGGTTGTGGAGTCAAGGAGGGATAATGAACGGATGGAAGATTTTAAGGCAGATGATAGACAAGTTTCTGCCAGGTTTATTATGAATCCACTATTGAAATATATAGTTGAGAAGTATACACCAAATGTGTTCAATATTTTCAACAATGAGTATGATCTGTCATTTGGGTATGTGGTTGAGCTTCAACCAGATGCATTAATTTATCGTGTTTGCAAGAGAGAAGATGCAGATTCAAAGATGATTGGTGATCATGTCAATGTTAACATTGATGATGGTACAATTGGATGCAGTTGCAATATGTTTGAGAATATGGGGATTTTATGTTGTCATGCTCTGAGGGTGATGGATGTTCTGTCAGGAAGTGGAGCAAAAGTGTTTCATACTATTCCAGATAAATATATTTTGCAGCGGTGGTCAAGGAATGCAAAATGTGATCTTAGTTATGTTGATGTTGGTGTTGGAAAAGAAACAAATGTGGTCAATGCAGCATCTAGATACCGGAAATTGTGTGGCTTGTTTTTGAAGTCAGCAATTGTGTTGTCACGAAATGAGGATGCTTGTGAATCGTTTATGTATGACTTTGAGACATTGATGAAAATAAAGTATGACAATATTGATATTAACAAAGAGTGGGGTAATTTCTAATCAAAGACATATTTATGTTTTTGCTTTTTTGAAATTAGTGTTTCTCAATGTTTTTCTTTTTTTTTTTTGCAGAGATTGGAAGTACATCAGATTACTAAAATTTGCATTTAAGGGAAAGAGAAACGTGTAAAGGGCGGAAGAAATCGAACAAGAGAATGGTCTCTATTTCTGAAGCTGTTCGGAAAAAGAAAGAGTTAGAACATCGTAAACGGATGCAGAAATGAAGATTTTTGTTTTTTTAGAAATGACATGAAGTGTATTGATCATTAATATTATATTGATCGACTTAGCTCAGTGCTAACTAATGCAATTCAGCGATGATTACTTATATACGAAAGCGATGATCGTTATGCAATTCAGCGATGAAAGTTAGTTTAAATAAAAAAAAATAACCGTGTAGTATTTAATAAGAAAATGTTACAATGTCTCAGAAAATCGCGTAAAGAATGCAATTCAGCGATGGTTACCTATTGAAAAAATCGATCGTCATAGTGCAATTCAGCGATGGAGATGAGTTAATAAAAAATAACCGTGTAGTAGTTAATAAAAATTTTACAATGTTTTCAGAATTCGCATAACGTCTAGTAACGCAATTAATAAAAAATCATCGTCTAAGTAATTAATAAGAAATAACCGTCGAGATTTCACCGTGTAGTATTTAATGTCAATTTAACCGCCAATTTTTAATTTATCACTGTCGATACTTTCTCTAGGGCTTTTCAGCGATTTAGCGATTCTCCGCGTCTACGGCGAACGACGATTGTTTTTCTACGGCGAACGGCGAACGGTGATACTTTACTTTTTGTTATCAAGAATGGCTGAAAAAGTGCATACTCAGGTCTGTTGCGTTCTATCTAGCATTTGTCTTTTAAATAATATCCTGAACGAGAGTGACGGAGATGGGAAGAAAGAGTTTATTCACGAAACTTGCTTCAGTTGTCTGCTTATGTTCAAAATGTGCATGCTCAAGGTTGATCCTGTTATAACTTTGATTAATCAGTGGAGCATCAGGAGGAATGCTTTATTATTGATAAAAACCGTCGATGGAGGTTTACAGATGAAGACATTCATAAAGTATATGGTTTGCCATGGGGAGTCGATAAATTTATAATAGATTTGAAGAATAATGAGATTGGTTATGATTTTGCTAATGAATTTTGTAAAAAGTATTCTCTTATTACGAATAAGAAGGAGCCTAATCGGATACCTGTTAAGGATCTTAGAGCTATTTTAGAGAACACGGAGAATACTGAAATTCCATTGGATGACTACTGGAGGATGTATGTTTTGTTTGCTCTGCAGAAAGTCTTTACTCCTAACTCAGGGAGGGTTGTAAACAAAAGGTATCTTCAGTTTCTTAGATCTCCGAAAGAAGCTTTAAGGTACAATTGGTGTCTTCATATTAGACAATTTCTTATCAAATCTCTGAATGAGTATAAGGCAAAATTGGATAAGGGAACCAGTGCTCAAGCACGCCCTTGTGGAGACCTGTTTTGCTTAATGGTAATTTTAATTTTGTGTTTGTTATGAAATTTATATTTGTTATGTGATTTATATTGTTGATTATGGTCATTGTTTGTTGATTATGTATCTTGTTTGTTTTTGTTTTTTTCAGCACATGTTTTTTGATTTCTATGAGCGTGAAGAGCTTCATTTGGTTGGATTTACATGTAAAAAGGATCGATACTTGGAGATGGTTGATATCTGGAAGGTTTTCCCTAATGCAAAGTATCCAGATATTGACTTTAAGAAGAAATCGAAGGCTGCAAAAAGGACTGTGGAGGAAGATGACGATCGACTTAGCACTTTTGTTTCTGGTCTAAAGAAGAAAATGAGGGGTGGGAAAGAAGTGGAAGATGAGCGTTTGATTTCTACTGCAAATGAACCAACTGCCAATCTTTCTAGGAGTGTGGATGGAGGAGGAGATGAGCAGTTAGGAGAAAATGTGGATTTGAATGCTAGTGGAAATGAAGAAGCTGCTAATCTTTCTAGCTTGCAGCCTATGTATTCACCTGTTGTCCATGAAGCTAATGCAAATGAGACAACTGATTCTGAACCAGTTGTTCATCTTTCTGATCACACAATGGACTCTATTGTGAACATTGCTTGCCAATATATGGATGCTGATGCTTCAGGCAATGTTGATCCTCTCATAGAAACATCCAGAAATGATGTTGAACCTTCCCCACACCCCCCTTGTGATCAAGATGCAGGTAAACTGTTGATTAATGTGGGTCGACGTCGTGAAGGAGAACAGTCAAATAATCTTGATATAACTGCAAGCGAAGGAGAAATCTTGATGGGTATATTAGCAGGAGCTGGAAATGTTGTGATGAGTCAAGGGGGTCCGGAGGTGACAAGTTTGCGGGAAGGAGGTGATGTAGATGCTGGGAATGTAAAAGACAAAACTGAAGAGAGAGTTGCCCCGGAGACTGAAAATTTACCTGAAAATGTACCGAATGTAGTTTTATAAATTTTGTACTTCATAATATTTTTTGAAGGTAGTTTCTGACATTCTTTTTTCTTTTTTGCTTTTTCTGTGTTGTTTATTTTTATTGCAGAGATCTTTATTTCGATTCCGAATCCCTTTCAGTTTCGATTCTTTGAATGTATGTACAGTGACAAAATGTTTGCTATAGGGGTTACTGTAACAAAGTGGTTTGATATATTTTTCTTGTGTGATTTTTAGTTTAGCACATGATGGGGCTAAGAAAGATGTAGCACATGATAGGGCTGAGAAAGATGCAGCACATGATGTGGCTGAGAATGCAGAGGTACTGTAATAGTTTTCAGCGATGGTTTCTGTGTTTTTCAGCGATGATATTACCACATTTCAGCGATTTGGATATGGTGATTGATATATTTTCTTGTGTGACTTTAGTTTTTAATAGTTTTTAGCTATATCAATTGTGATGTAACAAAATGTTTTGATATATTTTCCTTGTGTGATTTTTAGTTAGCACATGATGGGGCTAAGAAAGATGTAGGACATGATGGGGCTGAGAAAAATGCAGCACATGATGTGGCTGAAAATCCAGAGGTACTTTAATAGTTTTCAGCGATGGTTTCTGTGTTTTTCAGCGATTATATTTACCACATTTCAGCGATTTGGATATGGTGATTGATATATTTTCTTGTGTGACTTTAGTTTTTAATAGTTTTTAGCTATATCAATTGTGATGTAAATAGAGGTATTTTCTCTAAATTACTCTAGTATGTGTATAGATGCATGCAAAAGATGTGCCAACCTTTTCTTTGGGCATATCCGAGAATGAGAATGTTGTAACAGATGAGAATCCAGAGGTATGTCAATAGTTTTCAGCGATGATTTCTATGTTTTTCAGCGATGACACATTTCATATTTCAGCGATGATTGATATATCATCTATAATTTTCAGGAACAAGCTAAGACAGTTGATAGAGCTAAGACAATCGAGAAATTGAAGGAGAAGTATATGCCTCCTAGAGTGATGATGATTGATCTCCAGCCTATTGAAAAATGCAACAAGTTTACATTCATGGAGATGACTTATACCCGATTTAAAGAATATCCAGAATTTCAGGCGTCATATACCTGTACTCCAGAAGAGTTGAATGTGGCTGTTTGGGCTATCATTACAAATATTCTAGGAAAGGTTGAAGCGAAGAACACGATTGTTTATGATGATAAAGAAATGAACTTGTCCAAGCTTGACATTGAAACACTGAGGGTTGATAGTGATATTACGGATATTGTTATAAACTGTTACGCGAAAGTGATCAACCGTCGTGAATTCGAAAGAGCCAATGGGAAACCAATGCTGAAATATTGTTTTTCATCATTATTTGCTGTGGGTCTGATATATATATACATACATATATATATATAACTTCTTTTTGATGCATGATATGTTGTATCTTTTGAAACAGACATTTGCAAAGGCAGAGGTGGATGCAGATTTACCATTAAAAGATGGTGCAGAACTTGTTGATACATTCGTGAAAGATTTCAAGTTTTTTCCTGAAGAAATGATTGATGTAGTGTTGAATGCAGAGAGTGTAAGATATATTTTTGTTTTGATAATTTTGTTTATATTGTTGATCATTTTTAGATTCTAATTATATGTTTTCTCAATGTTCCAGTTCTTCTTCCCATATTGTCGACAAAACCATTGGGTTGCTTTCTCTGTTGATATGAGAAAGAGAAGAATTTTTTACTTCAACAACAAGAATGCTGAAGGCGGGTGGACAGCTGATTATAATGTTTTGAATAGGATATGGTATAACTTGAGGATGCTGGGAAATACACTGATGAAATCTGAAAAATGGTTTGCATCATATCGTATGCTTTTCTCGTCGTTGACAGAGCAGAAAGATCAGCACAGCTGCGGTGTTTTTGTCATGTCATATATGGATTATTGGGAAGGATTAATTATGGATGACATGTTGGCAGAAATGAAGAACAAAAGGTATAATCTGGCAAAAAGAGCCAAGGTCTGCGCTGAAATATTGATGTCAGATGTCAATCAAAAGAAAGATTTTGTGCTAGGAGAAGTGAGTAGAGAGATGCAGTTGGTTGCCCAGCATAGTCAGTCATTTGAGGTAAAGAAACCAGCACCACCTAAGCCAAAAAAGGGTCGGAAAAAGAAACAATGATGAATGAAGTGTTTTTGATGAATGAATGAACTATTTTTTTATGCGATGGATGACATCGCTTAAATGTATATTTGTTAATCACTTAAATGCAAATGTAATATTTTCGTCGTTGAAATGTACATTGTTTCATCTCTTAAATGTCTATTGTTTAATCGGTTATATATACTGCACTTTTTGTGATCGCTTAAATGTGCATCTCTTTATTCTTACATGGGCATTGTAAATTATGGAGTATTATTCTCTATTTGGCTGATTTGAAGCGATTCGGTCGGGTTGGGATAGCTGAAAAAGGAACTGATGTGGATCCTGAGGTTGGGATAGCTGAAAAAGGAACTGATGTGGATCCTGAACATGCTGAGCACATCAAACTTCTAAGGGAAAAAGTGCTACATGAGATAACGCGTAAGAACTGGCCAGTGCTGAGAAAGAATGCAAGACAGTACAGATTGATGAACAAGGCTGAGGCAGAGGAGTATCTGAAATATGATCTGGCACAAGATATGTCTTATTTAAAGGAAGCCCTGGAAAGAGACATGGTGTCCGCCATGATGGAGCGTTACAGAACTTCTTATCTCGAACTCCTCATGGAAATGGATCAGAAGGCCCTGGATTATTGTAACACAGGAAATAAAAAGAAGATCATGCATTATGATTACAAACTCAGAAGTCTAATCTGCAAACGTATAAAAGGAGCATGGGAACTGATGCTGGTGAGGATCACCAATCCACAATTTGTGAGAGATTACTTGAGGTTTGTACATAAACAGTTTGGCCAAAAGTAGAAGAAAACAGTTTGTGAAAACGTTTGTAGATGTGATTATCAATTTTTCAGCGATGGGTATTAAACATTTTAAGCGATGGTTATATATTCTTTTCAGCGATGTATATGTATTCTTTTCAGCGATGTGTATAGCATTTTTCAGCGATTTGTATATGAGCATTTTATGCGATTTTATGTATGTTTCTGAGTTCTGAGTTGTTGTGATATGTTTCTCTTTTTATGAGTTTTCTGAAATTTCATATTTATACATTCATTTAAGTGAGTTCTGAGTTATGTTTGTACATGTGATTATCAGCGATGTCAAGAGCAATTTTTCAGCGATGTGTACATTGCATTTTAAGCGATGGTTTTATATGGTTTTCAGCGATAGAGAGCAAGCATTTTAAGCGATGATGATAGATCGTCGTTTTTTATTTTATATGTATGTTTCTGAGTTCTGAGTTATGTTGAGCGATGGACATCAAGCATTTTGTGATATGTTTCTCTTTTTCTGAGTTTTCTGAAATTTCATATTTATACATTCATTTAAGCGACAAAATGTTTGTACATGTGAATATAGCATTTTAAGCGATGGTTCTATATTGTTTTCAACGATTGAATGTAAGCATTTTAAGCGATGGGTCTATGTTGTTTTCAGCGATGGAAGGAAATATATTTCATTTTTATGGAGTGGCCTAAATGAAATGGGCCTAAATAAAATTAAATGGGCCTCGGAAAATTTTTTAAACTGTGAGCCTTATAAAAGGAATCACATTCATTTCTCGAATCTTCATTTCTAAACCCTAATTTCTCAAAATCGTAATCGGAATCACCTTCATTTCTCAGAAATGTCGTCCAAAAGAAGATGCACGGAAGAGAGTTCCAGTCGCACATCCGACTTGTTCACACAATGCTGGGAGATGTTCGGGAATTATCTGAAGAATACACATCCGACGTGTGACAATGCGCGCGGACTGAATGATTTAATAGAAAAAATGTTAAACGCTGGGTATGTGCCGAAGAAGCATCGAGATATTCTTATTGAAACACAAGTATTTCTTATTGAAATTACAACTGAGTATGCTTAGGAACCTTTTGATTAATGGTTTAAATTGTTTTATGGTTTTAATGGTTAGAATGGTTTTGGTTGGAATTGTTTTGAACTGATTTATGGTTTTTAATGCTGTTTTGAACTGATTATGGTTGTTCTAGGGTTACGAATTGTTTCAGTGTTTATGTTTGAACTGATTATGGTTGTTCTAGGGTTATGAGTTGTTTAAGTGTTTTATGGTTGTTTTAGTTATTAATTGTTTTTTACTTGTTTTTTACTGATTATTTTTGTTTTAATGATTTGTTTTGAACTGATTATGGTTGTTTTTTAGTGATATGAATTGTTTTTGTACTGATTATGGTTGTTTTAGTGATTGTTTTGAACTGATTATGGTTGTTTTTGTACTGATTATGGTTGTACTGATTATGGTTGTTTTCAAAAAATTGTTTCAGTGCTATGAATTGCTTTGTATCTGATATTTACATCTTATATGTTAATAAGCTATCTTTCTTATATGTCGAAACACAGGAATTTCTGTTGAAAATTATAACTGAGTATCCTGATATTGAGGCTGCTGAAAGATCTTATAACATCATGTATCCCCACTTCGAAGCTCTGGATATTCATATTGGTGTCCTCCAAAATGAAGGCAGATCTAATGGTGTTGATGTGAACAGACGTTCATTTGATCCCACACAGCTGCGTGAAATGTCAAATCATTATCGCAACATTAAAGTCTCATTTGCAAATACTCCAGGGCAGTTGAGAGAACGCAAAAAGGCTTTTACAAATATGTGGGAAGATCTGATTCATAGGCTTAGGGCGATGCATCAAGCCATCTCTGATCCTGCTAATATCCCTGCTGTTTAATATGTTTGGAATGTTTTTGAATGACTTTGAATGGTGGTGTTTTGGGAATGACTTGTTTTTGTGATGTTTTTGGGATGTTTTTTTGACTTTTTTGAATGGTGGTGTTGAATGTTTTTATGACTTTTGTGATTTGAATGAAATGTTGAATGTTGAATGTTTGATTTTATGGTTTGATTTATGGTGTTGAATGTTTTATGACTTTGAATGGATTTAACTGATTTTAGTGTTATGAATTGTTTCAGTGATTATGGTTTAAATGATGTATCGCTGAAAAGTATATAGTGAACTCGCTTAAAAGAATAGTTGTTCATCGCTGAAAAGTTATAACATCTCTGCATAGCGTATTAGTATCTCGCTTAAAGGAATTTCAAATCATCGCTGAAAATAATAGTACAATATCGATGAAATGAAGCACATACCATCGCTGAAAAGTATAATGTTCTATCGCTGAAAATAATGATACAAATTAATATGTTTTAATTAGGAATTAATAATTTCGTTAAAAATAGTATCTTAAAGAAAACAGTTGCACTTCATCGAGAGTGTACCATTATTTTCAAGTCATCGCTGAAAATAATGGAACACTCTCGCTGAAATGAACTACATTCCTTCGCTGAAAAGAATTACTATGTATCGCTGAAAATAATGATACAAATTAATATAATATTGTGTCAGTAATATGTTGTAATTAGGAATTTATAATTTCGTTAAAAATAAAACATATGATGTATCGCTGAAAAGTACATAGTGAAATCGCTTAAAGAGTATATTATTCATCGCTGAAAAGAGTACATATACATCGCTGAAAAGATATAATATCTCTGCAAAGTGTTAGTATCTCGACGAAAACAATTGCACTTCATCGAGAGTGTACCATTATTTTTTAAAAGTCATCGCTGAAAATAATGAGGCATTCTCACTGAAATGAAGGGCATTCTATCGCTGAAAAGAATAATGTTGTATCGCTGAAAATAATGATACAAATTAATATAATTTGTGTCAGTAATATGTTGTAATTAGGAATTAATAATTTTGTTAAAAATAAAAACATATGATGCATCCTGCGTTCTGCATCGCTGAAAAGATATAATATCTCTGCAAAGTGTATTAGTTGCACATCTCGGGGAAAGGAATTTGAAGTCATCGCTGAAAATAATGTGGCTTTCTCGCTGAAATGAATGGCATTCCATCGCTGAAAAGAATAATGTTGTATCGGTGAAAATAATGGTACACTCTCGATGAAATGAAGCATAGTGATGTATCGCTGAAAAGAATAATGTTTTAATTAGGAATTAATAATTTCGTTAAAAATAAAAACATATGATGTATCGCTGAAAAGAAAATAATTTGTGTAACATGTTTTAGTGAATTTTAGTGATTTTTTCTGTTGTAAGATATTTTAGGATACAAATCCGTTTAAGATATGCAGTAAATCCGTTAAAGATACGTACTAATCCGTTAATTTCGTAATTAATAAAACCGTTCCATATTTTAATTGGACAACTTTACCCTTTTGCATTTACAACCCTTGGATTTTAATTGGACGATCAAGATTTTCGCCTTGATGTGCTGCGGATTTGTTCAATCGCACCATAACCGGACCATCTGTAAACACGTAAAATTTGTTCGTCAATAAAAATACGACACATATAATTTTAAATATTATTTAATTATTTTTAGGCATTTTGAATAAATTAAATACTTAAAGTAATTATTAATATTTATTGGGCTATTTGGATCAATAAGCCAAATGGACCTATGTTGGGCCAATGTGGACAAGTCCAAATGAAAGACACATAAGCCCTATGGCCCAGTGGACACTCGAAGCAAGCCAGCCTATGGAAATTAGTTAATGTGGACAAGCCCAAATAAAATACCTGCATACGAAATAGCCCAATGAACACTACGTTGGGTCAAGGTGAACAAGTCCAAAAACAAGACTCACCGGCCCAATGAACCAATGGGCACTCAAACATGCCGCCCCATTAGCATCGGCACACCGTCCATTTTTCTTCTATAAATAGAGGCACTCTGTCACCAATTAGGGTTACCTCTACACATTCTCAAAACTTATACGCTTGAGATCCTACAGCAATAAAATGCTGCAAAAATCCCGAGAAGCCGGAGACGAAGCACGAAAGCACTTCGAAGTCTTCAAGGTTGGAGGAAT
The DNA here is from genome assembly GCA_030278955.1 of Hygrophila difformis. Lineage (NCBI taxonomy): Eukaryota > Viridiplantae > Streptophyta > Magnoliopsida > Lamiales > Acanthaceae > Hygrophila > Hygrophila difformis. Next base: position 34,371,517 of record JAOANR010000013.1, on the reverse strand, counting down.
CAAAGGAGTAACAGAAGTCGAACCCATATAGTTTGATTTTCTATATGTTCTTTGATATTTAAATTTCTCTGTAGTTCTAGGCATTTATTGTGAAATTAATAAAAGTATTTTACAGTTTTTGTCTACGTATTTTTTGCACTTACAAAAACCTAAAATACTGGACGTACTACATAATTGTTAACATATAAAAAATATAGGAATTTGGCCCATTTTATACAAAATAATGCCCATGGCCTAAAACAGTGTCCAATGACCTCTAAAATGTGTCCCGAGAGTGTCCCATGGGAATGTTCCTGAGTTAAAGTAAACCGAGAGATGATATTACCCAAATAATAATGATCCACGGATTAATGTTACAAGCAATAGTATCCCGAGCAAAAAACCACAAATAGCAGTACCTGATGAACAGTGTCCCGCAAGGGGAACACACCCTTTCATGGTGAGACATACCTTTTGGGAGCAGACATGTCCTTATGCAAGCAGACATGGCCAACCGCAAATAGAGGTATCATTCTATCCATTGCATGTCTTTCGAATGAACATGCCTATTCATCGCAATCCTTGCACATCTATAAATAGGATCCTATACAATAATAAACACACTCAACGTCAATCAATACAAATTCTACATTTTCGTTACAATGTTTTACTTTACTACTTTCTTTACCGCTTTTCTAGATATATAGAAGCCCTTAATCCGCTTAAGGCAAAACAAAGTCTTTAATCTGCTTAAGGCAAAACAAGCCATCGATATGCTCAAGGCAAATCCAATCCCTTGATCCGCTTAAGGCATGAGATTTTCCTCTTCCCACTTTCCATTTGAAAGCACCGTTCTGGAGGTTAAGAATTACCGCAAATGCGGTATCAATAGTAAAACATTAATTTAAATAAACGTGAAATGCTTCTCTCCCCAACTTTTATTTATTTATTTTTTAAATTCCAATCTGTTATGAATTTCTAGGATCGATCGGATTCACTCGAGCTATAGTTCAATTGCCATAACTCCTGGAAAATACTCAAACAAACACTAACACATATTGTTAGTAACATTTAGGCTCAGAGAGCCCCAAACACAAAATCATACACCCAACCAGAGAGTAATGGAAGCGACTCTTAATCCAACTACACCTTTATCGCATCGTCTTAATCCTCTTGGATAGACTGCAGATGCAATGATTCCATCGAAGCCACAAAAACTCTAGGGGAGAGGCCGCAGTCCGCACTTACCCAGTTCTAGTTCTCCCAGTTCTAGTTCTCCGAAGGTGGAATGAGGATATTTTATAGGATTCAAAATGATACTCTAACCTGTCATAGTCGGGCCAACAATCAATGGGCAAAAAAAACCCAACACAATCTCTAATAAACTCTCATCTTAGAGTCTAGTACTAAACTCATTGCTCAAGACTTATCCATAAACTACTTCTATTTCTGATTTCCTAGTCATAACCTAATTGTATGTGTTGTTTGTCGGGATTTTCAGTCCAAGAATAAGGCTTGTACTATAGTCCGTTGAATTTTTTTTTTTTAGGAGCCATTGAAAACTTGGAAATGGGTTGTAGGAGTCCATGCCACATAAATTATAAAGGGAATAAAAAGGGAGGAATAGGGGGCCGGTAATCGAACCTCTGACATTCCGTTAGAAGTCTATAAACTTAACCACTTAGACTAAGTCCTCATCCTAAAGCCCAAGTCCTCATCCCCTCTAGTCCGTTGAATTTATTGCCACTTCCAATAACAATAATAATTGCCGTAAAAAATATCTTATCCTATCCACTAATGGTAACCCACCAATGTGTGGTGGGGACACTCCAATATTACTTGTCTTCCCACAAAACTCAGACACCCCATTTCTCTCCACACTCTACTCGGACATGGCTGCTGCACATATTCTCATTGCTGCTTTCTCCATCATCATCTTCTTCTTCTTCTTCCTCCTCTTCCAAATCACCAAGAAATCAAAACCATCATCATCCACCAAGCCGTTAAAGTTAAACCTCCCTCCAGGAAACTACGGATGGCCCCTTCTGGGCGAAACAAGCGAATTCCTCCGCACCAGCACCCATGGCACCCCCGAGGAGTTCATCCGCCACAGGAGGGACAAGTACCAATCCCTGGTTTTCAAGACATCCCTAATGGGGGAACCCATGGCCGTCCTCTACGGCCCCGCCGGCAATAAGTTCATGTTCAGCAACGAAAACAAGCTCGTCACCGTCTGGTGGCCCAGCTCCGTCAGGAAACTCCTCGGCCCCTGTTTGGCCACCAGCGCCGGCGAACAAGGCAAGCAAATGCGCCGGATGGTCTCGTACTTCGTCACGCCCGACGCCTTCTCCCGCCTCTACATCAAGACCATGGAGTTAGTCTCCCACAGCCATATTGCGGCCCACTGGGAAGGTAAACAGAAAGTGAGCGTCTTCAATTCGATAAAAATCTACACTTTTGAGCTCGCGTGTCGCCTGTTCATGAGCCTCGAAGACCCAACCCTAATTTCCGAGCTCGCAACGCTTTTCAACGTCTTCACCAAGGGGATAATCTCGGTTCCGATCAACTTCCCCGGGACGAGGTTTTACAAGGCGAGGAAAGCTACTTCTGCGATAAAGAATCTCCTGCAGAAGATCGTGAGACAAAGGAAAGCAGCCTTGGAGCAGAAAGTCGCCACGCCTAAGGAAGATCTTCTATCGCATTTGCTCGTCTCCCCTGATGAAAATGGCAAGTTCATGTCGGAATCGGTGATTGTAAACAACATACTCATGCTGCTCTTCGCCGGCCACGACACTTCGAGTGTCGCGATCACGATGCTCATCAGGAGTCTTGCACAGCTACCTGAAGTTTACGACAGAGTACTGAGAGGTCAGTGATTGTTTGCCAGGACTGATATATGCTATTGCATTTTCATACCTAACAGCAGCTTCTTGAGGTTTTAGGAGAGTTGGTTCGTTAACATTTGCGAATATATAGTACATGATTTGGTTTGTTTTGATGGAATGTATGCAACAGAGCAGAATGAGATCGCGTCGGCCAAAGGGGAAGGCGAGTTTCTGCAATGGGAAGATATACAGAAGATGAAGTACTCGTGGAATGTGGCGTGCGAAACGATGAGACTATGGCCGCCTGTAATAGGCGCCTTCAGAGAAGCATTGACGGACATCAAATACGCAGACTACGACATTCCCAAGGGGTGGAAGGTAACCGGAATTTAGACTACCAAAGATCCAAAGGAGCAATATTAAGATTGTATCGTAACTCACGGCTGATGATCTCTTGTAATAAACAGTTGTACTGGAGCTCCTCATCGATGCACAGAGATCCCGACTTCTTTGAGGAACCAACCAAGTTTGATCCGTCGAGATTTGAAGGGGCAGGGCCGGTTCCCTTCACATATGTTCCGTTTGGTGGGGGGCCTCGAATGTGCTTGGGGAAGGAGTTTGCGCGGGTGGAGATACTAATATTCCTGCACAATATCGTTAGGAGTTTCAGATGGGAGTTGGAGAATAGTGATGAGAGAATTGCTTATGATCCAATGCCCACACCGGTGGAAGGGCTTCCAATTCGACTTCATCCCCATAAGACGACGTGAAAGCCTTCCCCTGTCCATCGCGGGCTTCCTTAGCTTCAAAGCATGATAAGTAGCATGCTGCATTGTATAGTACAGTATATAACAAACACTATGGATAAGAATACTGGTATTTAGTAATACCAGAAAAGTGGTATACCATATCCTGATCAGTATACATTCTGATAAATAGAATGTGATGTATACCACAATAATTAAACTATGCCAAGACTGCAGCTGTCTATGATCAAGCAGGGAGGGCATAAGGATTTTGTCTTCAAATGAAAAACATGAGTACAACCCTACTGGTATCCAAACCAAGATTACACAACCAAATTAACATTCACTAAACTTTTTATTAATTTCTTCAAAAGATTTCCCAGGGAAAAACCGTTTATGTCAACAATTTGCTCATATACATCAAATTGCGTATGGTCGAAAGAGACAATGAAACTTATACTCCGCGGGGTGGCACATAATGCAGAAGTAGAACTAATAATAAGTATACAGTACAAGAAGAAAAAGGAAGGACTTCACTAAAAAACTAGAGTTTAAGAAAAAGGAGGAACTCTTACTCTGAGTCTTTACATAGAAATCCTCACTTGGAGTAGTCACTACAGATAATTATGGTGGAGGGCCTGTCACTAAAAGGGACCTGGAGAGGCTCCAAGGAATCCACGATATCTCGCATCAAGGGCCTTGCTTTAGGATTGCGGTTTAAACAGTGGTAGGCAAGCATGGCTGCTCTCTGGAAACCCTTCACCGGATAATCTCCGTCCAGTCTTGGATCCACAATGTTGAGCAGCTTCTTCTTTTCTCTGAGTAAGGGGACAGCCCAATCCGTAAGATTCTGTTCGCGTGCTGGTCGGGATTTATCCAAAGATTTTCTCCCAGTTAGAAGCTCAAGCAGAACAACTCCATAGCTGTAAACATCACTCCTTGGAGTCAGGTGGCCTTTGAAAACAAGACAAGCATTCGTCAAATTCAACTCGTAATATTGTAAGAAGCTAATTAAAGGATGACAACAGGCTGGTGGACTCTCGTAAAAGTGTATACACTAAAAGCTTAAAAATGGATCATCTGCTACCTGTCATTATATATTCGGGCGCTGCATAGCCATATGTTCCCATAATGCGAGTTGAAACATGAGATTTGTCTCCTACTGGTCCATCTTTAGCTAAGCCAAAATCTGAGAGCTTTGCATTGTACTCCTGTTTAGATTGCTTTTTAGATCAAAATTCTACAAAGAGATATAGTTGCACTAAGTAAATTCCTTGTTTTGCTTTGTTTTTAAATTTGCATGTAATCCGATTTTATTGGAGCATAAGTTGAATTGTCTTCGGCATGTTACCTGGTCCAATAAAATGTTAGAAGTTTTAAAATCGCGATATATGACCGGTTTCTCTGCTTCATGCAAAAAAGCAAGCCCTTTTGCTGCACCTAATGCTATCTTCATTCTGGTAGACCATGGAAGAGGAAGCAACACTCCTGCACCAACCACAGACATTTAATTATATCCTTAACAGAAGAGAATGATTACCTCTACACACGGCAAAGGGACATTCTTAAGCACTATGAAAATTGACAATTGTGAAGAATATAATGATAAGTTTTATCCAAAGATATTGTATTGTAAACCATATATTTTAACTAGCTAGTGCAACAGTTAAACATCTTCTCCGTCTTATAATTCCTTCCAATTGTTTAAGGATTTAGGAGAAGCTCACATTTCATATATATGGCTCAAAGCTGAAGTGTCTGAAAGCATAGGTTGCACGTACAAAAATGTGAAAAATGGCTATGTTTCTTATCGATTGCATTGCTAGAGCTTTGTTTACGCAACATGTTTGATTGAATTTTAATTTATAAGACTCACCAAACCTAGAAGAAAAAACCAGCTGTCCCTAAAATGACACAATGACAGTTTCTTACCTGTCGAATTCTTTGTAATATGATGATTGGCAACTGGTTATAGCAGAGCTGATCAACATCAGCTTAGGTTTCACATTCAAGTTCCAACTTAAATTTGGTAATTTGAGAAATCCATACTTACTCGAAAACAGATTGTTTTCAACACTGCCCCGGGCCATGTACTCATAAATCAAAACTCGATGTTCATCTTCGCAGCAATATCCGATCAGCTTCACCAAATTTGGATGAGAAAGCTGCCCCAAAAAGACAACCTCGGCCTAAAACACCACTAGTTAGGTTTCCAAGAATAACCAGCAACAAAAATGTGCATTGCTCTACGCATATCTTTCTCATCACTCACCAGCCATTCTCTATGACCTTGGTGACTATTATCTCCATCATGAACTTTAACAGCAACCGTGATTGATCCGAGACCCTCTCGCAAACCTTCAGTAATATACCCTTTATAGACATTTCCAAATCCTCCACCACCCAACATGTGATCTTGTCTAAAATTTTCAGTGATGTTCTTTAGCTCGTCGAATGTGAACACAATTAATGGATTGGCTGCTGCTGAACGACGCAGGTCCTCCACCTCCTCAGGATTCGACGGTAGTTTCCTCTCTTTGTCTGGTGGGCGTTGATCCTTTGGAGATTCTGTTAAGTGATGAAACTAAGCCTAAAGCCTTACTGGTATAAAACACTGTCCTCTTTGTGATTCAAAACAAGTAAATAAAAGGAAAGGATTTGATTCTATTACAAACCATGGGGCAAGATCTTTCAACACCAACAAGTGCATAAAATTTAAATAAAATGAATATATCTCATGTCATTCAACCTCCCAACAAGAGTATATATGTAATGTAAGTAGCAACCAAGATTGCAATTTTCTGAGAGAGTATATATGATGAAGAATGAAGAAAACTGACCTGATTTTGCATTGGATGATGATACTTGGAATGCTGAAGTCCTCCAACCACAGCAGCAATTCCCCATATCAGTACTAACTGCAAAAACATACAAAGACGCAACCAACACAGAAGAAGCCTGGAAAACCACCCCAGTTTGGCAATAGCTGAAACCAAAAGAGTATGAGGAATGCCTCAACAAAAAAGGGGCACAAGAATTAAAGAAAAAGAAGATTGAGGTAAGGGGGTGAGTGTGAAATGGGTGTAGATTGCAGAATAGACAAGACGGTGTGGTTATCTTGATGACAATGAATAATATGGATGATAGTGGAGGGGTGAATGAGTGTTCCTGTTCAATGTTGATTTGGCAATTTGGCAGTAGTAGTAATGTTGGGTTTGGTTTCTTTGAGATGGTGGGTGGTGGTGAGTGGTGAGTAGTGTTCCACAGCACAGCAGAAAGAGAGTTTGGAAAGAATTTGGAGAGTGTGTTGGGCGTTAGTGCGCACCACCACTTCCACTTGCCATCATTGTCCTGTTTCCATGCGCGCACGCACACCATCATCAATTCATCATTCTCATTCATATTTCACACCCATCGTCCTATCTATTCCCCTTTCCCATTATTTTTTTCCTATTTTATATTATATATGTAAAAGATAAATGCTATCTCAAACCACAAATCACGGGATGAGGACTTAACCCAAGTGGTTAAGTCTCATGCCTATGCTTTCGAACGGAAGGTTGGTTGGAGGGTTCGATTCACCACCGGACCTCTATCTCTCCCTTTAATTGGCATGGGCTCCCACCACCCATTTCCTAGTCTGTATAGACTTTTATTGGAAAACAAATCACAAATGCCTAATTAGGACGGCCACACACACCACAGATACACTTAACATTCCCCAGATTTTTGAATAAGTAATTGTTTTTGTAATGTATATATGTTTCTTCAATCAATTCAGGAGTTCAAAAGCACAGTTTGAACTCTTGTTAGATAGATAATGTTAGAGAACAATGCAGATTTGTTGACCCATACCTACGCGTTCAAACTCTGGGTTCCAACCCAAACAGTAACAAATTATATCACAATCACTCCAACCTCCAAACAGGTGATTGATGGTACCAGAACCCTGGTGTGGATCTCTCTAATCTAATGAGTTCAATCCTCGTCAATCCATCTGTTATCGCACAAATTCGGATAACAACAAATAGTAAGCCTTTTACAGGCTAAGACGATAGAATTTGAATAAAAACTCTTTCGTTGGATTGCGCCTTCAAAAAGTTAAAAATAATGAACAAGAAACGGGTTCCTTGCCCACTGTCGATTACAAAGAACTATTATCTAACAACTATGAACTACAGACTACAACTACGCTAAAACTAGGATAAAATAAAAGAGCAGATTTGCTGTGTGGTCTTTCCCTCGTTTCTTCGTCTGCTGAGTTGCTTCATATTTATAGGCCATCCAGTAACCGTTCTTCGCGAACTGCCTTGATCGTGCTTCTGGTAACCGCTTGACATCGTTGAGACTATGATAATACGGTTCTGCTTCTCTCTGTGGTCCAGTCGTTCTTGGCTGGGGCGACCAACATGTCTAATTGGTTGACTATCTCATGGTCTTGGCTAACGGGAGATATGTGGTTGTCCCTTTGGTCTTGGCCTGACGGGCAGATAGGTGACTGTCCCTTTGGCCTGATAGGCGGATAGACGACCGTCCCTTCGGTCCTGGCCTGACGGGCGATAGGTGACTGTCCCTTTGGCCTGATGGGTGGATAGGTGACTGTCCCTTTGGCCTGATGGGCGGATAGGTGACTGTCCCTTTGGTCTGATGGGCGAATAGGTGACCGTCCCTTTGGCCTGATGGGCGGATAGGTGACCGTCCCTTTGGTCTGATGGGCGAATAGGTGACTGTCCCTTTGGCCTGATGGGCGAATAGGTGACTGTCCATTTGGTCTGATGGGCGAATAGGTGACTGTCCCTTTGGCCTGATGGGCGGATAGGTGACTGTCCCTTTGGCCTGAGGGTAGATAGGTGACTGTCCATTTGGTCCAATGGACAAATAAATTTAATCGATATATTTATTTATTTATTGGTGATAACATTGGCCCCCCTATTCAAACATTCAAAAATTATCATTAAATTATTTGAATGTTTTGAATAATTCTGTTAAGCAATTTACGGATTTTGTTCAATCATCCTTTCCATTTGATAGTGTGAATTTTGTGTTTGAATATGATATATATTGTTGATGTTTTTGTGGTGATTTTGGTACCTCTTTACTCTTGTTTTGTAGCTTTTGTTGTTGTAGGAGGATGGCATGGAAAGTGGTAAAAAAGTGGAACAAAGAGGAAGAAAGAAGCAAGTTGACAGATTGGCAAGGAGTCTCTAATCATGGCCATGACCATAGGGAAGGAAGGAAGCTGAGAAGAAGAAGCTAATTGGGCCAGCCCAAACCCATTTATCAAATCAAGCCCATTACACAATTTGTAATGATGAAACAAGGAATGGACGGCAAAAAGAATTCAGATTTCACTTTTGCAGACAACACTTTTGGGATTTGCTAAAAATAGAGAGACTTTTGAGAACAAAAGGAGGGGGTGAAGAAGAAAGGAACGCAGGAGAGACAGAGAAGAGACGGAGGAACAACCATTTTTGTAAAAGCTCTTCAAACTTTGCTTTGGATTTTCTTTAATCCTTGGAGGAATTGGTTGTAATCTCTTACTTTGTTTTCTTTTCCATGGGTTTAGAGTAGACTTCTTCCTTTCCTCTAGTTTAAAGGTTGATTGAAAATGGCTTTTGGGAACATGGGAGATGATGTAATTTTGATTATGAAAACTTGATGCTTATTGATATTTATGCAATTCCTATATCTAGGGTTTATGATTATTGATTTGGATGAATGTTTTTGGATCCAAATGTTTGTCTAGATTAATAGTTGAATGCCAATTTAATTTGGGTATCCGTAATTGTACTTGAATTAAATAGGTGGCAACCGGGTTGATTAGTTCCTTCCCGGGGGAATTGTGTAATCAAATTGGGAATTACTCCGCGTAGGTAGTAATTGGTTTGAATCGGGCTTTTCTAAATTATAATGCAATTGAACAATATTTTCTATGGGCGTACCTAGGAATGTTGATTCGATTAGGGATAATTAACGGGCGTACCTTAATTGTCTAATATGTAAGGAAAAGTTGGTTGTCTAAGCGGACCTGACAACTATAACCGGTTTATTAACTTGTGTCATGTTTATGCATCAATGATCAATCCCAAATGCCATTCCAAATCATTCTTTGAACTAGAGGCTTTTAATTCCATAAGTTAAAATCCAATATTGTTAATCTTGTGCTCTTGAACTCTCTTTGATATTTATTTGCTTGAGTATTTCTTTGTTTTCTTAATTTTAATATCAAAATCTTGTGACAATGTCAAAACCCCCCTTTTTTAACTATTGTAGATATTATGAAAATGTTGTAATCCAATCCCTGAGGAATCGACCCTTGTCACTGCTATACTATATCTATTTGTACTTGGTGACATTGGAATAAATTTTTATTTTGCAGTTATACGACAAGCTGTCAATCCATATGCCACCCTGCTTACAACGGCCGAAAAGGATCTTCATGAGATCGCCACTTCCATAGGGGCTAACGAAGCAAACAAGCTTGAGTATCAGATCACTTGGGAAAAATTACTGCGCCGACTGGACGATTTATTCGAGGAAGAGCCAACGATGAAACCAGGACCAGGGGCACTTTACTAGGCCTTCTTATGATTTTTCCTTTTGCTTTTATCTCTTTTATTGGCCTCTCTTTTGTACTCCGGCTTTTGGCAATAATATTTTATATTTACCATTATTCTATCTGGATTTATAATTTTTCATTGTTGCTCTAATACTCCAGGAATACGTGTATAGCTATTTTTAGCTTTAGCAAATAATCGAAACAAAAACTGAATTCCTTATAAACAGAATAAAAATCTTGGCTTAATAACAGTAACAATCCCATCAGCCACGTACATATCAATCTAACAGACTAAGGATTCGGTTCCTACTCCTGCGCCCAACCATGTATTGGTCAGCAAGGTTGTTAGGGTTGAAAGAGTTTTCGGCATCGTTGCGCAGCGAGCTCCCTATAAAAGACGGCCCACTTCTTCTAGCAATCTCACTCTGCTCTATAACCTTTGCTTTTCACTACTCAACATTACCTATACGATAATGTCTACAGTGCCACAAGCTGTTACCCCTGATAATTGGCTGGGGCAACTCCAACCATTCCTTGTGGGCAACCATCCTGATGGAGATAACGCGGATGACCTAGAAATTCTTCTCTCTGATATGGTCACCAGTCTGTCATTTTCCATCCGAGGGAAGCGAACTCTGGACCGATGCTTGGACTACTTGGAACGGCTTCAGCTAGACTATACTCGGGCAGTGGAAGATGTTGACAGATGCCACGAAGCTGAGCATCTGCTCAATCGACAGAAACGTCAATCAGAAGATATCATAGGCTATCTTGATGAGCACGATGATTTGGGCGTTCTTATTCGGCCTTTCTTGGATTTTCAAAACACTCTCACTGAAGTAATCGAGGATCTCACCCAACAACGTCACACATACCAAAAAGAGGTTAAGGAATTCCAGACAAACTGGGAAGACTTGCTTCCGCAGCTTCAGGCTCTAACCGACGAACATCCTATTCCCAGGGTGGTTCGCCGGTTCCGTTGATCACCTTCATTCTGTATTTACTTCCCAATACGATGGGAAGTATTTTTTCAAATAACGAGCATTTATGCTCTCATGCTTTTGTTTTCCATCCTTGTTAATAAGTGCATATGCACCATTTCCAAGATCAGTTTGGATGATGTAAGGTCCTTCCCAATTGGGAGACCATTTCCCCATTTCGTCGTTTTTCTTTTGTAATGGCAAAACAGTTTTCCAAACTAAATCACCTATATGAAATGGATTGGCTCTAACCCACTTATTGTAATACCGAGCCCTTCGCTGGGCTTCTCTTTCCATATTATCAATTGCTTTTAATCGGTCAGAACTAGTTTGTTCAAGTTCCCTCATAAGCATAGTTTCATGAACATCATTGGGAACTATCCCCACATTCATGGTACGGCTACTAGGCACTGTGACTTCCATGGGTAGTACTGCATCTTGGCCATAAGTTAGCCTATATGGAGTGAATCCCGTGGCAGTACTTTTGGTGTTTCGACAAGCCCATAAGGCCGTAGACAAATTTTCATGCCATTTCCTTGGCTTGTCTTCAATCATTTTTTTGATAATATTAATTAAGATCTTATTGGCCGACTCAGCTTGGCCATTTGCCTGGGGATAATATGGGGACGAGTGGTAAAGCTTGATTTTAAATGAGGATATGTAACTAGTGAATTGCTCCCCAACAAACACTGTCCCCCTATCGGTGGTAATGGAGTGGGGTATCCCATATCGATGGATAATATGTGAGTCGATGAAATCAATAACATCCTTTTGTGCTACTGACTTCAAGGGAATGGCCTCCACCCACTTTGTAAAATAATCTGCAGCTACGATAATAAATTTATGCCCTTTGCTGGAAGGTGGATGGATCATTCCTATGACATCGATGGCCCAAGATTTAAAGGGCCATGGTTTGATCATGTAGTTTAAATCACACACCGGGATGTGTCTAAGGCTGGCGTGCTTCTGACATGCCTCACACCCCTGGGCATACTTAATGCAGTCCTCATATATGGTAGGCCAATAATACCCATATCGGTGGATAGTCCATCGCATGTTCAGGCCTGCCCTATGAGCTCCGCAAATGCCTTCATGAACTTCCGCCATGACTTTCCTGGCTTCTATAGGTCCCAGGCACAGTAAAAGAACATCTTCGATTGTGCGCTTATACAAATCATCCCCCATCAGGGTAAACCTTAAAGCCTTGGCTTTAAGCTTCCTATCATCAACCTGGGGATTTTTAAAATATGCAATTATCTCTGATCGCCAATCAGATGGCGTTGGTGCCATAGTGTCATTGTTTGGTGTCAAAGGCAGAGTTGGCCCCCCGAGTGTCGTATTAACTGATGTGTCGGATATAGGATTATCCATTCTCTCTGGGCTCATGTTTTCCTGAGGTGTCTCATCATCAGGCATATGATTTGTTAGCTCATGAATCTCCCCTTTGGGGCGGTACTTAGAGGCCAGCTGAGCCAGGCGATTGGCTTCTTCATTTTCGTTACGTGAAATTTGTTCAAACGTAACATCAGCTATTTTGGCCAATAAGTCATGAACCCGATTTTGATATCCCATCAGAATAGAGTTTTTGCAACCATAAGCCCCGAGCACTTGATTAATCACCAACTGAGAGTCTCCTCTGATTATTACAGTTTGGACTCCTCTCATGACTAATGTCTCAAGCCCTAAGATCAGGGCTTCGTACTCAGCAGAGTTGTTAGTTATTGGTCCTAGCTCTAGGTATAACCTAATCCTTTGGCCGTCCGGGCCCTCAATGCTGACCCCTGCTCCAGCCCTAGAGCTAGTAGATGATCCGTCAAAGTGTAAGACCCATGGCAGAGTTTCTACACTCTCGATCTCGCAATCCAATTCACTATCCATACTCACTGCATGGTCGGCCAGGAACTCAGCTACTACCTGACCTTTGACTGCTGCTATCGGGATAAAGTTCAATGAAAATGGAATCAACTTGACAGCCCAGTCCAACAATCGACCCTTCATCCTGGGTCGTTTGAGCAGGAATTTCACCACATTATATTTGGACACTACATCAGTGTCTCTAGGCAGGATGTAATGTTCCAGTTTGGTGCATGCATACACCAAAGAAAAACATAATTTTTCTGCAAAGTGATAATTGAGCTCCGGGCCAGCTAGAGTTTTGCTTAGATAATAAATGGCCCTCTCTTTCCCGTCATCCCAGTCTTGAGCCAACAGACAACCGATTGCTACATCAGAGGAAGCCAGATATAGTTTCAACCTTTTGTCTGGCTTGGGTGGCACTAGCACTGGGGGGTTGATCAAGGAATGTTTGATTACTTCTAAAGCTTCATCTTGCTCAGGCCCCCATTCTGTGTCAGGCCCTATCTTCCCTTTAAGTAATTTAGTTAGAGGCTTCATTTTGCCAGCTGCATTGGCAATAAACCTTCTAAGGTAATTAACCTTTCCCAATAAGCTTTGTACTTCTTTAATTGTTCGGGTGGAGGAATGTTGATGATAGCCTTAGCTTTATTTGCATCAACCTCTATCCCTCGTTGATGAATGAGAAAACCCAAGAAATTGCCAGCCGACACCCCAAAGGCACATTTTGTAGGGTTCATTTTAAGGTTATATTTCCTCATTCTGACAAATGCTTCTTCTAGGTCTACTAGATGTTGGCTAAACTCTGATGATTTGATGATTACATCATCAATATATACTTCCAAAGTTTTGCCAATTAAATCATGGAATATGGTGTTCATTGCCCTTTGGTAGGTTGCTCCGGCATTTTTCAAACCGAAAGGCATTACCACCCACTCATATATTCCTATAGCTCCAGGACATCTGAATGCCGTCTTGGCAATGTCCTCTTCAGCCAGGTTAATCTGATTATATCCAGCATAGCCGTCCATTAAGGATAGGATTTTATGGCCAGCTGCTGCATCAATCAACATGTCAGCAATGGGCATGGTATACTCGTCCTTGGGTGTGGCCAAGTTCAAGTCCCTAAAGTCTATACAGACTCTCATTTTACCATTCTTCTTGGTAACAGGGACGATATTAGACAGCCACTCGGCATATCTACAAGGCCGGATGAATTTGGCATCCAACAACTTTTTAATTTCTTCAGTAATCTTAGGCATCAATTCGGGGTTAAAACGTCTAGGAGCTTGTTTTACCGGTCGATAATTGGGCTTAATAGGGAGACGATGTTCTATTAGTTTCCTATCCAGCCCTGGCATATCAGTATAATCCCAAGCAAGGCAATCCTGATGTTTTGCCACTAATTGTGCCAATTCATCTTGTTGGTCTCTTGTCAGTAAACCACTGACCATTATTGGTCGTTGTTTCTCCTCATTGCCAATGTTAAACTCAACCAATGGGTCTTGCGCATACACTGTTGGCTCAGGTTTCTCTAATAACTCTGGCCATTCATACACATAGTTTTTAGGTTCAGTCCCCTCTTGACATGAATTTAAAGAAATAACTGGCAATGAATCGGAAATAATAACTTCATTAATTAGACTCGACATATACAATTATTTTCGCAGAAATTAATATTTCTGGCTATCGAGCCACTTACAGATCACACTAACTAATAGAAAACATACCCCTGCCTTGTTAACTTGCAGTTAGGCATGGGGCATGCACTGACGATACCACTCATGCTAATTGGTGGTATAGCAGATTCATAGAGTACGGCATCGCTTGTACTGTTGCCGATGTATCCCTGGAATGGATTCTGATGAGCATTGACAGTGATCACTTCTGAGCCCTCCCAGAACAAGAGTTTTTGGTGTAGGGTGGAGGGGACGCACTTAGCAGTGTGAATCCAGTCACGACCAAGTAGTGCCGAATACGTGGTGGGGGTATCCACTACGAACAGAACAGTTGATACGACCTTGGGCCCGACGCCAATTTGTGCAGTCAGCATGCCCAATGGTTTGGTAGTGTGCCCATTGAACCCCGCCAACTCTAAATCAGCTTCCGCTAGGTCCTCTTTGGTCTTCCCGATCTTCTTGAGCGTGGTAAGTGGTATGATGTTGTAAACCGCCCCATTGTCCACGAACACCCTGTTGAACCTTCTCCCGTTGATGTGGGCTTGGACGTACAATGGCTTGAGATGTCGTGGAGCATCTATGGGTAGTGGTTCAAAGATTATGGGAGGAACGTCCTCACACATTACCTCTGGCTCTTCATCATCATATGCGGCATGGATGTGAGCCCACACAGGTTCTTCTAAAGACTTGACACTGGCATTGTCCTGTTCAACTTCCAGTTCTGGTACATTAACCTGTGCCATGTTAATGGTCATTGCCACGACCGTATCATCTTTAGATGCCTCATTTTCCTGCATCAATGCATTTGGTGCGGATTCGTCGCATTTCTGTTTTTTGGGCGACTCGTGGTCTCCCTGCGTGACAGTATTTCCAGTCTGCCCCTCATCTACCATTAAGGCATCTAATTCCTCTGGAGTAAAATCCCCAAATTGTGTTTGGGCGAGGTCGTCCTCCAAATCGTATGGGACTTTGTTCACCCTTTGGCAATATGCACACTGGAGGCCTTCTGTCACCCATGCCCCTTCTTTAAGTTCATCCGAAGGATTAGAGGCAGTAGCATCAGCCGTTTGAGGTTCGGCTTGGACACCCGCCCTATCAGAGTTATCTAACAAAGTAGATTTTCCATGGTTGGCAGCAATTTCCTTTCCGTCTGCATCTCTCTCCTTGCGACATGGGCCGTTTAGGCCCCACATTGACAAAGGGGTCATTGTAGGGAGTATAGGAGCACTTATCGTCGAACTACTGCTACCCCTATGGGTTGCCGCATACTGCCTTTTGGCCCTGCGTATCTGTGTCCGCGTCATTCCTGGGAACCTGGGATCTACATCCACTGGATGAGGAGGGGCATTGTTTATCCATGTATTGTCGTAGGCCATAGGTGGCCTTCGTGTGGGCTTTTTCCAAATCATTGCTCCATTAATGATTTGAACCTCGTAGGTTCCATCAGGGTATGTCCACGTCTGTGCAATTGGTCCACGATGTGGCTGGAGGGTAGGTGGAGTCCGGCTCCTAGTATATCTATGTGACCAACCGTATCTTCCCCTGCCTCTTTCATCGGAACGACCACGATCGTGCCACCTAGATGGCCCATGGTATTGCCGAACATTTCGCTCATCACCACTGGGGTTTCTCCCT
The DNA here is from genome assembly GCA_030278955.1 of Hygrophila difformis. Lineage (NCBI taxonomy): Eukaryota > Viridiplantae > Streptophyta > Magnoliopsida > Lamiales > Acanthaceae > Hygrophila > Hygrophila difformis. The sequence continues at coordinate 34,355,260 of JAOANR010000013.1, read as the reverse complement.
ACCACATTATTTAGTGGTGGAAACCGTCTGGTGTACCCGGAAGGATGTGTATGACTCTCACCCTGTTGTGGGCGAGCTTGTTTAGTGCCTGATGGCCCTTGTTCAGGCCTGGCAGCTTCAGATGGTCCTGCTTGCACCATCGCTGTGGTGATTGGCGGAAAAGGTTCTTCGTCTACTCCCATCTGGAAAAATTTCAAGCGGCCAGTGCGTAAGGCCTTGTTGATTTCCAGCTTAAAGTGATGGCATTGGGCCGTAGTATGTGTGAAAGAGTTATGCATTTTGCAATAACTTCTTCCTTTGATTTCTTCCGCAGTGGCCAAACGCTGGCCTCTAGGGAGCCGCAGTTGTCCTTCCTTGAGGAGGACATCAAAAATCTCATCGGCCTTGCTTACATCAAACATTGGCTCCTCACTTGTGCCATTTTTCTGGGGCGCTTTTGCCTCTGAGATAGCTTTTGTGGCATTGGGTTGTAGTTTAGGGCAAGGGAAGGGCTTCCCTTTCACTAGTTCTGCCACCGCTTGCTCAGCTACCTCTACGCCGGCGATCTCCACACCAGACATTTCGTCGTCAATCTCCATATCTGAGTATTCAAGTACTTCAATGTTCGAAATGGGTCGGTTATATTTTCTAGGGTGATTGGCAGACTCCTCATCCTTAAATAATGTTTCCAGGCGAACCGCTTTTGAGGCTAGTGATGAAAGATCTGGGATGTCGTGGGCAGTTAACTGCTTTCTATAAGTGGGTGCCATATTTCTAACCACGATCTTGGTCATTTCAGAGTCATCTAATGCGGTTGAGCAACGTGACTTCAACCGTCTCACCCTTTCTATGAAAGCTATGACAGTTTCCTTGGGCAACTGTTTGGCATCCACTATGTCAGTAACTGACACTGTTGGTACTGGGTTGAAGAAACGAGTGTGGAATGCCCCCTCCATGTCTTCCCACGTTCTGAAGTGGCCACGAGGTAAGTTGGCGAACCACGAAAATGCGGTCTTAGTTAGTGATAAGGAGAATAACTGCATTTTGTAGTAGGGGTTTCTTGCATTTTCTCCTAACTGGGCTGTAAACCGCCCTATGTGTTCAATAGTAGACGAGTCGTCTTCGCCTGAGAAGGTAGCAAAGTCAGGCACCCTGAAACCCCTAGGAAGGGGATGATCACGGGTAATGGCCTCGGGGTATGGCTTCTGATAAGCCATCCGACCAGTTGGCCTCACGTTGAGACCAAATTGATCTCGTAACATATCTGCTAAAATATCAGGATCAATGGGAGGGCCTTGTGGAGGAGCTGGTATATTAGGATTGAGATTATAGCCATCGACTGGCATCCCTAGGTTTTGGTGGGTATGTACCATGGGAGGTGCGTAATGGTTGTTGGGACCTGACGGATTGGCCATAAGTGGCCTCCATGGTTCCTGATTTCCACCTAGCTCTCCCATGGGCCGGATTGGAGATGTATCCGCTAGATAATTCTCCACACTGGTAGGGACAAAAGCAGGTTGTCCTCCCAATGGGATATTGTTAGGATACGTGGCTGCCGGCCGCTTGCCCCTGTTGTTACTGGCTTCCGGCCTATCATAGTTCTGTGATTGCACCTCTCCCATGCCAAAAGTTGGCAAAACTGGGAGTGGAGTAAGCATCTGGCCTTGCCCTAAGGGTAGGCCATTTGTTGTTCTGGGTGGGAAGTTGCCCATGTTGGCCGCAGACGGCCCTTGAGCAAAAAATCCCTGGGGTGAGGCTTGAGCAGATAACTCATTCCGCATAGCCGCCAAACGGTTGTCCAATAATTCTGTAAATTGATTCATCAGATTTGGTATTAAGTCCATTGGTACAACATTGACACTGGCAGTATTATGCCCTGTCGTGGGCGGCACAGGTGGTGGCGGAATTCCGCCAGTAGTAGTGCTAGTGGATGTTCTTGGCGTGGACATATTTATCCGGGATATCACTCGTGATCTTAACACCAAGCTATCCAAACTTTCCAAATTTGATAATTGATCTATGGTAGACGTTTCAATCGTCTCCCACTGTGGTCGCCAATTTGTTATCGCACAAATTCGGATAACAACAAATAGTAAGCCTTTTACAGGCTAAGACGATAGAATTTGAATAAAAACTCTTTCGTTGGATTGCGCCTTCAAAAAGTTAAAAATAATGAACAAGAAACGGGTTCCTTGCCCACTGTCGATTACAAAGAACTATTATCTAACAACTATGAACTACAGACTACAACTACGCTAAAACTAGGATAAAATAAAAGAGCAGATTTGCTGTGTGGTCTTTCCCTCGTTTCTTCGTCTGCTGAGTTGCTTCATATTTATAGGCCATCCAGTAACCGTTCTTCGCGAACTGCCTTGATCGTGCTTCTGGTAACCGCTTGACATCGTTGAGACTATGATAATACGGTTCTGCTTCTCTCTGTGGTCCAGTCGTTCCTGGCTGGGGCGACCAACATGTCTAATTGGTTGACTATCTCATGGTCTTGGCTAACGGGAGATATGTGGTTGTCCCTTTGGTCTTGGCCTGACGGGCAGATAGGTGACTGTCCCTTTGGCCTGATAGGCGGATAGACGACCGTCCCTTCGGTCCTGGCCTGACGGGCGATAGGTGACTGTCCCTTTGGCCTGATGGGTGGATAGGTGACTGTCCCTTTGGCCTGATGGGCGGATAGGTGACTGTCCCTTTGGTCTGATGGGCGAATAGGTGACCGTCCCTTTGGCCTGATGGGCGGATAGGTGACCGTCCCTTTGGTCTGATGGGCGAATAGGTGACTGTCCCTTTGGCCTGATGGGCGAATAGGTGACTGTCCATTTGGTCTGATGGGCGAATAGGTGACTGTCCCTTTGGCCTGATGGGCGGATAGGTGACTGTCCCTTTGGCCTGACGGGTAGATAGGTGACTGTCCATTTGGTCCAATGGACAAATAAATTTAATCGATATATTTATTTATTTATTGGTGATAACACCATCCAAGCTGGTAATCCCTCTACTCTATGTTGGTGCGCAAGAATATCAAAGTTGGATTCTTTCCAAATGACAAAACATTCCTTAATTCCAACCTTTCAGGAATACTTAATTGTACTTCCATGTGTCATCAACACCTTCTCCGCAACTTGGAATGTAACCGTTGGAGAATATAATTCCAGACGCGCGATAGATCATTCCACAAATAGCATAGCCTCTGGATTAGATCGTTTTGGCCGAATTGCTATCTAGAGTTCTAATGGAAAAATATATGATATGGTCTTTTTTCTTTTCTCCAAATTTCAAAATAATCCTTTATCTATTTTTCGCCCCTATTGGTCCTCTACGTTTACACATAATATCCAAAATAGTCTTTTTTTTTTCTCACTAGTCTTGTAATTTAGCTAATTATTTTCTTAATTATGTCTGTATGAGATATTTAAAATTTGACTACGCATATAACATGGAATATTAACGAAATAATAAAATTAAATAAAAAATAATTAAATTGAAAAACTTTAATAGAATAATATTAACTTCAATAATTGAATTTAAATAAAATAAAATATTTCATATAAATTAATTAAAATATTGTTAATTTTGAAAATTAATATATAAATATCAAAATGGATTAATTAAAATATGAATTAAATTTAAAATTAAATTAATTAGATATCTATTAACAAGTTTTTAAATTTGACTCGAGAATTAATTAATAGATATCTAATTAATTAATTTTTAAATTTAAATTATATTTAATTAATGCATTTTGATATTTATATATTAATTTTCAATTTAAATAATTTTTTAATTTATTTATATTAAATATTTATTTTATTTAAATTTAATTATTGAATTTTAATGTTATTCTATTAAAGTTTTTCAATTTAATTATTTTAATTAATTTTATTATTTCGTTAATATTCCATGTTATATGTGTAGTCAAATTTTAAACATCTCATACGGACATAATTAAGAAAATAATTAGCTAAATACAAGATTAGTGAGAAAAATGACCATTTTGGATATTATGTGTAAACATAGAGGATCAATAGGAGCGAAAAATAGATAAAAGACTATTTTGGATTTTGGGGAAAGAAAAAGGACCATTTCATATATTTTTCCAGAGTTCTAATATAGCTTAGTGTTCCAACATTTGTTTGAACATTCAATAAAAACTTGTTTCTAACGGTTTTTTGTTTTTATTATTTTACAATGAGCATTATTTTTTGTATTTGATAAAATAAAATGGATGGTAAAATATGAAGGAGAGTGGGACATGGGGGAATTGGAAGAAGAGAGGTTAAATAATCTTATGAAATATGAAGGATATGGGGGTCGGTGGGGAATTGAACTCTCAACCATTTAAGGATTCTACTATTAGGCCTAGTCTTCATCCCCAATTTTTTTTTTTCCGCTTATATAGACGAAGAAATGAGTGATTGGAGTCTGTGTTATACAAATTAAAATTAAAAGGGACTCCCCATCCTATGTTGATACATTTCAGCGAGGTCAAATGTTCTTGCGCGATTTCGACAATAATTGACTTGAGAAATTACATAGTCTATAGGGCTCTAGCCGCTAAATTAAGGTCTTGAATTCATATTTATCTTTTTCTATAATATACACGACGACGAATTGGTTGCCTCGGGCTCCATGCATGCTACGACCGCCATTGATCTTATCTTATACTTCCTCCATATTTTTTAAGTGTAATGTTTCTCATCTGCACGTATGTCAATGCATTTTTAAAATATTAATAACTCAAATTCGGTACAAGTAAAAATTCTAAAAAATTGATATTTTAAAACTAAAAGATGAGACGAATCCAATATTATCTTACTTGCTATATTTTTCTTGTATAACAATGATAAAAATAGAAGTTAAAGTACTACAATGAACAGTAAAAAAAAGTCAAAACGTTACATTTAAAAAAATGAGGGAGTATTTTTCTGAACAAAAAATCATATGGATTAAAAAATAATACTAATACTATATAGTAATAATAGTTGTTGCTCCCATTGGTCCAACATAAGTGTCTTGTTTGACTTGAATACGCTATTCAATGCATTTCTTTAACGGTTAATATTTCAAAATATGTACGGTTAAAAATTGTATAAATTGTACTTCCTCTGTTCTTTTGATTCTGCTACACAAGGTTGGGCACAAATATTAAGAAATGAAGTCAAAAAAGTCAAAAGGAATTAGTAAATTTAATAATAGCCACAAAAAGTGGTCCCAACAGATTATTTCCTCATTTTAAGGTGGCTGGAAAAGAGAAAGAAGTAAGAAAGAGGAAAGAGGAAGAATAAAAGTAAGAAAGAGAAAGAAGAAAAGTACTACAGAATTAGTAATGTTGCAAAATCAAAAAACACCCTTTTAAGGAAAGTGTAGCAGAATCAAAAGAACGGAGGAAGTATATTTTAAAACTATGAAATTAGAATAATCTAACAAGACCAAATTCGACTATTTTTTTTTAATATAAATACTACATACTTGTAATAAAATTCAATGTTTAAAAGTCAAACAGAACATTTAAGGTGGGATAGATGGATTATTATTATTATTATTATTATTATTATTATTATTATTATTATTATTATTATTATTATTATTATTATTATTATTAATTACAAGTCAAATTTTATCGATATTATACTCAACATTCGAAGCTATAATATATTTCATCTGTTTTGATATAATTGCACCATTTGTATAGTGTTTACTATTCATTGAGTAACTTTGATTAATTCTTTTGACATAGTTATACAAGATAAAACATAGTCAAGTGAAATCTTGTTGCGTCTATCCTCTGTGCCTCAAGATTTCCTGATGGTTGCGTCTATCTTGCCCACTGAATTTCCCTAATTCTTTGTCCTAGCCTCACAGACCCATTCTGCCATTGGGAAGCATAGGTTCTATCTATGCATTACCACAAAAATTCTCGTGTGTTGCAGCTAGGAGTTAAGCTCTTTTGAGTGTTAGCATTTCCTCGAAATGTAAGGATGAGGTTCTAAAAATTTTGAGGCTTGGGTGGGTATTCTGAGGGGTGATCGAAATGGCATCAGAAAAGTGGATTGCTGTGCGGTTATCTTGCATTTGAGCTTGGAAATAGAGAAAAAGAGAGAGAGAAGAAAAAGAAAAAAAAAGAAAAAAAAAAGAAGTAAAAAATAGATATAATAAAAATAAAAATCAAAAAGAGGAAGAAGGAAATGAAAATGTTGATGGAAGAGAATTAGCAGGGGGCTCGGGTTCAGTAGAGGGGTTGCTGTTATTGTAAAAGCAACCTGAAAATATTGTCCGGGAGTAGAGTATGAGTATGAGTAGAGCGAGAGTTTCTTGTACAATGTATCACTTCAACACTGGCTTGGACCTCACTTTGTTGAGGTATCGACTATCGACTTCGTAACACGCTGTGAAAATTTCTTGTGTGCAATGCATAGATGGTCCCTCTATTCCCATTAACCGATGCCTTTACCCGATCTCTATTTTTCTTTATTACATCTATCATGTCCCTTTGATTCGATGCATTCGCTTTGATTCCTAAAGCAGAGGAGATGTGATATGAAGCAAGTGTTTTGAGTGTCGTTTAAAACATCACTTGAGTGCTGTATTGATCGCTTATTTTGAAAGTATGAGCTGATGAGCTTTTGCTCTTTGCTGATGGAAGACATTTGTGGGCATGAAGAGTCAAAAGTAAAGAAATAGAAGGGATGTTGTTCAATTGGAAATTGCAGGCTAGATCATTCGCAAACAATAGTCTGATGATGGGTAGATGTATGGCTTTGTTGTTGCTTATAGGAGGCAATCTTTATTTGTGGGCTGATGGGCATGGTTATTCTTACTATGATTACTGTAACATGACATTTGGTTTTGTATGGTATAAAACGTTATTTTCCCTCAAAAAAAAAAGTGAAATTTTATTGGATTCGTCTAAAAACGTAGTTTTTATAATATCAAATTTTTATAATTTTTATTTGTATAGAATTTGAGTTATTATGATTTAAATACGTGTATTGGATTGCTTGAAATGCAGAAATGGAGCAATTATTAAAATACAGAGGTAGTATTGGACATGCATGGCTCCACCAAATTACCCAAAACTAGAGAATTTTTTTTGACGCTAAGATGTCATTTTGATCATGCAAACTCGCATATCAATCCTTCATTCGATGTGGGATCCATGAGCAAGTAGGGGGTGTTAGACGATAGGGATGGCACAAAATGGTTGAATTGAACAAGGGCATACAATTTTTTATTTTATTTTTTTCTTTTATTTTGGTGGCGGGGTTGATTTTGCCCTTGTTTTAAAGTCATGAAACACATTAACTCAAAGCGAACAATACCTATAAGTGGGTGTCTTGAATATTACATAATAAATTGGTGGCTTGGCTTGGACGTACATACTCAATGGGTGCTAAAAATAGGGGTGTGCATCGGCTGGTTCGGTTAACCGAACCGAACCAAAATCCAAAACCGAATTAAAAACCGAATTTTTTCTAAAAACCAAAACCGAACCAAAATTACTGAAAATCGAAATAACCGAACCGAAATATTTTAGTTCGGTTATACCGGTTAACCGAACCGAACTGAACTGTTTTTTTCTAAAAAATAAAATATTTTTGCTCAAAACATCTCTATTACCATTTTCAAACCTGTAAATTCGCCCTGTCAAACAAAAATATCATATCTACATATAACTATGAGTGCATAATACTAAACCATTCCAAACTGCATTATTCAAATTACACACAAATGAAATGACAAAATAAAGAAACAATCACCGAATAGTTCAAATACGAAACAATATAAAAGTCTCAACACTCTCAACAGTAGTTCTCACTTCTCCTCCACACAAACAGTCACCGAATAGAGGTATTATTTTGTGTTTATTATATAATGGCATAATGTATTTTATATTTTTTAAAATATATTATTCAAATTTCGGTTCTGTTCGGTTAACCGAATTGTAAATTTTTAAAAACCAAAAACCGAACCGAAATCCGAAATTTTGGATTTTCAAACCCAAAAACCAAACCGAAATCCAAAAACCGAATCAAATTGCAAAATTCGGTTCGGTTCGGTCGGTTTGTTTGGTTTCGACCGAAATTTGCACACACCTAGCTAAAAAGTGGAGGAAGTTCATGTCCTGAATTAGGACAATTCTGAACATCTGAATTTTATGTGTTTTATGATGTTTAATATATATGTAATTTGGGCCCAATTTAATCGGGTATTCATTCCAGCATTTCTTGTTTGACTAATAGTATATAGTAATATTAGTTGTTGCTCCCTATGGTCCAGCATAAATGTCTTGTTTGACTTGGAGACGCTATCCGATGCATTTCTTTAACGGTTAATATTTCAAAATATGTACGGTTAAAAATTGTATAAATTGTACTACCTCCGTTCTCATATAAGTGAGCCATTTGCATAGTAGTAACTATTCATTGGGTAGCTTTGACTAATTTTTTAGACATAGTTATATAAGAAAAAACATAGTCATGTGAGATCTTGTTAGATTCGTCTAATCACCTAGTTTTAGAATATCAAATTTTTATATTTTTTACTTATATACAATTTGAGTTATAAATATTTAAAAATGTGCATTTATATGAGAACAGAGGAAGTATATTTTAAAACTCTGAAATTAGAATAATCTAACAAGACCAAATCGACTATTTTTTTATATAAATACTACATACTTGTAATAAAATTCAATGTTAAAAAGTCAAACAACACATTTAAGGTGGGACAGAGGGATTATTATTATTATTATTATTATTATTATTATTATTATTATTATTATTATTATTATTATTATTATTATTATTATTATTATAGTTTGGGCTCCAAGTTTCATGTCTCAATCGCAATTACAAGTTAAATTTATGGATATTATACTCAACATTCGAAGCTATAATATATTTCCCCGTTTTGATATAATTGCACCATTTGTATAGTGTTTTCTATTCATTGAGTAACTTTGATTAATTTTTTTGACATAGTTATACAAGATAAAACATAGTCAAGTGAGATCTTGTTGCATTCGTCTAAAAACGTAGTTTTATAATTTTTATTTATATAGTTATTATGAATTAAATACGTGTATTGGATTGCATAAAATGTAGAAATTGAGCAGCTATTAAAAAACAGAAGTAGTATTGTAGAAAAGGACATGCATGGCTCCACCAAATTACCCAAAACTAGAGAATTTTTGTTGGACGCTAAGATGTCATTTTGATCATGCAAACTCGCATATCAATCCTTCATTCGATGTGGGATCCATGAGCAAGTAGTGGGTGTTAGACGATAGGGATGGCACAAAATGGTTGAATTGAACAAGGGCATACAATTTTTTATTTTATTTTTTTCTTTTATTTGGGTGGCGGGGTTGATTTTGCCCTTGTTTTAAAGTCATAAAACACATTAACTCAAAGCGAACAATACCTATAAGTGGGTGTCTTGAATATTACATAATAATTTGGTGGCTTGGCTTGGACGTACATACTCAATAGGTGCTAAAAAGTGGAGGAGGTCCATGTCCTGAATTAGGACAATTCTGAACATCTGAATTTTATGTGTTTTATGATGTTTAATATATATGTAATTTGGGCCCAATTTAATCGGGTATTCATTCCAGCATTTCTTGTTTGACTAATAGTATATAGTAATAATAGTTGTTGCTCCCTCTGGTCCAGCATAAGTGTCTTGTTTGACTTGGAGACGCTATCCGATGCATTTCTTTAACGGTTAATATTTCAAAATATGTACGGTTAAAAATTGTATAAATTGTACTACCTCCGTTCTCATATAATTGAATCATTTGCATAGTAGTAACTATTCATTGTGTAGCTTTGACTAATTTTTTAGACATAGTTATATAAAAAAAACATAATCATGTGAGATCTTGTTAGATTCGTCTAATCACATAGTTTTAGAATATCAAATTTTTATATTTTTTACTTATATACAATTTTAGTTATAAACATTTAAAAATGTATATTGGACTGCGTGAAATGCAGGAATGGTGCTTTTATATGAGAACGGAGGAAGTGTATTTTAAAATTCTGAAATTAGAATAATCTAACAAGACCAAATCGACTATTTTTTTTATATAAATACTACATACTTGTAATAAAATTCAATGTTAAAAAGTCAAACAACACATTTAAGGTGGGACAGAGGGATTATTATTATTATTATTATTATTATTATTATTATTATTATTATTATTATTATTATTATTATTATTATTATAGTTTGGGCTCCAAGTTTCATGCCTCAATCGCAATTACAAGTCAAATTTATCGATATTATACTCAACATTCGAAGCTATAATATATTTCCCCATTTTGATATAATTGCACCATTTGTATAGTGTTTTCTATTTATTGAGTAACTTTGATTAATTATTTTGACATAGTTATACAAGATAAAACATAGTCATGTGAGATCTTGTTGTATTCGTCTAAAAACATAGTTTTATAATATTAAATTTTTATAATTTTTATTTATATAGTTATTATGATTTAAATACGTGTATTGGATTGCGTAAAATATAGAAATTGAGTAGTTATTAAAAAACAGTAATATTGTAGAAAAGGACATGCATGGCTCCACCAAATTACCCAAAACTAGAGAATTTTTGTTGGACGCTAAGATGTCATTTTGATCATGCAAACTCGCATATCAATCCTTCATTCGATGTGGGATCCATGAGCAAGTAGTGGGTGTTAGACGATAGGGATGGCACAAAATGGTTGAATTGAACAAGGGCATACAATTTTTTATTTTATTTTTTTCTTTTATTTGGGTGGAGGGGTTGATTTTGCCCATGTTTTAAAGTCATGAAACACATTAACTCAAAGCGGACAATATCTATAAGTGGGTGTCTTGAATATTACATAATAAATGTGTGGCTTGGCTTGGACGTACATACTCAATGGGTGCTAAAAAATGGAGGTTCATGTCCTGAATCAGGACAATTCTGAACATCTGAATTTTATGTGTTTTATAAAGTTTAATATTTATGTAATTTGGGCCAATTTAATTAGATATTCATTCACCACATACAATATTTAATTAGTCAATTACTCTTTTAATAGAATGTTGTGATTGGGGCGAAATCAATATGAAACTTTAATTGCGCGGATTTTTTTGGGAGTTATGTAAGGAAAGATTGTTTCCATTGTATTGAATTTTTTTTATTCCATATGATGCTTTTCTCCATTTGAATATATTTATGCTAGATGATTTTACTAGTTTAGATTTAATTAAATCAAAACAAGCATTTTATTAATTCCATACAACATGATTTTACTTTCATCTAGCATGATATAAATCAAATGAAAATAATTAAATCAAAACAAGCATTTTTTTAATTCCATACAACATGATTTTACTTCTATCTAGCATGATATGAATCCTACACAACATGAAAATAATTAAATACAATGCAAAAATCTTAAATCAAATGAATAAAAAGAACTCATAATCTGAAAATTAAAAGAAATATTTTATTAATTTTACATAACACGATTTTACTTTAATCTAGCATGATATGATTTCCATAGAACATGAAAATAATTAAAACGTAGCACAACAATCTTAAGTTAGATTAATAAAAAAGAACTTAGTAATTTTTAAATCAAAACAAGCATTTTATTAATTCCACACAGTATAAAAATAATTAAATATAATGCAGAAATCTTAAATTAAATAAATAAATAAAATTCATAATATGAGAATAAAGATAAGTATTTTACTACTTCCACACAACTGTAATGAAAAGGGATCATTAATCACATTGGCCCTGTTTGGGAATTAGCTGTTAAATGATTCTGTGAGTAATAATTAGTTAAAATTAGCTGTTTGATAATTTTGAGACTAACTTTTTGCCTAGAATAAGCTAAAATCCAAAATGTTGTTATTTGCAGCGGTTTTTAAAAGAGCTGATTGAATACTGTTTTAAGTTATTTTGTCTTTTTAAATAAGTTAATTCAGTTCAAATTGCCTAAAATAAGCTAATTCCATTTAGTTGTTTTGCCAAACAGACCCTTAATTACCACCCATAATTAGGGGTGAAAGTGGGGCGGATAATATCCGCCCGATCCGACGCCGTATTCGATTATATTCGAATTCGAATTCGAATTTTTATATCCGGCGGATACGGGACAGGATATGGGATTGTAAATATCCGTCCGTATCCGAAAAATCCGAATATAATGCGGATATTATCCGTATTTCTATCCGAATATCCGAAAATTTATATATATTTTTATATGTATAATATAGTATATTATATTAACTATAAAATAAATAAGTAATACTATATGTATAAATATAATCAAAAGCTTGAAAGCCATATGTAATTTATTAAATCAAATCATAACAATCAACTCAACTACATCATTAGGTTCTTTGCATCAAAACTAGGTTCTTTGAACGAAATAACTAATGATCTTGAAAAAATTAAAAATCTAGTTTAGCTTACATAGTAGTGTATTCCGATTTCACTTAAAAAATTATTAAAAAAAATAAATTTAGTAATTATAAGATTATCCGAGTTAAAATCCGAATCCGTCCCATATCCGTTTCCCGAAATATTCGAATTCGTATTTGTATCCGGCCTATTCGTATCCGATTCCATATTCGACAAAAAAATATGGGATAGGATACGGGATGAGTACTATCCGCCCGTATCCGTCCCGTTTTCACCCCTACCCATAATCAATATTTTTTCCTATTTATGTAATGAACTTTTATAAGGTAATAAATGAATCCCAAAACCAAACAGTATGGAAATAGAATAATGCAGCACTTCAGAAACAACCTAAATAAATTCATTCAGGATGCTAACCGGATTGCTTGTTTTGTTCACAATCTCTTGCTGGCGGAAATTTCTTTCCTCCAAATAATCATAGTTGTAGAAAAAGAGTCAAAGAAACGATTTCATAGTTGATGAGATTTCACATTTGAGATAAGCACATTGAATAAGTTAAGATTTTGTTATGCGTGGATATTGACTTGACTACTTTTTCTTTTATTTTTTTTTTTTTTTTGGCTAAAAATGGACCCACAAAAATTAATTTGTTAAAAGTTAGTTTGGCCATTCTGCATACATAAGAGTCTAGAATTGAGCGTGTATCAGTGCGTATATCTGACTATGTGAGGACTGAGGAGTGGTTGGACCCTGGAATAGTGCCGCCAATCCAAAATTTTTATTTGGTGAGTTATCTATTAGTATCTCAAGTAAGTGCAACATTTCTCTATTGCACGCAGTTCAATGCATATTTTTAACGATCAATAACTCAAATTGTGTATAAGTAAAAATTATAAAAAGTTGATATTCTAAAACTACAAGAAAAGACAAATCCAACAAGATCTCACTTGACTATATTTTTCCTTATATAACTATGATAAAAATTGGAATCAAAGTCGAACAATGAATAGTAGAAAATAGTGCAATGTTGCACTTTCTTAAAAACGGAGGTAGTACTTTTTTATGAACAACTTATATGGATTAGAAAATACTTCCTCCGTCTCATAATGTTTTTTACAATTTCACTTTTCACGCAGTTCAATGCACATTTTAAATTATTAATAACTCAAATTCGGTATAAGTAAAAATTCTAATATTCTAAAAAAAAAAGTAAAAATTCTAAAAGTTTGATATTTAAAAACTACACGACGAGATAAATCTAACAAGATCTCATTTAACTATATTTTAACTTGTATATCTGTGTGTGAATAGTACCAAATTAACAAACGTCAACAACAGTATGAGACGGAAGTAGTAGGTAATAGAAACAAATAACACACAAAAATGACGAAATAATACAAATAAAACTTTGTAGAAGAAGAGGTTAGATATAGGGGAGTTCGGGGTTTTCACATAAGAGATGGGACTGTTGTTGGAAGTAGTTGGAAGTGAGGGAAAGAGTAGCACCAATGGGTAGAGTATGTTGAAAGAAAGAGTACAAAGCTTGAGTGTAAGAGTCATGGTTGCTATCGTTCAGTGTGGAGAAGGTTGTGGTCAATATCATGTTTAGTCATGTTTTGTGCAACACGATTTGATTTATAGTATGTACATTTATAGATTGCTCCACATCTCCCTCGTAGCCGCCCCTCTCTAGCATATTACCGTATTTCCCTGCGCTTTGGCTGATCATTCCATTATTCTTGTTTGGCTTTCTATTCGATGCACTGGTATCTGAACGATAAAGCAGGAGAGATATGAGGGTTGGAACATTTGGATGGAATGCCACCGCAACCGAGTACATGAAAGTATGAAATGAGAAAATACCGAAGAAGAAGCGGTGGATGGAGATTTGGTAAATTGGGAAGGGCGACTATGCTCCTGTTTACATGCCTGGGAAGTATTGTGCTTTAGAGACCTGCATTGTGTCTTTGTGTCATCTCGTAAACTTGGTAGCAGAGGGGGGAGTTTTGGGTCGGCTTTTGTGGAACTGTTTTTTTTATTACTGTTTTAAATATAGGAGGTTGAATTCTAGACCTTTTTGTATTTCGTATGCTGCTGTGGAGGCACTGTCGTTTACTAGTGACCTCATGTAACTTGACTTTTATGCCTTGGTGCTTAAATGAAACAATATTGCCCTAAAAAAAAAAAAAAAACACACACACACACAAAAATGACAAAAAAGTCCATACCCAATTGTAAAATTCGAAAACCAAATTCGGTTCGGTTTCGATGGAGGATTATCTGGGATGAACGGGGAATTGGAGATTTTTTCAGGCATGGGGAAGTAGTCTCCGGCCCGGCCCATATCCCTGATATCTATTAACTCCATTTATTATATATTTTATATATTATAGTTAATATTTTATAAATTTTATCTAGCTTAGTGGTTAAGTCAATAGTTCCCAGTCTTATGGTTGAGAGTTGGATTACCCATCCAGCGTCTTGGCCCTATATCCCTCCATATTATACCTTTATAATTTGTGTGATATGGGTTACTACCACTCATTTTCTGAATGTTGCTTTTCAAAATAAAGTAATAATTACCCATACACATTAGGTTGATGGATTGATTATACATATTTGTTTTGATATTATGATTTATGAATTGAAATCGGCCCATTGTCATTCATACCCACATAAATTATAAATGAATAAACGGGGTGGATAGGGGATCGGGTGGGAAATTGAACTCTAATTGCTAGTACGTAGAGTAGCTCATGTCCATATAAATAGGGTGACATCCCAACATATAAACGATGTGAGACATTATAACAGAGTCCTCAATTTTTGTGTAACACTACTTAAATTAATGAAATTTTATTTTAACCTTAAAATTTTCACACCCACTTAATTTTTATTAAAAAAAAATAACAATATTTTCAATTTCAATATAACTCTTTTTAATAATTTTGTGTTGTCACTATTTTACCCAAATTTAACTTATTTTATGATAGAACTAAAGAAATTTAAAGTTCCGCCGAAGCGTCGTATTAAGGGCTCATTTGGTTGGGCTTTTAAAAAATACAGAAGTCAAAAGTAGAAGCAGAAGCAGAAGTCAAAAGTAAAAGCATGCAACTTTTGTGTTTGTATGGAATTCTTGAAAAACAGTTTTTTTTAAAAAAATATGTTTGGACGATTAAAAATGAAAAGTGCCTTTGGAATGTAGTAATTACCAAAAAAAAGGCCATGCTTTTTATATGAGAATAAGATATATCTATAGTGTAATTTATATGAGAATAAGTAGTAGGGGCATTTAAGACTTTACACACATTATTATGTAGTATTTAATAAAAATATAGCAAGAGTGGTCTCTATTTAGCAACTTAGTCATGAAACATTAGTCATCATTGAGATGGTTGGGTTGGGATGGATATTAATGAGTTGAAGGAAAGATAAATTAATTAAATAATGAGATGGTTGGATGTTTGGGTGATTGAGATGGTCATTGTTATAGATAGTCTTAAAGAAATTTAGCAACTTAGTCAACATTTAGGGAATGATGACTAATGTTTCATGACTTTCAACCTTATGGATGAGATTCGATGATCACTCATCAGCCTATCTCTTCCTTTTAGCATCTTTATAATTTGTGTGATTTAGATTCCAATACATTGAGTGTTTAGCGAAAAAAAAAAAAAAAAAAAAGACTTGGTCAACATTTAGATTGGGTGGCAGCTTTGGAGAAGACAGAGAAATTTAATGGCACAACTGAACACCAAACTAGTTCTACCAGCAAAGTCCGAGTTGCAGATACCACTGCCAGTATGCTTCCTTCCTTGTCGTCGTCCTCGGATAAAATGTAGTACCAAAAATACTACTACTACTTGTCCAGTTGTCCTAATAAAAGACATCCACAGACCACAGACACAGGTACCCTCCAAACTCCAACCACCTTAATAGTAGTATTTCCAAACCTTTTCTTACCGGAAAACAACCTACCCTTTTTTTTTTTTTTCCAATTATTCCATTCCATGCCGACTGCTGCTGCTCATCTCAATTTCGCCACCTTCCTTTTCCTCCTCGTCCTCTCCTCCCCCGCCGCCCTCGCCTGCAATCAATTTGACCGCGCCGCCCTTCTCTCCTTCCGCCGCCACCTATCCCCTCTTTCCACTTCCCTCAACTGGACCACCTCCTCTTCCGACTGCTGCCGATGGCAAGGCGTGTCCTGCTCAACCACCCTCACCGTCGCCGTTCTGTCATTACCCGCCTTGGGCCTCGCCGGAACCCTCCCCCCTTCTCTCCTCAACCTCTCCTCCCTCATCCTTCTCGACCTCTCCGGTAACCGCTTCTCCGGCCCCCTCCCGCCAAATCCCTTCCCCTCGTCCCTCCAAACCCTAGATCTCTCCGGCAATCTCTTCTCCTCCTCAATTGATCCCGCTTCCCTTTTCACACCCACACTCGTCTCCCTCAATGTCAGCAACAACTCCTTCTCCGGCGCCGTTCCATCCCTCTCCTCAATCTGCGCCGCTTCCCCTCTCCTCCACGCCCTCGATTTCTCCCGCAATAAATTCTCCGGCGACCTGCCCCACGGAATCGGCGGATGTGCTAATCTACAGGTCTTCAGGGCGGGCTACAATTCCCTCTCCGGATTGATTCCCCGCGATCTCTACTCTGTGAAAACGTTGAAGGAAATCTCCCTTCCGAACAATCGCTTCTCCGGCGGCATCGACGGAAGCATCTCTTTCCTCTCCAACCTCGCCGTTTTAGAGCTTCAATTCAACGCCTTAACCGGGGAAATCCCTCCCCTGATCGGCCTCCTCTCCAAATTGGAACAGCTCCAACTCCACACCAATGGATTGAACGGTTCTTTGCCCCCTTCATTGATGAATTGCACCAATCTGACAACTCTCCTCCTGCGGAACAATCATTTTACCGGAGACATTTCCGCTCTCGATTTTTCCAATCTCAGTCGGCTTCAATCCATCGATTTAGGGAATAATAGCTTCGTAGGGACGATTCCAGACAGCCTCTGCTATTGTCGATCGCTGATTGCTGTCCGATTGGCGTACAATCGGCTCGTCGGCGAAGTTCCACCTTGTATGGCTTCATTGAGATCGCTGGAGCATATGTCGTTGTCGGATAATTACTTATCGAATGCGGTTGGAGCTTTAAAGGTTTTCAGGAACTGCCGGAATCTGTCGGTCCTGTTCTTGTCCAGGTGCTTCAGTGACGAACCAATGCCCGATGATGACGACTTGTTGCACCTGAGTGGCTTCGAGAATCTGCAGATACTCACTCTGGGAGGATGCCAACTCGAGGGAAAAATCCCTTCTTGGATCGGGAAACTCAGGAAGCTCAAAGTGCTGAATCTTTCATACAATCGGATTTCAGGGCCGATTCCGGCTTGGCTTGGAGACATGCCGAGTTTATTTGTTCTAAACCTTACAAAGAACTACCTGACAGGGGAGCTTCCACGCGAAATCGGCAGCCTGCCAGCGTTGATTTCGGACAATATGACTTCGGACTTGAGTTATCTGGCGCTGCCCTTCTTGTTCGACAGTCTTCAATACAATCGTCTCTTCAACTTACCACGGGGTGTGAAAGTTGGGTACAATAGCCTAAATGGCAGCATACCACCGGAAATTGGGCAGTTGAAGCTGCTTCATTTGTTGGATCTCAATAACAACAGCTTCACGGGAAGCATTCCTCAAGAGTTGTCCAGGCTCGTCAATCTTGAAAGATTGGATTTGTCCGGGAACCACCTGTCAGGGGCGATTCCAGGATCGCTGGCGAGCCTACATTTCCTGTCGTCTTTCAGTGTGGCGAACAATGACCTTGAAGGAGAAATACCTAAGGGCGGCCAGTTTGAAACGTTTCCTGCCTCTGCGTTCGAGGGGAATCCAAAACTCTGTGGTTATGTCCAGCGACCTGACTGCTCGGTCGTGACATGGGCTCCCAGTATACCTGAGGAAGAGTCGGGTAGCTGGTGGCGTAACTTGCCCTTTGGGATGGGATACTTGATCGGATTTTTTGCAGTCGCGCTAACTATGGTGTTCCATAGTTGGCGGCGCGAAAGTGGGAATCGCATTGTTAACTCAGGCGACACACAGACGAGGTCGAGGTCTCTGATGTATAATACTAATAGATGAACACCATATGTATATAGGATCAGAAAAATTGCCCTTGTTTATATACAGCTTACTTAAATTTTTATCAGTTTTGTTCAATGTAAATTAACCTTCACTATTCACCTTTTGCAAAATTATTTCAAACAACATCCGCTCATATAATTTCTAGTACAAATTGGGTTTGAAATTAAATTTGTGGGTTGGGAGAAGAGAGGGGATATGGTAGAAAAAGTTGTTAGAAATAATTCCCTGAATCGAACTACCACCTGATAGAAGAGTCTATATAAAACCAAGTGGGAATCACAAGCACGCACATCTTGCCAATATGTGACTATTGAGGAGTATTTTGTACGAACTTGGACGCCAAGATATACTGTATGTCATTATTGTGACACGTAGTACATTCAAAGTCACATATCAACAATGCTTTCATTCATTCGATGTGGGATCCAGCGCCTCCACCCGTCAGCAATTAGGGGACAACATTCTTCCACCAACCCAAATACTGAAATACCTTATGGTCAGTCAATCAGACAATATGGTCTTATGGACTATGGATAGTACAAAACAAGGGCATACATATAAATGACTTTGGTGGTTGGTTTTGCCCATGTTTGAGGTTTGAGGTTTTGTTTGAGACAACCCAAGACTCTTATAGTCTTTTTAAAATAAATAAATCAATGAATAAATTAAATAAAATGTGTAGTGTGTTTTGCAATATACGTAGTAATTTATTATTGGGATAATATTTTAGAGAAGTATAGAAGTATATATAATAAGTGCTATATACTTTTAAATAATAAGTGCTATAAGTGCTATATACTTTCCACCCCTGACTCTGCTCTTGCATCAGATTAAAGACCGGAGAGACATCTTTGGGCGCTGTTCAGTTCATCATGTACTTCGCGAAGTAGCATGGTTAGGAATTGTCTAGCGGAACGTAATGCATCTTGAAGATTTCTACACTATTTTGGTCTTCCCCTAACTTCATGCACGGGTCATTAGCGGCAGATTCTTCCGGCGTGTGGGCTAGAGTTTTAGCTCATTTTCTCCTTTATGCTTTTTGGACACCTATTTTTGCTACTTTTTTTTCTTTATTTTATTTTCTATTTGTTATCTGTATCCGGCTTCCCAAAAAAATAATGTTGAAATAATCTTCTAACATTGTTCACATAGATTTGAATTGGCTAATACAAATCTAATCATGAATTTATAATTCTTATATTAATTATATCATATTATACAACTGTATAGTATATATTTATTCAATTAAACGAAGTTAAAAAATATAGAATATCAAATTAAATCTTTTTAATTTATGTAGGGTTACTATACCATTAATATTAATTAATAGTTTCTTTAAAAATATAGAATTTATGTAGGGTTATATCATTCTCGTGTTCAAATTAATAAAAGGGCTTATGAATAAATTATTTCCTAATTTTAAACTAATTGATTGTGGATTCCAAAATTCAGCTAGTTTAAGTGATAATGGTAGAAGACATATATTAATAATTTAAAAAAATCACTCGTCATAAAATCAAATATAAAAACAAATTTACATTACATGATTAAGTAAAACGTAATTGAAATTGATTTGTGGTAAATATTTAATTTAATGGATTATCATACCAATTTTTTTCAATTTAATTAAATAATTATTGTTTTTGTACGTTATACTGAACTTAAATCAATTAAAAAACTATATAAAAATTATATCCAAAAGGCAAAATATCATAAAAGGAATAATCTATAAAAAAAGATACATAAATTAAAAATATAGTGGGAACATCTCCAAATTTACACTGTTCAGTTTTTTTCTCTATTTTTGAATTTCGAATAAAGACAACAAACAAACAATAACAAAATCAACATGCAATAGATTTCATGATATACAAATAGTTTTGAGTAGTGTACAAAGAAGAACGACAAAAACAATTTGTAGAGTATGACTTCATTGGTATACTGCAATACAGGAACATGTAATCCTGCAAAGACAATGGAAAAGTAGTAGAAACACATATATTTAACATTACGTAAAAAAAACCATTAATATTATTCACACGCGGATTAAGAAAAAATAAGATTCTTACATGAACAGCAAAATGAAGAATATTTTACAATAAAAGCGAGAAAAATTAACCCGCAACAAAAAAAAATATTAGCAAAATATTGGCGTGTAAAGAAGAAACAAAAGACATTCTTTAAATGTAAAATCAAAGTTGAGAAGACATAAAGAAATAAGGAAGAATAAGAATAAAGAAATAAAATGTGAGAGGATGATAATTTCAACACAACCATGAGATTTGATAAATGAGTGGAGTACTTATAGAGAAATAGGAGGGGTTTGATAGAGGGATGCAAATATTAGAAGAATGGAATCGGATTTGACGTAATCTTCTAAAAATATATAATTGTACAAATTAATTAAAGATATTAAATATTTTAAAGATTTTGATTAAACACAAATTTATATATATATATATATATTCTAAAGATTTTATAGTTAGTTTTGCACCAACAAAATGATTTTATGATGAAAGAATTTGCGACCATAATGATTTAATCAAATTATTATTTGATTAATTGGATATAAAATCACCATAAAATCAAATCATGTTCATGATCACACAATATCCTGTAGAAAACATATTATTAGTATATTATAGTTATTATTGAATATTATAATAGATTTAAATCCAAATGATGACATAATATGACTGTTTTAGATATAATAATTGTATATCTAATTATTTAATTATATAGATATTAATTATATAGATATCTATATTATATTAATATTAGATATAGATATAGGGTTGTTGAAAAGATTTAATCAAATCATATTATATAATGTGAGTGATTTTAGATATAAGGGCAAATTATTGTTAAAGGCCCAAGCCTTAAAATACTTCATGTATACGACATGTGTAACAAATACATTATGTATTCCAACCTATATACTAAATACATACATGTTCAGGCACCATGAATTTAAACAAAATCAATATTCAAAATCAGGTGTTAAAATACCAAAATACCCTCCCTTTTGTACTTGGTTCTGACAGATGATGGTGATGGGTGGAGAGAGGTAAAACCTCATTTTATTCTTCCTAGGCACAAATCGAACGCACGTTTTGCCTATTCTTCTCTTCTCCTCGGAGTGAACGAATGGAGCCACCACCATTGGCGAGCTCGACGAAGCTTCCTGCGGAAGCAACAACTGGCGGGAAGGTTGGGGAAGCTTTGGGCGATTTCTGTTTGTAGAGCCGACGGAAGAGAAGACAATTCTACAGCCTGCATCATTTTCGGCTTCAGATTTGTAGGGTTTTCGTTTCAAGATTTTAGGGTTCTCCACCTCCATTTTTAGGGTTTTCGAACCCCCTCTACATTTTTAGGGTTTTAGGTAGGAGAAACCGCAAGGAAGATGGACGACAGTCACGAGCAATCGCGTGAGCAAGAGATTATGCTATTTTGTCACTAGAACTCCGAAGTCCATCTTGTGCGGATTAGGGACGATGATGCTCCTGCTGATTTTTATGCCAAGGTGATGGAAAAATGGAGACCATATCATGTATTTAGCATTTTGGTTTTTGTGTACATATCCTGTATCATCTCATGCCTTTGTGTCAATTTGTGTGATCAAATCTGCACAATGCCACCGGCAGGAAATGATAAGTATCACTTGCATGTATGAGCCATACCCATGTTCCTGTTACCTTAATACTCGTAGTATCAACGTGTATACCGTTATCCTTACCTGTAATACATTTCCTCAACCACAGTATACTTCGGGTGTGTAAGCACCTTGATACCCGTGGTATCAATGTGACTAAACTCTTCTTATTTACTGTTATTGTTCAACACACTTTATAGGATATCCCATAATCTACATTAAAACAACTTTACAAAAGTCCACTTGACATTAAAATCTACTTGAATGTTAATAGAATTGATCCAAGACTATTCATGTCCTCAATTTCATTCACATCATGTATCCTTTGGTTGATCAAATTGAATTATCACACAATTAGTGGGTTGGTATGAGTATATGACAAATGGAATACAATGAGAAGTTCGAAAGTGACAAATTTTAATGGATCTTGATTGTAGATATCATGATTAGGTCACATCACTCTGCATTTGATGAAATTTTGTGATCTCGTAGCTATTTTGTGGGATAAGTTCTTTGAACGAATATGAGTATCACTTCCCCGTATGAGCCATAACCGTGTCCCAGTTATAATAATACCAGACGTAACAACATCTATACCGTTATCCTTGCCTGTAATACATTTTCTCAACCACAGTATGCTTCGGGTGTTTAAGCACCCAATTTGTTGCAAATTATTATTTTCTGATTCCTTTATGGATGCGCAAACGTAATTGTATGAACACCTTAGTGAAATACAATGCCCCACATTGAAAACCTCATTAAATCCATATTTCAATAGTCCTCCTTACATTGAAAACCTTTTATTCACTAACTAACTTCTCCAGACATTGAACTGATGCAGTTGGAGTGAAGTGAAGTTCAATACTTACTTTTAAGAGAATGTGCTTGTGTTCAATGCCAATTGTCTAAAATCTTCTTAGTTATTGTTATTGTTTAAGACACTTCATATGATATCCCATAATCAACATTAAAACCACATTACAAAAGTCCACTTGACATTAAAATCTACTTGAATGTCAATAGAACTGAACCAAGACTATTCGTGTCCTCAATTTAATTCACATCATGTATCTTTTGTTTGATCTAATTGAATTATCACACAATTGATGTATTGGTATGAGTATATGACAAGTGGAATACAATGGAAGGTGTGAAAGTGACAAATTTTAATGGACCTTGATTGTAGATCTCACAATTAGGTCACATCACTCTGCATTTGATGAAATATTGTGATCCTCGTTAGGGGTGAAAGCGGTACGGTAAATATCCGACCGATCCGATGCCGTATCCGATCATATTCGAATCCGAATCCGTTTTTGACTATCCGGGCGGATATTTCAATATCCGTATCCGAATCCGAATCCGTATTTTAATATCCGCATTCGTATTCGTATTCGAAAATATCTGACCGTATCCGAGAATATCCGACCGTATCCGAAAATTGATATGATATTATCCGGATTTTAAATATGGATATCCGAATATATTAATATATTATTATTTAATAATTAAAAATGATTAATAATTATAAAAAATATCAAATTTTCAAAAAAATTATAAAAAAAATTATCCGATAATCTATATCCGATTGAATCCGTATCCGTCATATATTCATCCTGTATCCGTACCGTATCCGTAATCCGAAATATCCGAAACCGTATTCGTATCCGGCCCATCCGTATTCGATAACGAATTCGACAAAAAAAATATGGATAATATCCGTATCCGACACTATCCGACCGTATCCGTACCGTTTTCATCCCTAATCCTCGTAGCTATTTTGTGGGAGAGGTTCTTTGAAAGAATATGAGTATCACTTCCGTGTATGAGCTATAACCGTGTCACAGTTATAATAATACCAGACGCCATAACGCCTATACCGTTATCCTTACCCGTAATACATTTTCTCAAGCACAGTATGCTTCGGGTGTTTAAGCACCTTATTTGTTGCAAATTATTAGTTTATGATTCCAATTGGTGGATGCCAAAATATAATTTTATGAACACGTCAGTGAAACACATTGCCCATGTCATTGAATATCTTATTCAAACCATATGGTTGTAGTTTAATACTTACTAACTTCTTCACACAGTGAATACTAATACACTTGTGGAGAAGTGTAGTTCTACACTTACTTTGAGAGAATGTGCTCGTGTTTATGGTCAACGGTTTAAAAATTTTTTATTTATGGTAATAGTTCAACACTTACTTCGTAAGGTATTCCCATTAAATTGTATTCACATTAAAATCTCTGTATTTATGGTTGCAGTTCAACACTTCATAGGGTATTCCACTTCTTGCAATCAAACCACATTGCAAATGTACTATTCACATTAAATTATTTTTCAAGATTATTGACATCACTTATTTCTAACATAATCTACATAAATTAATACAGTTTATCGAGGAATTCCATAATCGCATTAAGATTAATACCACACATGACAAAATCAAATACCAATCACAACGAGTAACCATAAAACAAACACCATTCATAATCGAATTAGAGAAAATTATCATTTCTCTAACTTGGAAAACATTGTTCCACAACAAAATAACATTTATGCAAAAGGCAAATACTAATAACCAACTATAAACAGTGCTATTGTCCATCAACAACCAGTAACCATAACAATACCATTGTTCATCCAGCAATCAACTAACAATCCAACAATCAACCCAAAAACCAATATCACTCAGTCAGCCTTGCCAAGGGACGGATCATCAAGCTTCGGATCATGAGATGGAGAGGCAGTGGCATCACATGTTGACACGGGAGCAAAAGGGGCATCATCTTTTTCCTCTTAAAGGGCAGTGGCAGCACTATTCACTTCGGGAAGGGCATTGTTCCCTCAACTGTCCAAGGTCCTTGCGACAACCCTCAAGGTTGCGGTAATTTTCTTTCCATCTAAGAAACCGGGGGATAACCGGTTCGAGCAGTGGAGCGGCCATGTACGAGAACCTCTCACAGAACCATCTCTACAAAAAACATCGTCATTGAGATACATGTTTCTGACATACGAACAAGGGTATCATAACAGTAAGAAATCGGTGTTTTGGATACTAATACAATTGTTGAAGTGTTCATCATACAACTTTCGAGATAATATGCTCGTGTTCGACCTTAATGGTATTAAAACATCTTATTTATATTCTCATTGATTTGTTGTTCAACACTTCATAGGGGTTTCAATTTCTTGCAATCAAACCACATTCAACACTATTCACATTAAATTGTTTTTCAATATTTGTAGACATTAAAATACTATTCATAATCCATTTAAACAAAATCAATCATAATACCAATAATAAACAGTACAGTTGTCCATCCATACAAACAACCAACCAACCAACCATTCATACTCAGAAAACACTGTTCACAGCAAAATACCATTCATCCAAAAAATTCATACTAACCATCAACCACAAAGAGTACCATTGTATCAGAAAGGGCATCATCTTTTACATCAGGAAGGGCACTATTAATATCCTCTTATCAGTTGTTGGCCCATGAGGGGCAGGATTATCAAGGCTGGGCGCAGGATGGGCAGGGGTAAGAGCAGGAGGAGGTGCAGGCCTTCTCAAAGCTCCACCCTTTGGAAAATACTTTTGCTTGAACTCAGACTCCGGCACGCACCTCGGGTGAATGTACATCCCTTCGTACTGAAGCCCCAACACGACCGAGTATTCCCATGCCTCGAAGGGCACGGTAAATCCCTCTCAAAAAACAAATGCACTTAAATTGCCATTGAAGCGCTCCACCAGTGCCTGCAACAACGTCTTGCTGTTGTACACACCCTGCAGCTTGGCGAAATGGTCGAATGGAGTGGATCTTATTGCTTCCCACTGTGCTTCCGTGATCGTCCCCTCAATTGAATTCAATGCATCTTGAAGGACTGTGATTGTATACCGGGTAGTGATAGTAGCCTTCCCGGTTTCCTCTTGGTTTGACTTCTTCTTCCTGCTACCTTTAGGCGGTATCTCTTATAATTCTGCCAACAAAAAATCATACAGATGTCATGCATAACTCCTATTGGTGTTCAAATCGTAATATACTGCTATCCAGTTTGGCAAATACAAACTATACAGCATGCTGAACAACAATGCATCTTCACTTCAACAACATTCCCTAAACACTATAAGAACCTCCATACTTTTTCAAGCAACATTAGACCATATTCAAATATAACATTTTGCAGAACCTAAGATCGATTGTAGCAAAGGATAAACCATATCAGCAATTTATACCCTTTTTTCACACCTATTTATGCATCGCACAAATCATTCCCGTTTTATGCACAAATGATACCGGTGTAACAATTTCACAAATACAGAAATACGGCTTAAGCGACATAACAATATTCCCACAAATGAACAAAAAGCAACAAACAAAACACCGCAGAACCGCATCAAGCAAATGGGTAAGCCAACACCCGGTTTATGCATAACCCTAAATCGATCTAAAATTATCTCTAGGTTTCGATCAACACAAAACGGGTATGAAAATCATAAAAAAATTTCAAACCCCTAAATGAACCCTAAAACCGATTCTTCACAACCCTAAAAAATTTAAAATTCCATCTTTCAACCGAAGCAACAAAAATGGTAAGCACATACTCGTAAACCATAACTTCACAAAGCCCATTGCATTGCATACCTTAATTTGGGAACAAAATCGAGCTTCCTCCTCGATTGGGTATGTTGGAACCTCAAAAAATCGAGTCTTTTTCAGTCTTCAACCCCAAACCAACGTCCAAAACTTTTTCCCAAAAAAATGGAGGTTGGAGCGTCGTTTTTTGCACTGCCTTCGCCTGTTCTTCAAGCTCGGGGGAGGGGGGGGAGTGTGTGCTTCATCGTTATCATTTTGGCAATGGGGGATGGTGATTTCAATTTCTAGGGGAGAAGAGAGGACAAGTGAGGGAGGTGGTGGAAGGACGTGCGTCATTAATGACCTGACGGATTCAGTCATGGGGGGAGAGCCGATGGGACATAAAGTAGAAATGTCATTTTTACCCTTCTCTCCAAAGCTTGAGTATTTTTTGGATGAGGGGTTATTTAGTCTTTTCACTAATTTGAATATCAAAAGTATATCAAAATTCGGGTATGAGTTGTATATTGGGAGTATTTTAGTATATGTGTCTTGTATTGTGAGTATTTTTTCTAATGGTCCTTTCTTTTACATTTCCCGATATATTAATTATTTAATTATATATACTACGTATTATATTAATATTACATATAGATATAGAGTTGTTGAAATTGATGAAAAATAGATGGAGGGAGTGTTGAAAAAAGGGGGTGGGGAAATGGGGAGAATTTGGACTATATTACTTTTATATATATATATATAGATATATGGATCTTAACATAAAAATTCATTACCTAGCCAACTTATTCATTTTACTTAAAGGTTCAAAATAAATTGAGGGGGGTTTGAAGAATCGATAAATATATTGGCATGTTTGGAATTAGCTGTTAACTGATTATTTGATTAATAAATTAGTCAAAATTAGCTGTTTGGCAATTTCGATGCCAACTTTTTGCTTACAATAAGCTGAAATACAAAATGCTGCTATTTGTAGTAATTTCAAAAAGAGCTGATTGAATATTGTTTTGAGTTATTTTATCAATTTTTTTTAAAAAAAACTATTTTTTTCTTATATTGTCTCACAAATTAACTGATTCGATTTAATTATTTTGTCAAACAGGGCCATGGTATTATTAATATCTTATAAGGGTGTATTTGGATTGATGGATTTACGGAGTCATTTGATATTCATATGTTGGATTAGTGAGGGGATTTGAGAGTGAATTTAAAATTCACCACATTCATTTAATATATACTTCCTCCGTCTCATTGTTTTTGTTACAGAGGCCTCCGACACGTATGCTAATACACATTTTTAACGGTTAATAATTTAAATTGTGTATAATGAAAAGTTATAAAAAAGTTGATTGTCTAAAACTAAAACTATAAGATTAGACGAATCTCGCTTGACTATATTTTTTCTTACATAACTATATTAAAAATTCGAATAAAAGTTAAACCGTGAATAGTAAAAAAAAAAAAAAAAACTCATCCATAACAAAAACGATGAGACGGAGGTAGTAATTACTAAGGATTTAAAATAACTTTCGGAATGAAATTATTTGGAATACATTATCTAAATCCTTCCCAAATATAAATAAATAATTCTGTTATTATGGACAAATAATAAGATAATAGTAGTAACCCCTAAACATGGGAGTTTAACTAGTCAAAGTTTCGTTGTTGAAAAACGAGTCCAAAGAAACACGATTTCTGGACGTGGTGGATGAGATTTCACATTTGAGAATTGAGATAGTTCTACTACATTTAATAAGTTCATATGTTCTTTTCTGCGTAGACATTGACTCGCTTTATTTTCTTTTCCTAAAAAGACCCACAAAAATTAAATTTTTAAAGTTATCTTGGTGAATGGGTGATTCGTACATCAGCTTTGACTATTGAGGCCGGTGGCGATTGAAAAATGGTTAAATACATTTATTTTCTTTTTAAAAAATTCAAATCAGTTATTTTTTTAATTTTATTACCAAAACAGTACATTACAAATGTTAATTATGTCCAAATCAATCCATTTTTCACTAATTATGCCCTAATTGCTGACGTGGCAAGGGTTTAAATTTAAACATAACGCGTGGGCATAATATTAGTCATTTTTTTTATTTAAACTTTTGTTTTGTTCCATTTAGTGCTCTACCCAAATCAATCATTTTTACATTAATTGGCCTCCAACCTTTTAAATTATTTCGCTTCAGGCCCATAACCTTAAATTATTATTATTATTATTATTATTATTATTATTATTATTATTATTATTATTATTATTATTATTATTAGCCCATTTATCAAATAAATGTCTAACATACTCCTGTAAATAAAATTAAACACCAAACCTCATACATACATTGGGTTTGACTGCCTTGTTACCGGGTCTTCCAAGCTCCGGGTACGGACTCCCTCCAACCACCCGACCGCAACCGATGATTCATTGGTTCTGGTTTTCTTCAGCAACAATCAGCACAATCCTACTTTCTTTACTACCTTAGGACGTAGAAATATTTGAGTAAATAATTTAATTTTAATTTTTGGGTAAATAATTTAATTTTACTTTTTGGAAGGTTATGGATGCAGGAGCCTGAACAATAAAATTAAATCATTTACTCAAACCTTGCTATGTCTTAAGGTAGGAAAAAAAAGTAGGATTGTGCTGATTGTTGCTGAAGGAAACGAGAACCAATGAACCATTAGTTGCTATGAGGTTTGGTGTTTAATTTTATTTATGGAGCCTGTTGGGCATTTATTTAATAAATGGACTAATAATAATAAAACTGGGTCTAAAATGAAATAATTTGAAAATTTGGAGGCCAATTATTATAGAAATGACTGATTTTGGTAGATGACTAAATGAAACAAAATAAAAGTTTATGACTGAATTGAGAAAAGATAAAAGAAAAATGACTAATATTGTGTCCACGTGGCAGATTTAAATTTAAACTCTTGTCACGTCAGCAATTAGAACATAATTAGTGAAAAATGGACTGATTTGGACATGAATAACATTTGTAGCGGAGTGTTTTGGTAATAAAACAAAAAAAGACTGATTTTGAATGTTTGGAAAAGAAAACGGACGTATTTAACCTTTTTTCCCTGGTGGCGATTGGGCGTTGCTAAATTAATATATTTAATATAATAAATGTGATTATTATTGTTTTTTTTTCGGAGTTAATAACCATTGACCATAGAAAGTTGTGGTGGGTGGATAAAAGAAATGGATATGGGCTATATGGTGAATCGAACCACCAAACATAAAATTGGAGCAGTAAATTTGATCACTTGATTACTTAATTAATTACAGTTAAGGACATAATGATCACGAAAATATATAACTTGGGTACTAGCTGGATGGTTGGAGCGTGGAATCGTGGATTATGGAATCATTTCGAGGAAATCGAGCTAGAGCAATAATGGCTTGAGTTTAACCCTATTCCTATATCGAACTCAAATGAGTAGTAGTATTGCTTTCTTCCTTATCCTTCACTCCTAATGAACCAAAATTACTTTTCCTAAAGAAAGCATCCTCAACCCACAAACCACATACACAACACAAGTAGTGACCTTAAATATGGCCATTTAACCGCCAACCGTCGATAGGACCGGTGGTTCGAACCAACCAGGTGGCCAAACCAAACCGTTGGGAAAATTCAAATCTGTGAACTGGCAGTTCACACGGTTTTTTTATTTTTTTTTAAATAATATTTTGTAAAAAAAAATATTTAGTAAATTTTTTTTAAAAAAAGTAAAAAATCAGTTTTTTTTTTCTTTCAATTTTTTAAAAATTTTCACAAAAACCAAAAATTTAAAATTTACAAAAAAAGAAAATATTTTGGCTGATTCAACCATGAACCGACCAAACCGATCCGGTTTTTAACCTTACCGAAAACACCGGTTAACCGTAACCGGCAGCATTGGCCGGTTCAACCTAACCGGCCACCTCTAGGTGACCTCACCCTCCAACTGACAACCTTAATAATTTCAAACCAGAAAACAACCTTTCAGATTCCATTCAATGTAAATTACCTTCACCGTTCACCTTTTGCATACTTATTGATAGTTCCTGACTGCATTGTAGAATCAGCAGAGCACAAAATCTAAAGAGACAAACATCCGCTCATATAATCTCAAGACCGAGTAATCTAAAAAAACAAAAATCCATTCAAATAATTTCGAAGAGTTGAAAAGTAATGGAAACATGCATTCCTTCAAGACAGCGCCACAACGAATTGTTCCAAACTTCCTCCTAAAGAACATCTAAGCAAGAAAAGAAGGGAAAAAAAAAAGGGAAAAGAAAAAAGAAAAAAGAAATAAAAACAAAAACTGTAGATTATTAAATTCTTGCTAATTAGAGATTTGCAATAACAGGATACATCATGGAAAATAAGGGGTAAAACTGATCCCACATTTCTTAACCTTCTTCTGGGACTTGTACATCCCATTCCCAACACCCCATCTAATCCCTTAAAAACATATTTACAATTCAACCAGCTGTGCGATACCAGGATCAATTGATCTCTTCCATGTCCGTTTAGCCACCCCTTCCCACTTCTCCATAAGTCTACGCAGGAAACAAGATGATCAGAAGTAAAGCGAGAGTTGCATAAGTGGAAACGCCTTGTCAAATTACAAACACCAAAACACATCTAGAATTTTTATAGTAGGTTTTATAATATTTCAAAATTGCTAGTATTTTTCATTATTTTAATTAATACTGCTGCTCCAGTATAAATAGAGGGAGCCACTGTTAATTTAGTTTAGGCAAGTTAGATGCTTCATTTGTAATACATACCATTGCTGAACTTTACGAAATTCAGTGAGCACTGGGTATATATTCTCAAATGCAGTGTAAGTCTCATCTCTAACCTGGAGAGGTAAAAAGAAGATAATGTTGGAGCACTTGAGGAAATATTACCATAGTAACTTATGGAATGAAAGGCCAGCCCAAACCAAAACAAAGAGGCAAGTAGTTACTACCTTAGCGCCGGTGAGAACAATCTTCCCGGAGACAAAGATAAGCAGTACTATCTTCGGCTGTTTCATCCGGTAGATTAATCCAGGGAACAATTCCGGCTCGTACTGAAGCAACAAACAATGCCTTAAATATCATAAGGTAATTTGGGCACATCAACATATGAATTTCTGTTCTAAAACTTAAGTCAAGAAATTCAGAAAAATCTATTTCAAATTTGTCTCAGGCAATAATTTAAGATGCACAAAAATTTTGTCACTCCCTCAAAACACCATGCAAAACACAAGCATCCCCAAATTAACCCTACAACTCAGAACATCCAAATAATGAAGATAAAACTAGTATCAAAAGTGGAATTGTAAGATCATCTTGCAATAGAAATCTTCACTAAACAAATGGCCAACCATGCGAACACAATCAACCATTTTCATGAGATGGGGCAATTGTTCTATAGCAAACACATGTTCCAATCCGAGATGCCTCAAATGGAAGAAAGAATGTGCAGAAGTCTAAAACCAACATATTTAAAAATGACATAATTATCCACTCTTTCTAAGAGCAATAAATCAAATCAACCACATAATATCAACTTTAGCCCAAAAAGAACATAAGGGCCAAATGGGCTTTATTCGCAGTACAAAAAATTACTGAATTTTTAAGAGCCAAAAGTCATCCTGAACTGAGGGAGCCTACAAACCACCCTACCCAGTTGAGAAGCACAATGCAACACATTCAAAGTATCACTCACACTTGAGAAAGCACCGTGAGCATAGGCAAGGCCTTCAAGTCGAATTGGAAACTTTACATCACACGAACCAACAATATTTTGAATCTTGAAATCCTGCAAGACACAGAAAGAAGAAAAACATGATATTAAGAAGTATTACCTCCATTCATAAACATTTGAATTTTCAAAAGTTTAAAGGATTTGTTTCAAATTAACTGATGTTTTAATCAAAATCGAGGCAAATGTTACCTTTTCATTCTCACTGTATACATATTATTTTATTTATTATATGTGAGCATCCTATAAAATGTTACTAACATTAAATAGAGGTAATTTAGTATTCAACCAAGATTTTCTTAATAATGTGAAAGTAGCCAAAACATCAAATATTTCTTAATTAAAAAAATGTAGACTGTAAATAAAATGTCAGCCCAGAGAGAGCGGCACCTTAAATTTTGCTGGAAAACCGAGCTTTTGAATAATTCTGGCATACTGGAAAAAAATTCACCCAAGAGGATAAGACGAAATAGCTGAGTTGTTAGCTGATGCTGTGGATGTATTGTATAATCATGTTTATTTATCATATAATGTTCTGTACCTTCCGAGCTGCCAACTTAGACTGCTGTTCACTCTTGGCTCCAGTACACACCTACACAATGATGAAAAATATAATTCGAAATGTTCATGAATATGGAGCTTACAGATTACCTCTTTCTTCTCAAGAAGTAATAACTTAAGAATGGAAATGCAAGTATTTACAATGCATGGCATTAAAGTTGATAACTTTTAACAGAAAAAATAAGTCAGTATACTTTCCAAAAGGACAAATTCCTGCCAAAAACTGTCATGGTCCATCGGCACTTACCATTTTTCCAGATGCGAATATTAGTGCCGTTGTTTTTGGTTCTCTAATCCTCATAATCACAGCAGCAAAACGCTGAAAGCCAAAAACAAAGGTAACTTGAATTGATACTGCAATGTAATAAAATATAACCAAAACGAAAAGAAGTAAATTTTGCTAAGTTCTACATCTTCCTACTTTTGCTAAGTTCTGCCTTAGCTGCTTAATCCATGGTATTGTTGGTGGCACAAGTGCAATGTGATACATGACAAACAGCCCACAAATAATAAACAAGAAAACGAATGTGTTGGTAAACCAAGCTACAGCGAACCATGCTAAACCTTAAATCCTTTATCAGATGCACCAAAGTCATGAAACCAAATACAAATAATACAGAAAATGAAAAATTATAGAGAACCCTGCAATTAATAAATGCTAATAGATGGATATTGCATGATTCTTATATGAATCACCTGAAATCCGCCAAACTTAATCCACAATGATACAACACTAAGCCCCTGTATTGGATGGTTTTTTGTTGCTTCTAATTTTCCCTTAAAATAGAAAACCTCGTTTTTTAAATAATAATTTTCTAAAAACAGTATGTTTACATAAGCCAAAACTTTGTTTTCTCGTTCGTAAAAATGTTATGACTTGTTTGGATAGAGTTAAAAATATGTTTGCTTTTATAAAAACAAAAGCGAAAAGCACTTGAAAAAAGTTTATCCAAACAGGGGCTTAAAGCAAGCTAGGACAAAGAGAAAGCACAGATAATGCAAAACTATACCGCCCAGAACAGTCAAACAAGATGTACTTGCCAATTAAAGTCCGCACAAGCATATTACAAGTATAAGGCCATCTTAACTCAGACATCCAAGGAAAATAATTGGATCAGTCTAGAACAATCAAACAAGATGAACTTGACAGTTGCTGGTCATTATATTCATTACAAGCATCATAGACGCATAACATCAATCCAGCTAAGTTATCATAATTCATAGCAAAATAACTGGGTTGAAGAAGTATCCAGAACTCATAAGAAGAAGTTGAGCAAATAAGACAGATCTAAAAACAAAGATCAAAACCTCTACAACGGAATCAACACAAATAAAAGATAACCTCGGACCTGAATCCTGAACTTTATAAAACAAATAACAACAAATTAGTAAAAGTTATCGTATGAACTTATCATACCTTGGGATTATATTCTGCATTACGAGCCTGCAATGCTATGGCCTTGAGATCCAGTTTGCAATCCAAATTGACTGTTGATACAATATTCCTGCAGGCACATTAAATCAGAGATCCATAAACGCCTGAAATCAAAAACATACAAATATGACAGCATAAAATCCATCACATTCAGTCACCAGTTATATGAAGGTTGCAACTTAAGCAAGGAATCATCAAATTCTCATGACTTGCTACCCAACTAAACACTCATGTCACGTGATGTCCACACAAAGTTCAATATGCAGATGACAGCAGCAACAATACACGTCTACACCACATTTGGGTTGAAGGATAAAAGTCAAGAAAGAGATCCGGAAACGCTTAAATCTGTTCCTGAAAGCAAAATCTGTTTGTGATGTGTAAACAACACTTAGTTGTTCCCAATACTCGTGTTTCAAGTTTTTTGTGTTGCGTAAACAACACGTAGTCGTTCCCAACACTCCTGTTTCCAGACTCCAGTCTCCGTAGCTTTGTTTTAGTGCTCTATCTGATGTGTTAAATTACTTTGCATAATGAACCATGGTTTAACTAATCTCGTTGCTACGTTTCAACTCATGCTTCTATGCCTTATCTGATAAGTTGGTATACTTTTCCTAATGAGCCATGGTCCAACCAATCTTGGTACTGTGTTTCTGTACATGTTGTCTTTGGAAGAAAGTCGCATTGCTAGATAACCTTTTTCCCCTTTATTTATAGGGAAGATCATATGCGTGAGTGGTATGTCGTTCCATTGCTCCATTTCCCATTGTAACAAGTGATATTGAACCCTTGCGTATAGTTAACCAGATTTGGTTGATCTTATGTTCAGTGAGTCCTGCGATGCTAAATATACACTTAACGGAGCCTTGCTACTATGCCTACTTG
Source organism: Hygrophila difformis (assembly GCA_030278955.1). Classification (NCBI taxonomy): domain Eukaryota; kingdom Viridiplantae; phylum Streptophyta; class Magnoliopsida; order Lamiales; family Acanthaceae; genus Hygrophila; species Hygrophila difformis. The sequence goes on along the minus strand of JAOANR010000013.1, from coordinate 34,319,839 downwards.
TTTTGCAATATCTGGCTTTCATGTACCTCTGCATAATGATCTATCAGATTCTAACAGATGCGCCCTAAGTCTGGTAAACATGTATTCAAAAGGCAGGAAAGTTGAAAGCACAAGGTTATCCTGTTTCTGTACGCACAGGATTTTAATAGAATCTATGCATCAGAAATACATCATGACTTGATCCTTTTGCAGGTACAGGCGTACAGCAACTCCGATTTTCTAAGTTCTGTCAACTCTTTTTCTCAAAAGAAATGGGACAGGAAACGCAATCACAACATACTTGAACACTTCATGAGATTCCCAATGACAGGCTGTATTAGGAGAAAGAACATCAGAGTTCCTTTTTAGGTTGAATTACAAATACCATCTCACAATCAATTTGGGATCTCAAAACACACCCCTCGAGATGATACTCATCTTGAAACCGAGTCCCAACAACATACCCAATACGAGCAGTCGAGCACCATGGCTCTAATACCGTGTTCTTAGAAATATGAGCTAATATTATGTAGCTCATATATTCTAAACAAGAGTTACAAGACACATGTATATATACCTATATATATACACACACACACATACACTAGGGACTCCTACCATAGATAGAAGATGTGGAAAAATACCATATATAAAATCTATGATACATCTAAATCTATCTAACATCTTTGTTGCTGATACATATCAATGATATCATATCATCACCTTTGTTGAATTACTATGTAATCCATTACATGTAAGCAAAGTGGTACCCTAGAAATTCATTTCTCCTATGAAATTGCCAGTATACTGTTACTTGTATTTTATACTACTCCAATTGTTTGAGAATTTCTGGTGAATATTGGCTAGTTGCATATAAAGCTTTTAATGCATCCCACAAAGTACTTAACAATGGATGGATTTTATCCAAGTAACAGAACTATGAGTTAACTGCACAGATCATTCTCCTTTACATTCCAAATTCCCAATCATATCAATTCCCTCTTTCTTACCTTTCTTTTAAATTTTTCATAGCAAAAAAAAAAAAAAAAAAAAAAAAAAAAAAAAAAAAAAAACTTGCAAGAAACATATAGGAATGGTGCAGAAAAAGGTACCAACATGCAATATGTATGGGGGTGGTGTCCCTTGATGGGCCTATTAACGCCATGAAATAAATAAAGACTGTTCCTCTATTCAGGATAGACGGAGAAATAAACAGTAAAGCTTTTCTTCTGTTGCATTACCCTTCAATTAGAGCTGGTTATATCTTACATATTTGTTGTTATTATGCCTGTAACCGCCTTTTCGCTTGGGAAAACAAGACAGGATCAACCCCATACCAAATATATTCAATTCATTCAGTGGAGCTCACATCTATACGAATTGTGAATGGATGATATGCATTTTTTTCCCTAATTAAATAATAACCCCGGAAAAGAATAATTACTACATTTCTCCCGCTTAATTATATGGAAAGTGTCACTTTAGTCACCACTGCAAACATTGTGATAGGTTAGTTCTTCAAGCCATACATCAAAAGCATATCACTCCTTCAAGGCATCTTCCAGTACTGTTTTCTGCCAAAATTAGTGGCACACATTTTCTTTGAAAAAACAAAGTTCAATACTGCATTTCGTATTTGGCCAGGAAAAAATATCGCTAATGATATCGGATGGCCTAAAATGCTACAGATTATCGCTACAAGCCTACAAATGTTTATAGTAAAATCAAGCACTATAATCAAGAGGCTAAGCCAATTGTAAGTACTTAATAAACATCTATGGCACAAGCCGTTAGTATACATTGCCAAAAAATATAGTACTCCTATTAATTTTCTGAAGTACGTCAATAATAGGATTGGTTAAATAGATACTGTGGACAAGATCTTACTGGAGAGTTGGAACAATTCCAGATGGATGCTTGGAGAGATCAACGGGTTGGCTCCCTTCCAAACCTTGAGGCTCAGCCATGAAATAACCTGTTCTTGATGTGGCCTGTACTTAACCAATGTTCACCCACTATTCAAAACTCCAGGGGAAGAAGATAAATAGAAAGAAAGAAAGCAAGAAAGAAAAGCCAAAACAGGCACAATTCAACAGAACCCCACAAAAAAGGAAGGAAAAAGGCCAAACGAAAAGAACAGAAACACTAACTTCCTTATAAATTTCGACTAAACCATAAAAACAGAGAAGCACGACTAAATAACTCAACAGTGCAAACCCATAAAGCAAATAAATCAAATTAACCCCCACCCCCAGCCCATCCAAGCAATACGCGTAATCATCAACACAAACATCAAGAACAACACCAAAACGCGAGAAACCGGTGGAAAAACCCACAGATCAAACATTAATCACACAAAATCGAAGATCAGACCTCTTATGTCCGTCTAGGGTTTTGAAAATAGTTGCTTTGGGTTAGCGGGATCGAGAAACAGGGAGAGATGACGAGAAGGTAAGGAGAACAGGTTATGTGGAGGGATTGAAGCGGTAAGAAATTCAAAGAATGGGTCTTTTATAGGATCGGTGGTTGTATATATATGATGGGGGAAAGATTTTATAGCGAGAGGAGGAGAGGGGATGAATCTCAAGACTGCTGTGTGTGAGAAAGAGGGCAACGCGAGACCTCCTCATATTACCGCCCCACCCCATTTTTCACCCTCCCCAAATTGACCTTCGGATTTTCCTTCTTTTCTCCTTGCCGCCTTTGGGTATTTTCGGTAATTCAATCTGAAGCCTAAGGCCCATCTGTGTAGATGTGTTGGCTTAATTGGGCTGGACGGCCCAACTTTTCGTGGCCCATTTACGAATTATAAACCTTCAGTCCAGAATCCAGATATTATTACAGAAAGTTCGATTGCAAAGTGCCCGTTCCTAAATTCTGTCCTGACAGAATACAGACAAAGATAAGGAATACTGACTCCCCATAGGGCATTTTCAATTTTTCATTCGAAATTTTTACCTCAAAAAAGGGTTAAAATCAAATCACTCTGTTAACCCAAATTTATAATCGAATTTGGATCGAATACCTGTATTTGTCCCTAAAAAAATTAACATTCATTGTTTTAAGGCAATCCAATGTTAACTATTAATATCTCAAATTGTATAAAAGTAAAAATTATAGGGTTTAACATTCATTATTTTCTGGCAATTCCAATATTAACGCTTAATATCATTGTATAGAAGTAAAAATTAAATGATCGGTTTAGGGGTTGAGGCAGAGTTGGAGAAATGATGGCCTAGGCAGGAAACCAAAACCAGATCCAGATGGGATTTGCAATTGGGTTTGGGAAGGGATGAACAATTTTTGCAACATAGAAGGGAGAGAGTTTTTGAAAGCCCAAGAGTGACTCGTGATGGTATCAAAACAATCCTATTCCCTCCTCTGCAGTCAACCGTTTTGTTGTCCTTTCAATTCAATTCCGCCCATTCTATAATATAGAGTACGTAGGGGACGAACATAGAACATAATAAGCTAGCCCATCTCAGCTAAGCAAATCTCCAAAAAAATTCCAGTTGACATATTATCACATGTCTTATTGAGATCATTGTTTTAAATATCCCGAAATTTTTGAAATTTCGACCGAAATTTTGGGTTTCGGGACACCCGAAGCGAAATTTTACATGCAATTTTTTTTGCCCGAAATTTTACCGAAATTTGCCGAAATTTTTTAAAAAAGATACTTTTTCTAAATTTCAAAAAAATATATTTTTAAAAAAAAATTAGAAATTAAAATTTATGATTCAATCCATATTGATAATGTCATCCAATTAACTTGTTTATCAATTTTAAGTCTCATATCAATCATGGTGCATGATATTAATAATATTACTAGCATATTATATCATTAAGAGGGTGTTTGGATGTGCGTTTTAAAAATTGCTGCGGCGTTTAGAAAACGGATAATCAGATAATTGCTGTAACAAAACGTGCTGTAGAAAATTAAGTGTTTGGATGAGTTTATGCTGTTTCAAATCGCAATAATTAGATAATCATTAAAAAGTGTTTGGATTTGCGTTTTTCATTACCTCAAAAGGTAACAATATAGTAAAATCTATTTTTAGTTAAACGCAATTTTCTTGCAGCACCAAATTGTAGCTGCAAGAAAATAGCGTTTTCATTCCCTCAAAACCCAAATAATAGATTATTAGAAGTTAGTACACAAACAGGATTAACTGATTATTTGCGTTTTGCAAACGCAATAATCAGATAATTTGTCCCAAAACGCACAAACAAACACCTCTAAATAAGTATTGTTAGCATATTACTAATTTATATAGCAACAGAGATGATGAATTTTGAAATATCTTCATTTTCATCATCTCAGAAACTCGAATTAGTTTACTAAAAAAATTACAAATATCTCCGAAATTTCTCCCGAAATTTCAAATATCTTCGAAATTTTCCTAAATTTATATGCCCGATATAAATACCGAAACCGATATTTAAAACATTGATTGAGATCAACTATGAGGAAAAAATATTTGGCTCGACGCTGGCAATTTTGAATGTACACACCACTTCTTGCAAGATAGGAGAATTCCCAGAGGTCCCCAAGCCGATTGAAAGGGTTCAATATAATGCTTTTTCTTTTTTGGAAAAGGGTTCAATGCTGACACCGTGCAATGGACCACTAGCAACGAAATTAGCTTTTGGTTTCACAGAAACATTATGAAGCCACTGCCTGTGATCGCAGATACTTTTAATAGCACAAGAGAAAAGGACTAGAAAACGGGGAATAAAGCCATCCACCACCCGTGCAAATGAAAAAGAACCGATTTAAGTCAACCATTCCCGGACATAACAAGTGCAGCAGAATTTTAAAAAAAAAAAAAAAGAAAAAGAAAAACCTAACATTAAACAAAAGAAGGTCCATAATGTCTATCATCATTGAATAAAAACGGATGTCCTGAGAATCACATAAAATATGATCAGTATTTATTCACTGTCCTTTAAAACCCCAAAAAAAAAAAAAAAAAAAAAAAAAAAAAAAATTCAAACCCAATCTTCCCTTCTGTAGCAAATGCCAAAAACCCAATCAGCTGTGTACCTAACCACCAAAACCCGATAATGATTATTTGACGGTAACAATTTTGATGATGGAAGCAGTGCCAATACGGTGAAGGGCCACGACGGCATCACCTTTCTTGCAGAGGCCCTTTGTTTTAGCATGTTGAAGGGCAAATAATAGTGCTTCCTCAGTAGATTCTTCATGAGACGCGCGTGCAGATCCTGCACAAAGAATGGGAACCAAACCCCTGAAGATCAGGCTATGCCTAGCAGGAGATTCATCACTGCATGACCAATCAAAGGAATCAGTTTTGATTTCAGGGACCACTACAGACAATATTGGCATGCCTGGCCTGTATTTAGCAACCAGCTTTGCAGTGCTTCCTCCTCTGGTTAGGACCAAAATAAGGGCTGCTTTAGCAGAATTAGCTGTTCGGACTGCGGATGAAGCCAAGCTCTCCAGTGGACTCATGGGAACTGGTGCATTTGTCATTATACGTTTAAAGACATCACCGTAGTCGATGGTGCTTTCAGCTTCTATACAAATCTTAGCCATAGTACGAACTGCAAGTTCTGGATAAGCTCCTGCTGCCGTTTCACCACTAAGCATCACACAGTCTGTTCCATCAAGTACCGCATTGGCAACATCTGTGGCTTCTGCTCGGGTTGGCCTTGGAGATTTAATCATGGACTCCAACATCTGTGTTGCAGTAACAACAGGCTTCCCTTGGATATTGCACTTGTAAATCATCACCTTCTGAGCCAAAAAAATCTTCTCGATTGGAATTTCCATTCCTAGGTCACCTCTTGCAACCATAAAGGCATCTGAATTGGCAAGAATATCATCGAAATTTGCCACCCCTTCCTGGTTCTCAACCTAATAGATAATAGGCATTATTCAATGTAAGGGAAAAGTATACACAACAGTTATCTCGAGCATAAAAAAGAGGGGAAAAGAGAGGGAAAAATAAGTAAGAAATTCATGTTTGCTTCCAATGTTTAAAACTAGAAATGGAAAGCGCTGAAAGAAACATCTATTTGAAGAAAAAGTTAACACAATCTCCATTAAATTCATGAAGGACTAATTGTGATTTGTTAAGCCAAATTATCTACAGGAGTAGTTCGAGAAATGTCTCTCTACCTTGAAGAATTATAGTCAACATGTAACTTATAAGCTTTCAAGTTACAAAGTATTTCTTCAATTGATATCCAATAGAGAGTATAATGCATTTTCACTCCCCCCCCTAATGCTTACACATCGGTTAAAAAATCAAGCATGCCGGGATTCTAATTTAGACATTCAATGGAAAAAAAGACAGAAAGAAAGATATGATATCGAATTCAAGTATTCCTATCTTAGAGGTACTGAGAATTTGTACTGACCTTAGACATGAGAAGGATGCTTTTGGAATGTACACCCAGCAACTTCCGAACCTCCACTAAATCAGAACCTTTACGTACAAAAGAAAGAGCAATCATGTCAATTTGATTGGGAACCCCCCATTTCAAGATGTCTTCTTTATCTTTATCAGTCAAAGTTGGAAGATCCACAATCACCCCAGGAAGGTTGACGTTTTTTCTCTCACCAAGAACTGCAGTGTTCTCACAGCGGCATTTTACCAAGCCTTTTTTTTTGTCACAAGATAAAACAGTAAAAGAGATTGTGCCATCAGCACAGAGTATCACACTCCCTGGCTTTACATCTTCAGCCAACTTTTTGTAGCTCATGCAGATCATATTCTCATCTCCCTTAAGGCTGTAATCAGTCGATATTGTGATCTCCTGACCCTGTTTCAGTTGGACAGGCTTACCATCTTTCAGGAACCCAGTTCGAATTTCTGGACCCTGTGTTACAATACATGGGAAAAAGTCATTTTTTAGTCCATAAGGAATGAGGGCCAAGAAAGAGCGAGGAGGGAGGAGGAAAACAATCTTCCAACTGAGCAAGGGATCAGAAATCAGATGGCACATGTTATGAGTGACATTTATAAAAAGAATAACCCTGAAACAATAATGATATTAATGGAAACCATGATGTTAAAACATCCACATCTGTGAAACATGACAATTTTGTGGAGTGCTTTAGAATAGCATCTAGAAAAACAAGGAGTGTGTTACAGACTAGAATTTATTTAGGTAACATGTAAGGACTAAGGACACCGAAATGTAAACAGTTACTACATTAGTTATTGATAGAGATAAAAGTTAATAAAGTTGAACTACAAATGTATTTGGTTAGAATGAACGTAGGAAACAAGAAAATAAATTAATTGAACAATCATTCCTCAACGAGAAAGGGAAACCTCATTCATTATATATGATCTCCAAGAAGTACAAATGGTATCAAATCAGTCAAAACTTCAGAGACACTTTACATATAGATCCTATACAGAAACTTCAGAAAAGATCACAACAATTTGGCAACAAATATTGGATTTGGAAATGTGGTGATCCCAGATGACCTCATGTCAAAAGGTTACACGGGTCAAAGGAAGAACTTAAAGCTAAAAAGTTCTTAACTCTCTAGACGAGAGACATGCAGTGCTATCTACTAGCAAGGTCACATGTTAGTTCCATGAAAAAGTTGTAATGTGTTCTTTAGACAATATCCATTAACTATTCAATAGTTAATTCTCGTGGCATAGCTAATCTTATCTTCATGATGCTAGAGACAATTAGGAGATATTATGTGAGAATCTATGTTCTAAAGAGACATGATTCTGAAACCTAATGGAGACATTAGTGCTTACATCTTGATTGGACACAGCAGTTGAAATAAATTATTATTTTGATATCCTGTATAATGCGATTTCTAGAAGAGATGTCCGGAGGACTTTGTTGTGTGCTGAACTGCTGATGGAACAAGGAAAAGTTTGCAAACCATTCAGGTACCTGCAGGATGCAGGATATGAAAAAAACAGAGGCCAGATTCTAACTTTGATGTTACAGGCTCTTGATTGCTATGTCTATGCAGGTTGCTGGAAGAATCCACGACACATTATACCAAAAGCATTGATATGATTATCCAACAAGAAATCCATAACAGGTTAAATGGTTCATATATGTGGATCAAGAATACAGTTCAAAATGTGAAGTAGGGCAACAAGCTGAAATGCAGGCAATTCAAAAGACTAGATGCTCAGAATAAGATCTGAAGCCCAAACTTCCAGGAATAAATAGATTCACACATGACCGACACAATCTCATATTTTAATCCAAGTTGAGATCTCTATGAATTAAATATCCAATCAGGAATATTAATGCTCTGGTAATGTTGCAACCGAATTTCACCTATATCCGTGTACAGGAAACGCACCAAGGACAACTATTCCAGCAATTCATGCTTAAAATACTGCATCAAGCACATTGACAGCACAATGATGGAGCTTCAAAGGAAAATCCCTTACACCACATGCAACTAAGAAGCACTAAGGATTTAGGGATAGGAAAAGCGAACAGCGCATAAAAAAATAGATAGTAGATCAACCAAACCAAGTTGCGGAAATAGGGTTAAATAAATAAATAAACAATGGAAAATAGGTCAAAATAAAAACAAGACCTTGGTGTCGAGCATGACTGCGCAGAGGATGCCGGTGTTCTCCATAGCCTTGCGGAGGTTATCAAGCGTCTCCTGATGGTACTCATGCGATCCGTGCGAGAAATTGAAGCGAGCGACATTCATCCCGGCCCGAAGAAGCTTCTCCACCATGGGGACTGAGCGAGACGCCGGACCGAGGGTGCAAACAATTTTGGTATTGGGACGCCTTTCAAGCGCGCCGTCGCAGGGGTTGTCGTTGTTGTTGATCTCCATGTGGATTGACGAACCAGATCTGCGGATCGACGTTCGAAGATGAAGGAATCTGCGTTGGGGCTGAAACTTGGGGAACAAGAAGAAGAAGAAAAGTATGAAAAGCCTCTTCCACGTCGCCGCTGATTAACGGTTTTCAGTATGCGAAGTCGCGTGTGGTATACGCTAACGGGTGCCGGTGCGCAGGAGCAGGACTATTAGTAGTATAATTCAATTTCATTTTTCAACCAATTGACAATTACTCCCTCCGTCCCAATATTTATATAAGTGGCCACTTTCTTTTGGGCACGGTAATTTAGATAGTGTGATTTAGTAGTTAAAATGGTGTGAGTAAATTTGACTAATTCATCCATCTAATTTATAATGGTTACATTTGACTTTTAACCATATTTATTATTTAACTTTGACTTAATGTTATCGTAATGATGTAGAAAGACAAAAATAGTCAAGTGTGATCTTGTTGGAATAGTCTAATCGTATAGTTTTAGAATATATATATTTTATATAATTTTTATTTATACCCATTTTGAGATATTAATGGTTAAACATATATAGGGACTTTGTGCAGAAAGTACAATTGTCATTATTGTGGGGTTTTTAATCATGTTTATGTTAATTTAATTTACTTAAAAGGGAAAGTGACCACTTTTAATGGGACACCTAAAATGGAATAGTGGCCACTTTTAATGGGACGGAGGGGATTACTTATTTTTGTCTCCACAATAAAATTCCAGTTTACAATGTGGGTCAAAATTCCAGTTTATAATAAAAAGGGCAGTACATTCTAGATTTCCTGCCTCGCAAGTTGCAGGTGATGGGTTAACCATATCTTAAGATATTACTACCGTCCTATTAAAAGTGGCTACTTAATCAGTGGCGGATCCAGAAAAATTTTCAAGTGGTGTCCCAAAAAATACTGAAAGCTATACTTAAATTGGGGATAGTAGTTACAACACAAATATATAGAGGAAAACATTGTTGAAATGAATGATTGTGGTGTCATCATAAAAATTAAGTGGTGTCACCAAACCTAATTTACTTAAATGTAAAAAAAATTCTACCCTAAAATAACAGTTTCATCAATTTAAGTGGTGTCCTGTGTCATCCCTTGTTTGTATGTAGATCCGCCCCTGGCTACTTTCTCTTCTGCACAAAATCCAATACAATTGTTAAACGCTTTATATATCAAAATCGGTATAAGTAAAAATTATATAAAATGTATATTTTAAAACTACACAAATAGACGATTCTAACAAGACCACACTTGACTATTTCTCTCTTCTTGTATCAATACAATAAAATTGAGTCAAAGTTAAACCATGAACAGTGTCAAAAGTCAAAATGGGTCACTTATAATGGGACGGAGGGAGTATATTCTCTGTTTTTATAGAATTCCACCATTTGTTTTCGGCACGTATGCCGATGTACATTTTCAACTATTAATAATTTAAATTATTATAATTAAAAATTACAAAAAGTTGATATTCTAAAACTACAAGTTTATACGAATCTAATAAGATCTCACATGATTATACTTTTTCTTCAATAACTTTAATAAAAATTTGAAACAAAGTTAAATTATGAATAGTACACAAAATACCAATGGTACAATCCTATAGAAACGGAGGGAGTATGCATTAATAACTAGTCTTTCAATTATTAAAAAACCAACCGATACATAAGGAAAAATAAAATAAAATGATCATATTATTAAATACAAAATTTAAAAAATTACGTAGTATGAATTTGGCCTAGTGGTCATGTTTCTTACCCCACACACATTTGTCACACTCGAGTGTTAATATTTACTAAAAAAATATTATAAATCTCCCCAATTAAACTTAAATTAATCAATTTTGTTAGGGTGTGTTATCACCCAAAAGTATTTAGGCCCAATAAATTTAGTCCAATCTATTTTTCGAGGCCCGGTCCAATTTAAAATTTATTCGGATGATGACCAAGTAGGTAGAAGCTGCACCACAATTCGTATGGAGATGAAGCATGACACATCAAAGACCGCATGACCCTTGGAGGGAATTGTGGAGGCTTTAAAGCAAGGCAACATCCAAGGAGAGGATCCTGCAACTTCAATGACAGGCGCCATCACCATAATCTTATCTGGAAGAAGACGTTCAAAGGGTAGATATTGGAGAGAATCACGCAGCATTGAAGATAGGCACCATCACAGGAAAAGATCGTGGGAACGTTACATCTCCATCAAGAGGATGAATGTCGGTGTTCCCTATAAATAGACGGTGGTGGCATCCCAAGAGGGGATCATCCACAAACTCCCCAGAGGAATTGCACTTTATCTTTTCTTACTTTCTGCCATTTTTCATTTCTGCAAGCTTTTCTCGTTTCTTTCATTCCGTAATTTTTCATTCCTTTACAACTTTATTTAAATTCTTGTAATTCTCTTCCATAATCCTTGTAACAATCCTCAAACATTGTTCAATCAAAATCCTTGGTTAACAAATTGGCACGCCCGGTGGGACTCGAGTGGTAACCATATCCACTTAGGAGTATATACTACTTAGATCTGGACGAGTAGTAAGGGACTTAACTAAATTTTTTTTTGAAGAAATGTCGCTACACGAGGACACACTGATTAGAACACCTTCTGAGAACGCCGATGATGTGGCGGACACTTCTCAACCGCGACAGGGAATAATACAGATCCCCACCCTGTCTGAACAAATGCGGCTATCGATGACAGAATCGATGGCCAAGTTCATGCCTTCACTCACGAGGCACTTAATGGATGCACTGTGGCCTGCTATGACCGATCAATCGAGAGAGTGTGTAGTTCCATGCGTCTCCAGCGGGATGGAACTACTCATATGAATGGAGTGAGTACGACGCTTAGTCTCCCGTGTCCGGGAACAGAGGACTTGGGGAGCCACGCCATGCAAGCCGCCATCTTCGGAGTCTGGCGGCTTGGAAAATGTTTTTCAGTTACCTCACCAGGCTGTTCTTACTTACACACCAGCGGTACCTAACGTTCCGAGTCTGCGTATGCGGCACCTCCAGCGCCGATTTATGCCTCATGAGGCTGTCTCACGGTCTCCCAGGCACTAGGCTATCTCATGGCCACCAATGCCTCGCAAGGCTGTCCTATGGCCTCCAATGCCTCATTAGGTTGTTTTACGTCCTCCCAGGCGCCAAGCTGTTTAATGACCTCCAGTGCTTTTCCAGGCTGTATGGCAGCCTCTGGTGGCACTGGCATGCCGCCACGTCAGGCGGCACCTCATGTGCCTAGCATCCCGACCACACCTTATGGGGCCAACTATTCAGCAGCACCGGCGCCCGTACCGAACCTTTGTTGGATGTTGCCAACACAAGGGGGGCAGGCGCCACAGCCATATGGAGTGGCTTCAACACCTGCCACGGCTCCCACAGCCGCCATGCCAGTACAGAACCCTAGTTGGATGTCGCCAACGCAAGGGGGGCAGGCACCACAGCCATATGGAGTGGCTTTGACACCTGTCATACCACCTACAACTGCCATGCCTTTTACGCAGGCACCAACTGTATCACCCGAGTTGCTTGCAGACATGATGCAGCAACATTTTAGAATTCAACTAAGGCCGATTGAGCAGCCTACATACAGGAAACCATACCCTGATTGGGTAGACACCATTCAACCATATCCGAGGGGCTTCAAGATGCCCGAATTCAACACATTCTCAGGGGACGATGGCAAGTCTACTATTGAGCATGTGGGTAGATTCACCACCCAGTGTGGTGAAGCGGCGACCAACGATTGGCTGAAGTTGAAATTATTCAGCTCATCCCTCACTGGACACGCTTTTGCATGGTATGCGTAATTGCGGCCTAATTCAATTCAAAATTGGGCCGATCTGGAGCGAGTTTTCCATGACAGGTTCTACACACCGTTGTCACTTGTGAGCCTCGCAGACCTTACAAATGCCAAACAATTTGCCGATGAGGCGTCGAGCACTTTTATTAACAGATTGCAGCGACTTAAGGGCCGATGCACCATGACAGTTCCTGACAAGGAAATATCCAATATTGCAGTGGCGAATATGTTGCCAAAATTGAAAGAGCATTTAATTGTGCAGGATTCCACTGATCTTGCCCAGCTGGCCGAGAAAGCGGCCGCTTGGAAAAGTTCCTAGAGGAACAAGATGAGAAGCGTCTACCTACACACAGAACTCGTTTTGAGGAATTGAAACACGATAAAGATGAAGACGAACCAAGGGTGGTGGCCAATGCAGTAACCTTAGTTTGTAAAAACCCTGGATAGTGGCCCTGGAACGCCATCAAAACCGGCCTTCGAGGCCGAGTAGTTGGTGGTTTGGAGGTGATGGCGGCCGAAGACAGTGGTGGCGGTGCTCAAAGGGCTGGCGGCCTAAGGTGATGGCGGCCCAAGGAGAGATGGCGGCGCTTCACCTCAACAACGATGCGGCGCTGTGTACTCGATGGAGGCTCGGGATTGGAGGAAGCAGAAGGCGTGCTGGCTCTGCTCGACGATGGATGGCGGCACTTGGGGCTGGCGGCGCTCAAGGACTCATGGATGAGAACAGGTAGCGCCCCTGGAACTCGAGGAGGATTGCGGCTCGAAGCATGGTGGCGGTCCGGGAACTCAGCGACGATGCTCGAAGGATGGGGGCCAAGATCAGGGTGGCGGCCTGGAATCTAGATGGCGGCCCTTGACTTCGAGACTCGCGGCCGGGAGCTGAGCTGATGGCGGCTCGGGCGAATCCAATGGCGACTGAGAAGGATGAGGGCGGCGGCCCTAGAGTGCTCAAGTGGAGCTTGAGGATGGCGGTTTTAGAGGAACAAGTGGCGGATTGTTGCCTGGAGAGATATCGAATGGTGCCTTCAGGAATGCGAATGATGCCTGGAAGGATGTGAACGGTGCATGAAGTGATGCAAATGGTGCATAGAGTGATACAAATGATGCCTGGAGTAAATGCGATGCTGCCTCAGGAGAATGCGAATGGTGCCTGGCTTGATGTGGATGGCAGCTGCCAAAGCATTTTTTAAAGAAAAGAGGGGGGGGAGATGACGGCTTAGAGCTATATATATATATATATATATATACTAGAATTCTTACTGGCGCGCGCTACGCTGCACGCGCCGGTGAGAAAAAATTATGATCGAATTGTATTTTAATTGGATACGCGAATTAAAATATCGGAATGTATAAAAATGTAGGATAAAGACCAAAAGTGGCAGATAAGAATGGTAATGTAATGGGACTGCAAGGACGTAAGGTATGGCAGGTACATCATGAACTTTAGCAAAAAATAAAATTGATGGATTTTGAGTCCAGAGTGTTCAGCATGAGAGTATTCCATCCATTTCATATTGAAATTTTCTTGCAGTTTCACCAGAAGAATTGAAAATAGCTCCACCATGCATTTCCATATTTGCAAAATTCATTAGCATGCTAATACATTGATTTAACAGTAGCCATATGAGTGTAAAAAGAGTAGGTGATTGTGGCTGAAATTGAATAGTTCTGTAAAGAATGAAAATAAATTATGTATGACTAATATGTAGAATATGGTTCACCCAACAAGAAATGTCTAGGAAATGTCTAGAATACTGTATCTTACCGGACAAATGATACAGACGAAGAACAAACATCCAAAATCCAACGGCATTAATGAAATACTTCGTAAGGAACAGTAAGGAACTGCAACAAATTAAGTAGTTTTCTTAGACCATAAATTAAATAGCAAGAACAGTTACCTAAATCGGAACCCTAACCCAACGCACCAACGAAGGCAAACGGTAAGCATGGCGGAGGAAGCCGGAGGTAGACGGCGACGGTCTTGGGCAGAAACAAATGCGGACAACCCAGAAACTAAAAGTAACCCTAAAAAAATCAAGAAAGGTTAAAACTAAAAGAAAAAAAAAATCAACAAAGAAAGGTTAAAAGCTAGAATAAGTTCATATTCAATATATAAGATTACCTCATTTTCAGACAAGGTCATCTGTTCATCCTCTCAATAATCTAGATATTACATAATATTACATGCCTACTATCTACAAGTTCGAAGTTCAGATATCTGTGTTTGTAATTTACCTCCTGAAAGTTGACTGAAATAACTATTATTCCATAATTCCAACCATGAATGAATCAACTAAGTCCTTCTTATCATGGAATTTTTTCTTATTAATCATGCTTGCCAGATTTTTAGTTAGATTATAGTTGCAAATAAGTTTTAGGCTCAGTAAGAACTCTAACTTTCAGGAAAAAACTTGACTGATACGCAAATAATGGGTAAGTATTTGTAGTAATTTCGGCATCTAGGGAATTACATACTTTGTGACAGAATCTAGCATAGAGCAAGTGAAGAACTGCATGCTCGGCACCACCAACATACACATGAACAGGGCTCCAGTACCTGTACATAAATAAGCTATGAGAAAAGTTTTCCACTTGCAGAGTGTAAGCTAACACAAATTTGAAGCATGCTCTAAGATTGCCATAGCATATGCCAAAAACTTACATTTCCTTTTGCCTGTCGACCAACGCCTTGGAATTTATGGGATCCATAAACCTCAGATAGTACCTAGACATCAATATCCAAAAGCTAAAGTTGTAAACTCACCACGGGCATGAAGATAAGTTGAATGCTTTTTTAAAGATCAAATTGATTTTTTTGAAACAATTAAGAATAAGGTGCATTCTCAATCAAAAATTTTGGAGATGCACAACTAATTTATCCCCCCTGGCTATATTATTCAGAAACTTCGAAGATTAAGGGCAATCAAATCAAAGTTGTTTAGGATACTTGGCCATAATAAGTTATACCAGCACGAGCCAGCCCATTGTGGCATAGTGTTTGTTTCACGACAAGCTGATCTTCCAGTGGTAGGATCAATTGTGTTTACCTGAGACATGCCATCCATTTACATTATTAAGAAAAAAGGAAATCAGTTCCAGAACTTGATTCACCAAAATCAAGAGAATACAAGTCCAATGATGGGACTCATACAGACTGTCATATACCTCAACAGAGACTGTTCAACAGAAGAGCTTTTAGCAGTTTGGTTAGTTCAAACCACTAATTATTATGTTTGATAAATAGTAATTTGAATTAGCTTCTGAATCTCTGAAGCCCTAATTTTGGAGGGCTGGGTAACACAGAATGTTTGAAATAGTTTTATCTCAATAAATTCTTGTAATATTCATACAAATAACGACCATTTTCAAACATTTTATTATAATTCATTAATAGTAAATCAATTAATACCCGACTGCTAATAGAAATTTAATGAGAAAAGCCTACACACATGATTCATTGTTGTTATGGAAACTCAGAGACTTACCTAAGATGAAGCCTTAGAAAGTGGTGGATCCCCAGTCCCAGTTGGAGTAAAATCATCCAACTCAGGAAGTGTAAGAAGAGCTCAGCTTCAGAAATTGGAATGCATTCACCAGTATCATCCAGAAGAATGACAGGAATAGGTTCTCCCCAGTAGCGTTGACGGGCAAACAGTTACTGTCAAGTGAAGGTCGCAACATATGCATTGTCAGAATGATGCTAACACAAAAATGGTACTGGAAGACTACCGGCTTCCAGTTATTAAACTGAAGACTTCTCAGATCTCCAATAGTTGGAGAAATTTCCCCTTCCAAGTTCATATTTGATAGATTCCTTCACCCATTCAACAAAAAAGTAGGATTCAATCAAAGTGAAAAAAGCAAAGCAACTAACAAGATTAGTTCAAATAGTTGATGCAAGTGGGCACATCTACTAATCCTGACAAAATATATTTGAGCATGTATTTTATATACGGTCCAATTATGGTGATCAAAATACACTATTGGTTGCACTATTGTTTCAATAGTGGAAAATCTATCGTGGATGTGCATTGTATATTGTGGGTGATTCCTTTCTTGTAATTGAAAGCAGCGGCACAACAACTCATAGTTGCCAAAAAAATTCCACCAACCCTAAGATAGGTCAACAAACAAACCAATTTGGGATTGATCAGCTGAGTTTGCATCACATTAAAGGATAAAAAAGAATAAATCAATTCAAAATCAGTCCCTCAACTACTGGTACAATTTTAAAAGAGGCAAAAGCTAAATTCTAAACAATAGAGCAGGGAAATCCAGCATAACACGACTAAAGAAACATCTATGAACGATGCAAATTTCTGAGAAATCAGTTAACTGCAAACAAAGGCCAAAACCGCAAGGTCTTTTTCCAAGAATAAGTGTCGTTCATGCATTCGAACATCATGGAAATTTGTATACCAATCTGCTGTAAAATTACAACAAATACCAACAATGGAGGCCCGAAAGCGGAGTTTGGGTCACTGCCTAGTTTCTATTTTGTAAGATGATACAGAATGAAGAAATAATGTACAGATTGGGTGAGTGAGTAAATCAGAAGAAAGCAATTATTTTTCCTTCATTTCTGCCATTTTCCTTGAAAACCCGAACTCCCAAACTGACAATTGTAGCACACTGCTTCATTCACAATACATATTAAAGAAAGATAAATTGTTACAAAAATCTTCATTTAAGCTCACAATTCACAATTTTCGAACCAAAAGTAATGAATACGAAATAAAGGTATGGTACCTAGGGAGAAGGCAGACTGTTTCTTTTGGCAGCCTCAATCTCTGTACATTGTTCTCTTCCCCCTCAATATCTAATTCCTAAAAGAAAGAATTGCGTAAGCCAAAAATTATTGAAAAACAAAAAGCCAGAAAAGCCCCAATCAACACAATGAATCCATCGGCAGTCGTACCAATAAACACCGACATACACAATGAAGCGAGGTGAGGGAAAATCGGATGGAAGAGGCGGCCTGGAGATCGGGAAACCACGAAACCCAAAATTCGGAATAAAGGTAAAGAGGAGATCGTGAGGAGGGGCGTAGTCACTGGAACACAGAAATTGGAATTTAATTTGTTTGAAATCCAAGATTCAAAAAAGAAATCAAGCACTCAGGGGAGGTCGCACCTGCTATTAGGCATTTCGCTTCCTTAGAATGCACGAAGCGCCGCCCATAACGATGTTGGGGATGCTCGGACGCAGCTGCAAGGTTTAGGATTTCTGCTATACAGGAAGAATGGTGTGCGGAGCTGGCAAGAACCCTGGCGGTGGCGGTGACGGGCGGAGGCGGTAGTGGCGCTGGGCGTAGCTGAAATGTACTGGTTGTGCGAACGGAGGACGAGGGCTGCGTTAGGGGCCAGAGCGCAGGCGACATAATTTGGTGGAGCGAGTTGGGAAATTAGGGAAGTGGAGGGTTTAGGGTGGAGCGACTTGGTGGAGCGACTTCGTAAGCTTCGAACTACACTTCTTTCCTCCCAATTCACTATTATTACAATTATATCCCTCGGTCACTGTTATACTGTAGACGCATTTCACTGTAAATTGAACAGTACTGTTCACACTTGTTAAACATTTATATATATTAGATATATATATATATAAAGGATAAAGTGCTTGGCGGCTTAGAAAAAAAAAGAAAATAGTGCATGGCAGAGCACATGCCGCCATTGATTTGCAATTTGCAAATGGGGACAAGCTAAGCTGCCATCATTATATTTAAAAAAAAAAAGGGTCCAAGTTGGCGGCTTGGAAGCAAGGTGGTGGCGGCACATCATTCATGCACTATTATGTGGCGGCATGCATTGTGAAGTGGCGGCTTGTAATGTGGCGGCATGCATTGTGTTCTCATGAATTATTATTTTATTTTTTAATTTATATATATATAAATAAATATTATAAATATAATATAATCAAGAGTGACATGTACGGTTTCTCAATTTCGAATACCGACAGCGGCATTAACAAAATATATGCGCATTTTCAGTCTTACTTCCATCGACTAAAAGCGCAATGGAGCATCTGTTATCACCCAAAAGTATTTAGGCCCAATAAATTTAGTCCAATCTATTTTTCGAGGCCCGGTCCAATTTAAGATTTCTCCGGATGATGACCAAGTGAGGAGAAGCTGCACCACAATTCGTATAGAGAGAAAGCATGACACATCAAAGACCGCATGACCCCTGGAGGGAATTGTGGAGGCTTTAAAGCAAGGCAACATCCAAGGAGAGAATCCTGCAACTTCAATGACAGGCGCCATCACCATAATCTTATCTGGAAGAAGACGTTCAAAGGGTAGATCTTGAAGAGAATCACGCAGCATTGAAGATAGGCACCATCACAGGAGAAGATCGTGGGAACGTTACATCTCCATCAAGAGGATGAATGTCGGTCTTCCCTATAAATAGACGGTGGTGGCATCCCAAGAGGGGATCATCCACGAACTCTCCAGAGGAATTGCACTTTATCTTTTCTTACTTTCTGCCATTTTTTCTTTTTGCAAGCTTTTCTCGTTTCTTTCATTCCGTAAATTTTCATTCTTTTACAGCTTTATTTTAATTCTTGTAATTCTCTTCCATAATCCTTGTAACAATCCTCAAACATTGTTCAATCAAAATTCTTGGTTAACAGGGTTCAACTTGATGTGCTGCGACGATTTCTCACCACTGATTAATTTTTAATTTTTTTTATCAACGTTTGAAATTAACTTAAAGGTTAAAAAAGTAATTTTGACATATTATTCCAAAATATATTTTTGTACATTTCAGCGACAATGTATGTTCATTTCAGCGATGTTGAGTAATTATGACGCGCTATAATATATTTTAGCTACGACTTCTGTGTATTTCAGCGACATGTGATAGTATATTTCAGCGACATGCTATAATATTTTTCGGTGACTTGATAATGTGCATTTCAACGATTTCATAAAAGTTGAAACCTCAATTCTTTGATTTAATATATTTCATCGACGAGCTATGTGTATTTCAGCGACGAGCTGTGTGTAGTTCAGCGATAGACTATGTAATATTTCAGCGACATCCATATTATTTTTCAGCAATAACCTTGTGTGTAGTTTCAGCGACTTGACATTATATATTTTTTTGGACAACTTCACCCTTTTCCACTTTGAATCGTTGGATTGAAATGAACGGTTGGAATTATATGTCTTGATGTGCTGCGGATTGATTGATAACCAATCCCTAAAGTAATACCAAGGTAAATCAATATCTATGCAAAATTCTAATTTCGAAGATGCAATCTTTTAATCCAACCATCAGATTTTCAAAGAATTAATTTTGGACCCAATCAGATTATTAAAAAATCTTGTTAACTTTTTGGATTATATATTATCTAGTATAGATACTTTTTCATGGATGGAGGCCTGGTGCAAGTGGCTGCACGTGCAGCCACCCTTTGTGTAATGTGGGAGTTATGTTGTGTAATGGATGAAATTATGTATTTTATGCGATGGAAAAATATGTGATAGATATGTGTTTTGTGTAATGTGAGAGTTATGCTGTGTAGGTGCATACTCATAAAGAGATTATACCGTAACTGAATTGCTTATTTATTTTTTATTTTTTTGTAAACATCGACACTCATGTGTCTGCAAATGTGTGTGGGAGCCCAAACCTCATAAATTACAAAAGAAGATAAATGAGAGGGATATGAGGCCGGGTGGATTGCTTATTCATGATCGAAAGAGTAAAATTAATTTACCTGAAATTTTATAAAAAGAATTCATGGCCGAATGATCAAAAGTCAATTATGCCTTTCATTCATAATATTAGAATAAATAAATTTTAAATTCAAACTTCTACTAAAATATAGTATTAGATTACCAACAGCAGTTGGCTTGAGTGGATGGGGCTCTAGTCGCTTAAGCAAGGTCTCGGGTTCGAGCCTTGTGTATGCAAAAAACTGCTTTGGGAGAGGCGCCCTTAATTGCCCTTGCAGATCCTCGAGGGATTAGTCTTAGGTCCAATGTGGCCTAGGGATACCCTGGTATTCACCTAAAAAATATAGTATTAGATTAGATTTAGGGAATGAGAGTTGACCCAAGTGGTCATGTTCCCAATCTTCCAGGTTGGAGTTTCGATTCTTATCCGGCCGCCTATCCCTCCCCACCATTGCCGACATATAGATAGGTGTCAATGTAATTTTAGCACTTTTTTTTGTAAACAGTGACATTCATGTGTCGACAAAGGTGTCTGGGAGCCAAAACCACACAAATTATAAAGGGGGATAGGGGGCCGGGTGGGGATCGAACTCCCAACCTATGGTTGAGAGAAGGGGGATTTGATCACTAGGGTAAGTCCCCAACCCCATCACTTTCTATTTGTTAGTAGTTTCATTTGTAATTTTTTATTCTTTAGTGCACTTTTATAGGATTTATTTATTTTCACTATCAATAATTATAGTTTTACCTTATATTTTTAAAATTTACCGTGATATAAAAATAGATACAGAATATAGCTAGGATTTAACAAATAGGCAGAAGTAGGGGTGAGGAAAACTCGACTCGATACTCGATCAAAACTTGATTAAATTATTAAATTTAAAAAATATAAAAATAAAAAAATTATTAGACACAATTTAAACTTTATCAAGCCTAACAAACTTATATTTTGTAGCATAGTAAGTAAAACTGTCAAATTAAATTCAAATTATAGACTATCTAGCCTAGTTAAATTCGGGCTAGAACTTTAATTTTTTTTTACTGTATAAGCTCGAATTACACTGTTCAAGCTCGATACTCGACTCGATATCACCCCTAGGCAGAACTGGAGAAACACGTTGGGCGTGCCCATGCGTAACGTGGCTTCAATTCTATAGTTTAACAAGAGCTTTGAGATGGCCAAAATTTCCCCCTCGGCATTTAATTGAAAATTGAATATATTTACTCTCTCAAATATCCTTTTAGACCTCAATTTTATTTTATTTTATTTTTTTCCTCGGGTAATGCAGCTATGTTTTGTTGTAATTCAATTTCTAGGTGTGAGATATGTGTTGTTATGGGGTTTGAAATGTATATATACATCATGGAGAAATGGAACTATATATATATATTCAGAAATATAAAAGAAGGTGTGCAGGTTTTTGAGCAAGAAAGGATGTAATATGTAGTGATGATGTTGCTTTGCAAGTAATAGATGATGCCTGATCAGCAATTTGTTATTAGTGTACACAATAGTAATACTTGCCCAATCTGCTATTTTCAGCTGAATTACTAAGTGCAGAACGCCAACAATAATTCAAAATACACAAGCAGAAGCAGAAGCCACTCATTTTAGCAAGTACTACTACAATATAAAAGCAAACAAATGCTAACAAGACCGACGACGCATTTCAGCTACAGAGTTCATAGTATCCAAGACAAGCCGCCACCAACTCAAAGTTCACATTCAGAGCAACAAAGCAAAACAATGAGAATGAAAGAGAAGGTTTGCAACACGGTAGTATATATACTTCTAACAATTATATACTCCTATATATACTTCAAACAATTTTATTATGGTACTACAAACAATTTTATGATGGTACTTTTACTAAGTTCATAATGGTACTTGAAACAAGTTCATAACAGTACTTTAACGAGTTCATAACGGTACTTGAAACATGTTCATAATGGTAATTGAAACAAGTTCATAACGGTACTTAAACAAGTTCATGACGGTCCTTCAGACAAGTTTGTAACAGTACTTAAACAATTTCATAATGGTACTTAAATAAGTTTATAAAGTTATGATGATATTATTTGTTTCTAAGAGCACCCACATCCCTTCACCCAATTAATAATTCACTTTTTCATCTCTTTCCGCCACATCGTATTTTCACCTCTTCCACCACTCTTTTAATTTATTTCAATTAATCCACACATCCCTTTACTTATCTTCTTGGGACCCACAATCCAATCATATACAATGAAAATTATATATGAGTTAAATTTGTACAATGAATTCTTCATGTAGGTGATGGTGATTTGTAAATCTGATATTGATCTTGGAGATGTACAATTAGATGACATTTTCAGATTATAATTTTATGAATTTTACGGGATATCCTATAGCGGAAATTGTTGAGAGTATTTATACACATATGAAATGCACCACTTCAAATCCAGATATTATTAAAGATATTGTTATACTAATTTATACAAATGAGATTGTTGATACGATCAATTATTAAATCATGGAATGTATGTCTGCAAATGAAAATGTATATATATATATATATCACTTCTATTAATATTTATCAAGATGATGAAAACATAGATAATGTCAATGAATTATTTTCACTATGATATCGAAACACGATCAAATTGTTCTGGATTATCGAATCATAAATAGAGTTGATTTAGGGTTGCATAGTCATGCATATTAGGAATATAGATCGATCAAATGAAGTATGCAATGTAACTATGTAAGTAGGTTGATAGTCACCAAGATGCGGAATCATATTATTGAGGTTAAACTAATTTTCTAGAAACTATGAAAGTAAAAAATTCTTGATTGATAGAATGATTATGAGCTGAGCCTATCTGATTTAACCAAATTCGTGATTCGATTTAAGATGAGAAAATTTCAACGTGTAGTTTGTTTTGCTATGATTATAAACAAAAGTCAATGTTAATCTTTAAAGAATATTGGACTTTATCTTCCAAAATAAGTTTTTGCTATGAACAGTTATGTTGCAATTTCGCGCCACTAACAAGATGTGGCTCAAAATATTAATATGCAATTAAGAATGATTAACTCAATATATACCACAAGAAATGTTGTTTACTATAAAATTTATATATAACAGAAAAATTACAAAATGGATACCTAATGTAGGTGATAGTAAGGCCGGTATTGATTTTGAAGATTTACAATTAGATGTGACATTTCCGGATGATATTCTTATAAACTCTACGGGTGATCCTATAGCGACAACTTTTAAGAGTACATATACAAATATAAACAACACCACTTCAAATTCAGATATTTTAAAAAGATAGTACTATACTAGCCCATATCAATGATATTTTCAGGAATGAGATTTTCAGCAAATTGTGAGGAAGTTCTTCATATTATGCTTAATATTTATATTTAAATTTTATTTTATTTTAATTTAAATTTCAAATTAAATAAAAATATTATATTAATAATTATTTTTATTAATCTGTTAAGCCACAGAAGCTAAAGATGACGGTATAATATGATTTCTTAGTTAGTTTTAAAAATAATTAAATTATATTATCATATATATCCTCTTTCAAATAGATATAAAATCATTACACATTTTTCATTACTCAAAATATGATTTATACTTAATACTCAAGAATTGTTGTTTACAATTAAATTTTCAGCAAATTGTAAAGGAAAATTTCATATTATACTTAATACTTATATTTAAATTTTATTTATTTTAAATTAAATAAAAATCTTAATATTTATTTTTATTGATCTGTTATGTTTGTACTGGACAGCCACAGAAGCTAAAGAATGCAATATAATACTATTTTTCTGTTAGTTTTAAAAATAATTAAAGAGGAAATGAATTTTTTAGGCCATTACAAGGCACCATTTCCACATTTGGGCCATTATGAAATCAATTTCAAATTTTAGGCCATTAGAAACCATTTTTGACCAAATTAAGGCCATTTAGACTATTTTGACTTTTTCAAACTTCAATTAACTTACCAACTTTTACTTTATTTCATTTTGACCCCAGATTTTAGTTTCTTCATTATCATTAGTCCAATATCAGCCCATCATGCTTCCGATAATTAAATTAAGCACTAAACTTCATACCTTGGCTTTGACCGCCTTGCTGCCGGGTTTCCTAAGCTCCGGGATTTTACGGACTTCCTCCAACCACGCAGCCGCGACCGATGGTTCACCGATTCTTGGCTCCTTCAGCAACAAACAGCACAGTCCTATTTTGTTTCCCACCTTAGGACGTATCAAGATATGAATAAAGGGTTTTAATTATATTATCGGGATATTTGGGATATTTGGAAGCCTGGATTTTACTGAAGAAATATTAAAAATATTATTTAAACATAATTTCCCCTAACGGAGAAGACAGACACTTAGTTCCTCATGGAGGATACAAGACTCTTGGGGGAATACCCCATACTTTTACAGACTCGAAAGGAAATATGCAGAAAGAGAAATATTACAAATACTTTGAAGAGTTGGGAGGAATTTTCGATGCATTCCATCTGCTTCAAACTCCTTTATTTATAGGCGCCCGCGGACTTCAGCCCCGGATTCCAATCTTCATCTAAATCCTTGTGACGTCACTGCGTTCGTCACTTGGTTGTGATCCAACTACTGGAAAGTGTTATACTTCCAGAAATGTGGTGTTTGATGAAGCTTCTTCGTGGTGGACACCCGAAAAGGTCGAGCTCCCAAAATCCCATGGCTTAGAGGATGATTCAGAAGAAAAAGAAGAAGGTGAAGAGCATACATCGGATTTGAGTAAAGAAGGAGAAAGATAATCCACTAAAGATAAGAGTCCATGGAAAACCGGTATACATCAACCTGCATCCGATGAGTTCTCTCCCAGCCGAAACGAAGCAGACGAACAACAATTGCGAAGGTCGACAAGACTAAGACAACCTAATCCAAGGTATGCCAATGCCGCCCTTGTGGATTAATCTACACCTATTGAGCCTGGTAGTTATGAAGAAGCAGCGCAGAGCTAAGAGTGGCAGAAAGCCATGGAAGAGGAAATCAAAG
Source organism: Hygrophila difformis (assembly GCA_030278955.1). NCBI lineage: Eukaryota > Viridiplantae > Streptophyta > Magnoliopsida > Lamiales > Acanthaceae > Hygrophila > Hygrophila difformis. Next base: position 34,294,488 of record JAOANR010000013.1, on the reverse strand, counting down.
CATTGGAAGAAAATCAAACATGGGACTTAGTTCCCAAACCAAAATCTTGTAAATGGGTGTACAAGGTGAAGACTCGACCAGACGGCTCCATTGAAAGGTATAAGGCTCGACTTGTTGCTCGAGGTTTTTCTCAACAATATGCGCTAGATTATGAAGAAACATTTAGCCCGGTGGCAAATGTCACAACAATTCGAGTCCTACTAGCTTTGGCGGCTAGCAAGTCCTGGAAGTTATGGCAGATGGATGTCAAGAATGCCTTCCTACATGGGAACTTGACAAGAGCATTTATATGGAGCAACGAAGAGGCTTTGAGAGCAAGACCCGTCCCGAGTATGTCTACAAATTGAAGAAGGCACTCTATGGCTTGAAGCAGGCTCCAAGAGCATGGTACGGGAAGATCGGTGAGTTTTTGATACAAAGTGGTTTTACAGTTGCTCCTGCCGATTCAAGTTTATTTGTGAAAGAAGATCAAGGAAAGTTAGCCATAATATTAGTATATGTCGATGACTTAGTCATCACGGGAGATTATGGCTAGGAGATTCATAGAACAAGGGAAAATCTCTTCATCAGATTTCATATGAAGGAGCTTGGAAAACTCAAACATTTTCTTGGACTCGAAGTAGAGCAGACAAGTGAAGGCTTATTTTTGGGACAACAGAAATATGCACAGGATTTTTTGCAGAAGTATGGAATGCTTAACTGCAAGCCCATCGCAACTCCTATGGACCACAATGAAAAATTGCAAGCGGATGATGGGAATAGTTTAGAAGATGTTACCATGTATTGACAGTTGGTCGGAAGTCTTATATATCTCACGCTAAGTCGACCTGACATAGCGTATGCAGTTGGAGTGGCTAGTAGATACATGAGCAAACCAAAGAAGCCTTATCTCGATGCTGTGCGATGTATCTTGAGGTACGTTAAAGGCACCATTGATTTTGGCATTTTATATAAGAAAACAAAGGAATGCCATGTAACAGGATATTGCGATGCCGATTATGCTGAAGACTATGATACGCGACGGTCGACAACTGGGTATTTGTTTAATCTTGGATCGGGAGCAGTATCATGGTGTAGCAAGAGACAACCCACAGTATCGTTGTCAAGCACCGAAGCAGAATATCAATCGGCAACACAAGAAAGCACTTGGTTGAAGTGACTAATGGAAGATCTTCATCAACCAACAAATTAAGTAAAGCTTTTCTATGATAATCAATCAGCCATACGTTTAGCAGAGAATTCAGTCTTCCATGCAAGGACAAAACATATAGAAGTGCACTATCACTATGTTCGCGAAAAAGTGCTAGAAGGAAAGATTGAGATGGTGCCAACAAAAATAGATTAACAAGTTGCAGACATCTTCACGAAGAGTTTAAGTAAATCGAAGTTCGAAAAATTCAGAGAAGCACTCGGAATGATCTGCTAATCAACCATGGAAAGAATTTTGCATTGAGGGGGAGTGTTAGAGATCAATGCAAAATTAAAAAAAGTAAATTAGTGAGACTAAAAGAATATTCTAGAATATTAGAGAAATTGGGGTGTGTAGAATTATTTATAGAAATGTTTAGAATGATCTAGATTAGTATTATTTAAGAATATTTTTATAATACTCCAGAACTCTTGCCCACTCTATAAATAGGGGTGAGGCTCTTCATTTGTAATGAGTGTAGAGAAGTGGCGAGTTGAGTGTGTGATGAAGAGTGCAGAGTTGAGTGAAGCAGAGAGGTGTGAGTTGAGAAGTGAGTTGAGAGTTGAGGAGTGATAAGGTGTGAGTAGTGAAATCTCTTGTAATTGTGTTTGTATTTATAAAAAGTGTCATCTTTCTTTAAGTCTCTCGGTTAAGCCTTGGTTTGTTAAGTTCTTGGTGCACTTGTTAGTTATATGGTCAGCCCTGATGCCTAACTAATATATGGTCGGTTATACCGCCTGAATGATATATGGTTGGCACTGCCACCTAAGTATCCTTGTGCACTAAGGATTTTATTTAAAGGCTAACCAACATCAAAGAGTTGGTGTTGTGTGAGTGAATTATCATAGGTCCTCTATAGTGTGTGTGTTTGAGTGTTGCAGTCCTTTCCCAACAGTCTCATTCAAATTACTACAAGATATAGCAGTATTCTTTCTTTTTGCATATGATAATTGCATTATCTGTCTTTCTGAGTAGGTAGTTAGTATCCTACCCGTTTTTCAGAGAATGAAACATCTTGCAATATATGAATATAATTCTTAAATCGTAAATGATTATATCTTCTTCGAGAGTGCAATGTAGATTATCTTTGGGTTTTTCCTTTTCTTATTGTCTTTTTGCTATATAAATGGATCAGAATAAGTCTTGGCGTGTTCCTTACATGGTTGCCAATCAGTTTGTAGGAGCTTTGTGAGGTTGTGGAACCTGAACGTACTCGATACTTTTCCATACCTGAGTCCAAATTATGTTTTAATATCTCATTTGTTGTTATATTATGATGTCAAGAACTTGGGATGCATCTATTTTGATGTGACTTAAATATTGAGGTATTTATACACATTCATGAGTAGTAACCCTAAGCCTAAAGCTCATATATGTGTATATAAAAGCATAGGCAATACAAATGAAAGTACAGTGAAGAGAAGAAAATGGGTAAATGAAGTCCAAAGCTTCAAGTCTGTACTATTCCTTTACGTCCATGAGGTATTTATACACATTCATGAGTAAAATGACTCATCATTTAATAATACATGGCAGACATTCAATACTACACTCAATACGTGTATAACAGAAAGTAAGTTTTAGACATAGTAAATGATTCAAGTTTGCGAAATTTGCTAAAGAGCATTACGAGCATCACGTTGGGCATCAATAACAGTCGCTACCAACCGTTCTGCAATCTCCCCAGCCTTTGCCAACTCCCTTTTGGTTAAATCCAAATGAGAATCAGCAACGCCAGCATCAACTTCGCCATCCCCGACAGCAGTCAGAAAAAGTTTATATGCACAATCTGCCTTTTTTGCAGCTAAAAATGCATCATTTGCAGCCTCGGCAACCTTCATTGATTTCTCCTCAGCAATCTTCAGCAAAAGCATGATGTGGGTCAGAATAGACATGGGTCCCCAGCTTGGTTTTGGTTTGCAAAATTTAAGACCTTCAGAAGATACTCTCTGACAGCTTCAATGGCATTCCGCGCGGCCTCATTTGCCGCGGTGTGGGCCGCTTTCACTTCCTGTGAGTCTGGGTCTGATGATGACATGCTGAAAATTAAAAAGAAAGAAATTATATATATACTAACAATTTAACACAATACTAAACTAGACCCAATTTATAAGGTGAAATTTTAAGGAAAGCTAGCACAAAGTCCAAACAATGTAACAAAATACAAAATAAACTATTACCATAAAAACCATTAACTAAACAAATTAAAATAATAGAAATATAACTAATAAAGAGGGAGCTGGTCTACCACAGACAGTGATTCCATGATTGAGGGATAATGAGAAATGAAGAAACAACTCAAATATTCAATGTTAATCCCAACTTTGAAGTAATTGAATTGTTGGTGCGGTCTGGATTTTGATTTTAGCAGGCAGCCATTGAAAACAAAGTGTTGAGACCAAGAGTCACCAAATTTATGTGAATATTAAACTATTGTATTAAGAAATTGAAACAATATCAAAATAAGAACCTCAAGAAACATAATTAACTTTTAATTGGATTGATAAAGAGGATAAAAGTGTATAAAGAGGAAGATAATTAATCAAGTGAAATTTTAAGGAAACCTACACTCAGTCTATCAAAAGTCAAAATTAGAACCAGCAACCAGAAAGATCATTAATCAAAGATACTAGCACAAAGTCCAAACAATGTAACAAAACACAAAATAAATAATTACCATAAAAACCATTAACCGAACAAATTAGAATAAATATAAATGTAACCAATAAAGAGGAAGCTGTTGTCAGCCACCTCCATCCATCCTTCAGTCTGCTCTGTGTGTGTGTGTGTGTGAGCTCCTCTAGCTTGCTTTATCAGAATTAGAGGATGGGCCGGGCGGCAGCCAAGTAGTAGTGGGCTCTGCAAACTCCCTAATAGGAGTACTACATTTGGGAAAACATGCGCAGAGAGACATACTAGAAGAACCAAGAAAAAGAGTAATTTTATTAATTTAACAATTTAATTTACATTTAATATAATTAATAGAAACATTCATAATTATCGGGCTCCTAATCTTTTGTTTATGTATATTCATAATTATTTTTATATTAAAATTATTTACTTGATTTTATTTAATAGTAAATAAATTTTAAAATCTGGATTATAAATAAATTAATAGAAATTAATATTTATTTATCATCCAATCATATAATGCCAAGTCGCATTATATGATTGAAAGCCCTAACATCACCTAAAGTTGGCTATCCAACCTAAGTCATCACCTAAATCTATAAATATTTAAAATTCATGGATTGTTGAATACCTCAAAATTTTTAAAGACTTTTTAAACTCTGTATTTAATACACCTAGAATTCTTAAAGACCTTTTAAAATCTGTATTGAATACCTCAAAATTTTTAAAAACTGTTTAAAATCTAAATTAAATACATTCCAATTTTAAAACTCCTTAAAAATTCTATAGAGTTCGGATTGAATACACCTCCTTAATTTGTCTTCCAATATAATACGTGTTGTTGTTGTTGTTGTTATTATTATTATTATTATTATTATTATTATTATTATTATTATTATTATTATTATTATCTCCTCCTCATCATCATCAATTATTGGGTGCAAGGTGCATGGTATGAAATTGGGTAATGCCCAATTAATAATCTTGCAGAGATGGATTATTTAGTTGGATCGCACTCCCAAATTATAGACACGATTTCATGATGACAGGAAAAAAAAAAAAGAGAATTTTTTTGGTGAATCACCGGGTATCCTCAGGTCACATTGGATCAAGATTAATCCCTCGAGAATCTGTATGAGCAATTAAGGGCGTCTCTCTCAAAGCAGTTTTTTTTTTTGCATACACAAGGCTCGAACCCGAGATCTTTCTTAAGCGCCTAGAGCCCCAATCCACTCAAGCCCACTGTTGTTGGTAAAAAAAAAAAATGGAGGGGGAAGGGGCATGAAAAGGGTAGAGAAATATTGATGACATGGACATGATTGCCTCACTAAATATGGTTGCCAATCAGTTGTAGGGCTTTGTGACTTGTGAGGCTGTGGAACCTGAACGGCTGAACCTACTCGGTATTTTTCCATATCTGAGTCCAAATTATGTTTTAGTATCTCATTTCTTGTTATCTTATGATGTCGAGTGTTGTTATCACTAACTTTCTACTGTGCAGATGATGTAGTTCATGATTGTTAAAACTACGCTAGAACGACCTGGGCAGTTACTGTCAGATATGTGCGACAGTTACTTGATCTGTGTGCGCATTCTAACCGACCTAGATGTATCTAATATGTATCTCTAAGTCTATATATTTGCGATTAGGTTCCCTGTAATTAGTTTAAGCATTATCGAGTTGTATTTTACACTTTTACACATTTTTACACATACTTGAGTCGGTTATTCTCTCCAAGACTTGACCGTTCTATTCTTTGAGAGGTTTAGAAAATTCCTTGTGTTCTTTCTGCAAATTGAAGATCATTCCATACACACAAGGTCTGCGCTACATTGATTCAACAAGTGTTCTTGTTGGAGAAAACTTCTCTACAACACCCGATTGAAGAGGCTCTTGTGAAAGCGCTCAAAGATTGAAGGAGATGAATTCAAGATTACTGCTATGCCGAGATGCCATGGTTCTTGAAGCCTGAACAACCAGAGAATTCAAATTGGACAGGATCGTCCGGAGACTGAGTTGTGGGGGAGTCACAACTGCAGTCTGTCTGCAAACAGGGAAGTGTTGCATTAGAGTTTGAATTGGTTGTTTTTTAGTCTTCTAGGTCTAGGTTTTTCTTGAGTATTAGTATAAGTCACCTGGATTGGCATCCCCCAGACGTAGATCCGTTGGATCGAACTGGGTCACCAAATTCTTGTGTTTTTACTTTCCGCTAAACACACTGTGCACACACCACTCGTTATTCAGTAGTTCAGACAACCACTCGACAACATGCTTAATACAAGATTTCTGTATTATATGGGACCATAAATTGGTATCAGAGTGGCAGACTCTGACGTATTAGAGGCGATTTTAAGAAATCTTGGAAAGATGAATAGAGAAGGCGTATCACTTTCAAGACCACCTTTATTCGATGGCACCAACTATAGATATTGGAGAACACGGATGAAGATTCATCTAATGGCTCTTGGAGATGAAGTATGGGACGCAGTCGAGATAGCCTGGCAACCACCAACACGACCTCGTGCTGCAACTGAAGGTTCCGCAGAACCACCTGGTAGTCGGCCAGCAACCAAGGCTGAATATACACAAGCCGAGAAAGATGCCAAGAAAAGGAAACTATACAGCCCTTAATGCAATTTTCAGTGCTATAGATGAGACGCAGTTCCAACTGGTCACCAGCCACACGTTAGCTCATGATGCATGGAAAACTCTAGAGGTGATGTACGAAGGTTCTAAGGATGTTCGAGCTACCAAATTACAATGAGTTGAGACCATGTTCGAGAATCTGAAAATGAAGAAGGATGAATCAATCTCAGTTTATTACGGAAGGTTCAATGACATTGTAAATCAAGCCTATTACTTGGGATTGATTTATGATAATCAAAAATTCGTTCGAAAGATGTTGAGGACTTTCACTAAGAAGTATGCTCCCAAGTTTGCTACATTGGAAGAATTGGATAAGTTGAACACTATTACCTTGGATGGTCTAGTTGGAATCCTTCAAACTTATAAAATGAACCACCTCAAAGAATAATCGTCAAGGAACATTTCCCTCAATGTAGAAGAAGACTCTGGAAACTCTTCTGAAGATGATGTATCTAACATTTCCAGAAAAGTGGCAAAGATGTTGCAAGACAGACGTTCAAAGCAGTTCTACAAACAACAAGGTCGCAGTCCAACGATGTTCAGGCGATGGACAAACAACCTCGCAGGGATTTCAAAAGAAAGGATAGTAGCAAAGCTGATCGTTCCAACAACCCGAAGAAGGACTATGACAAGCCGGACAAGTTTGCCTCGGTGATCTGCTATGAATGTGGAGGCAAAGGACATGTTCGATCTGAATGTGCCACAACCAAAATGAAGGAAATGAGAGAAAAGAACGCACGGCAGGCTACTCTAAGTGATCGTGATGATGAAGGAACTACAAAAGGACATATTTCAGATTCTGATGAAGTCGTTGCATTCACTCTAAGAGAAGCAAGCCCTACTACAGAAGGTATTGTCAAGTCAATATGTTTTTCACCTAATAATGATGTTTATGATTCAGGTGAAAGCAATGATGATGAATATGATCAACTACTTCCTGACTACAATGAGCTCAATGAGGATTTTGAGGTTGCTGTTCAGGAAAACAAGAAGTTGTTAGGACAATTGGCAGACGTCGGAATTGCTTATGATCTTGAGGTTGAGAAAAACGAAGACTTGCAAAAGGAGAACAACACTCTTAAAGGCAGAATCCATGACATGGAGAAAGGCTTGATAATCTCAAAGCAAAGAACAATGAACTTCAAAAGGTATCTAAAGCTAAAAATCAACTTGATGAGGTTCTATCTATGGGAAAATGTGTCGGTGATCAAATAGGTTTAGGCTATAAGAAGCAAAGCACTCCCAACAAAATAAAGTTTACAAGTGGAGGCTTCCTCACTTCAACTACTGATGCACCACTTGAGGAGTTAGTCGGAGAATCGTCCAGACGACCGAAAGACTGCCTATACTGCAATTTACCTGGACACACTGCTGAACCATGCATGCGCATTCTAAGAGATCTCATGAACGGAAGACCAGTCGTATGGCCTAACCAGGAATTTCGAAAGAAATTTAAAATGCTGAAGGTACGAGTACCTAAAAATAAAAATGATAATGAAGATTCTGCATGTTTTGTAGTTCTTTCGTTGCAGGAACAACGTCGAAAACAACCGATGGTATTTTGATTCGGGATGCTCAAGGCATATGACTGGAAGAAAAGATGTCTTAGACAACTTTGTTGAGAAAGATTGCGGAGCTGTCATGTATGGTGATGGTACTAGAAGCAAGATTGCGGGTTTTGGTAAATCTAAGGATAATATTCTTTCTAAACTCTCTAGAGTTTACTATGTAAATGATCTTACTACTAACCTTATCTCTATTAGTCAACTTTGTGATGAAGATAGTGGTTAAGTTTACTAAAGACAGGTGCATAGTATATAATGATAAAAAGAAATGTATTATGATGGGAGGCCTTAGCAAGAATAATTGTTACATCTTGAAGGATGACATCCCACAGATTCTACTGACCAGAGATTATCAAACTACTCTATAGCATAAGAGACTTGGACACCTTAATTTTCAGTCACTGCATAAGCTGAGTAACTCGAATGCTGTTCGCGGGTTGCCGCAACTACAGAAGAACGACCAAACCATCTACAGAGATTGCGCCAAAGGAAAGCAAACCAGATCGAGACATAAAAGACTGATGAGATCAAAACAAAAGAATGCCTCGACCTGATACATATGGATCTTATGGGTCCAACCGAAGTGGAGAGCTTAAATGGTAAAAGGTATATTTTAGTATGTGTTGATGATTTCTCTAGATATTGTTGGTTTTCTTTCTTAGGTCAAAAGATGAGACTTTTGAGTACTTTGAGGCTCTGAGTAAGAGACTCATGAATGAGAAGCAAAGGAACATTTCACGAATCCGAACCGATCATGGCAAGGAATTCAAGAACCAGTCATTTGATCGTTATTGTGATGACCATGGAATCACTCATGAGTAAACACCACAGCAAAATGGTGTTGCTGAAAGAGAGAACCGAACATTATAAGAGATGGCAAGATCAATGCTTCACACCAGCTCTATGAGCAAACATTTTTGGGCGGAAGCTATTAACACAGCCTGTCACATTATCAACCGAGTGTTGTTGAGACCACACTCCAACTGCACACCTTACCAACTTTGGAACGGTAAAACTCCCACGGTAAAATACTTTTATATTTTTGGTTGCAAATGTTATGTTTTGAAAGATAGAAATCAATTGCATAAGTTTGATTATAAATAATCGGATGGATATTTCATTGGTTATTCTAACAATTCTAAGGCATATCGTGTCTATCTTACTAGTGATAAGAAGGTTATAAAATCTACTAATGTTCTCTTTGAAGATCTTGATCTTTTAGATAACAGGTTAGATGATGATGAGTTATCTCTTAATCACAATCATGAGAATACTAATGGTGTTGAGCAAACTGTCAATGAGGAAGAAAAGTCAGTCCTGATGTACTAGATAAAGAAGTTGATACAGATACTGTCGTTGAGACTACAACAGAACTACCCTCTGAAGTTCAGGACAACCGAAAAGGATCTAGAGTGCATAAGCATCATTCGACTCAAGACATTATTGGAGATCCACAAGGTCAGAGACAGACTAGGCATAAAGAGATTAATGTCAAGGATCTAGCAAGCTTAATTGTTTTGTTTCTATGGTTGAACCAAAGAATACTTCTGAGGCTTTGAAAGATGAGTATTGGATTGCTGCAATGCAAGACGAGCTACTGCAATTTGAGAGGAATGCGGTCTGGGAGTTGACAGAACCACCCAGAATGCCAACATTATTGGAACCAAATGGGTTTACAGGAATAAGACGGATGAGAAAGGCAATGTGATAAGGAATAAAGCAAGGCTCGTAGCACAAGGATATACCCAAATTGAAGGTTTGGATTATGGCGAAACATTTGCTCCCGTGGCAAGGATGGAGGCCGTGAGGATACTACTTGCATTGGCATGTTCTTTGAATTTGAAGTTGTATCAAATGGATATAAAGACAGCCTTCCTAAATGGAAAAATTAAGAAAGAGATCTATGTTGCACAACCGATTGGATTTGAAGATCCGAAGCATCCTAACCATGTTTATCGTGTCAATCGCTTTATATGGATTAAAACAGGCACCCAGGGCCTGGTATGAAAGATTGTCAAAGTATTTAGTCGACAATGGATTTAAGAGAGGAAATCCAGACAAGACGTTGTTAGTGAAGCGTCAGAACGACCACTTAACTGTTGCTCAAGTATATGTTGATGATATTATTTTTGGATCGACTTCAGCCAAACTCAGAAAGGAATTTGTTGATGCTATGAAATCAGAGTTTGAGATGTCTATGATGGGAGAATTACACTACTTTTTAGGATTACAGGTTAAGCAAGAGGATGATGGTATTTTCTATGTCATGAGAAGTATGCTAGAAACATGTTGAAAAAGTTTGATATGGATGATTGCAAGGTAGCTAGAACTCCGCTAGGACAACAGGAGAAACTGAGCAAAGATGAGAATGGAAAATCAGTGTATCAAAAGACATATAGGAGCATGATTGGAAGTTTATTGTACCTCACTGCATCAAGACCAGATATTTCATTTAGTGTAGGTGTATGTGCAAGATTCCAATCCGATCCTAAGGAGTCTCATATGAAAGCAGTAAAGCGGATCATGAGATATATTAAGGGGACTTTAAATATTAGAATTTGGTTCTCAAAAAGGTCATCACTTGATTTAATTGGGTTTACAGATTCTGTCTGGGCAGGTTGTTGCGACGACAGGAGATCTACCACTGGAGGCTGCTTCTACTTGGGAAACAATCTCGTAAGTTGGTATTCCAAAAAGCAAAACATCGTAGCTCTATCAACAGTCGAGGCAAAGTATATTGCTGCCACATGTTGCTACTAACAACTTCTTTGGATGAAGCAACTACTCGAGGACTACGGTATTCATAAGGATAATTTTTTAGTTTTCTGTGATAATACTAGTGCGATCAATATCTCTAAAAATCCTGTTTTACATAGTATGAGTAAGCATATTGATATTCGTTATCATTTTATTCGAGATTTTGTTGAGGATAATATTTGCAGGATTGAGCATATAGCGTCGTTGGAACAACGAGCCGACATCTTAACAAAAGCACTAGATGGAGAAAAGTTTGAAGGCTTGGGAAGCACCTTGGGTCTTTCTTACCACAACTAACTTGCTTATTAGCTTGGGCCTGACTATTTTTCGTGTATAAGTATCCTTCTACAGGCCAAATTCAAAACAAAATGGAGAAAACTCCATCCGGAACATCATTATTGCACTCAGCTATTTTGGTGACGTCACAGCACCCCTACAGCTGCTCTGTAACTGCTTCAACTCCATCAATCACGTCGCACGTCTTCAAAAACTGCCGCACGACTCTTCAATTTCTGGCCACTCTCTCCATTTAAGGTCCAATTTCTCACCATTTCAATTCAAACTTTCCCCCTCACATTTCTCGAATTTAAATCTTAGCAGAAACCTCAAAAATGGCTTCTCCTTCCAACCCTGACGCTCATCATTCCGCCATCTCCTCCTCTACAAGTTCGCCGTCGAGATCACCCATAAATGCCCAACCTATTTCAGTCCTACCCCCAGTCCTTTATCTCAATGGCCCTGCCGCTGCAACTTCCGAACAACTACCCACTGATACTAAACCAGAAACCAAAATTCTTCTAACCCTAACCCTGAAATCACCATTGACCCTTCGCTTGTTGATGAAATCGTTCGAGAGATTAATGCTGAGCACAACACTCCACCACTTTCCCCTCTGCCAAACCAAGGTCTTCATGACATGAGTCAATAGGAACTTGCTGAGGTCACTGCTTCACATCAAACTGGAGGTCCTACTGCTGTTGAAACCACCCCTGAATCACGAAGGAAATCCACCAGAAAGCAAAAGGAGCCCACTCCTCAGCCAACTCCAACTCTGGTAGCCACGACTTCAAAGAAACCGAGGAAGGAACCACGAAAAGCCCCTGCTGTTCTGAAAGCCGAAGATGCTTATAGCAAGAAGTACTTTGCCCAAATGATGCGGACATTTTCCAAGGAATTTCTCAAAGGCAAAGTGTTGAAGCCCGAAGAGATTTTCAAGCACAATCACTATGATGTTCTGGGTTTCACGGACCACCTGCACGAATGGCACTTGCTATTTTGGGCTAAAGGTCTCACGCAATTTTCACCTACTCATGTTCGCGAGTTCTACGCGAATCTACATCCTGATATCCTCAACCCAAATTCTGCCTGGTTCGGTAAGATTTACATACGTGGAAAATTTCATGAACTGACCCCGGCTGTGATTCTCAAGTTGTTGAAGCTACCCCCAAACGACGACATGAGTGACTGTTTGGATCTAATGCCCGAGGACACCCTGACTACTGCACTGGCTATTTCAAATGAGCGAGTGAAGAGCTTTGGCCCTAACAAATTCAGTGTTACTCAACTCACACTCAAGTATTACTGTCTTTACCAGTTCTGTAGTGCCAACGTCCTTCCGACGATGAACCAGTCTCAAATCAGCACTACAATGGGTAAACTCGTTCTCTATGTTGATAAACATATGAGATTAATCAATTTTGGCTATTTTCTTCTCAAAAGCATGCTAGGTTATACCTCTGGGAGAATCAAGAAGACAGCCAATTTACCCTATCCTGCATTCATCACTGAATTTCTCTTGTCCATTGGTGTGAAAATCAAAGATCGTCATATGGTTGCTCTGAGGGAGTACAAACCACCTCCGAACATGATGGATATGCATAATGATCTTAAGATTGGCCCTCCTTTGACTGGACCTACACTCGTACACCAGCTGAAGCAAAGGATACTTCGTCCGAATGAGAGGCTAACCACTTGGAACCAGGAAGCAATGACTATAAAAACAGAGAATCTCAAATCCTTCATATGCTTCCATTCTCTTTTGATGCAGCTGATTAGCAGGATGAGGATGAGGACATTGCTCTTGATGATGAAGAGTGCTAATCCATCATGGGGGATATTTGGTGTTGTTGCTGAAATATGCTGAAATCTAACTGATGTTTTGTGGTAGTCATGACAACTTGGTAACGATATTTCTAAACTTTGGTTATTTTGGTATTGGTTTGTTTTTTATGACTGTTTTGGTTTTTGACTGGATGATTTCTGAACCGAATTACTTTTGAACTTGCTATTATTGGTATGTAATAGTTGTTGGGTAATTCTGATTACTGCTGAACTACTTAGTTTTTATTTGCTCAGATGATTCTATCTGCACTGTGATTATGATTTGAATGCTTTATGGATTTTGTTTTTGATTCGTTTTGATTATTCTGTAACATCCTATTTGTGAATCATATTGTTTTGCTATGATATGATCTCTTATACTCTTTGGACTTATATAGTTTCAACACCATTTGGTGATGGAATTATCATCTCCACGAGAGTGGGGGAGATTGTCGTTATCACTAACTTGCTCCTGTGCAGATGATTTAGTTCCATGGTTGTTGAAACTACTCTAGAACGACCTGAGCAGTTACTTTCAGATATGTGCGACAGTTACCTGATCTGTGCGCCCATTCTAACCGACCTAGATGTATCTAATCTGTATCTCTAAGTCTATATATTTGTGATTAGGTTCCCTGTAATTAGTTTAAGCATTATCGAGTTGTATTTCACACTTTTACACATTTTTACACACACTTGAGTCGGTTATTCACTCCAAGACTTGATCGTTCTATTCTTTGAGAGGTTTAGAAAATTCCTTGTGTTCTTTCTGTAAATTGAAGATCATTCCATACACAAGGTCTGCACTACATTGATTCAACAAGTGTTCTTGTTGGAGAAAACTTCTCTACAACACCCGATCGAAGATGCTTTTTGTGGAAGCGCTCAAAGATTGAAGGAGATGAATTCAGGAGAGATGCCATGGTTCTTGAAGCCTGAACATCCAGAGAATTCAAATTGGACAGGATCGTCCGGAGACTGAGTTGTGGGGGAGTCACAACTGCAGTATGTCTGAAAACAGGGAAGTGTTGCATTAGAGTTTGAATTGGCTGTTTTTTAGTCTTCTAGGTCTAGGTTTTTCTTGAGTATTAGTATAAGTCACCTGGATTGACATCCCCCAGACGTAGATCCGTTGGATCGAACTGGGTCACCAAATTCTTGTGTTTTTACTTTCTGCTAAACACTCTGTGCACACACCACTCGTTATTCGGTAGTTCAGACGACCACTCGACAACACGCTTAATACAAGATTTCTGTATTATCTGGGACCATCATCAAGAACTTAGGATGTATCTATTTTGATGTGACTTAAATATTAAGGAATGCTATATACTCTCTCCGTTTCTTAATAAGTGTTACATTTTGACTTTTTTAGTGTTCATTGTAGCACTTTAACTTCTATTTTTATTATAGTTATACAAGTCAAGTGAGATTTTGTTGGATTTGTCTCATCTTGTAGTTTTTAAATATCAAATTTTTAGAATTCGTACTTGTACCAAATTTGAGTTGTTAATAGTTTAAAATATGCATTGCCAAACGTACAGAAGAGAAACGTAACACTTAAAAAGAAACGGAGGTAGTATATTCTTTTCTTCCTAGTGGTGACGGTAATATCAAGCCAAAGCATGGTGAGGTGATAGTTAATTCCTTGTTATTTGGTAGATGTTTCATGTTTCACTTTAAGTTTTGGAATTATGTTTCTAGGACATATTTGATTCCTGCCCATGTGCGCCTACTTCGATATAATGAAGCAGAAGTGAGAATAGCAGTTGCTGGAAAAGTCACAAAAATTTGTCGGATTCTTAATCCTGAAACTAGTTGTCCAGCATGTACTTCCGTGTATAAAGGTACCTGTGTTAGAGCAACTCCAACGGCTCCTGGGAATTAGGGGTAGAAGGCAAAATAGAGTCCAAGTCTTCTCCAGCAGCATCAACCGAACGGCAGACGGGACCGTATTTTATTGCTAAGTGAACAGTACATCGCTATTTTCCATGGGCTACTGTAGCTCTCGCTATTTTCATTTTTTTTGTTGTTTTCTCGCTTAAATGAATAGCTCACTTTTTTTCTTGTTTAATTTTGACTTTTTAAATAACTTAAATAATTAAATATTAAACAAAAAACAAAATATAAATTTTCATAAAATTTTTATTATAAAATTTAAATATATTACTATATATTTAAATATTAAATATATACAATATATGGGTTGGGGACTTGGACTAGTGGTCATGTACACAGACTTCCAACTTTATGGTTGGGGATTCGATTTACATCCGGCCCCTATCCCCTCCCCTTTATCCCTTTTATAATTTGTGTGCTTTGCGCTCTAACATACCTTTGTCACATGATTGTTAATGTTTACCAAAATATATTTATGTACAATATATAAATTTGATAAAAAAATTAAATAAATAGTAAAAGGAATAAAAAATGAATATTCTTAAATAGGAAATTTTTAGAGTTAATTGTTGGAGATGAAAAGTGAAAAACTGTAAACTGGACTGGGAAATAGAGTAGAATTGACTGGAAAATAGAGTTTATTGCTGGAGATGGCTTTATACTGTTACTGCATGTAACGCCCCGAAAATTTTAAACCAAAAATTTCCGTGACGTTACTGCCGTGCTACATCACCTAAGCTGTTGGCCAGTCAACTTAGGGTCTGTAACACGAAGTTGAGTACCTGTAGAATCAGAAAGTCCAACAATGAACATATAATGAATCGCAAACAAACCAGCATATCCGTGTCACCGCCCTGTTACCATTTCCATATTCCGCTTATAACAAAATAAACGACAATCAGATAAAATCTCTCACTCAAGTACGGCACCCCGGCCCTTTCTAATTATTTCCAAAATCTTAAGATAGCATAATGATCATATACCTATCAATATAACATGATAACTAACTGTATATGCAATGACCATTAAAATGAACTAAATTACATTCGCTCATCCCCAACCCTTCAATATGCCCAATGCACTGCGCCATCCACAGAGTATCTATAAAAGAAAAACAGCAGGGAGTCAGTACGGGTACTGAGCAATGGAAAGAATAATGGGGGACGGGGAAACATCAAGCAAACAATATATGACAATATTAAAGTACATAATTAAAGATAAAAATATGCAAACCATCACACCGTCCCATACCGGTGCTTCAACCACTGCAATCAAAAGAATGTTATGATATGATGAAATGAATGAGATGACCTACGTGTCTATCTATCCTAAATGCAACAAGTAATCATGTCTAGCGTGCATTCTAATAACCATGGTCGACAGTCATCATTGGCCAAAGGTCACCACACTCTACCATACACAATGAACTGCCCGTCAACATCGCCCCCGCCGCGGACAAACGACCTACGCAGGGCCAATAACACAGGTGAGGGAGCCGGATAGTCTACACTGACCAGAGCGGCGTCTAGTGGGTCATGGCACAGGGTACACGCCCAATTGCCGAAACGATACAGGCACAAGGTACACGCTCAATTGCCAAACATGCCGTAGCATAACACACATCCAGGATATCAGCTGAATATCCCTACATGGTCAAATATAGATAAGGGAATAAATCCCAAATCAAGCACATTGAATAATTCCCAACAAATCACGTAAATAAATCTCAACATATACAAAGAATAAATCTCAAGGCATATGTATACATATGACTGAGGTTTGCCAAGCCTCACATAGCGGCAAGCACAACATAACTCGGGCCAACCTACTTGATTCCACCAACACCGGCCAAGAACAAAACATTCTGCGTTCATCCAGATAACACGAGGGTTGCCAAGCCTCACATAATGGCAAATAACAACATAACACCAATTCGAACGCATAATAGTTTAATATGAGACTTATAACTTCGTCTAGGTTCTCATCTCATAAGTTCCAACCGATCCAATCATCGTTTAACATACATCCGAGAAGGAAAATAATAATAACGGATTAAAGAAACATAAAATTTGGAGGAAGGCAATGGCCTCTGAAAATGCAATTGGATTTCTGTCGTGAGCAGGGATGTCTACGCCAACATGGACTATTTGGCGTAGGGAGACGCCAACACTAAAAAGGAAGAAAGAAAAATTTACAAGTTGGCGTTGACAAGGCCATCGACGCCAAGATGAGCTTCCTGGCATCAGTTTACGCCAAGACTGAAAGTTGGAACAATTCACACTTGTTGGCATAAGCAAGACAAACTACGCCAAAATGGACATCCTGGCGTAAGTTTACTCCAAGGCTGGAACTTAGAAAAATCCTACTGATTGGCATAGGCAAAGCTATGTACGCTAGATTCTCTACTCTAGCGTCAATCGACGCTAAGCCTGAAATGCCTAAAAATTCGTTACCAACTTGCGTTTTCAACACTTTTTGGCCATTCCCAACCTACCAAACACTATTCTAACCCTTGCCTTTGATCATTGATGTCCCAACTCCAATTTCTTCAATCCCAAGCTCAATCCAACCAATGAATTCCTACATTCACCAATTAAACTTAAAATCACTAGATTTCCCCCAATTCCATCTTCTTCATTCAACTCCTCACTTTGAAGTTAGAAATATCAAATACAAAAAAATGAGAGATAAAGTTTCATACCTTTAGAACATGCATGAACTAAACATCCTCAATAGAGAGAAATTCTTCACTTTCCAAGCTTCAATTGCATCTACATCCATGAAAATTAAGTCAAACTTAATCCTTCATTCCAATCATCATCCTCCTTCTTCAAACTACTCAATTCTTCATCAACTTTCAGATTTCTTGCAAGCAAGAAACTACAAGTGTTATCTTACAAACATGCAAGGATCAATTATCAAAATTGAACTCATACCCAAACCAATTTATATGAACACTCCTTATAAACCCCAATTTTCGTCACCCATTTATTCAACCCTTAAAACAGCCCCAAAACCCATCAAATTCATGAAGTAACACAAGAATTCACTTACCCATTGGTTATATAATGAAAACCCCATGAAATTCCAAGCAATTCTTGCAAGAATTCCTCAAAAATAACCTCTAAAATCTCCCTCCTTCTCTCTTGCGGGAATACACTCTCTTGAAATGGGAGAATGAGTTGAAGAGTATAAATGGGTTGGGGTCATCGGGCCCGGGTCATTGGTGGGTCGGGTCGAGATATTGGGCTGGTGGGCTTGGGCTTATGCCTAGTTGGGCCATGGATTTTCCTTCATTATTGTTTAAAACTTACTTGAGCTTCTTCCTCCATATCTCTTGTCATCTTGATCAATTGGACTCACCAATTTAAATTAAAGTACTTATTTGAACTCAATGATAATAACTTTAATTAATTACAATTTAATTATCCGGAACGTTACACTGCAAGTTTTATGTGGTGTTGTTTAGTCAACAAAATATTTTTGTTTATTCATACGCCTAGGTGTCGAGTATCGAGTATCGAGCTTTAACTGTAACAAAATTTAAAGTTCAAGCCTGAATTTAACTATACTAGATAGTATATAATTTGAATTTAAATTGGCAGTTTTACTTATTATGCTGCAAAATATAAATTTGTTAGGGTTGATAAAGCTTAAATTGTATCTAATAGTTTTTTTATATATATTTTTAAAATTTAATAGCTTAATCGAGTATCCAGTCGAGTGTTTTTCACCCCTAATATAGAGCAAGAACTTACAGAAGGATGGATTTGAAAATTTTGTAAAGAAAACGAAGTAAATAAGCAAATTTTCCCCCTTAAATTATGTAAATTTGGTTGATGATATTAGATTTATGGTCATCCTTGGTTATGCTGTGCTTGCCTTAGTAGGTGTTTAATTGCACGTGTATCCATATTGGTTATGATCAGTTTACTTGAAATGTAGAGAACAATGCTTGGTGCAAACAAAAAAGAATAATAAAATTTGAAAGAGGAATTGTTTTTAGTGAAACTGGGTATCCCAATGCTACATTGGATGAAAGACTAATCTCTCGAGGATCTACAAGGGCAATTAAGGACGGCTCTCCGAAAGCAATTTTTTGCTTATACAAGGCTCGAACTCGAGACCTTGCTTAAGCGACTAAAGCCCCATCCACTTAAGTTAACTGCTGCTGGTGAAAAAGGAATTGATTTAAAAAAAAAAATAAACAAGAAAAATACAAAAAAACAACAAGCTCTAATTAATATAAATGGAAAATAGAATACAAGTATAAAATAAATTGTAACAGGGCAAATATTTAAAAGGCAATCAATTGGGGATTTTAAAATATTTTACTCCGTGAGTCCGTATTTTTTTTTTTTTAGGAGCCATTTAAGGCCTGGAAAGGGGTGGTGGGAGCCCATGCCACACAATTACAAAGGGGAAATAAAGGGAGGGATAGGGGGCCGGTGGGAATCGAACCTCCAACATTCCGTTGGAAGTCAAAGGACTTAACCACTTGGGCTAGGTCACACAACGATGTAATGTACATAATTTTATTTTTTGAGAAGCATGTACATAATTTATTAAATTGTAAGTATCTTAAAAGAATAGTTAATAGTGTATGGCCTGTTTTCCCCACGTGAGAGGATGTGAATCGTTAGAGAAATTTACTCCATTTGAAAGGGAAATTAAATGTTGGAGGTTAGATCCAGAAATATGTGGGAGTGGTTATTATATTCCATGTTTATTAGTATGTAAAGAGCCAAAATGAATGTACATATAAATATGCAGCACACAATCATACACCTCTGTCCCCCTTTGTTTGTAATTTGTGTGATTTGGGCTCCCACACACCTTTGCCGACACATGAGTGTCACCGTTTACCAAAAAAAAAAAAATCATACACCTCTAACATTTTGAATTCTTTTATTATTCACTAATTAAGGAGATGGCAACTGATGAAGTAGCGGAGGAAGAAGCATCATTCCAAGGACGTGGCTGGTCTGATCTTCCTCTTGATATGCTTTATTTAATCTTATGATTGTCTTCCTGCCGGGATCGCTCTTTTTTTGTTTAGATTCCATTTCTTCAATCCTATTTCATGGCTGCTACCTACATCCTATGATGATTTCTCAGACGACTGCAAATCTCCCTCTTTGATGATGATTCCCCACAACAACGACGACCAAGATGGCCAACTGAGATTATTCCATCCCATTTGCAATGGCTCCCACTCCTTGAATTTTCAAGAGCTCATTGATTCCAGACTTTTATGTTCCAATTTTGGATGGCTGCTCGTATGCTCCAACAATGAAGGCCCCGTTTGGCAAATAAGCTAAACGAAATTAGCTTATTCTATTCATTTTAAGTTAAATTAGCTTATTTCAAAAGACAAAATATCTAAAAATAGTGTTCAATCAGTTATTTTTAAAACCGCTGCAAATAGCAACATTTTGGAATTAGCTTATTTTAGGCAAAAAAATTTGTCTCAAAACTGTCAAACAGCTAATTTTAACTAATTTATTACTCAAATTACTCACATAATCAATTAACAACTAACAGCTAATTCCCAAACAGGCTAGAAATCTTATTTTTCTTCAATCCATTTACACGGGAGAAGCTGGAAGTTCCGTGTTGTCTTTCCACTTTTAACCCTGCTTTCGTCAATGTCAGCTCCGATGACTCTATGCCGACATTCATCGTTGCAACATTTTGTTCCCCACCAACTTCATCCAATTGCCTCATCTCCGGCATTTATTGGACAAAAGGATTGGGTATAATTGGTGCCGGAACTTTGCCCTTTGGGAAAGGATATAAATATTGGTATTATACTAGGCAGAATTTACCGAGTGATACCGTGTTTAGTTGCTGCCCAATTATAAAAGAAGAACAATTATATTGTATGAATAAATCAGGAACTGTTATCATTATGGATCAAGTGATACATAGCAGTTGGTATTATCATGGTGAGTTGCAATATTATAACACCATGCCATTTGTTCCTCCATTAGGAAAACAAGTTAAATCACCATACATCGTACAGGTTGAGAAAGATTTCATAAATGAACAAGTGCCTATAGAACTAGGGGTAAATATATTTAAATTTGATCCGCCTCTAGATCACTGTAGCAAATATGGTTATTCAATCCGGTACTATCCGGGTGCTGAAGAAGGAATCCTCCGTCAAATACGTAAATATATTCAAAAATTGTTAGTGGTATTTGTGGTGGAAGATGATACCACTGGTGAACAATCTGTGATGGTTAAGAGACTGGAGCTCTACCATTGGGAATCATTCTACTTTTGGAAATCCTTAGATAATTTGGGCAGCAAATCCATATATGCTGGAGCTAATGGATCATTTCTAGTAGAAGCTGGCAATGGACGGGCAATCCAAATACTGTTTATTTTAATTCTTTTGATGGTGAAAATGGCATTTCTTATTCTCTATATACATGCAAATTTGTAAAGCATGTACCCAAATTCACAAAAAGAGAGGAAGGGACTTGGATTTATGGATGTCAATGGGTCGGGTCTGGGTCTGGTTCACAAAAAGAGAGGAAGGGACTTAAATTATTATTATTATTATTCTTTGCTTCCTTAGTTTCTAATTAATTGCAACATTGTAAATTTGGTCACTATTCATTGGATTGCTTTAATTGCAATTTTTATTATAGTTATGCAAGTTAAAAAAAAATAGTCAAATTGGATCATGTTAGATTCGTCTCGTCTTGTAGTTTTTAAATATTAAACTTTTTGAATTTTTTTTACTAATACCAAACTTGAGTTATTAATAGTTTAAAATATGCATTGGACTGCGTGTACTGTCGGACCCTAGCAAAGAATAAAAAATGGAGAAAGTATTTCTTTTGCTGAATTTATGGGTGAGTTTTATGAATTTTTTCCCAGTATAAAAGAACTTTTTTCTACACTTTAATAGAATGCCTTGTTCTTCTATTTTCCTTAATTTAAAACATTTAAAAGCCAACTGGGAGTATATATAATTTAGTATTAATATATCCCTCAATTAAATTTATTTATTATTTATAAATAATAGTAAATAATTTAGTATATTATTTATTGTTATTATTGTTAGTATCTAATTTAATATTTGCCCCTCAATTACGGGGTTGGTGCCTATTTATAAGTTGACTCAGGCGCATATCTTGTTGATTGCGCCCAACATGAAAATATTCATCAATATAAAAATACACAACTTCGGAGCATATATATGTGAAAAATATAAATATTAAATGTATAAGAAAATAATGGAATACACCACACCCTTTATAGATCCCAAATTTTAAATCTTATCATCACTAACACTCAATAGTCTATAGAGTGCTAATTTATTAACTCAAAATACTAATCAAAGAAATACATTCAAGTTTGATATGTTATTTTAAAATACATACTTCGTATAAATTTACTATTTATAAATATCAAACTTAATATTTTAATGAACAACGAACTACAATGTAAATGTGGCTCAAAAAATTGTATAGTAAATATTGCTACATAAAATAAACTCTCATTGATATATTAATAGGTGTATATGTATATATTAATATATTGATAAATTTGTATATCTTATCTTACTATATATTATAAGAGGATTAGCCTAAATTTGCGTGCCACTCCAATTTCATCCCAATTTCATTTTGAGCCGTCAGATCCGGATAGAATTGCAATCCTGACCCTAGATTTCTCTATTAATTTTCGTCCGTTGATTTCTCAATTGATTTCTCAATTAATCCTGACCCTAGAATTGCAATCCGGATAGAATCGCCTTCCATTTCTCTTCTCAGACGCAGTTCGGTTTCGCCTTCCCGTATTTGCTTATGGTAAGAATTTCTTAAAATTTAAGGGTTCGAAATTGGGGCTCCCGCCGGTCGTCGAGCTTCTCCGCCGCCATCACGTTCTTTTGTTCGGCCTTAGCTCGCCCTCGCTCCCCTCGCCTTCCCCGTCTCTCTTTGCCTCCGCGCTGTTGTTGCCTCGCCAACCACAAGTAAGGATTTCAGTTCCGGTTTTATTTGGGCTTCGCTTTAGCTTCATCTGCATCCATCTTTTTTGGGTTCCTTTTATATTGTTTAGGCAAGTGCATTGATACGCTATACAGTTGTAGGCAAGTGTATCAAGATATCGCATTGGTGTCACGTTGTTTGCTGCTCCATTTTCTTTAAACACGTTGTGCCCCCCTTTACTATCGCCTTCTTCTTCCTCCTTGATTCTTAGGTCGGAGTCAGCCTTTCAGTGGTGAGTTTGTTGTTGTAAACAAGCACCTTCTTCATGATTTGACTGAGATGGGCCTGTGGTCACCTACTGTCAAGAACAGAATTTTTTGGGGTGGCGGATCAGTTGACAAAATTCCTGAGATTCCTGAAGAACTTAAAATGATTTACAAGACTATTTGGGAGATCAAGCAGCGGATATTGGTTGACATGGCTGTTGACTGTGGATGTTCTATCCATCAGAGCCAAAACTTGAATATCCACATGAACAAACCTAATTCAGGAATGCTGACATCCTTACACTTCCATGCCTGGTCAAGGGTAAGTTGTAATGTAGTATTTTATGTTATTTGTTGCAAGCTTGATTCTGTTATCATTCTTTATCTCGTTTTTCTATTTAAAAGATTTATTAAAATGATTGTGGAAGCATGAATATGATGTGGATGGGGAAAGACTAAATTCAAGCTATGCTCCTATCTTAGTTGGCTGATACTTACTTCCCATTTAGTTGGGCTGATACTTTCTCTGACAATTCAAATTTATTTCAAAGTTTGTCCTCTGCACCAATTCAGTCGATAGAGTTGACATGATTCCCTATGTGATGATCTTATCTTGTCTGCATATATTTGATTTGCTTGGTTTGTTGGTTAACAGCTACCTGAAATAATGTGTGCTTATGTAAGAAATAAAGGGCAATGAATACCAATTAACTTCTGCTCTTGGTTGTTATGAATTGCAATCCCACAATAGCTTCATCGACATGCTGCATTCTGAGTGAACAAATAAACCTTTTTTTGTGTTTGAATCTTGCCATATCATTCTTTGTTCTCTTTCTCCCTTTTTCTTGTTATTATTATTATTATTATTATTATTATTATTATTATTATTATTATTTTCAGTTATTGCCTTGCTAATATTTTCTCATGATTTCTTTAGTCGTGCTTTGATGTGCAGGGTCTTAAGACGGGAATGTACTATTTAAAATCTCGCCCTGCGGCTGATGCTATCAAATTCACTGTTGACACTAGCATGATAAATCAATGGCCATTATCATACAATTGAGCGAACCCACACCAGTCTATGCTAAGCTAAGCAAATGGTCGGCAGGTGCTGTTTTACTTTTGCAGGAAAAGCCTAAGGTTGTAGATGACGGTTACTCTTAAGATGGCTCAATCACATGGTTTGGTCTTCGATCAACCGTGATGAGTGTCTGGCTTGTTGAATTATTTAAATTAGTTATTAATTTTTTCTTGGATAATTAGTTATTAATTTTTTTGTTTCTCCCGATTCTTTATCTACATATCTCTCAAATGGTTGAGACAAATTTACAGTTCATTTTATTTCAAATACTTCACTTACCTCACCAAACTTATTCTTTAGCTCCTCGCTGTGCTGCGCCAGATCTTCGCATCCCAGATTCCGTCTTTCTCCCTCCGTCTACAGCCTCACCAAATTGATGCATTTTCAGTCGCGAAACCCTACCACCGCCGATCAGGTAACAATTATGCGTTATCCGACTAACGGTTTTTGGTCGGGGCAGATGATTTTTCTTTGTTTTAGTACAGAATAACTCTCTATTCCATGGTAATATGATACGATTATTTCCTTTAGGGTTCTAATCATACTGGTTTCTTTCTATCGGTGATATCAGTGGAGGTTTCTCACGTTTATAATTCCCTTTGTGTAGGAAATTAGGTAAAGTAATTGAATATAATTTTCAAAATCAAAATTGCAAGTATTTAGGGTTATTGTATTTACATAAAGTAACACTTGCTATTTACATAAAGATTTACCAGTTAGCATCCTAGAATCTATAAATTAAGGATGATTTTATCGAGAAGGTATATCTAGATATCCAAGTTTTGGGTTGTTTTTTGTAATGATTTATGAGGATTTATATTTTTATCTTCTGTCATAGTTGTTGTTGCTACTTATTGGCTTTCTTCTCTATTTTATTATTTTACTGTTGTTATTATTATTATTATTATTATTATTATTATTATTATTATTCAATTATTTTAGTATTTTATTTTTTATTTTATGTTTTCTACA
Organism: Hygrophila difformis; assembly: GCA_030278955.1. Taxonomy (NCBI): domain Eukaryota; kingdom Viridiplantae; phylum Streptophyta; class Magnoliopsida; order Lamiales; family Acanthaceae; genus Hygrophila; species Hygrophila difformis. The sequence continues at coordinate 34,269,435 of JAOANR010000013.1, read as the reverse complement.
GATGGATGTTCAAAGTAAGTGAATCGGATCACTTTTCATCCTATGAAGTTGGATTGAGGTCTGGGTCAAGTGCTTCACATATTCTGGTATTTTTCTCATTCTTTACAAATTCTCATAGCATCAGCGTTTCAATCAGTTTTCTCTTGTCTTATCTTAATGATTAAAATTAGTATTTCTCTAATAATTTCGCTATTAAAGGAAATGGCAGGTGATATTAGTTTGATACATCATGAATTTCTATTTATGAATGCAAGTTGTACAATTTCAAGAACAAACTGAATTCTTTCTTTTATTGTGGAGGAAGTAATAGATGCCAAAATCATTTTTGTCAATGAGAGGCATCTATCAATCTAAATTTGGACTTGGCCTCATGGATAAAGGTTGGTTTTATTTAATTTAGACTTGGATTACATGTGCAGATTGTCACACCCATATTTTGTCCAATGCATTTGCAAAGGAATTGCTGCAAAGCATTTCAGAAAAGCAGGGCAAAAAAATGGAGTCACCTGTATCTGCTGGGGATAATCCAAAATTTATTAATATGTTTTAAGGCATGATATACTTGTGTCCTTAGGCCCAATCTAGCTTAACGATAATTATTATTATTTTGAAAGCAAAAGATGTTTAACTCTAAATTCAAGTGGTGATCAAGAGTTGCTTAGGCCTAACAATAAGATATAATCATCCTCTTAATATTGGCTTCAACTTCTGTTTGCAAGCTCTTCTACAAGTGGTTTGGACACTTGTTCCAGTTCCCAATCAACAATTTATAGCTAGATTATCTTTGAACGATCTACTTCAATGAAATATCTGTCTTCTTTATTTGCAATCAGGTGTCTTTGTATGATACAGCTAAGCAAAGCTGTGATCCGTCGTCGTGGTTTTGATTTATGATTTCTTATTTCTGAACCTCATTGCGATCCTTGGTAGTGCTCAGTTTTATCACTGAATTTACTCAGTCCTTGATTGCATTCATTCTTGCAGGATCAAATAAATCTGTCTGAGATTAAATACCCTTTAGATGAGTATAAGGTGAATGGAGAATTTTCTATCCATGGATTTGTTTTCCTTCATTGCTTGCATGTGTGTGCGTGTTTTCCTTGTTTCAATTATGCCAGTTTTTTATGCTGGCTTGCATTTTCATTCCTCTCTTTAATTAGCCTTTTCCTGATTTCAGACATTCAATGAATTCTTTTTAAGGGAGTTAAAACCTGGCGCAGGGCCAATCACCAGCATTGAATGTGACGAAGTTGCAGTATCTGGGGCTTATAGCAGATTTACTGCTTTTGAAACGGCTGCAGATTCTATGAGCTTTTGGAACAAGGTATATATATAATCAGTCATCAGCCCGACTTACGGACTCTTCTTTTTCTGGTTTGGCCTGGATAATGTGCCACATAAGATATATAATAAATCAATTATTGTGTGCAGTTGAATCATGTACTTAAAAGTAGAGATCTTCTGGTGAAAATGACACAAAATTGGCAAAGGAGCAGGAGAGTTCTGAGGGGAAAAATGTTTATGGGGAATTGGCGATGCTTATCTTGATTAGGGGTTTACAGGCCCTGAGGTATGCTCTGGATTCATTCTGTTCGAGGATAGTAGTGGTGGATCCAATATAAAGAGAAATTGTTTGAATTTGGTTTCCTCATCCCTACGCACTTCCATTTAAACATAATAATTACACTTCCCTACAATTATTTCTTTTTTCTCCATGGGCATAGCTTGCAAGAAGACAGGAGTCACCACATATTCTTATCGCGAAAGGGGTTGCCACAGCATGTATTTTCCTTCAACCATCTGATTAGCTTTTCATTGGTTCATGTAGGAAGGTTTATTAAATTTTTCTGGGGTATGTTTTGTTGAACCAACATAAATTTTCCATCAGACCTACATGTGTTGGTCATTTTAGCATTCACGGCTTCTGCAATTGATTGCAGGCAAAGCAATTTCCAAGTGGATAGGACAATGTCAAGCTGCTGGAAATGTAGAGGATCACAGATGATTGCAGGCAAAGCAATAATGGTGCACATAGTAAAATAGGATTGTGGCTACCCATCGAAACAACTGCAGAGACTATATAGGTTAAAGCCTATGTTTGCAATTAGTATTACAGCTAGAATTATTGACTGTTGAAACCATGACCTTCATGATGTTTGTAAAATTATTTTAGAACTTGAAGTGGTGTTTAAGAGTTACATTTACAAATCTATAATAGCTTTGTTTATTGAGAAGATACTAAGAAGATATGCTATGATAAGGTTGCATCCTAAATATAGGCCTACAATTAATTATTTTTCCCCACGGGCAGTTGTACCCCTCAGTTCGCTGTGCATTTGCACAGCGTCTCCAACTAGTATATATATAATAGTATTTTTTTAATGAGGGGGGCCATGGTTGTATGTGGCTCTGCCACTTTAACATGACAGATGCACCTGGTTTGACCAGTCGCCGGTTCCACCTTCATTTCGGTAGTTGATTGATCAACGACTAGATTTTTGAATTTAAACCTGTAGATAACCTCTAAAATAAATTATGGCAAAATTGGTGGTTCGCCTATTAGGGCTAACCAGAACCAGAATCAGAAGGCTGGTCCATACTATACTTTAAATTTGCAAAACATAATCACTCAACTTTAAACATGCATTACTGTAAAAAATTTGTAAAACATAACACTCAAGTTTAAATATGCATTACTGTAAATTATATTATGTACTCCCTTCGTTTCTTTTTAAGTGTTATACTTCATGTTTTCACGCAATTCAATACATATTTTTATCGCTTAATATCTCAAATTGTATAAAAATAAAGATTATAAAAAATTGATATTCTAATCTATGCGATTTGATAAATCCAACAAGATCTCACTTGATTATATATTATTAGAGGTGTCAAGACGGGCTGGCGGGGCGACACGGGCCAAGCCCACTCCAGCCCACCATTTCGCGGGCTGGGCCCACGGCGGGGCGGGCTAGAATAACCTCAGCCCAGACCAACCCACCGGCGGATTGCGGGCCAGGCGGGCTAGCCTGCGGTTTTTTTATTTAATTAATAAATTAAATTTTAATTATAAAATAAATTGTATAATATTGTTACTTATCCAAAATTAAATATATTAACTAATTTTAAAATTAAATAATATTTTTAATAAAATCTAAAATGATTTAGTTTAATTTTGTATAGTATTCTTTTTGAAAAAAATTAGTTGAAAAAGTAATGTTAAGTAGCTCGTGTCATATAAAGTGATAAAATTATTCTAATTTAATTTAGTTAATATAATTCAATTTATAATTAAAAAAATTATAAATTGAATTATATTAATTAATATCAAATTAAAATATATGAATTCAAATAATATTCAACTAATCAATATTCTTATAAATTCATATATGTTATTTAGATTTCCATAACAAACTTAACAAAAAATTAAATAAATTAAAATTTTGGCTTGGCCCGCGGGCTGGCCCGCACCCGCCGCGGGCCAGCCCAAGTGATGGCGGGTTCAGGCGGGCTAGCCCATTTAGGCCCGCTTCCAAACGGGCATTTATTTATTCAGCCCAACCCACCCTTTTGGGAGGCGAGGGCGGGCTGGCCCAACGGGCCAAGCCCATTTTGACAGCCCTATATATTATCATATATAATCTATATAATAAATCCTGAATACTTTTTGGCATGTGCAGACTGTATTGCCCTTATTAAATATACTTGATTCTTTCTTAATTTTAAGGGTTATACAGTAATTATGCCTTAGGTTTCCACATAAATGCTGATTAATCATCCAAAATAATTACTCGTCAGCGCTGAATCATCCTACATGTCACGTGATCAATGTTTTAAATATTCTATATTTAGATAATAAATCCATTTATTAGGATAAGAGAATCTTGAGAAAATCTTTCCATATATTTTAAAAATATATATAAATTAAAAATAAATTATAATATATTTGATATTTATGACAAATTTAGTTAAACCAATATATTATAAATTCTTTAATTGAATAAGTAATTTTTTTTCAAATATATATTATATTATTTATATCAGAATTCAAGTCTAAATTATTAACCTAATCAATATAATAAAATAAAAAATGTATTGTTTGGGTTTGAACACACCTTTGACGACACACATAGGTGTCAATATTTACCAAAAATAATAAAATAAAAAAATTAATAATAATAATCTTTTCAAGTAATTTATCCAAATATATATAGTTAATAAGAAATTATAATCCGTTATAAAAAAATTCTCTCCTATCATACGTAATCACCTCCACATAAATAGTTTTTATACTACAATATTTATATAATGATAGTATGTAATTAATTCTCTTCTATCATTTCTGTTCCTATTTGAATTTGATTGCTCATACTCATATTCAGTGTGATTGTACCAATTTCAGGTGGTTGTTATTTTCTTATGATGCCCAAGAAATTTTCCTTTATTAACATAACAATATTTTTCTTCATATTTTATTGTATACTTTGTCTATTCATATTGTGTGGGGCTATGAGTTATGAGGTTTAGTTTTACAATTAGTTGGTCTTGGTTGTCTTTGAACACAAGTTAGTTGTTTGCTTTTTTCTTCCCTTTACTTTGATCATATTTATTGGCAATTTTTTAGGTTAGTGACTGTATATGAATGTGGAAACTTGAAGACAAAAAAATTTTGCTAGCCTGAGAAAGTGATCTCATAGAAAATTTAACGTTATAAAACTGATTGTATAAAATGATGAACAATTATATAATGGGAATAACCTGATGATTACTACCAGTATATATAAGTTGTAGTTATAGCCAAAAGGATTGAGATTTTTCGATTTCTTATCAATTAAGAACTTATTTTCTAATATTTTCTAGGTCTTCTAAATAATGGTTTGTATAATATAATTAATTGAATCCATCCCTCCTACTATCTTATTGAAATTGCGGAGATTCGTACTCATGGTTTAGAATAGTCTGGTTTACTGAAATTGGTGGAGCAAGATATACATATAGAAATTGAGGTTGATTATCTCAAGGTAATGAACTGATTATTTATTTTGTCGCATGTTTTATGATCAAATTGATATAGATTCTTATGGTTTCCTACGCCTATGTTATGAATTTAAAATAAGCAAACTTTATTCACAAATAATAATAATACCACAAATACTTGATTTTATTTGAAAAAAAAAACACCGCCGCAAAGCGCGGGTCAAAATTCTAGTTGTGATAAAAAATCGAATTAAAGCTACTTAATGAATAGTTATTACTATGTAAACGTAACACTTATTTTGAAACGGATGAAGTATAATGTAACATCATCCAAATATCTCTCTCAGTCTCATCCCTTTAAAAACACATCCAACTAAAACAATATAAACAAGCTGGGTAATAGAGTTGTTAAAATAAGTGAGCATGGCTCGAACTCGGTTCGTTAATGCTAAAACTCAACTCATTTATTTATAATATCATAGTAATATTCTCATTTAGCTACTAATTCAGTTGTTCAATATTTTGTCGATAATGAATTTCATTCATGATTCAGTGGTTAATCTATGAGATTATAACGACTGAATTTTGAGTATGGTGTTTTGGCCCTGGTGTGCCAAAATGACATTTTTCTCCTCAAGGGAGGCTACCGGAGAAAGGATCAAACCGGTTACGGGTCCGGATTAATGATAATGCGCCCAAACTTGACTAATTATGCCCAAACTTGACTGAATCTTCTTTAGTATTCAAATGGCAACAACATACAATGGAGAATCTACCTGTTGTTAAGAAATAACGGCGAATTCACCGGAAAAACTAGAACCAAACTACCGGTTGTTGAGAAACAACGGTGGACTTGGAAGTAACCGCTATGAGCTAAACTAGAATCTAGGAAAAACTGTAAAGGAAAGCAGTAAAGATACAAAGAAGTAAATTTGATAAAGGGATTTTGGGGGTTGGATTGATCTCTCTGATTCTGTGCATGGTATCCCCTATTTATAGTCGGAGCTGAAATAACCGCTCTCCGGCCGATTCCCCTAAGCCGACTCCACTGTTCGCTTCAATCGGCTGACTTGATCTCATTTCGGCCGAAATCTTTCCCTCCCGGAGCTTTCTTCCTTTCGGGTCTCTTCTGCTGCTCTGGATCGTTCTCTTTTGATTCTTCGGCCCAATGGATCTCAAACTCAATTCTCTTTAGAAATCCTTCTTCGGCCCATCTTCTATGGCCCAATCTTCTCACCGTGGCCCACTATCCTTTGTGGCCCCAACAGATGCCCTCCTTACTTGGGCGGTTTTTCATTCGGAAAAGAGCTCAAGTAACTCATCTCTCCTTTTTTTCTTTGGCGGTTATTTTTTCCTCAAGGGCTCCTGTCATCATCACTCTATTTACATATCCCGTTCTGTCTTCGTAGTAAACCGCCCTTCCAACTTCCTCTTTGTCTGTCTTCCTCGATGGATCCTCCTCTCGTTACTGCTCTTTCCTCAGATCTTCTCAAGATTGAGAATACATATGCTTCTTCCTCCGCTATGCGTCTCCTTCCTGAAGGCTATTATTCCCTTGGTCCATTAGGGATCCCCGAAGAGATTGACGAGTGTACTGCTCGTATCTTCGAAAATCGCTCCATACCATTATATTCTTCTTGTTTTTCTTCTAAGCTTTTCTCCCCGTCGCTTGCTAGTTGGCCTTTGGATTCCTCTGATTATGTGGAATGGTACCGTCACCTCGAACCTTATTGCTGTGAATCCTTGTCTAAATCTTGTACTCGTCGCATGATTCTTCTCAGTACTATGCATTTTCCATCGGACATTCGTCCCATTCAGGCTCTCCTCTGTTTCTGGAATCCTTCTGTAAACTGTTTTTGTTTCCCCTGGGGTATGATGACCCCCACTATCCAAGATGTAAAGCTCCTTTTAGGCCTTTCTGTTCGTGGGGAGAACCTCGGTGTTATGTCCATTCCCAAGGAGAAAAATGTCAGTTTTTCTTCCGGTGATTCTTTCAAGGATTGGATTGTCACTCACCAGAGTGATCTTCCTTCACCTGCTCCGCATCCCTCGGAGCCCCTGGCCTTCATGATGTATTTCCTCACGAGGTTCTTTTGGTGTACTCCCTCGAAAGGAGTTCTTCTTGAGACCCAACCCCTGGCCTCGGCGATTCTCAACCTTGTTGCTATGCCTTTAGCCGATTTCTTCCTCGCCCATCTGTACGCGGGCATAACGGCTACTGTGTCGGGCTGGGAAAAGGGTTTCCCTGATAATGCCCGTGGTCCATTATGGTTTCTTCATCTATGGCTGGTGTGGCATTTCCGTGATATCTCCAAATTTCCTGCTCAAGATATCTCTCCTAGTTATTTTGCCGCCCCTGATCTCCTAAGGTCATCCCTTCCTGCCCTATCGATCCCACATTGGATCAATTATTTCTTATGCCGAACTGTCGATCGGTCTTTTTCCCAGTATCATTATAGGAGGACCGAATTCGACTGGGTGAGGGAGATTGCCACTGCCCCCTTCGGGACTATCCTTCACGTATCTCTTGCTCAGATGTGGAATAGATGCATACTTCCCCGTCCCATTTTCAACGGTTCTTCATTTCTGTCCACCAAGACTGCTATCCCCTCTGAGGTTTATAATCCCCACTTGGTTAGCCGTCAATTCGGCTTCGGTCAAGACTTGGTAATAGCTCTCCGGGCCGATAAGCGCCTTTCTGCTTCTGCTAGCCCGCGCACAATGTTCTTTGTACCATAAGCGTTTACTTGAATTCAAGGTGGTGAAATTTAATGTTCGTCCTGGACTTGCTACTTCTCGTTTTTGGACTTGGTGGGACGGCGTTGCTCGTACATTTTTCGGCGCTGATCTCAATTCACTCTTACGGCGTGGTGGATTCTCTCCTATTCTGGCTTTTCCCTTGCACCTTTCATCTTCGCCGAATTCTACTCCCCAGCGCACTCTTGGTTCGCCTTCTTCCTCTCATTCAGGTAAATTTCTTTCTTCCCCCTTTTTTTCCAGAGTGTCCTTTCTCATTTTCACATTTCTCACCTTCTCTTTCTTCTTCTTTTGACTTTAGATGCTCCTCATTCTTCTACTTCGGATCCTGGTCGAAAGAGGCCCGCTTTGTCTTTAGACCCTCTTGTCGGCTCTCTCCCTCCAGCTCAGACTAGAAGACGTTCATCTCGCTCACCTTTTCGCCGAACTTCTTCTGCCTTGCCAGTATCCAGTATCTCCCCGATTTTGACTATTGCTCCGAGTTCTCTCTCAACCGAGCCATGCAAATCACCTGATGGTAATGATTCGGTTGTTCGTGCTGGTTCCTCTTCGGCCATTCCTGCAGAATTGGCCCAAGACCCTATTTCGACCGATCCTGTTATTTCTCCATTGGTCAATCCTCCCCAATCTGCCGGAGATTCTGTTGTGTCTTCATCCTTGGCTGCTTTGGAACCCCTCAATCCTTTTCTGGGTGGCACAGTTACTGGTGATGCCTCCGCCGATCAAATTCCCTCATCTCCACTTCCTGATCGGCGTATTCTGGATGACTTCTTTTCTCATGTTCCTCCTTCTTCTCTTCCATCGGACCCTTCGGCTCATCTTGGCGAGTGTCTGGCTCAGTTGTGTAATTTGATCGCCAGGCAATCCGATGTGGAATTTGTCAATCCAAAATCGATTCTCGTTCTCCTATCTCATCTCGAACAACACTTCCATGCAGAGATGGTCTCTCTAAATCTGAGTAGTTCTCTTCAGATGATTATGAAGTCTGTCCTTTCTATGGACCAAGAGCTGGTAGCTCATTTGGTGATGCGGAACAAGCTTGCTGCTGAAGGTGAGGCTGCGGCCTCTTCACAAGCCATCTTTGATAACTACTCGGCGGAATACCGGACTACAATAAACGCTCTCTTTGAAACGGAGTCCCTTGAGCATAAGCATTCTGAAGATCTTTCTTTAGTTCGCTCACAGATAGCCGAACTTCAACAAAAGGAACGAGAGTTGGAATCAGCTTTGAACCAGACTAGACGAAAATCGGCCGATTTAAAGCAATCGATAAAAGACCTTCGTCAATCGGCCGAAGCCCCCAAAGCCATGATCTTGGACTTTCAACGGGATGCTGCCTACCTTGCCATGCGGTCGAGTTTTAATGATTACATACTTGGCACTTTCCAAGAAAAGTGGGCCGAAACTCAATCCTTAGTCGGCCACCTCGATCAAGCTATTAAAAGCCTTGGTGGGAAAAGTGTTGCTTATGTTCTTTCTCCCCCGACTTTATTTCCCTTAGACCCGTCGGAGATAGAATCTTCCCCGTCGGGTGATGCTCCTTCCTCTTCAAAAGCTCCTGCAGGTACTCTATCTTTTCCCCTTTTGTCATTTGATTATTCTTTATGTCTTCTTACTTCACCATCCTTTTTCTTTTACTTATCTTAGGGAAATCTCATGCTGGTACTAATTTGGCCACCGATCGTCCTTCTTCAAGCAACGTTCCTGGCCCTTCTTCGACAGCGGGTTCAGATTTGATGATGTCTACACTCAACCCTTCCATCGACGCTCTCCAAGGATTGGACGACGATATCCATTTCGACGACAGCGCTGATCATTAGTTTTCTTTGTGTTATTTGACTATGTATATGGGCCGAAATTTCGCCCTGTTCTGCTTTTAAATATGGATTTTGGCTATTTTTACCAACTGTTGCCGGCCCTCTTTTTCTTTTTGGCAGACGGAATGTACTTGGATTCGTATCTTTTTATTTCTGCAATATGATTAGTATCTGATTCATTACGCGATTTTTTCGGTCTTCTTCACTACTGATTCCTGAATGTTAGCAGCTTTTTCCGGGAATCAGCTGTAACGTTTTCCCATAAATAACATTTAATATTGACCGCTTCTTCTGCCAAGTACTTATCCTTCTTCTATAAATACCCGGCTTTTATCAATGTTTATCCATCACTTCTTCAACTTAGTATGGCTTTCCTTTTTCCTTTATTCAATCACTTATCTCCAGTGCCCCCATGGTTTCTGGATCATGTATCTTCAAGGATTTCCAGACGTGATACGAAAACTTTCCGCCCATGTGGCACGAGTTCAGCTAATATCCTTCCTACCATGTACGTTTGGGCGAGGATCTCTACTGGTTATTCCAAATGAAGGTCTCGACGGCTATGCGGACATTCCTCTTTTCTACTTTGCGGTTGCATATCCTGTCGGACCTTTTCTAACGGGGAACCCACTTCTTTTGGTGGTTTCCCCATTCTCTTCTCCCTTCCATCACCTTTGGTGACTTCCTCGCTGCACTTCTCATATTTCTGTCTGAGATAGTGCGGAGGCTGTACCTGAATTTGACTTCTACCACTGGGACGTTGTACTATTCGTTCTAGCATTCCCAGGGGCCGAGGCTAGGTGGTTGGGTTAATCGGCGGTGCTACTGTTCTGAAATCAGTGGTCTCGCCTTCGCCGATATCTCTAGGCGGCATTTGTATAAGGCTATAAATCCTTCAGTTCCTTCTTTTAGGACCTTTCCCTTGTATATGCCTGCTTAGCATAGGACGTTTCCCTTGTATATTGTAATTTCGGACTATCGACGCCGTCCTCGGCCGAAGTAGTACCGTTTTGTAATGCTCGTTTATGCAATAAAATCTTTACTTTTTCGGCTCACTTGATGTTTAATTCCATGCTGATGGATAATATTTCTTCATATATCTTGCATTCACTGGATTTGACATCTGCTCACCATTTTCATCCACTAACATGTATGCTCCATTCGGTAATTTCGTCTGAACAATAAACGGCCCCTCCCAATTGGGGCTCCACTTACCTAATCGGCCATCCTTCTGTTTAGATGGCCATATAACTTTCCAAACTAAATCGCCGACTTCAAATCCTTTCACACGGATTCGCTTGTTATACCAATCGGCCACAATATCTTTATTTTTCTGCAAATTCTCAAAAGCTTGCACCCGATCAGAATTAACTTCCAATAATTCATTCTTCATCGCACAATCATATTGTTCAGCCGTCACTAGATCTGCTTGGCTTGTTCTTAAGGTCGGCACAGTTATTTCGGCTGGAAGTACTGCGTCCATTCCATAAGTCAGCCGAAATGGTGTAAATCCAGTGGCTGAAGTCTTGGCATTTCGATAAGCCCACAATGCTTCAGATAACTTCTCATGCCACTTCCTTGGTTGATCTTCTATCATTTTCTTTATAATTCCTATCAACTGCTTATTTGTGGCCTCTGCCTGTCCATTCCCTTGTGGATAATAAGGCGACGAATGCACAATCTTTATCCCATATTCTTTCGCAAAGGCCTTGACTTTTTCTCCCACAAATACAGTCCCTCTGTCTGTTAGAATCGTTTGTGGAATTCCAAATCTATATATCAACTGTCTCTTAATAAATTCGATCACTTCTTCTTGTGAAATGCTGACATATGCTTGAGCTTCGGCCCATTTTGTGAAATAGTTCGTTGCCACTAACACAAACTCATGCCTTTTCGATGAAGAAGGATGAATCTTCCCAATTATATCCATAGCCCATCCCCGAAAAGGCCATGGCTTAATCATTATATGCATCTCTTCAGCCGGTAACTTTTGAATCGGCCCATGCTTCTGACATTCGCGGCATCCTTTAGCGTATTTCTCACAATCAATTCCCATATTCGGCCAATAATATCCCAGCCGGATAATACTCCATTTCATCGATTTTCCTGCGCGGTGTGCGCCGCATATTCCTTCATGGACTTCTCCCATTACTCTTTTAGCATCTTCCTCTCTGACGCATCTGAGTAACACTCCATCAATGGCTCGCTTAAAGAGTAACCCTCCTATCACTATATAATCCATCACCTTCTGCTTCTCAACTGGACTAGCTTCGGATGGATTTTCCAAGGTCTGTGCTATCTTCTTTATCCATTCGGCCTTTTCAGTTTCGGCCAAATATATTTCCAAATTTCCCGCTATCGGCATCAGCCGATACCTGGCTGCATGCTGAGCCAGTTCGTTAGCTAATTCGTTTTTCTCCCTTGGGATGTATTCGATGTATACCTCGTCGAATTCTTCTAACAAACCGATTGCTTCTTCGTACAATCCAATTAGTTGGGAACTTTTGACCGAAAAATCTCCTAACAGCTGCTGAATAACCACTTGTGAATCTCCTCTGATTACGATAGCTCTTATTCCTTCTTCTATAAGTCGTCGTAATCCCGAGATTAATGCCTTATATTCAGCTTGGTTATTCGTATATGACTTCGGTAACTGCACGAAATACTTGTATATCTTGCCCTCCGGTGTATGTAGAGTAAACCCTGCTCCAACTCCTGTAGCGGCTTTTGAACCATCGAACATCATTATCCATGGTTGCAGATATACGATTCCTTCCTCATTTATTTCTTTCGGCCGAACTTGATCCCCGATGTCCTCGGACACTGGGAGCATTACTGATCGGCCAAAAAATCGGCTACAATTTGCCCTTTTATAGCCCTAAGTGGCTGATATTTCAAGTCATATGCATTTAACTTCATGGCCCACTTGGCCATTCTTCGGCTACTGATTGGATCATTCATCATAATTTTTACTATATCAACCGAAGCTACCACTATCACTTGCCGTGGTTGAATATAATATTCCAACTTTTGACATGCATGATAAAAACTTAAACACAATTTATGAATCGGCGAGTACCTTAATTCGGCATCCCTAAGGATTCGGCTTAGATAGTAAATCGCCCGATCTCTTCCTTCATCGTCCTCTTGAGCCAACAACGCTCCGATAGACTCTTCGGCCGCTGCTATGTACAATTTGAGCGGTCGACCCAAAACTGGAGGGACCAACACTGGTGGATTCACCAAAGCTTGCTTCAATTGCTCAAAGGCTCTCTGTTGATCACCTCCCCATATGAATTCCTCATCTTTCTTTAACCTTAGTAAATCGGTTAATGGTTTCGACTTTCTGGCTGCATTTGCCAAAAATCGCCTTAAGAAACCGATCTTTCCAAGAAATTTTTGCAGACTCTTCTTATCATGTGGAGGCCTGGCTTCTTGGATTGCTCTGGTCTTATTCGCATCAACTTCTATGCCCTTATTGTGTACCAAGAACCCAAGAAAATTTCCTGCTTGCAATCCAAAAGCACACTTAGCAGGATTCATCTTCACTCCATGTAATCTCATTCTTGCGAACACCCTCCGCAAATCGTCCAAGTGGCTTTCCATATCTCTAGATCTGACCATGACATCATCGATATTGACTTCAACACATTCCCCTATTAGATCTTGAAAAACGTAATTCATGGCCCTTTGATAAGTAGCTCATGCATTCTTCAAATTGAATGGCATTACTACCCATTCGTATATTCCTATGGCTCCCGGGCACCGAAATGCAGTTTTATGAACATCTTCTTCGGCCATAAAGATTTGGTTATATCCTGAATATCCATCCATGAATGACAACATCCCCTGTTTTGCGGCCGAATCAATCAACAATAGACATCATATACTCATCTTTAGGAGTGGCTATATTAAGATTTCTGAAATCGATACAAACTCTCAACTTCCCATTCTTTTTTATTACAGGAACAATATTCGATAATCACTCTACATATTTAGCTGGCCTCACAAATCCGGCCGCTAACAATTTTTCTATTTCCTCTTTTATTCTTGGAACTATTTCGGGCGCTGCCCTCCTGGCTGGCTATTTATGCGGCCTGAACCCTTCTTTGATTGGCAGTCTATGTTCGACAATCGATCGCTCCAGTCCTGGCATCTCTGTATAGTCCCATGAGAAACAATCCTTGAACTCGATTAGGACCTCCTTGAATCGGCTTGTCATCTGCTGATTTAAATTTGCACTCAATGGGATCTCCCGCGGGTGCTCATCTGTACCAACATTGACCATTTTCAAGAGGTCTTGAGCTTTGAAATCCGGTGTTCGTTTTGGAATTGCATCCATTAATTCGCTCCATCCTGCTTTGTCGTCTGAAACTCCGAGTTCGGCCGATTCGAACTCGATTGCTTGATTCGGTTGTGCATCCATCATTTACTTTCTTCTTCGACTGGCCGTTCGTCGGCCTGATATCTGACCTCAAACCCCAAATCTGTCCAATCACACTCGACAACCTGCGGGTACCGATCCCCTACCACCGCTAGGAATGGTTGTATGGGTTCTTCGTATAACACCGCATCAATTCGGCCGGCTGAGCTGACTGGAAACGGAGGTTGGTCTCCTTCCACTTCTTCAACTGTGCCATCCTTTTTCCAGAACCACACTTTTTGGTGCAGCGTTGTCGGCAAACAACGAGATGTATGTATCCAGCATCGGCCTAAAAGGGCCGCATACGGGACTTCAGCATCTACAACAAAGAACATGGTCGGAATCGATATCGTTCCGACCGTTACATCCACCAAAATACACCCTTCGGCCGCGGTTTGGGCTCCCACAAAACTCAATACTTCAATCCTTGTAGGGAGTAGATCTTCCTTTGAACGGCCTATCTTTGTCAGTGTAGCCAATGGCATGATATTGACGGTTGCTCCTCCGTCAATAAACATTCTTCTGAGCGGTCTCCCATTGACCCAACCCTTCACATACAAAGGTCTCACATGTTGAGACATCTTTGCAGTTGGCGGTAGAATCGTGCTTGGTTGAGCTTCCGGGACAAACGCCTCATAACCTTCTTCAACTACTTTCTCAGTTTCGGCCTCAGGCCGAAATGCTTCAAGTTTGGCGAAACAGAAATCCACAATGGGCTCTTCATCGCCGAAATATTCTCCCTCTTTCTGGCAAAAGACCACAGCCGGTTCAGAATCAGACCAATTTTCTTCCTCTGTCGTTGTGGTCACTCCTACCATGCTTGCACTAGAGCCGAAGTCGAACTTGAACTGTCCGATTGAAAGTGTATCACTATTCGGGACAATATTCGTCTTCGGCTTCCATTCCCTTGTTCGGACTGGTCTAGGCTTCCACTCTTCTTTTGCTTTCGGCTGTTCGTTTTCGATTTTCGGCTGTATTACTTTCGGCCGAAATTCAGTTTTGTTCTTTAGCCGATCCTGTCCTTCTTTCGGCTTCCTCTCTTCTTTCCCTCCGGACTTCAAATGAGCCGAAAATACTCTATTGAGTATTCTTCCTTCCGAGAACGAACAATCGTCTGGGAAGTCCTCTTCCATATACATCATATCGTACTCCTCTTGCTCAGAAACAGTAGCTGCTTTAAGCCGTTGCATTCTTCGTTTGAAAGTACGATATGATCCCTTTCCTTTCGGAACTTTTCTCTCCTCTGCCCCCAGGTTGAATGGTCAAATTGGCGTTGGCCGAAATGCCTCTTTTCTGGAGAATTTTGGACCCATCGGCCTACCTGAGTATTCGCTGGTGGCCTTCTGAGCTTCTTCATTTCGGGACTGACAACTTCTTCAGGAACTGTGATCTGAATCACAGTTTTTCCATTCTGCTTGTCAGCTGTTAACTTCATCTCTGAATCCCATCCGTTAGTTATGATTTTCAACGTTGGCCTCTCGCTCTTATCTCCGATCTCGATCTCCTGATGTTTCTCCGATTGCTTGATCCACTCCTTTACCTCATAATTCCCCAATCGGTCGAAAACATCTGTAACTTTCTCCTTTCCCTTCGGAGATCCTAATCGTTTCCATACTCCTGACTTCTGAGCCGATGGCCGATCTCCAAGCCGATCGTGCACAGAACTCTTGCTAGATGATGTTTGCTCCCCCAATCGGTCATGCACAGATCTATTCTGGTCGGGATGTACCATCACCATGTTGGCAACAGGGAACGGATTCTTATCGATTGCCATAAGCCTATCTGGGAACTTCAGCTTCCCATCATCGACATGCTTCTGAATTAGCTTCCTAAAATATCCACAAACCGCCGTGGAATGAGTAGCCGATCCCTGGAATCTGCACCATCCGGCTTCCAATTGATCCTTGGTGGGCTGTGGATGGTTTCCTTTAAACTCAAGCAATCCGTTCTTCTGGCAGTAATCAAATATTTCGTCCATTTGTGACAAGTCGAAAGAGTAAAACCTTTGAGATTCATCTCCTCATTCTTTCTCCTTGCCTCTGGCTGGCCGAAGTGCTGGACAAGTCATAGGCTTTTTAATGATTAGTTCTGCCCTTACAACCTCGGCTAATGCAGGAACGTCATCCGTGTTGTACTCTTCCTGGACTTCACATATATCCAGAGACTCAGCAAATGAAGCAGCTGACTGGATAGGTTGTGATCTTCCACTTTGACTTCGGCTTGATTTGAAAGCCGCTTGTTCTGCCAAATAAGTCTATATCCTTATAGCTTCGGCCGTTAATTCGGCCACAGTCCTTGGTCTTGTAACCATCAATCTATCCTTGATGGCAAACTTCAAATTCTGCTTCAGGATTTGAATATATTCATGCTCAGGCAGCATTGTTTTCATCTGAGCCTTCACTGCATAAAACCTTTCAATGAATTCAGTAACTGATTCAGACGCCTTCTGCTTGGTTGATGTCAGATCAACTACCGAAACTTCAGGACTGGTATTATAGAATCGGTCATGGAATAACCGCTCCATCTCGGCCCATGTATTGACCGATCCCGCTGGCAAATTGATGTACCACTCAAATGCTGGGCCAGTTAACGACAAGCTGAACAATATCAACTTGTGAAAATCGTTTTGCGTGATTCTGGTGCATTGAGCTGTAAATCGGCCAATATGCTCAATTGTAGAGCGGCCGACTTCTCCAGAAAAAGTGTTAAAATCTGGAACCTTTACTCCTCTAGGCAGTGGATACTGCTCCTCAATATAATCTGGATAAGGTTTCCGATACATCGGCCTATTCTCCTGGCCGATGATATTTCCAAACTGAGTACGAATAATCTCAGCAATTAACTCCCTGTCAACCAGCTGTGGTGGATTCTGCTGCGGTGGTGCATATTGTTGTTGGATCACTGGAGCAGGCGGTTGAACGACTGGTTGAGGCGGTTGATTCTGTTGCTGATCGTACCTTTGCTGCGGAGGGACAAAAGGCCGAGGTCCGTGCCCTCCTGGCGGCCGAAAGGCCTGCTGTTGGAAATTATGAGGATTTTGCATCGCAGGTGGTGGATTTTGCGCCATTGGAGCTTGCTGCGTTCCCATCGGATACATATTCCTCGCTATTTCGGCTCTGAACATAGCTGGCATTGCTGCCAGGATATTGCCTTCTATTTGGCGAACCGAATTAGTAACTGTCGCTTCAACCATAAATTGAACCTGATCTCGGAACCGCGGGGTTAAATCATCGTTTGAAAACTCCTGATTGTGGAAGTGTGATGGTCCGGGGAACCCTGGGGGGAATTCTCCCGCTTCTGCTGCGCGCTCTTCCTGGATAGGCGGCAAATCAGTCCTAGCCGCCGTGTTAACCGCTGGAGTTGCTTGTTCGAATGCCATTTCGCGTCTCACTGGGCGTGCCACTGTTTTGGCCCTGGTGTGCCAAAAGGA
Source organism: Hygrophila difformis (assembly GCA_030278955.1). Classification (NCBI taxonomy): domain Eukaryota; kingdom Viridiplantae; phylum Streptophyta; class Magnoliopsida; order Lamiales; family Acanthaceae; genus Hygrophila; species Hygrophila difformis. The sequence continues at coordinate 34,252,031 of JAOANR010000013.1, read as the reverse complement.
CCTTTTTCTCCTCAAGGGAGGCTACCGGAGAAAGGATCAAACCGGTTACGGGTCCGGATTAATGATAATGCGCCCAAACTTGACTAATTACGCCCAAACTTGACTGAATCTTCTTTAGTATTCAAATGGCAACAAAATACAATGGAGAATCTACCTGTTGTTAAGAAACAACGGCGAATTCACCGGAAAAACTAGAACCAAACTACCGGTTGTTGAGAAACAACGGTGGACTTGGAAGTAACCACTATGAGCTAAGCTAGAATCTAGGAAAAACTGTAAAGGAAAGCAGTAAAGGAAAGCAGTAAAGATACAAAGAAGTAAATTTGATAAATGGATTTTGGGGGTTGGATTGATCTCTCTAATTCTGTGCATGGTATCCCCTATTTATAGCCGGAGCTGAAATAACCGCTCTCCAGCCGATTCCCCTAAGCCGACTCCACTGTTCGCTTCAATCGGCTGACTTGATCTCATTTCGGCCGAAATCTTTCCCTCCCGGAGCTTTCTTCCTTTCGGGTCTCTTCTGCTGCTCTGGATCGTTCTCTTTTGATTCTTCGGCCCAATGGATCTCAAACTCAATTCTCTTTAGAAATCATTCTTCGGCCCATCTTCTATGGCCCAATCTTCTCTCCGTGGCCCACTATCCTTTGTGGCCCCAACATATAGTAATCAAATTTCTCATTTACTAAACTCAAAAATTCTTCTAGTAGTAAACAACTAATTAAGCTCGAGTTGAAGCTCAATATAAATACTCATAAATAGAAAGAAAATTTTAATAACCCATAAATGAAACTTAAAATGAATATTTACATATTTAAAATTTTATAGCTCGTTTTAATTGTTTAATTATTTTTAGGTGAATACTAATTACTATAATCTTGAGACAGATGATGAGAGATCAGATCGTAATTATTTAATTATTGAGTGAGCTTGAACTCCACGTAATGGTGTGTTTGGCATTTCATGTCAATATAATGGTTTTCATAAGATGATAAAATTATATTGTATGAATAAATCAGGAACTGTTATCATTATGGATCAAGTGACACATAGCAGTTGGTATTATCATGGTGAGTTGCAATATTATAACACCGTGCCATTTGTTCCTCCATTAGGAAAACAAGTTAAATCCTCATACATCGTACAGGTTGAGAAAGATTTCATAAATGAACAAGTGCCTATAGAACTAGGGGTAAATATAGTTAAATTTGATCCGCCTCTAGATCACTGCAGGAAATATGGTTTTTCAATCCGGTACTATCCGGGAGCTGAAGAAGGAATCCTCCGTCAAATACCTAAATATATATAAAAATTGTTAGTGGTATTTGTGGTGGAAGATGATACCATTGGTGAGCAATCTGTGATGGTTAAGAGACTGGAGCTCTACCGTTGGGAACCATTCTACTTTTGGAAATCCGTAGATAATTTGGGGAGCAAATGTATATATGCTAGAGCTAATGGATCATTTCTAGTAGAAGCTGGCAATGGACGGGGCAATCCAAATATTATTTATTTTAATTCTTTTGATGGTGAAAATGGCATTTCTTATTCTCTAGATACATGCAATTTTGTAAAGCATGCACCCAAATTCACAAAAAGAGAGGAAGGGACTTGGATTCAGGGATGGCAATAGGTCGAGTCTGGGTCGGGTTCGCCAAGGTCCAAGACCCACCTCGAGGTTCATGTTCGGTTTGGTTTTGAATCTGACATGTGCTTATTGCCATTGGCAACGGATCGGCTATGGTGGATCCATTATTTATTAGATCCAAGACCCAACCCAAGCTCGGGTCACTTCTAGGTCCATCCCTATTTGGATTAAACAAGAGATGAAATAAGTCGTGTATTCATTAATTAAATTAGAAGTATTATTATTATTTACTTCCTCCATTTCTAATTAATTGAAACATTGTAAATTTGGTCTCTATTCATTGGATTGCTTTGATTGCAATTTTTATCATAGTTATACAAGTTAAAAAAATAGTCAAGTGTGGGTCCCTAGCAAAGAATAAAAAACGGAGAAAGTATTTCTTTTGCTGAATTTATGGGTGAGTTTTAGGAATTTTTTCCGAGTATAAAAGAACTTTTTTTACACTCTAATAGAATGCCTTGTTTTTCTATTTTCCTTAATTTTCCTTAATTATTGAGTGAGCTTGAACTCCACGTAATGGTGTGTTTGGCATTTCATGTCAATATAATGGTTTTCATAAGATGATAAAATTTAAAAAAAAAAAGAAAAGAAAAAGAAAAAAAATGCACGTACTGTTTGACATACACAGCCCCTAGCCATATTGCGCCGTTCTAAATTTTCTTATTTTAATTGTCATTCGAAAACAATTTGAAATCGTAAATGGAGTATATATCTATTAAACTTGATTTCTACCAATTGTGCCATTGCACAAAGTACTAATGGTTTACATCCGTGTTTATGATATTGGAGATGTTTGGGAGTCAGCAGATCCACTAGCTAATAGCAGATTCGGAGAGAGAACTGTGAAATGATATGCTCTTCCAATATACTATATGCCACCAAATATGCTTACTCCCAAACATACTCATTACATAATTTCATGAACAGAAGGCAAAGACAAATGTTTTTAGAAGCGGACCAAAACTATTCGTACCTAATTAAAGATAAAAATGAAAGAAACGACTAATAATTATTGGTGACGTCATGAGGGTGATGCAACTAGCTAACACGTTGCTTGAGAAAATTAAATGTTTCGTCAGGCCATCTACAGCAATAAACTTTATTTTCAAGTCAACTCTATTCTATTTTACAGTCCATTTTATAGTTTTTTACTTTTTATCTTCAACAATCAAACTCTAAATTTTCCTCCATTTAAAAATATTCTATTTTGATTCCTTTCACTATTCATTTAATTTTTTATATCAATTAATATATTGTAAGTATATATTTTAATATAATAAAACTTTTATTAAAATATATTATATTTTTATATAAATTTAATTATTTTAAGTTATTTAATATAAGAAAATATAATCTAATCAATATTTATCAAATTATTAGGCAGGGATGGAGACTTATCATAGTGTTCAAGTCCCCTGACTACGAATCTAGAGGTTGGGGGACCGACTCCCCCACTCGGTCTTTATCCCTCTCCTTTATTTCTTTGTAATTTGTGCAGCGTGAGCTCCCATCCCTCTTTCCTAACCTGTATATGCTGTTAAAAAAAACACAAATTATTAGGCAAACTCTATACAAAGCATGTAATGTTTATTCATATCATATACTTCATCTGTTTCTTTTTGTTTGCTACAGACCTATCCAGCACACAGTTCAATAAGCATTTTAAATCATTAATAACTCAAATTCAGTACAAGTAAAAATTCTAAAAGTTTGATATTTAAAAACTACACGACAAGACGAGTCTAATAAGATCTCACTTCGTTATATTTTAACTTATAACTATGATAAAACTTCAAGTTAAAGTGATTGTGTGAATAGTGTCATATTCTCCAATATAGTTATCTTTAAAAAATGGAGGAAGTATAAATATATTTAAATTTATTAGTTAGTTTTTATTAAATACACAATTCTCTTATTTTATTTCTTTTTTAAAATTTAACATAATAAAACAAAAAAATCTAGTGAAATACTCCTACAATAAAAGTGCAAAAAGAAAAAGAAAAAAGAAAAAAAAAAATGTATCGCGTTGCTACAGTTGCCCGGTAGAATAAGCGGGGCACTATTTACTTACCTGTAAATTGACGCCCGTCTGCCGTTTGAAGTCTAAGACCAACTCCAACGCGAACGGAGAAATGGCGCTGGATGCTTGATTTGTCGGAGCGGCGTCTCCAACGGAGCCGTGAAAATAACGCCCGCTATCGCTAGTTTTAGCATCACTGAACAGTGCACCGCCTTTTATGGCGGGCACTGTTCATCACGGCATCCCTCCCCCGTTTTTTTTTTCATTTTGTTTTGCTTTTTATATTTGTCTTTTTTCAAAGATAAGTTTTTTTTATTTTTTTTTTGTTTTGTTTTAAGTTCACAACAACACTTTTTTTCATTTTTTTTATTCTGATTTTTATACTTTCTTTCTCTTAATTTATTTTAAATTTATAATTTTAATGTTAATTAAAATTAAAATATATATTTTATATTATGCATTTAAATTAATTTCAGATTTTGTATTTTTAAATTAAATAATTTAAAGAATAAAAGTTAAATATTATATATAAAAATACTATGTATTAAAATTAATTGATAAATAAAATATAATATGAATAGTAATGGAATCAAAATGGAATATTCTATTGTAGAGGGAAATATAGAGTTGTGGGTTGGAGAGGAATAATTGAAAACTGTTAATTTAACTGTAAAATAGAGATAGTGTAACTGTAAAATAAAATTTTGGGTTGGAGATGGTCTAATGTTGGAGTGCCATTTCCCTTCATTTTGGTGTCTGGCTCTATTTTAATGGAACCATTGGAGAAGCTTTCACTATAGTAAGACCCCGTTTTTCTAGAACTTAAGACCCCGTTTTTCTATAACTTATTTTCAGGCTTTTTTTTTACTTATTTTTTATAAAAATCATATCAGACCAGATCAAATAAGAAACATTAAGATCAGACCAGACGAGATCAGATCAGACCAGATTTGATCATGTCAAATCATTATAAAAATATAGAAAAAATAAGTTCAGACCAGACCAGAAACATTCATACCAGACCAAACAAATTCAAATCAAATTAGACCAGATCTTATAATTAAATTCAGATCGGACCAAAAAAATTAAGGCCTAGAGTACAGGGTCTTAACATGATCTTAATAATATTTTTTTTGGTAAACATTGATACATAAATGTGTGGAAGTCCAAACCGCACAAATTAAAAAAAAAATAAAGGAAATGGATAAGGGACTGAGTGTAAATCGAACCCTAATTATAGTTGGAAGGCAAGGAACATGACCGGTCCTATTCCCTGATCCTTAACAATTTAAAACATTTTTTTTTTGAAAGCCAAACATTTAGGAGTATTATTTTTATTTATTTTTTGATAAGCAATTGAAAACATTTATTGAAAATAATTTCCAAAAAAAAAGAAGTACTTTTTATTCTTTTCTATTTGGATTCTTTTTTTTCTAAAAAGGATCTTTTTTTTTTATTTAAATAAATAATACAATTATTTATTCTTTTCTATTTTTTTGTTTTTTTTGTAGAGAATAACCCTTTCGCGATCCCTCGCCAGTGGTAGGAGATATTCCGATTGTGGGGAAACTTGGAAAAATTCGTTATCGTCAGGTCTGCAGTTGGATTCCGTTTGCTTCAATCTAATTGTGCCATCGGCAGGTAAGATGTGATCGATTTGTTCTATCTCGTAAACTTTCCCGTTGTGATTTTTTCTCGTATTGTAGAGTTGCGATTAGTTTGGATTTTAGATCCAATCTACTTACAGGGCTAGATGTTGGATTATTGATTCTTAGATTTATTTTCGGTATCGATTATTGATTTATGTTTGGAAGCAAGCCACTAGGTGAAGTCGTTGGTTTCCGGGGAGAAGGAAGATGGCTGCTGCTACGGTGGCATTAACGGCGGTTCTGCTTGCAATCACGGCCCACTTTGCTCTTGCATCCACTGTCCCTGCGTTCCTGTGGTCGCCTTACTCAAATGGGTAATCATCACATATAAACATATGTCTTTATTTGTATTGGACATAGAACCCTCACCGAAATTGATTAGTTTTGTTGCTGGTTTCATTCTGCTCTATAGTTAATTCCATCATATAATCAGTTTGTTAAATGAGTTATTAAAAAAGACTGTGCTTTGTACTCTTTTTTGCTCTCCAGCTTTTCTTTTCAATGATCATGTGAATCTGGTTTTTTGCAATTAGAGTTACGTGTCAATGAATTCTTTCCAACAATTCTTGCAATTTTGTGGCAGAATGGAAAAGATGGTTGAGTACAGAACACTCTCCCCGAGAGATTTAGCTAGATCTGTGATGGCCGAAGGGGGATGGTTAGAATATCTGGTATATATTCCCCTGCCCTACGTCTTAGTCATTTTCAGATATTAAATTGGTCCTGTTGTCTAAATTTGTGTTAATAATTTTTCTGCTTATTTCTATTTGAAAATTGGTCGTTAACATGTGATTTTTTGTCCGATACTAAGTGTGACGTTATTTATGCTTCAACTAAGATTGAAATATAATGATTGTCCTCAGTGCTCTGTGGAAGAAGATGAGAAGTCTAAGAATTTCGCCTTTCTTTTTGTCGGGACAGAGGTATAAATATGCTTTCTTTACTTTTCTATCTTATTGCATAATAATTTGTCTTCATCAAATATACTTGAGTGAAGTGCCTGATCGACTTTATATCATGCAGTATTTCTTTTGAATTGTGATTAGTGTAGTAAGAGGAGTGAATAGTATTATAGCTCTTGAAAAGATGATTAATAATGGAATGTAAAGTATTTAGCAGACTAGAGCAACAACAAAATTAAAGTTCTGTGAGGAACTGGAAGGTGTAGACCAGTCTATTATGCAAATTAGACGAGAATGTGAAGGGTGATACTATGTTTTTCTTTTTCTGTTCTTGAGTTAGAGTTTGATGTGATTACAGGGTATGATTTAAGGCTGCATAATGATAGAGTAGAAATGTATTGGAATTCTGATAATCGGAAAACTTATGACATGTTTTGTGCAATACCTTATTTCAGGAGAGAGAATGTCTTGTTTACAAAGAAAAGTTGTTTTGATATTATTTAAGTACAAAATGAGATAAAACTTTACAGAGATTGTAAGCTAATATCTGGAGAGATTCCCACTTAATACTATAAAATAAAAATGAATAGTTTTCAACAGAATGACCAGCATGTCATGAATATGATATCTATCTCTAGTTGTGAAAGAATAGAGTGTCATAAATCTTATGAGTCAACTAGACAATTTATAATAATGTGATTTTCTGAATAGTACACATTACCTCCAAGGAATTGGCTTTGAGTCTATGCTTATTTGCCTTGGTCATTGATGAAGTTACTGAACACATCCAACTGCCATCCAAGGCTGCATCATTGTTATAATCATCATCATTTAATCTTTATCCGACTATGTAGAATTGACTATATGAATGATATGGAGTTAGCTAGACAGCGACATAAACCAAAAAGATGAAGGTTTAAATGGAAGTGTTGAAAAGGATGTGCAGATATACTAAACTAATAAATGTACCGAGTAATGAATGCCTTATAAGGTAAATGCATACAATACATGGACATAGACAAAAAAACACGAAGGTGTAAGTTAAGGATGTGTTGATATACAAAAGAAAATATAATGAATAATGGATGTCTTAATCTCCTGGTGTTTTTGATGTATAAGGGGGAGACCAATAAAGAACTAGAAATAATCTTTTAGAAGACCCATTACATTTAAAGTTATATCGAAGGGCTTGTCTTCACCAGATACAATGGAAGCATGTAATAATCCGCGTAATGTGAATATTTGATAAATGCATATGACTATGCATTGACGATGCTGATGAACCAAATGATTAAAGAGAGATGTAAGATGAGCTCATCTTTGTTTGATGCATTGTTTAAAATTTACAAATGTGTTTACATTTATCTTCTTTTTGTCCATTCTGGATTTTATCCCTTTTCTTTTTTCTTTCAATGAAATGAATAACCAAATTCAATGGAAATGAAATATTTGGTTATTCAGCATCTTGAGGGGCTACATTTGTAACAACTTGCGTATCTTATTTGGATAATATGTGTAGAACTAGTAATGTATCAACAAATGTCATTCATATTGATTCATTTCTTTGGTTATTGAAATATATTTCTGTATGCAGCTACAATCCTTGGATATATCTAGACCCACGAAGACTGATCCCGCTCTTGTAGACTTGCTCAAGGTTGATCCATTAGAATTACAAGTTCCCTCAATATTGGGAATGTTATATTAATGTACCATTATTATATTTTGTTTTGATTGAATTGTTGCTTCTTATGGATAGGACTCCTTTTCAAATTCCAACTTTTCTTTGGCGTTTCCTTATGTATCTGCTGATAATGAGATGGCGGCAATAGAGAGCTCTATGATTTCAGAGTTTGCTGATACCTGTCAGCATAATTTGGGGGTCAGGAGCATCGCTTCAGTGGGATCATGTTCTATAGAGGGTGAACATGTTCATAGACTGAATGATATTCATTCTATTCATGTAAGTAATATACAAAATTGTAGCTCTATTAGTATATAGTAATTATTATTTATTGCATTTTAACTGCTGAATGCAGTACGGTTTTCATTGGTGTTAGTTGCATACTTGCATTTATTTCTGCTAAATAACACTCTGTAATTTAGTTGCATATATTGCTATATTATTATATTTTAACTGCTGAATACAATATAATTATTTTATTAGTATTTGTTGCAGTTATATCTGCTGAATAATACACTGTAATTTTCTGGTAGGATTACATGAGCTCAAGGATTGAAGGGACCTCTGATGGATGCACAGACCTGATTGTGTTATGCAGTGGGGACTCATCTGATGAGCGACTTTCTGACAGTACGCTACTGTAAAACCTTGATAAGGGCTATATCACACACACACACAGAGGTTGCATGTCTGTGTGTGTGTGGTTCTTTTTTACAGTTTTTGACCATGAATCGGTCCTTGAAATCTGACTATTTTGGTTACATTGCAGGCAGCATTATTTCTCAGCTTCTCACCTCTGTAAATCAGTTGGGAGCAAAATACACTGCTCTTTATGTCTCCGATCCATTTAGGTCTATTAAGAAAGTTTCAGATCGGGGACTTGAAAGATTTCTTGCTGAAGGTACCATTGGAAATGAACAATCTAATGCTACCCTATGTGATGAAGTTTGCAGGATTAAGGCATCACTTTTGGAGGGACTTCTAGTGGTAAGTTAATTTATGTCAATTCTTATTTGCATCTATAAAACTGAACTATTGGTAGAAGGCTAGAAAATAAATGGATATAAATTTCAGTTCCAGTCATGTTAAGGCCATCTTACTGTTTTGATGCACACTTTACTGAAGTCTTTGGATATGCTTTCATATTTGCAGTCTTGGTAAGCATGCCTCAAATGTATGGCCTTGTTAACTTTTCAGGGAATAGTTTTGCTTGTGATTTTGATATCTGGGCTTTGCTGCATGATGGGGATTGATACACCAACAAGGTTTGAAACTCCACAAGATTCTTAACCAGTCAGTTGCCTTTGATGGGTTTCATATATTCTGGGTGGCACGATATCTGTTATCTGCTGTGTAGTGTAGTTTATGTAGGAGACACGTCTCTTATTACTCATCCTTGTACAAGTGGATATGTGATGGATATTCATCGTATTTATGCGTTTTTTTTGCTGTGGGTGCAATTGAATAATAGCAGCAGCATTGGCTTCTGTCCAATTCTGCGCCAAAGAGGAGGCTGTGGGTTTAGAACTATTCCAATGTCTTGGCTACAACCCTTATTTGTAATGATAATATCCCATTTCTTCCCATTGATTTTGTTCACTCTATCTCCCTTCCATCTGTTAGTATGAACCTTGGAAAAATTGTTTTGGATCTCTAAATATGACATGTCAAGCTTAAATATGCTCCTGACTGTAAAATATCCTTTTGCACTTTATCGACAGGTGGAAATAGCTTGCTGAAAATTTTATTTCAGTGCTACTAATTAATTAAAACCGGTATGATGTAGAATTTAAACAATTGTTCATGCACATTCTCTTTCAACCTGGTCAAGAGAAATTGGGGTTTGACAGCAGTCTTGTGTCCTGTGGAGATTTTGTCTTCCTGGAAAAATGTTTTGAAATATCAAGAAAAACTGTGGAATGGGGGTGTTGTGGAATCATGATCCTAGAAGTTTGCTGAATTGAAATCTATCCATTATTGCTAACTTCATTGCCATTATGTGAAATTGATGTTATTATGCATTAGTTAAAACAAGGCATAACTTGATATACATGTTAAGTTGAGTTCAAACAATACAATGCGATACAGAAGTGTAAACTCTGATTTTTTTTATGTGTGGTGAATCTTCCATGTGGGGCGTTTAATGGTTGAAATGTTCCCCAGAATCCACATGAGATTATGAGAAAGCAGTTGTGCTGTGTCTGTGAACGAGAATAGTTGCTCAACTTCAGTCGTCTACACCTGTGGTGATAGAGCTAATAAATTCCATGGTGTATGTAGTAGTATAATATTTCCTGATCTTGATATAGAGGAAGGTCGTATGGAGTGGATTTCACAATCTTTATGGTAGGGATTTGAAATAGTTTCATCATTGGTGTGTGGTCGGTCATCTTCTTCTTCATGTAATCTCGAAAATCACTATCATGGAAAGCCATAGATTCTTTGATCCCAGCCTATTAGATGACAGATACATACATATTACTTTCTACTTTTGCACCCTCACGACAGACAACAGCTAGCGTAGAACCAACCTTCCTTCCTGCATCTTGTCTTGGTGAAAAGTGGCAATGCGCACGAAGGCAAGCCACAGAATAGTGATCATTGAAGCATCAATCATCGAGTCTTGCCATGTAGCTTTGTAAATAAATAAAGTTGCATATATTTGACATTTATGGATTCAAATCACAATTAGAATCAGGGAAGTGAGTATCCTCCTATGGCAGGGCAGGTATCCACAGTTGGTGACAAATAGGCGATTTTTGTTGTTCAAAACCATGGTAAGCATGTTAGGCATATTGCCAATCCTAAGTGAGATTCAGTTCGATATGAGATAATATCTCCAAGGAGCTGTGTTCGGAAGAATGATGGGAGATTTTCCAATATATATATCTTTTCTTTCTATATTATAAGAGGAGTTGCCTCGGTTTGCGTGCCTTCTCCAATTACTAATTAAACCGTTCGATCATAGCCAATTTCATTCTACACCGTTGGATGGATCCCCGAGTGAGTATCCACAATGCTTCATGTACGTCCAGTAATATACATTGGTTGCTGCATTCAAATTTTCCCATGGTCAATTGGTATCTCCACCGTCCATTCTACCTCAATTTTAATCGTGCCCGTTCATTTGCCAATTCATTTGTCGCCGTTGATTACAAATGGGAGGTCAATTGGCCATTGGATCGGAATTCCACATCCGCCTTCTTCCTTACTGATTACGCATCCGCCTTTCAATTGTGCCTTCTCCGCAAGTCGATGGCCCCTCGCGACTGTCCTCCCCAAGAGTAATACTCGCCTCACTGCGCCGGTTCGCCGCCCGTGCCCGCCGGACGCCGTCCGCTCTTGTTTGGGTACGTTTGCCTCTCTCGTTCAGTGCTTTAGGGTTCTCGAATGCGACTACCTCGATGCGTAATACTCGCGCGCCCCGCCAACCCTAACGCCGTCGCGTAGTCGCCCGCCGTGCCGGACGGTAGGCACCGCTGCCCGTCCGCCCCCGTCTGCTCTTGCTTGTGTGTGTTTCCCTCTGACCTCTCCCATACAGTAATTTTGGGTTCTCGAAGGGTTTGTCAGCAGGGTACTTTCGATTATTGTTACGAAGGGTTTGTTGCCAATTGTAGTTTATGCAGGCGCAGAAGCTGCTAATTCCGTTTGAGTTTAGTTTGGGACTCTGGCTCGAGTTATTGCAGTATGCCCATGGCGGAATATTCGAAATCCAGTCTCAGCTTCCATGGCGGCAGAAAAGGGGGCAATCCAGGGACGTTGGAAATGCGGAATTCGAAGATGTCGAATTCTTGTTGGTATTACCCGGAGACAGGAGTGTAGCGGAGTAAATTCCCGCTGATTAACCTTCTCTCTGAGCCTTTTATTGATGTTGTTTCGTTTATTTTCTCGCAAGAGCATAATGGTGTTAATGCGCTTATTGATTGTGCTACTGGCTTCTCAGTTTCGTACTCAAAGCTATCACCTTTGGTGAAATCCGTGGCGTCCGGACTCCACGGTATGGGTGTGAAGCAAGGTGATGTAGTTTTGCTATTGTTGCCTAATCTGATTTGCTTTCCGATAATTTTTTTCGGTGTTCTGAGTGTTGGTGCCGTGGTGACGCCTATGAATCCTTTGAGTAGTTTGTTGGAGATAAAAAGGCAGGTTAATGATTCGAATGTGAGTTTAGTGTTCTCTCTTTTAGATAAAGTTGAGGAATTGGTTAGTGCACTTGAGGGATGTTCCGTGATTGGAGTACCGGATGTTCTGGATTTCAACTCTTTGCAGAGTGATGGTTCTGCCTTTCATAAGCTTGTTTTGAGTGATCCAGGATTTTATGACCGGAGTTTAGAGAAATCCGAATTCCGTTTTGCCTCTTAATGTGCACCTGTATAGCCGTTGGCTTGCAAAAATTGAGCTTAGCGGTCTGTGTCTTCTGGTAGATTTATGCACTTTCTCCTTTGCTCATAAAGTGTTTGATAAAATGCTTCTTCCAGTTTCATTTTTTTCGTTTTTCAGTTCGTGCTTCTTAGTCAGTGGTGTTTTGCGCTTTCTCAGGGTTTGATGGTCAAGTGTCCGGATAATTGGTGTTTTGCGCTTTCAGTGTTATTGGACATAATTATATTATTCTGTAAATTGTTTTCTGTGTAATTTGATTACCTGTCTTTTGGCATCTCATCAAACATTGACATGCGTAAGCCATTGTGACAATATTTCCTTCATTTATTTTATCATGTTCTAAAGCTCTCATGCGTTTTCACACAATGAAAATGGAGGAGATAAATAAGATGATACGAGAGCTGTGGCAGCAGACTTACCGGGGGCAGGATATAGATTATATAAGGATTCATTCAGATTCTGAAGGTTCTGGTACTCGGTCCTACAGTTACAGGGTGAGTTAAGCTTCTTTCCTCATCTGCTTACAAATTCTTTACATTCTTTAGGGAAGGTGTGTAGCCTATATGTGACTAATGGAAAAGTTGCGACTATTGCCTACTTCCCTTAAACCTGCGATGTTGTCAAAGAAAATGCGTCCCATAGAGTGCCATTATTTGACTCTTGTTTTGATTTATACCACTGTCATTTTCCTTTATCCACTTCACTTTCATGTGATCCCAACCCACCATTTCTGACTAATCAAAACATCATTTTTGCTCATTTCCAAGCAGAAATGTGAATCTCAAACTGTTTCTATTGGATGAATTTTTGATAATTTTCTGTATGACCTCCGTTTCTTTGTAGAATATTTTGTTTCCTTTCTTCTGCCTTTATTTTGTTTTATTCAGGTTGCTGATTAATATGCACACACAACTCATCACCAATTTGAAGAAGTTTACAATGTTTTCACCTTTGGGGTTGAGTTTTACACAACTATATACTCTTCAACTTAATCATGCACAATAATTCTCATTCGATTGTTCCCTTCTTCACACATGAGTGTCATCATATGCAGTTGATCCAATTACTGCTGTTTGATAACAATTGCAGGTATTAATGCAAACTGGTGATGCAGAACTTGAAATGAGAGGGAGATGCAGTGCTGGTCAAAAGGCAAGTGATATCCAACTATCCAAGGCTTTTTATTGTCATTTATTTACTTTCTATTCCAACGGTTCTTCTCTCCCAGGTCCTTGCTTCGTTGATCATAAGGTTGGCCTTGGCTGAAACTTTTTGCCTTAATTGTGGAATATTGGCACTTGATGAACCGACCACAAATTTGGATGGCCCTAATTCTGAGAGCCTTGCGGCAGCTCTACTTAGGTACATATAGGCTTACATTTTTCAATTACCAAAGGGATAATCTGTTGACCTTGACCTCATCTCCTCTCCCATGACATGATCAGAATAATGGCGGACAGAAAAGGCCAAGAGAATTTCCAGCTTATTGTCATCACTCACGATGAAAGATTTGCTCAGCTTATTGGTTGGTAAACCCTGGAAGATCACTGCGCCGCTTTGATTTTCTATGCTGTATCAGGTTCAATGCTTCTATTCAACTTCAATTTCCTCACGAAGTGATTATTTTCCATTGAATATTCAGTTGTTGTGATCCAGCTCTTTTTATCTTGAATGCACATTACCTGTGCGACAAATTTGCTCAGCTCTTTTGAGATAGTGTAGTTGTGACCTAATTTCGTAGCATGGGTCCTGTATAGGTGTGTTGTTTCTTTAGTTTCTTCTTCTGTTACTTTGCATGATTTCTGGATTTTGCTTCCTAATTATATTTTGTTGAGTGGATTTGTTATCTTAGCTAATGAGGTTTTGGTCAGTGCTCACTAACTTGTTGGGTTGAAACTATTTGATTCTTGTTCTGTGATTAGATATAAGGAATATGGATTCTGTCCTATTATGGTATCTAACAATTTTTTCTTTGATTTTATTTCGAATTTCCAATTTGGTGGTTTGGGGTTATGGACAAGGACACCTGTCTCCAAGATGCCACTTCTGTCCACCTATGTTTCTCTCTTTCCGCACCTCTTGGTTTGATTTACAGGCGTCCCTATCGGCCGACCCTTTCTGATTTGTCAACTCCTGGACCATCTCCTGTCCAGTTTAGAGCGCTGCTACTAGCAATTTCGCCTCCACCGCCGCTTTCACATATTAGGTTTTATACTTTTTAAGGGGTAGGTAATTCATCTTCTTGGATGTACATGCTCTTTTTTTCCCTGGAATGTCTTCCAAAGAAAGTTTGCATAGTGTCGATATATATATGTGTGTGGGTGTGTTTTACTGTAATTCTACAATTCTAATAACCATAACCGTTTTCTAGGTAAGATTTTAATTTTCTCAAAGCTGGACACTGTACCAACATTGCTTCAAGACTTGGAGACTGAACTGGCTGACTTACAAGATGTAGCCAAAGAAACAAGTACAATAAAGCAAAATTCGTGGGAAACTTTTGGAAAATTTTTGTCAGTGTCGTCTAAAGGTTGACATTATGTTAGTGTTTGATGATCTTACTGTTAGTGCACTCTTTATTTTGTGATTCATTTTCTATTTTAAAAGTCTTTCGTTGAGTTGTTCCGTTAAGTGTGAATTAAATGTGGTTTGTTGTGCTACTTGGTGTTTAATTTTGTTTTTGTGGTGTTGTTTTATGTGGTGCTCCGTACTTGTTATTGTTGTGCAGTTTTGCTTCCGATTTTGTTTTGGAGCTCGTTGTTTTGACTGTTGGGACCAGTGGTGTAGATATTTCTGAAAATTTCCGAATTTCATAATTTTATTTATTCAGGAGGTTGATTATTTGGATTTTCCATGAATTTTGTTGGTTTTCTATTTATTACTGTATTTTTTATATATTTTTTTTAATTTTTGCTGCATAGAATTTCAGATCGTGCCCGGAAGATATCAATTTTTTTGGTTGATTAATTTTTCTGTTGCTGTTCCTGTCCTTTGCAGTGAAAACTGAAAAACGATGGAACAATTTCAGAATCAAGAGCTGGATTACGTTGTTGACGACTACTATGACATGACTGATTTTGAGGACGACGACGTTTTATCACGGAGCAGAAGCAGTAGCAGTTTCAGTTCTGATGATTCTGTGGACTCGGACTTTGAGGACGACTTTGATGTGGTAATTGTTACTTTATACTCCACATGATGTGCAAGTTACTGTTTCCAATGTTTTATGTTGACCGTTAACTGGTGTTGTATGTTTTTTTGCTTCTGTAAACTGAATTATTTGTTGAATAACAGAGCAAGCCCAAAACTGATACATCGGCTATAGAGGCAAGGAATGGCAAAGATATTCAGGGTATTCCATGGGAGAGACTTAACTTCACTAGAGAGAAGTACTGTGAATCCCGTTTGAGGCAATACAAAAACTATGACAATCTCTCGGGTTCCCGTGAAGATCTTTCCAAGGTATTTAGGTTGCGTGGGTTGCCCTTCAAGTCTGCATTGTTTGTGCCAGAAGTAGGTTTAAACACTAAAAAGTTTCCCCTTAATTGTATCTTTTTTTCCCTATTTTCTGCCTTTTGGATTTTAATTCTCATGCATTATGCTCAGGTTCCGTTTGAAGTTCTTGTTCGAAGGCAGATACCTCGTTTACTGGATCCAAGTCTTCAATGTGCTAGATTTATATTTGATGAGCTAATGAAGGTATATCTTTGGGTAGTGTCATGTGGAATGTTTGTTGATACACTTTGTGCTTGTATAATCTAACTTGGTGTTGCGTTTTAGATGAGTCATTGCTGTATGGTCAATGAATTGCAACGATTTCCAGTCCTTAGTAAGCATGTTGATGAAGTCATTGGAAATTTTCTACGAGAAGGTTTTGAGGCCTCGGAGACAATGTTTGGTCATATAATAGAAATGGAGGTACTATGCAGAGTTGCAGCCTATAAATTAATTGTATGATTATTCCATTGAAATGACGTAGATGAAAGTTTTTCTGTTAGCTTCTAATTTCCTGTTTGATATAGATGGATTACATAAATACTTCCCATCCTAATTTTGTTGGTGGGAGTAAAGCTGTAGAGCTGGCCATTCAACAACCCAAGTTGTCACGAATTGGCACACCCATCGCGAGGCAGAAGGTAAACACTTGCTGCAGGAAGTAATTTTTTATGCCTTAAGTTTTTAAGAACGTCTGCTTGTTATATAATGCATGAATTCCATTATTAAATTAGGACCCAGAGGATTTCAGATAAAGCCCCAAATTCAGAGAGAAGTATAAAGTTTTGCGCAATTCTTGGTCGCCAATCAAATGGAATTGTTCCAGATCACGTATATCATTTGCTGATTCCTAAAGCTTTTGGGAAGCCCCAAACCTTATTTTCTCGTGGGAGAATAGTTTCATTTTTTTGATGTTTTCTCCTCACCAAACAACCAGGTTGTTTGATCTGCTCCGGAGGCTGAGAAATGTGCACAGGCTGGTGAAATGTTGCCTTCATTTGCAGTGGTGTTTATTTAGTATATTTATATATTGATTCTGTAGTTGTTCCTTCCTCAAGAGTACTGACAGATGGGAAGGTGGAAAAAAAATCTATATGGTAAAAATAAGTTTAGATACTCCGTTGGGTTGGTAACAAAATAAAAATATAGATAGAAACCTAAATATCAATACAATAGGAAATCCTAACATTGTGATTTGGGTTATTAAGCAGTCAACAGCTCTGGTTCAGCTTGGGGAATATCCTCAATTTTCGGTGGTCATCATAGCCGCACTTCTCTAAAAGAGAATTCCTCCAGCAAACCATTTAGTGTACCCATTCACTGCATGGAGCACAACTTCTCTATGATTCATTTGAGAGAGGTATGCCTACCCTGAGCAATAAATCAGTCATGCTGCCAATGGTTTAACTGGGCAATTGTGCTTTCTAACTTGTTTTGTCATTATTCTGAAGTTGTGTGTTGCAATCAACGCATCTGTATGTTCTAGAGAAAAATTCTAGAATGTTGTTTGCAGTTCCTTTCAAAACTCAGTCAAGATATTTGCACATTGCCATTCAGCTGCACACACCCTCTTTACCAAGCTGTATCCTAAAAGAATGGCAACCCCAGAAGCAGAACGGATGCCAAGTGCAGCTCATTGCTGACAATTTCACTCATATTTGCATCTCCGCATTTTGTTTTCATCCTTACAGCACCAGCCATGGGAACCTTTTCGATTATGGTTTTAGCGGACGTTTGAGATGGAATTTCAGCGTTACCCAAGAGAATTCCCATAATATCCTTCAATTTCAAAAGAAATCTGGTGAGAAATCAAGATTCTTCGTTCGCAGTAGATTGAAGATAAGCTCCTCTTGGAAGGACTCCTCACGAAAAGAAATTACAGAGCGGAGATCGGAGAACGGAGTGAAGCATAAGAAGTGATTTTTGAAGAAGGTGAAATTAGATGAAAGCCATGGACGGATCCTCTTCAACACCCAGCGTAAGTATTTACTAACCATAAATATATTTTTCTGAAATTCCTTGTATTAGGTAGGGTTTATTGTAATTGGTTCTTTTGAGTTGAATAGGTGGAATTGGATTTGTCCCAATGTGGTTTTCTAGGGTGGGTGGGTTGAACGGATTGAATTCAATTTTCATTGTGCAGTTAAGCACACAGTGATTTTCTTCACACTACTGATATGTGATCTTTGTTCTTACCATAATTTCTATACCAGGGGATTAGTTGAATGTAGAAGATTATTAAGAATTGTTATTTCTGTAGCAATGCGTTCTGTACTTTTTCTTATTTATGTGCTTCATAGGTTCATTCCATGCTTGCCTTGATCTCTCATTGATGTTCAATCAATGCTCTTGGTTTTGTTGCTTATTTTGAGAGCCTTTATTTTTAGTCGGTGGGGGATATTTTTTAATAATGATTGTACTCATCTACCCATAATTTTTCATAGTTTCTATTGTTTGTGAAAGAAAAATATTTCGTAACTTTACCCTGGTTGGACCATGAAAGAAGTCTGTTGGTCTTATATATTCTGCTATCTGCATCCATTTAATTAGCACCTGCATTTTTGTATCTCTTTTAGAGCATGTAAAAAGCAGTCCAGAGGCAGAAGCTGCAGATACCCCATGGAAAAAATCTTTGCGACATGTGCTTGTACTTTCTTATTTGGATATCATCTGTTTGTTTTCAAACTTTCCCTCTTTCACTATATTAATCTTGTTCTGCTTAATGCTCATTTGTATTTGTTGCTTGAATCTTATATTTCTCAGAGTAGTCAACGAGCCACTTGAAAGTATATCAATTGACAATGGTTTCAAAGGAAATACCCTTGAAGAAGGTACTTACGATTTTTTCTGTCTAAAGTCAGGATTTTATTTTCCCTTTTTTTTTTCGATGTTCTAATGTTAATGTTTTTTATTTTGTTACTGTAGAATATAGGAGTGGTGGTTAGCACTTGACTTGCTGGTGCGTTTGTTGGATCACTGCTTAGTGGATGAACTGCTGATGAAGTTGGGTGTCGCAGGGCATTTTAGTTGTGTGCATTGCTATGGCCTATGATAATGGGTGCTTCTGTCTGATTATGAATTTTTGGTTCTATTTTTTGGGAAAGTCTTGTTCTGGAATGGGGTATAGGACAAAGCTGAGCTCTGTTAATGTATCTGAGCTAGCACAATACCCTTTAGTTAAGGTGCCCGTGAGCATTCCCATTGCTGTGTAGATTTGTATGGTTTTCAATGGAGTGTGTAATTACTTCCTAATTCCTATGGGAGTTTCTCAATTTAAATAATTTCTATGGCTATTTTCTATCCTGACATAAGATTTTGAATTACACTGTTAGGATATTGAATAAAAATTCAAAAGGACAATTTTGTATTTTTGTAATTTAAACCGCTAAAATTTAAAATTAAATACCAAACAGTTATCCTCTTAAAAGCTAATCTTTGCCTTAATTGTGAAAGAGGAGGATCTGGGAAGAAAGATGCATTCATGTGTTTTTTTGTTTGAACTACTTATACTTGCAAGATGATCATCAGTAATTCTCAAACTAGAAAATCGATATTTATATAAGTTAGTTTATTGTTAGCAATTCTCATCATATTGACTTAGATCATAGCTTATAGTTTCTTTATAAATTTTAAAAAGATAGAATTTGTATGTAAAACACTTAATTTGTCAAATCGTTCAAAGTTTGACTTATCAAGGTAATCTAAATACGCCGTGTGATGCACAACGACCTCTTTTAACATAACAAGTATTATATAAGGAAACCTAAAATTATTTCTCTTTTCTCCATGGTCAATTCTTAACAAATTTTATATTGTCTGAATTTGACTTTCTCAGCCTTACGTACTTCCGTTTAAACATAATAAGTACATTTACTTACAATTATTTCTTCTCCCTCCATGGGCAGTTGTACGCCTTTAGTATGCTGTGCATCGCACAGCTATTAAGCTAGTATATATATATGAATTGTTCCACTTAATGTCAATTGATTTTTAGTTATAAGCTTCATATCGTCTATCTCTATCCTTTTTCCTTTGGGAATAATAGTACATTGGAATGTTTATCAAGACAAGGCAGAGTTAAAGATACAAGAAGATCTCATCTTCACTCATTTGGGAACACATTGGAATTGTTTATCAAGACAATGCTTCCAAACCCCCTCCCAATTCCCATATCATCCTTGAAAGTGTTAAAACACCAAACATTGTAATTCCGGGTGAATATATTTTATATGGTGTAATAAATAAATACTACATGTGGAAATCTTTTTTTTTTTCTTCAAAATACCTAAATTAAATGATACTATATTAGTAGTATTAATTTGCAAAATAATTTTTTATCAGTCAAATAAAAAAATTTAAAAAAAAAATCCAATCTAATCTACCACTCCTATTTCCCATTAAAACACCTATAGCCAATGCCCTCTTCCCCCTTATTTACCAATCAATCCATACGTTGTAACTAAAGCTAAACATGAATTGAATATGTATTACTATTAATCAACTACTCAACTCACCTAAGGTTTTGGGGGTGTAGAAAAACAGAACTCTCAACTCCCCAAGAATAAGGTCGAAAACTAAGGACATGCCAGACCATGTCCATCATCATATGATCATATACTCACTCAATCCAACCAAAATTAGAGGAAGCCCATCAATATCTCACAACTAATAAGTCACCTATAAAAACAAGCAAACGTGCACCATGTTCGATCGGGACCAGCCTTCCAAGGTGGAGCCGGAAAACCATTCCCCCCTTCTTCTTCTTCGAATACACGGCTCCCAACCGGGCGGGCGCCAACGACGAAAACTGCAACGACGATATCTACCATATCATCAATTGCAACCATCTCTACAATGTCACCAACCTTTGTTGCATCGTTGTTGCTTTTCATATCATCTCGGGTTTTGGCCGAGGATCCCTATCTGTTCTACGATTGGAAGGTCACCTACGGCGACATATCCCCGCTTTCTGTCCCCAAGAAAGGGATCCTCATCAACGGCCAATTCCCCGGTCCCCAGATCAATTGCACCTCCAATAACAACATTGTTGTCAATGTCTTCAATTTTCTAGACGAGCCCCTACTCCTCACGTGGGTCGGGATCCAACAACGCAAGAATTCCTGGATGGATGGCACACCGGGCACGATGTGCCCCATCTTGCCCGGCCAGAACTTTACGTATAAATTTCAGGTTAAGGACCAAATTGGCACCTACTTCTACTTCCCCACCACGCCCCTCCATAGGTCCGCGGGTGGCATGGGCATGATCAAGGTTCATAGCCGTAACCTCATCCCTGTGCCATTCGACACCCCTGCGGATGAGTTCTCGATCCTTATGGGAGATTGGTACAACAAGGGCCATAAGGATCTCAAGAACATGCTTGATAGTGGACGCACCATTGGCTTGCCCGATGGGGTACAAATCAATGGGAAATCTAACAATGTGGGAGATTCGAGCGCCCAACCACTGTTCACCATGGAGCCCGGAAAAACCTACCGATATAGAGTTTGCAACGTTGGGATGCGGCTCACCTTGAACTTTAGGATTCAAGGCCACACCATGACATTGGTGGAGATGGAAGGATCCCACACGATGCAAAACGTTTACGACTCTTTTGATCTCCACGTTGGCCAATGCTTGTCGGCTCTAGTCACTGCGGACCAAGTCCCCCGAGACTATTACTTCGTTGCCACAACCCGATTCTCCAAGAAAGTGCTTTCCTCCGTTGCTATACTCCGGTATGCCAACGGTAAGGATGGAGCATCGCCACAGCTCCCACCGCCACCACCAGACAGCGTTGCCGGCATTTCTTGGTCCATCAACCAATTCCGGTCCTTCCGGTGGAACCTCACAGCTAGTGCGGCTCGCCCCAACCCACAAGGCTCGTACCACTATGGAAAAATTAACATCACCCGAACCATTAGGATTGCCAACATGCCCTTCACGGTCGATGGCAAAACCAGGTTCGGAATCAACGGTGTCTCCCATGTTGACCCAGAAACCCCACTCAAACTATCCGAATACTTCGGAAAACTCAAGAGCTACGACTTGGTGAAAGATGAACCACCCAAGGTCTACGATTCAAGCAAAGTCATCGTCGCCCCAAGCGTGGTGAACTCAACGTTCAGGAACTTCGTGGAGATCATCTTCGAGAACCAGGAAAAAACGATCCAGACATGGCACTTGGACGGATACTCGTTCTTTGCGGTGGCTATCGAGCCGGGGACTTGGGACCCCAGCAAGAGAATGAACTACAACCTGGTGGATGCCATTAGCCGACACAATGTGCAGGTGTATCCCAAATCGTGGGCTGCAGTTCTTACAACATTGGACAATGCAGGCATGTGGAACTTGAGGTCGGAGATGCCCATGAGGGCTTATTTAGGACAACAAATGTACCTGAGTGTGTTGTCGCCGGAAAAGTCGTCGAGGGATGAATACAGCTTGCCCGACAGTCAGGTGCTCTGTGGTGCAGTCAAGGGTTTGCCAAAGCCTCCTCCTTATGCCTGAAAAAAAAAAAAAAAAAAAAGATGTTCTAAATGAAAGTTTGTTATTACAGGACAGGGATTCTCATTAATGTCTGCTAATTGAAGCATTCTTCATTGGATATTATTGTTTGTTATGTATTCACATACAATTTGCTTGCTCTTCAATTATGAATTGAGAACTAAGATTATCAATATTTCCTCTTTCTTTTCTGCCTTTTTTATATACACGTTTGATTAAATATTCAATTTATACTAACTAAACTATCAAAAGAAATACTATAAGTTAGCTCATAAAAAAAAAAAAGAAATATAAGTTACATGTTTTTCTGTTTGGTATGATTGAACATTTGGCACAAATTCTTATTAGATACTTCAAAATGATTCTGTAACTTGTACTTGATCAGAACTCAGATCAGAACTAATGTTTGCTATTGCCTAATAAAACAATTTAATGGAAATTATATATGTTTCCTTGAAAACAAAATAATAAAATAATTTAACAACGGAGGTGTTATGGTGCGGACTCCCCATGTCCGCACCGTGCAGACGGTAATTTTACACCGTTGATCAATTTCATCACCCAACAGTTGTGATTATTTATAGTGTTAGTTTCGTAATTTTATTTGTTAGGTAATTTAATATGTTGAATTCGCAACATAGGATATAGTACAATTTAGCGACATGACATACACAATTCAGCGACGGAGCCAATTCAATTCAGCGACATTATTATATGTTCATCTCAACGACGTTTGAAGTTAGAGCCGTTTGAAGTCATTGCGATTTTAAACGCATCTCAGGGACGAGCCTTCTCATAATTTCAGCAACATGACCAATAGAATTCAACGACATGGGATATGCAATTCAGCGACATTATTGTATTCATTTCAGCGACACAATTTCATACATTTTCAGCGACATAGTTCTGTGTATTTGAACGCATATCAGCGACGGAGCCCACACAATTCAGCGGCATGGCATATGTAAATTCAGCGACAACGCTGATACAATTCAGCAACTTGATACAGAACTGTTCAACGACATGTTATAGTATATTTCAGCTACATATTTATGCATACCTCAGCGACATGTTATGCATATCTTAGCGACATAACAGAGTATATAAATTCAGCGACATGGTAAATGAAGAAACCATTACATATTTTTTTGACAAATTTGCCCTTTTGAATTTATAGTCGTTAGATCTAATTCAATGGATGAGATTGTGTCTTGACCATATTTCCAAATATTTTGGAAGCATCATAACTGTTCCCATTTAAGAAATTGTTAAAATGATCTATGGAGGATGACTTTTAGTATCACGTGTCTTTGTGAATGAGTTAGATATTGACTTAAAAGATTAATCACATGATTGAGTAAATTTGGATTCTAGTTGCTTAAACAAGGTTTTGTGTTCGAACTTTGCGTATGCAAAAAATGGCTTTAGAAGAGGGATCTTCAAGTGATTAGTATTGAATCCAATGTGGTCTGGAGATACCTACTTATTCACTGAAAAAAAAAGATTTATTTTTTTATAAACATTGACACTTATGTGTAAATAAGAGCTCAATATGAAATATAAAATGGTTGATAATTCTTTTATCATCATAAAATAGAAATTGTATAGCAAATCTTTTGTATAACAAGCTTAAACTGTTAAACATACTTTTGCCTGCAGTCCTGCACCATCTACTTACCTATTGCATATGTAAGAACATATTAATTTTCTTTTATTTTATGTATTAAAATTATTAATTTCTTTAGATTAGATCATATATGGTGAATTAAAAATCGAGATCAAACTAGGCAAGTAGCAACAATATTGAGATTAGATCAACAACAGCAACATTCAGACTTAAAAAACAAAAGAATCAGATCAAAGGAAAAAGACTTAAACCGGATCAAAAAATTCAGACCAACAACATTTAAATTACACTTGGATCAGACCAGATTCATACTAGTAAGTAGTACCATTTTTCATCCACAACTTCACAATCTACAGAACTTTAATTACAAGCGACTACGGACAGATTTGAAGATCAATATCAGGATCAGCAATGGAAGGGGAACTTGATTAATTGCGTGCCAAGCTTCAACCGGGCACTCCTGAGAAGGCATGCCTGCTTTGTGGCCCAAGCTTCAAACAACACTCGTTACAAGGCATGCAGATGAACAAAACTCATAGGAGTAAGGCGATCAAATCAGCACAAGCTGTGGCAGTTCTGAGACACTCGAACAGAATATTAAACTCACAGTAAACTCATTGAACCACAGCTGAGACCAAAAAAGAAGACCATCCACAGCAAAGAGGAGTACCTGAATGCTCTGAGATATAAGGAACTGGAAAAACAGACCTTCACACAGAAATGGATGTGATCCAAGGCAACAATCATCTAATAATGCACAAGAAAATGGAGCAGCAACTCTGAAGACCATCTAATCAAATATTAATGAGCAGCTGAACAAAAAAATCGCCTTGCACTGAACGCCGCTGATTCAAATACAAAGCACATCTCTGCAATAATACTTGAGTGGGCACAAGAGCAGCAAAAAACACGTACGTAACCAATCAATCTTGTTAAATCTCACTAATATTTTCTAACATTACATCACCAAATCTGCAAGAACAAGGTACTCCACTTTTGAAGGATGCAACTGAACTTTGCAGGACTGCCTGCAGAGGACATATTTCTTGGAAAAATGAAGCTGAAAATTGAATCTACCATCCAACATACATGTACCAAAACTTGTAACAAAAAAAGCAACAGGATGGACAGAAATACAAGTGATGGAGAATGGGGAAGTGAAACATGGAAAAGACAAAAGAGCCCAGGTGGCTCATCATGTTTCTCTCATCAAGCTAGCATCAGCATGTACGAAGATTTATTTATTATCATAAATGAATGAATACAGCACTTTATTTCATTTGTAATGCCAACCAAATCATGGTGCAGATAGGAATTCATATACTTCATTTTCCTGGAATTTGTTAAGCTTGGGATAGGCATTTGACCTTCTTGGCTTCTTGCATTTTAATTTTGGAGTTTTTTTAGAATGCAAAAATGATAATATAAAGTCAAAATTGTGCATACAAGAATTACTCTCACATAGCCTGCTTCAGTTCCAAGTCTACAGCATCAAAGTGACTGCCAGCAACAAACCAAAGTAAACTTGGCTACCAAATCCTCCTAGTTATCGCATCCACTCTGCTTGTCTGAGAATTAATGAAATCAGACAGGCATCTTGCTTTGAGCATAGGAGTTGCTAAGAGTATAATTTAAGGAAAAGTAATCAGATACATTACTCACAAGGAATCTAATTTAATTAGCGCTTCACTCTCGAATGATTGTGCAACTCTAGAAGCTTCTCAAGGGATACCAAAGTCCATCTGTCATCAATTTGAGCAAACACCTTCTGATTTAGGGAGTCTATCATTATACTTATGTTACCAAAACCATATATCTGATGCCCATCATGTGTTCTTCCAGGTTTAGGCTTGAACAGAAGACCACTTTGCTGTGCATAGATTTCAATAACTTCTTTCAAGCTCATCTCAGAACCAGAACTGAATTTCTCTGCCTGAATTCCATTATCCAATCCTACTGGAGTGGCCCGTTGTTGTGCTTGTGCTGCTGCTCTTTTCTGAGATTCAAACTGCCTTTGTTCACGAACCTTGAGATAACTCATATTCTCTTTTAAACCAGGTGGTGCAACCTCCATGCCTTGAACAGCCTGGTTCATCATATCTAGGCCAAGATTCAGCCTATAACGAACAAGCTCACTTGCCTGAAGCTCTGGGGGAAGTTGTTCTTTCCAGCCAAGATACCATTTTGTGACTTCCTCGAAATTTGGTTTTGCACATAACCAATGGTACAAGACTTCTTGCCACTTGTTGAAGAAAACATCCATTAACTGCTCCATATGATGAGTAGGTATAGCATTCACCCACCTCCTTACCCAGTGGAATTGATCAAGATTCTGATTAGCAGGATTTATCTGTAATTCATGCATTACATGCAACAACTTTGGTATTATATACCTAACCATTAGTTGTTCCCAACTGGCAGGATCAAAAACAGCTTTCCAAGGAGATAATATGTGATAAGCAGATATGTCACTTGGGTGCCAAGCATGAAGAACACTGGCCAATCTAGTTCGAATTGTGTGATAGCAATGCTCTAACTTTTGTCCCAACAATGGTAACCAAGGATGGATCCAAGAATGAATAGGTATTGTTTCTCTACGAGGATCCCAAGAATCCACAGCAGCAGATATTTTTGGCATAACAATGTTGTCTAATACGGTCTGTATGACAGGAGAAGGCAAAAGCTCTTCCCAAGATTCCAAAAACCTAAGCATGGGCTCCGGCTCTCGTGCCTGCCAAGAGTTGGTGCCAGATATTCTCACAGCAGGGAACACAACTTCCATAAGTAGCTGTGCATATGGTGAAGCTGCACCAGATAAACTAAATGAATCTTTTCCTTGTAACAGCTTCTTCCAAAGAGATACCAACTCGATTCCGTAAGTGGGATTTTGAAGTGGATCCCATCCCTGAAATATTCTTATAAATAAAGGCAGGGCATATGAACATGCAATGCAAGATAAGTTACATAATGTGTATTCATCAGAAAATCTTGTCCGTAAATCCTCAAACGATGAAGCAAGGGATTCTAGAGTCAGGCCTCCAGAAGTGTTCTTTACACCTATCTGATCCAGTACATGCACTATCCCTCTCATGTTCTCAAGCTGCTGCTTATGGTAATTTGCCTCCTTTGTCAGCTTCTCCATATCCTTCTGCAAAGCAACAACAGTTTCTCTCTCGTTCCTCAGATCCCTGTCCAGCTTCTGTATGTCAAGCTCAGTTAGATCAACTATCAATTTAACATTGTGTTGAAGCTCTGGCATGGGAACATCCTGTTCCCTAGCTCTATCTTCAGCATTCAAGTTCTCCAAATTTGTGAGAACCCGAACCTGGGGTCCTCTCATGTCAAAAACCTTTTGAACTTCAAAACTTCGTTCTTGTTTCTGGGCCAGTAACTCCTCAGCTGTAATATAAACCTTCTTCTTCTTAGTTTGCTTTGACCAAAATTGCTCTTTTGAGCGACCAACTAAAGGTTGGCTAGGAGGTGGCAAGGATTTTTCTTCTGATTCCTGCAATGACAGTCGAGCGGCTTCTTTAAAGTCATTGAAACCCATTCCCATATTTTTGGGACGCATCTTAGCCTCAATAGGAGCCACAATTCCCTGTTCATTTTTGCCAAGGCCACCTCCTTTGTATCCCATCTTTTCAAGCAACCTCATACCAATACCTTTGGTGTGCTTCTCAAATGCACCCACACCAGTTGGATCTGTACCTAATTGAGAGGGTTTCTTTGAAACTACTGATTTTTCCTTTTCCTTCTCTCGTCGCAACTGAGCACCTTCCTTGATCTTCTTTCCAAAAGCAGAAGCCAAAAAATTTTCATCATCGTAGTTGCGTTCATGTTCAGATTTTGATTCGGTGGATTTCTTGGAAGAGGCAAAACCAAAACCTATGCCAGCGGAACTCCCAATGCCTAAGCCAGCAGGTTTCAGGTCATCATCATCAGCAACCTCCTTATCCTCATTGGAATCATGATCAATCTCCTGACTGGGCATAACAGTGCCAGTTGAAACAAAACTCACTGGTTTGGTATAGTCTGCCTTCTTGGCCATGCCTTTCCTGCGCTTCTTTGACCCCAACCCATCATAGGAGTCAGAATCGCTATCACCAGAGGCGAAAACACCGTATAGAATATCATCTTTGGTCTGCGTACGTTTCTGTCTGCGCTTTCCATAAAATTCACCACCAATCCACTGGCCGTCTTCATAATCATTGTCCATATCAAACTTATCCATTTCTTGATAATCATCCATCTTCGAATAATTCTCTTCTAACACAAAACCTACTAAAGAAACAAAAAAAAAAAAATCAGAAAACCGAGACTCGAGATCAGGAATGAATTTTGTATGTGCGTATTTAGAATGAATTCAAATTCGCAGTGAGAAAAACCTAAACAAAAAACCCAAAGTGCGCAATCAAAATAGGATTCGACCTAGAAACTACTACCTTGCGGAATAAAAATCAGTGGATGAAGAAGATGGAGATGGAAGCTGGGTGGGGGGAATTTGGAATGAATTCAAATTCGCAATGAGAAAACCTAGAAACAATAAATCCAAAGTGCGCAATCAAAATAGGCGAAAAATCGGAATTGCAAAATGATTCGACTAACAAAACGTCAAACGATTGAGCTACAAATTAACTTACCTTACGGAAGCAAAAATCAGTGGATGAAGACAAAGATGAAGATGGAGATGGAAGCTGGCCGCGGCTTGGTCGCTACTGGAAATCCGCAATGAATGAGAAAGGGTTTCTTAATTCTCTTGCGAAAACAGAAAACCTTCCTAGATTACAAAACTGCCCTTTATATATTTTTTTTATTTCTTAATTTGTTTTTATTACGCAGGTTAATTAAGAGGAAAGGAAAAAGGAAAGGAAAAACACAAGCAAACCAAGACTGTCGAGAAGAATAAACCCTACACAGTCATCAACGTCTCAAGAAAACCTTGCCCAAAGCATCTTGGGCAAGAAGAGGAACTAGTTCTCAGTTGGAAAAGCTCAAGTGGCGAAAAACTCCTCATTTCGGAGCTCTTTTCGCCAAAGTATCGGCCACATAATTCCCTTCTCGGTAGAAAAAACAACTTAATTCTTATTCTTATAAAAAAGAGAGACTAATTGAATTTATATAATTTCAACCATAAGTGCTCATCCAATATTTCAATAAGCAATTTCAATAAGTAATTAAATAGATAAAAAAGTGTGGCATCGACTTTCACCATCCTTTCCTAATTTGTACAGTTTGTTCAGAAAAAAAAAATAATCAAATTGTACATAAATTAATTTCTACCTCACCTGTATTGAATTATTTGTGGATGTAAGTCATCATAAACTTGGTCTGCAAGTAGGGGTTAGTCAATGTAGATATAATTATTAATTTATTTTATATAGGTTTAAAATATTTATAAGTCATTCCCATACATAAATAGTTGTGGATGAAAATTTGGACAAGTACATAAATCTATGTTTTTCAAATCTGACCTATATATAAAAAGAATTTAACTTAATTTTAAAATAGACTTAATCACGCTTTTAAAAAATTTAAAACATTTCCTATTTAAATAAATTTGTCATGCTTAGGCCTATAAAAAAATACTCCCTCCGTCCCGCGAAGATTGAAGCCTTTCTTTTGGGCACGGTAATTTAGGTAGTGGAGTTTAGTAGTTAAAGTTGTGTGGGTATTTGTGTTTAAGATTATAATGAATTTTGATATTGTTTATTGTTTAACTTTGACTTAATATTATCGTAGTGATGTAATTTGAGAAAAATATTCAAATGTGGTCTTGTTAGAATCGTCTAATCGTGTAGTTTTAGAGTATATATTTTATACAATTTTTATTTGTATCAATTTTGTAATATTAAGAGTTAAAGAAATATAAGGGACTTTGTGTAGGAAAGTAATAATGCATTGGAATTTGTGCAGAATAGTAAAAGTAAGTATTTTTAATGGGATTTGACAATAATTAAGATTCTAATCAAACTTATATTAATTTAATTTTTCTAAAAACGGAAAGGGTTCAAACTTCGTGGGACACCCCAAAAAGGAATAGGGTTCAAACTTCGTGGGACGGAGGGAGTAGCATAAAAGGTAATATGTGAGGTCCGCGCTTTATAAATTCGAAGTAAGCCTAAACCTAACCTGACCTAGCATATTTCTATCATATCCCCAAGTTGAGGACTTTCCAAGGCTCTCAACTCACTTTCCTATTTATTTCCTCCCAAAATTGAAATTATTTGGTTCTTCACTCCAAATCAAATCGAGGGGAAATTGTTAATAGATTTATTTAAGAGAAGAACTAGGGTTTAATCAAAATATTATATGTATGTTTGGCAAAAAAAAAACTTATAATAGGGAATAAGACTTGACCCAAGTGATCATGTTGCTTGTCTTCCAATCATAGGTTGGGGTTCAATTACCACCCGGATTCTATCCCTCCCCTTTATCTATCTTTATAATTTGTGTAGCTCAGGCTCTCGCACACATAGATGTCAATGTTTTAAAAAAAAAAAAAACTTAAAATAGAGTCAACTCAATTATATATGGAAGAGTTCTTTTTTAAAAAAAAACAAAACATCTATTTTAGGTATAAAAAAAATATTAGATAAAATAAAAACTACCACATTCGTATGGTTCAATGTTATCGAATTAAGGGATGGGGACTTACCATAATAGTCAAGTTCCCGACTCTCAGCCTATAAGTTGGGGGTTCGATTTCCACCCGCCCCTTATCTCTCCCCTTTGTAATTTGTGTGGTTTGGGCTCTCACACACCTTTGCCGACATATAGGTGTCATTGTTTATCAAAAAAAATGTTATCGAATTAAACAAATTTATAAAAGCATATAATTATTAAAATATTCAAAAGATTAATTAATAAACTATTGGGAATAGGGACTTGGCCTAGTAGTCATGTTTTCTGACTTTTAACCTTATGGTTAGGTGTTCGATTCCCACCCGGTCCCTTATCCCTCCCCTTTATCCCTTTGTAATTTGGGTGGCTTGTGCTCCTACACATGTTTAGCGACATATAAGTGTCACTGTTTACCCCAAAAAATTACTAAACTATTCAAAAGATTAATTTAAATTAATATTTTAACTATATATTTTTTTGGTGATGGGGATGTTAGACGCGTCAGCTAAAAGGAAAGCTAAGAAAAATCTACAGAAATGGGGTAGGGAAAATAAAGCAACAAGAAAGGAAAAGACAAGATGCCTAATGTCATGGGAGCCAAATGCCCATCATATCCATAGCTAGAAGCTGCTGAGTTTCATCAAGTGGGAAGGCCCGTGTGCTGAAGAAATCAATCTCCCGGGAACCTCGCTTGGCTAAGGAATCGGCAACAATTTCCTTCGCGAAAAAGGTGAAATCATTGAAACCCTGGATCATGTTGAAGGAGATCACGAATGAGTCTCACAAGAGGAAAGAGAGGGTGGTCGTTGTCTACATTGTTGTGGACGACCCGAAGAGCATGCGAGTCGGATTAACAGCATGCCTCCATGATACCTCCATCTTTTAATAATCTCATGCCATTAAACATGTCATGTAGCTCAGACACTAAGATGGTGGGGTGCCCTATGAATCCAGAAAACCCTACTTGCCAATTGCCAGCATCATCTCAAACAACGCCACCAAACCCAACTCTTCCAGGAGTCCCAGTGACACTGGCATCAGTATGAAGCACAAATCCTTCATTTCTACGAGGATGCCAGCAAACAAAACAATGAGGAATAGACGGAGGCATCCGTCCATGTACTCGATCAAAAACCTCACCAAGTCCGTTTGCATGAATTACAAGCCATGAAATATTAAAGTTTTCCCCTCAGAAGCATTTAGCATTTCTGGCACACCAAATACCCCAAAGCAATGCCCAAGACTTCCCATCTACCTGTATTTTAACCATATACTTACGTTTCACAAGAATTAAAAAACACTTTTGGGTAGTTTGGGAGTTAATTAATGGATTTATAGTGTTGGAGAGTTGGCCTTCCAAATAATCTTACTTTTAAATAAATGTTTTGGAAAGTAAAATCATCTAATTTTTTTAAAGGAAAAAATAAGGGGTTTTTATAATTAAATCCCCTCCATTTAAATAATTTTAGTTAAATCCCCACATATTATTCTTATCATGTATTAGTAGCTAAAAGTGAAATACATTCCACTTTAATCCCCCTCACATAAAAGAAAATGAATAACATAATAGGTAATGATTTTACTCGTCTACCCTTACCTTTTTGCTGCAAAAAGGTGGTGATTGGACATGTACTCATTACACCATCTCCCTCCTCCTTACACAAAATGGGTTACAAAACCCTTTCTTCCACTTCATACACAACGGGTTGCTGCTTCTTTGGGCATGTTATATTCGCGCCAAATTCATGTGCGCCGGAAGAGGGATTGGCCGCGTGGAACGACCGAAAGGAGCTCAGTATTGGAGATAGAAAATGTTAGGGTTTCTTACCATATTTACAATCGATCATCAGGGGAATAGGGGGTGGGTTTCTTTGTGTTTTCAGAGGGAATAGACGAGGGTAAGGGCAGGGTTTTGGAGGATACTCGATGGAACTCATCAACGACGCATATGTAATGAGGATGGCAAGGTTGAACAATGCTAGGAGGCTGTCCTTTGGCAAGATGAATATGATGCACAAGGAAGCTGGCAGCAAGAGAATGAGGTACGTGTGGTGCTAAACGGGTGTAACTGTGGTGTCCAAACCTATGGTAGTAGTGTTTTATTTTCTAAATGCTCATTGGTGCATGTATGCATTACGGGAAATATTTGTGTTTGGAAGTAAATGTGTATTTTTCTTTTGCAGGCAACGATCACGAGTGTTTCTACTGTTTTATATATGGAATAGTGATTTAGTAAAGTGCATTTGTATTTAATAGGTATTTGCGCTGTGTTATACATGTTTACGCACAGTGTCGTGTTTTAGTGGAGGAAGCTGTTGTTTTTAGCATGGTAATGTTGTATTGGAATATTTATTGCACACCGTATATTCGTGCAGACATTCAGAAATGCGATGTTGTTTGTGAATCAATATTGCATTCAGTTGGTATGTGTAGTGGCTGTGAGCGGTGATTTATTGATTGCAGGACGGATACGGAAGATGTTGATGAATGCGATAACGACTTTGATGAGGAAGACACCGAGGATGTAACAGTGTTATGGGCTCATGCTTTTAAAGGTGAAGGACAAAAGTTTTAAAATGCGGATCAGTTTCGTAGGGTGCTCAAAAACCATTGTATTGCAGTCCGTCGTGGGTTCCAATTTGTGAAGATCATAAACAATTTAGGATGCAAAACAAAACACTACAATCATGGGTTCACCTTGACGTACAATGATTAGGGTGTTGGAAATGGGAAGGTATGTCTAGTGGATAAGGGGCTAATGAAACATACGAACTTATGCTATTTCCAACTTTGGAGGAAGGACAATGTTTATATGTTATTAATCGGGTTCACCTTGAACTATAACGAATATGATTTGGAAATCTATGTCGAGGGGATAAGTGGGTGATGAAACTTACAGTTTTATGTTATTTTCAACTTAGAAAAAAGGTCAATTGTTATCTCTTAAAAATCGGGTTCACTTTGAACTACCACACTTGGAATCAACAGCAACATATAAACATTGAACATAACAACACCCTACGGTCATACAACACCACATGTGCTATCTAAAACACAACATGTATCGACTATGAAACTGATGGGCATTTACTGAAATGATGTGCACCCAACACCACAAGTGTGTTATGAAACACCACCTTTCACATAATACACTATATTAATGGGGGACGAAAACATCACCCTTGCATGACTTCATAGGATACAATTAAAAACCACAACTATAAGGAAGATCATAAACAATTTAGGATGCAAAACAAAACACTACAATTATGGGTTCACCTTGACGTACTGTAATGACCCGACTTATTTAAATTGGACTGTATAAATTATTTGGCGATTGAATAATTTTTCTCAAGTCCTGATGGGTTCAATTGAGAGAAGTGAGAGTATGAGGGACTATTTGCTAAATTCAACAATTTGTATTAAGTGGGGGGTCATTTTGTAGTTTGGCAAAAGTTAAAAAGAAACGGAAGAAAGAAGAGAAGGAAAACCCGACCGAGAGAGAGAGGAAGAAGGGGAGGTTTTCAACTCTTCCGAATCATCGCGTTTCTTGAGCAATCGATTAATCCGTTGCTAGTAAGTGTTTCTCCTCCCTTCCATCTTCTCAATGATTTTTATTTCACTCGTTTTGGTGGTGATTTGGTGAGGTTTTGAAATGTTAGGTTTTGAGTTTTTGGTTCGATTGAGGCTTGGATTGGACGGAATCGGAGGTGTTAATCATTGGAAGACATTGAGGCAAGGGATTAGTATGCTTAAATTACGTGTTTGGGGAGTATTGGGGGTGACTTCCGGAAGGGCTTAATATGTGTTAATTTCTAGAATGCTTGAATCCCTAAATCTGTTTAGTCGTCAGTCACCCCGTTTCATTGGATTGATGTTATTCCTTGGTATAGGAAGGATTTTTATAAAATCAATATTGTTTGTATCTCTGTGCAACTTCCAGAGTTTGTCTCGGTGGTTTTCGTGCTTTAACATCCTTCAGTATATAATTTATATTTGTTAACTGTGTCTAGTGCATTTAGGCGTGAGTATTGACTTAGGATTGAGAATATAATTTGGTTTTCTGTCAAGTATGTATTATGATCGAATTAGCAGCTTTATTACAAGCCTGTGATGTTATGGATACATGATATACACATCAAAGTTGGAATTTCAGTCAAATATGGCGGAGAGGTGGATCTTTTCTAATGTAAGTTGATTAGATTAAATTTTCTATTAATTACTTTTTTTTTATCACTTGCAAACAAGACAATCTAAATTGACTATTTTGGACTAAGTAGTGCAAGTCCATTTCCAATTCTGACTATTAAATTCTAAGTTGTAAGCTTATTTTCTTTGATCAATATAGTGGTTATGTTCGAGACATAGTGTGACTATATATATGGTGTACAGAGGCATACCAGGAAATTTAGATAAATTTTATCATGGAAGTTTGATTATTATTATTCTGAGTTGTGGTGACTGAGTTGTAGTGAATATATATATTGAATCATGAACAGTTAATTGATGATATTATTATGCCAATGGGCATGAAGATGTTTATACGAGAAGCCTTCACGGGTGTTGTTGAGTCTCGTGGCCCAATGGGGCGTGTGATATGATACAGCTACGGCTGGCGCGATTGCGGATCCCTGTGGGGATGGTGTATGATCCCTGTAACGGGTTGGAGTTGATGATATCCTCACCCGTGGGTTCATACCGCCCGGGTTTTTAGGTGCCGGCTAGGCATATTCATTTGCATGTGCATATAGGATAGATAGGTGTATGTTAGGCCATGCATCATGTGCATAAATTGTATGCTTGTGGTTGAAGCACCGGTATGGGACGGTGTGATGGTTAATTGCTTTATTTATATTCTGTCATGTTATTCATGCTTTTAATTATTATTATTAGTATTATTTACTCTTGTGCTCTGTTTATCCCTTACTCCCCGGCACGTAGCCTTGCTCAGTACGTTGTACTGACTCCCTTTACTTTTGTCTGTTTTATAGATCCTGCTGGAGGCGCTGGAGCATGATTGGGTATGGGGATGAGAGATCACATAGATAGGATTTATCTGTCCATTTTATTATATGTGTTTATGTGGTACTCTGTCGTTTTGCTATTATTACTTGGCATTGGAATTTTTGCTAGTTGAGGCCTGTGAGCCTAGGATTTATTTTATGTCGGTTGGTGGCCTTATGTGACTTATTGTTTTGGGCTGGTAGCCCTGTTGAGATATTGGCATACTCTCTATGTTTTTTAGTGAGGCTTGTAGCCCGGATGACTTGTTGGTATTGCTATTATGATATGAATGCGAGACCTTTTTATGTGCCTATGTGTTTAAATTTATTTAGAGCTTCCGCATTAAACTGGATTAATCAGATAATCACTTTAGGTTTGCCCAGCCTTGTACTAGCTGTTTTAAATTAGCTGGCCACTAGTTTAGGATAGTTAGTACGACGGTAACGCTTGCGAAAAATCAGGTTTGAATTTTGGGGGCGTTACACGTACAACGAATATGGTGTTGGAAATGGGAAGGTATGTCTAGTGGATAAGAGGCTAATGAAACATAGAAACTTATGCTATTTCCAACTTTAGAGGAAGGACAATGGTTATATGTAATGAATCGGGTTCACCTTGAACTACAACGAATATGATTTGGAAATGTATGTCTAGTGGATTGGTGGATGATGAAACTTATAGTCTTATGTTATTTTCAACTTTGGAGGAATGTCAATTGTTATATCTTAAGAATTGGGTTCACCCTAAACTACCACACTTGGAATCAACAGCAACATACAATCATTAAAGATAACAACGCCATACTGTCTTAAAACACCACATGGTCGTTCTAAAACACAACAGTTATGAACTACGAAACTGTTAGTGTTTTACTGAAATGATCTGCGCCCCACACCACAAGTTTGTTCTGAAAGAATTGGGTTCACCTTAAACTACAATGAATAGGGTTTTGGAAAGGGAATGTTCATCTAGTGGATGAAATCGATGAAACCAACAAATTTAAGCTATTTCCGACTACGGAGGAAGATCATTGCTTAAATGTACTTTGTTTTTGGGATTTCACCTTGAACTACAACCTGTACTTCACTTTGCTTAAATGAATCGGGTTCACCTTGAACTACAATCTGTACTTTGTTTTTGGGATTTCACTAAGCTTTCCTTTAGTTTCTAAAGAAACTCATTGCTTCATTGGACACAATCTTCCACCAAAACTATAATCATATCCAGAAACACTATACTTGCAATCCAAAACACTACATCATTCACATTATAAAAGATGTCAAACTTCTTGTTCCAGTGTTGAGTGAAACACCACATCTGACCCGAATAACACAGACAAATAGCTCAGCAAAACAACAAAGTCAAAAATATAAATGTTCTGTTCCGGGCATTCAATCATGGAATAAAATAGTGCAGTCAATCAAAAACAACACAGTCATCACTTCAATCCTTTGTAGGAGAAGGGTTGGCAGTAGGAGCGGGCAGCATGCTCCCTTTTCCCCTCTGTTTTCGTCCTCTCTTTTGCTATATTTTCCTTCGCTTCATTCTTCACGGAGCGGTCAGTTCCTCCGTCTCCAGCCCCCACAGTCTCCTTTTGGAACACAACACATACATAGAAGAATTGGAACATTTTCACACGGTACTACACACACACATACAAGAACACAACTCTCCCATTTCATCAACATTTTCATACGATATGAACAAAAAATGAGACTTTCATACAAAAAAACACAACACGGCACAGTTATCAACTCCAAAAACATGGGAATGTATGTCTAGTGGATAAGTGGATGATGTTTTGTTATTTTCAACTTCGGAGGAAGGTCAATTGTTATATGTTAAGAATCGGGTTTACCTTGAAGCACTCTATGAGTGCTTGCAGCCGCGTGT
Source organism: Hygrophila difformis (assembly GCA_030278955.1). Taxonomy (NCBI): domain Eukaryota; kingdom Viridiplantae; phylum Streptophyta; class Magnoliopsida; order Lamiales; family Acanthaceae; genus Hygrophila; species Hygrophila difformis. Next base: position 34,214,607 of record JAOANR010000013.1, on the reverse strand, counting down.
TGCTATTATATACACCCTCTGCCCTTGAAAAGTGGTGGAAGGGCGTCCCCCTTTTTTGTCATTTGTTGTTGCATACAATACTCATTCATACCATTACACAGAAAAAAGAACAGACTAAGAACAAATAACAACTATTATCTTTCTATAAAACACGACAGTACAGTTATTAACTCAATAAACACATGAATGTCTACAATAAACACCTTCAATAACATGTATGTCTTCGTCGTGGGTGGTTACTTGGAGTTGGAGGGAGGTTGAGCGGTGGTTGTGGCAGTCAAGGCAGACATCATGTCACTCCAAATGTACATTGACACTTTAACCCTTGCTCCATCTATTGCCACTTTTATTTCAACAAGGGTATATTGGTCTTTTCTTATTCCTTATTTCAAAAGAAAAGCTATATTATGAGTTGGGAAGTGTAATTATGAGGTTGAGCAGTGGTTGTGGCAGTCGAGGCAGACATCATGTCACTCCAAATGTACATTGACACTTTAACCCTTGCTCCATCTATTGCCACTTTTATTTCAACAAGGGTATATTGGTCTTTTCCTAGTATTTTTTATCAAAAGAAAAGCTATATTATGAGGTGGGGAGTATAATTACAGTATAATGGTATAGGGGGAGCTTGGAGGATGTATTGTGTTTGGGAGGGATTTAACTCACATTTGTCGAAAAAATAATTTCAAATTTATTATCATGAGAGACGAGACGACAACCATTTCAACCCTATCATAAAATTATTAAGATATTCCAATCACCCTAATCATCAATGACACATTTCACAGTTTCATTGCAAGACTTTTCTTCAATATGATGACCTAAAGTCTTAGCTAGGATCCATAATTAATAATTTTTAAATTGAATGAAATCAAGAAAATGGGACAAAAAAAGAAAAAAAACGATATGTCCACATGAAAAAACAAAATAAAGAAAGAAAGGAAAAAGGAAAAGAAAGAAAGATGTTTATCTTTGAAAAAAATCGAAGCCCAATAAAAAAATATATGAAGTTAAAAATAAATAAATAAAATACACGAAAAAAAGGGGACAAAAAGATCAAATAAATAGATACCCCACATTATCCTTTTGTCCTTTTGTAAATTATGTGGTATGAACTTCTATTATTTCCTAAATTGTATAGGTTGTTTAAAAACAATAATAATAATAAATATTACGTACATACTTACTTCTGTTCTTAAATAACTGCAACATTTATGTATTTCACGCAATCCAATAAATATCTTTAACACGTAATAACTTATAATATATAAGTAAAAATTATAAAACTTTGATATTCTAAAACTACGTGACGAATTTAACAAGATCTCACTTGACTATTTTTTTTATTTTATAACTATATTAAAAAAAAAACTGATCAAAATTACTCCTATAAATTTTCTTTTCTATTTTTTCTTTTTTATGGTTAGAAGTAGGAATTATGAATAGTTTAATATATTAAATTTATTAACCTTCAATCTTTCATGTTTTTAAGCTCATTATTTAATAATTTAACAATTATTCCTAATTTTATATCGAGCTTAGTTTGGGAATGATGACTTGGTCCAGTGGTAATGTCCCATTTATCCATCTTTGTAACTGTGTGAATTGAGCCCCTATACACATTTATTAACATATGAGTGTCAATGTTAAGAAGAAAAAAAAAACAAAAGAAAAAACTGGAGCTTTATTCAAGCCTCGAGCCGAGCTCAAATTCGGCTTTTTTTATGTCGAGCTCGAGCCGAGCTTAATTTTTTAAAGCTCGTCGAGCTTCGAGCTCGAGCCGAACCGAATTTTTACTTAATCGAGCCGAGCTGAGCCGAGCCATGCTCGAGCTCGGCTTGGCTCGTTTTCACCCCTATCCATGATATGAAATTAGAAATTTTATGCAACTCAATACAAATAAAAAAAATCAGGATATTAATATTATCATCCCTAACTATTTTTCATTACCATCAATCTTCATATATTATTTACTCTAAATAATTTAATATGTTAATTATTATATTAAAAGTATAATAATATATACTTATTTAAAATAATAAAATATAGTATTAAAATCCTAATATCATTAAAGGGTTAGTGGGAGGTCATGTTCTAATTGTTCTTTCTTTCTTCTTTTTTTTTTTATTTATTTTTGTTGCACAAACTATATAGGTAAATATTTGTAAATTAGTTGTTAGTTGTTAAATGATTATGTGAGTAATTTGAGCAATGATTTAGTTAAAATTAATTGTTTGACAGTTTTGAGACAAATTCTTCGCCTAGAATAAACTAAATCCAAAATATTATTATTTGCAGCTGTTTCAAAAAAGGTTGACTGAACACTATTTTAAATTAAAATAGTATTAACTTTCATAAATTATACTATAATTTTTAATTTTTAAAATTTAATAATAGTTAAATGAATTTTGTAGAATAGATTATATTATAAATGTATATTTTTATTTTTTATTAATATAATGGATAAAATATTTTATTCAGAATTTATATATAAGTACATATTTAGATAATTATTATTACGAATGCACGGTGGAAATGAAAAGACTTCTAGTTAATCCTATGGATTTTGTTTTTTATTTTTACTAATTCAGGTGAAGTAATTTTACTTTGGAGATTAATATTAAAATAGGTCATTACAAGAGCCTACTTTTAATTTAGGCCACTATAAACAAAAATGATCAAAATAGGGCACCACAAGAATAGTCTATTGTAAACTTTAGAAACGTAACTTTTCAATATCAATATATATAATTTTATGGTGAATTTACTTGTTTGTTTCTTTTTTTTTCTCTTTTAATAACTGTCTATACAGGCTAGAGAAATTATTGTGAATTTACTTTTAGACCCATATATGTATTTCTTTTCTATGGAAAAGATATATGGTCAAAGTCATTTTATTCATAAATATGTTCATTACATGCCACTAGAATCATTCAATATGTATTTTTTCTTATATCATCATGATATCATGATATATATAATAACAACATAGTTCTCCACACATACATTTTCCCTCCAACACACCCATCCCCTCACAATTCAACAAATTTTCTACTCTCTCTCACACATTAAAAAATTTCAAAAATACCATTGTAAATAAATAAAAAAAATCGAAATAGTATTTTCTTTAACTCAAATTTTCATTTCCCATGCACAATTTATCATTTTCCATGCATAATAAATGTTCTTCATTCCATACCCTCTCTTTTCCTCCATTAGTATATGTATATATATCCTCTTGTGTTCATTTTTTTTTTTTAATTCCAATCCTCATAATTTCTTGCACCCCTTTTCCATCTTCCTCCCTCCTCTCTTATTTCGTCAACTTTTATATTTCTAAATTTCTTGGTATATCTTCTCCGCCACCCCATCTCCTATCATCTTTATATTTTTTTATTCACGACCTATGGTTTCTTTGATTATATATGTTGGTTTATTTGCTTAATATTCCAATATTGATGTTATTTTGTTATTTTGCATGTGTAATGTATGTTTTTTTGCTATTGCTCATATATTTTCTTGTGCTTCTCTTCTGTTTCAGATGGCATCAACAACTCTTCAACGTGGTATTCGGCTTTATCTTTGTTATTAGGTAATGAAATTTGTTCTTCTTCGTCTTCTTTTAATTTTTATTAATTGAAATCATATTTATAATATTTCTTTGTAAGTTTGATTGTACATTTAAACAATATTTATTTATCTTCTTCTCATGCAGCTTATCCAAGGATGGCCATTAAAAATGTTGATTGACTGATTGGACTAAACAAGAATGTTGATTGGCACTAAAGAAGAAGATGTCTATGTTGAAAAGTTGAAAAAATCTTATGGAAGTGTTTTCATCATTGAAGTAGTAAAGTACCATAGTGAAGATAGAAAATGTGTAAATGAATGTAATTTTTTTCTTTTTGCGAATCTGTCATGATAATATTTGTAATTGTTTTGGTGTATTTTTTATTATGATTTTTATACTGATATCTTAATAATAATCATGTTTTTATATTATATAGCAGTGCTAATATAATATGTATATAATTATGTATGAATTTAATATAAAATATTATATAGTTTAACCACTAATTTCATATCTTAAATAATTGTTTTAACTTTAAATTAGTCAAGAAACAATAAAATATGGAGTACATTGTAAAGTGAAATGACCAATTACTACCTCTCTATGTGAATCGTAGGTCAATATTTATTTGAAAGATGCATAATATATTACATGTGCGATTATTAAATATGAAGTACATTGTAAAGGAATAATTCTAAGATTATTAAATTCATACTAATCTTTAATAATTAAAAATAAGAATAAACATGTGTATAAATTATTATCATTCCCTCATCCAGATTCAATGAAGTTTTTTATAATTCATAATTTTTGAAAATCATTATTTTATTTTTTTACCTTCTAAAGTTAAATTTTATTTTAAAAATATGTTTTATTTAAATTTATTAAAAAATTGATTTGATTGGAATTTTTTAACAATTAAACTTATAAAATAATTAATATGTGTGTGTGTGTGTTTTTTTTTTTTTTTGAGAAATCAGTGCTTTTATTCCAATGGGATTTCTAATCGAGTTACAATGCAGCTGCAATAAACAACCCCCTTGCAACGGATGACTGTAAACAATCAAAGATAATACAAATACGGAGAATATCCCCCCTACACATATGATCACCATTTTTGAGGAACTAACAATTAATATGTGTGATGATTGTGAGGATTGTTATGAATATAATAATTTTATGTAGTTAATTCGAATTGGACTACCTATTACGTTTTCTATGAAAAATTAATAATAAGAAAACATTTAAGTTACTTTGAAAATAGAATTTTATTTGAATTTATAGAAAAAACATTGATTTTATATGGGGATTATAAATTCATTTGTATTAGTCTCCTCATATTTAATGTTCACAATATTCTAAATGAAATATTTAATGTATACAAGATTCTAAAAAGTATTTATTGAACATCTCAAAAGGAATAATTCCAAGATTATGAAATTCATACTAATCTTTGTTAATTAAAAATAAGAATAAACATGTGCATAAATTACTTTCCCTCATCCGAATTTAATGAAGTTTTTTACAATTTGTAATTCTCGAAAATCATTATTTTATTTTATTTACCTTCTAAATTTAAATTTTATTTATAAAATATATTTTATTTAAATTTATTAAAAAATTGAATAGACTGGAATTGTTTAACAATTAATAGGTGTGATTCTTGTGAGTATTGTTATAATAATGTTACGTATTTAATTCGAATTGGACTACCTTTCAATGAAAAATTAATAATAAGAAAATATTTAAGTTACTTTAAAAATAAAACTTTATTTAAATTTATAGAAAAGAAATTGATATTCTGAACTAATTTTAGCTTGGAAATTCATATTCTTTATCTCTATGCAAAAATATATTTTAATTAATAAAATTGGAATACTATTTCTTTTTTCTTTTTATTCATAAAAGTGTGATCGGCTTCGCAATATTCTTTGCATAGTTATGTCTCCTATTGAATGAATTAAAATTAGCACAATAGATAATTAAAATGATTAAACAGTATATATATATATCAATTAGATATATTTCTCTCATTAATACGTGTGTTGCCAAACACTGGGACATGCATATCCTCCTTATTTTTCGACTTCTCAATCACTCACTTTCCGTTAATTTTTCAGTTTTTGTTGCGATAGAAAATAATCCTTCTACGAATATCATCTGTCCATAAGTCATCTAATTTGTTCATCTTTTGAAATGTACTCCATATCTTTAGTATTTACCATACAGAAAATCCAAAGAATTCTTCATATCGGATGTGTCAATCCTGAACTTAGGAATTTGACGAAGTGTGTATTTCTTTCTGCGGCATCAATCCATTGTTGATGTATGCAATTGTATTTATTAACTAAAGTGCATGTATTAATAATATATCGCATTTAATATATTTAATTTACCTTCCAATATTCCTCGTTTAAATATTATGGATATAAATTTTTTTGGTGTAGATAAACTATGTTTTATTTTACAATCAGGTGCATGCATCAATATATATCAAATTATATAAACATAATTAGGTGTTTGTAGATTGTTTGATGAAAAAATTATTAAATAGCACTAACATTGTTATTAATTTGATTTAATCTATATTTTAACTTTTGGTTCTTTAATTATTTGTATCGAGTTTCGCATAAGTGGTACATATCCAATCCATCATATATACCCAAATAGTCATTTAATTTTTACTAATACTTAATTTGATTATTAAAAAAATATTTGTTTAAATTAAACCACCACTTCCTTTAACTTTGACATTTCGAATCATATTGTTGTCTTTGTAGTATTACATTTGAATATTTAAACAATTTACCTTTGAGAAAAAAATGGTTTGTTTGTATTCAACTTTATATTAAATTTATTTTCAATGGATTAATTAATTATTTATTGTTAAATATTTGGAATCGTCTAACTAGAGTGATAACATTGGATATGTCATCGTATTTATTGTTTTCACTATTTTTTTGTCCTTTAACTTTATTAGTCCTATAAGTATTATTATTGATTTTTTTAAGGACTTTCTTTTTTCAATTTTTATATTTATCATATCATCACACTATTAAATATTTGCAACCACGGATTGACAATCAGATTAAAATTCATTGATGCATTTATTTAAATGCAATGGAAATAATTCTAAATTTTAACGCAATGAAAATAATTATTCTTCGAACATCTTCTGTCCACATAAGTTGCAGTTGGCCCATTCTTGGGACCTGTAAACCGTTTTGTATTTAGAATACACAAAATTAAAAAAAGGACTCCAATTTTTTCGTCACGTACAGGGAATTTGTCTTCTCCAAAAATTGCAATTGGTGCAAATCATTATTCGAAGGAGGATTGTTTTGTTTACTGTTAGTGTAATGGATGAATCAATTTTAGTTTATTGAATAGTCGTTTGTTTAGGACATCAGGATATCTTTTTATTAAAATATATGGCGTTAGATAAATTCTTTAATATGTTCAAATTGGAAATTAACTTGAATAAAGTATTAATTTTTTAATCAAAATATTATTCATGAAATAAGTTTACTAAAATACTAAAATAAAATATAATTTGTGTGGTTTTGGCTCCCACACACCTTTACCGACACATATGTGTCAATGTTTAAAAAAAAATACTAAAATAAAATACTTTATTTTGCATATATTTTACATTGTTTAGAATATTGATTTACTAGCTATAATTCAATTATGGGTCATTAATATATATATATTCTAATTACATGTAACACCCCCATTTTTCCTAAAGGTACAGCGGAAGCAAAAGGCGGGAAAAATGGGCCGATGTTACCGCCACGTATTCCGGGCCGTCCGAAATACGCTAAGGCTAGCAGGCATACTTGCATAAAATCGGAGTTTAATGTATATGCTAACCACTTTCCGGACAAGTTAATATATAATGTTCACATAAGCTTATAATACTGTAACAAGTATAAAATAAGCTTAATAAAATTTGTGCGGTTTACACAACCAACACGGAGGAATATATTCCTCAAATGCGCGCAACGGTAATAATGGAATAAATCCATGAAAATTTTAATTTAAAAAAATTATTACCACGTATTTAAAAATAATATGATAAAAACATGAAGCGCGTTGTTTAGATTGGTAGGTCACAATAATTGCACAAGTGGGAATTAAACCCAAATAATTTCTCCATGCTAAAAATAAAATCTATGCCAAGTAATAATTATTTATCCCATTGGGGATTTTAAAATATACATTTTTAAAATAATAATAATATCCCAAACCGTGCCCGTGTAAAAGATGCTCTACCGAACCTTGCAGATCTCATATCCTGAAAGGAAATTGTAAAAAATGTAGAGTCAGCGAAAACAATCGCTGAGTAAGTAAACCCTTACTCCCGGAGGAGGTCGAGTTGCAGAAATAATTAAAAATGACATTTATGGAATAAGGCATGCTTAAACGAGGATAATTTATACATATACGAAATATTATACTATATCCCGGGAACAGATAATATAACAATATGCGTTACCGAGAAATAATTATCTCAGCCACCGTGATGTGCAGGTTCCCCGCCGTAGGGCCCAATTCGCACATACACTCAAGGGTGTGGGGAAGGTAAGAAATTTCCTCAACCCACTGTGGGATAAGGTAATGGCATCGGGCTGAATAACCCCAGTGGTCCCCGCGTGGCTAAAATATGCACAACAAACGAGGGAGTTGGGCAGCAGCGACCCACACACAGTCCCACCCCCGTAACAATGCGCGCTCAAAAATCCGTAGGATTTTGAGAATAGTTGCAACAAATATTAGGCACAGTAAAAAAAAATAGCATACCAATATTCTAAAAACAGTAGGGAGCAATAAGCATAAATTTAAAATATAATAAAGCGGTATTTAAAAATTTATGCTTCAGCTAAAATAATTTGGGCTTACTCCAAAGAGTAAAAATCTACTTACAGTTACCGTAGGCTTGGGGTTAACAACACAATGCAGGCGACGAGCAGATAAATTTTCTTGTTTAACTATATTCCACAAGAAGCCTCCAATTGCAACTCTACTTCACCATCTCTCTCCCTAACTCACAATTATCCAAATAATTTTCTCTTTAAAAGATTTTTCGACAATCTCAAGGGAGTAATTTCATATAAGGGCATTCAACAATGCCAAATATCATTTCAACTACAAACCCCCATATCAACTTATCATAAATCTGAAAATATCATTTCACGGATCTCAAATTCCAACAATTTCATAATAGGTGCAACATCACCATTTCTTATGTCGCAATTTACGCCAAACAGCTTTAAAAATTCATACGAAAGGCGTTTGCTCTGAAATTTGAACTGTAGATACTCAACACATAGATGAATAAGTTTCATGTTTTGCACTTTTCAAAATAAGGTACGGAAACAGGTCAAAAGTCGTGATCTTTGTAAAATTACCTTGCTGTCAGAATTTCAACAACAGCGGCTTACATTTCAACGAGTGTTAAAAATATCAAAACTCATTCAAAAATTATGAAATTTTTCAGAAATATTCTATACTAGAATGAAATATTTCTCATAAAGAACCTAAAGAAGATTCCAAAGGGAAATACGAAAATTAACTCGATCAAGTTAGGGTTTCAGAAAATCGCGCTCACAGCCGCGCGGTCGGAGTTAAAAATATTCTGGGAAAAATCCACTCAACGAAAAATTCTGAAATTTTGCAGTTGTGTTAAAAAGTCATAGATCTAAATTTTGTATGAAGAAAGATTTGGAAAATTCGGAATCAAAGATCATGATATAGAAAGATTTTCATAAAAGATCCAAATCGCAGAATTTGAAATCTAATGCGCAATCTCTGTAATTTAAAAACTGACGATGACTCTATGGACCAAAAATTACGAAATTTTAACCCTAAGTCCTACACACATATATCTATAACTTTCATTTAGAATGTTTTGCAAAATTCAGATTTGAAAATATCGAAACAAGAGAATCTTTAGAGAACACAGAAACTGTCAGATTTGCGAACAACAATGATTTCGAATTTTGGAACATTATGGACGAGTTCTAGGGCACCAAAACTGAATATGGATGAATTAACTTACAATGTTGGATGCTCCTTCAATTGCTAGGAGTGCCGAGAGCTTCGGTAAACCCACGAAAACTTTAGGAAGGAGAAAAACTACTCACTAAGAAAAGCCTGCACTAGACTTGGTGTTTCTTGCTCTCTTTAGGATTATGATGAAATGATTTAGTTTGGTATGAATTGAAATGAAAAATTTTGCCTTTATTTATAGACATTTCTAGCCGCAATATGCATAGTAGTCAACGCCGCATTTTGAATAGTACTAGACGCAATATGCATAGTAGTCAATAGCCGCATTTCGAATAGTAATAGCCGCAATATGCATAGTAGTCAAAGCCGCATTTCGAATAGTACTAGCCGCAATATGCATAGTAGTCAAAGCCGCATTTCGAATAGTACTAGCCGCAATATGTATAGTAGTCAAAGCCGCATTTCGAATAGTACTAAGCATGTGAAAAAAAAATGAACACCAACACATTTTCTAGTAAATAATTAAATCTTACACAATTAATTCATATGCAACTTTTGGGCATAAAAATTTACCCTTCTATGTCATGTATGCATATGACCTCATTTCATTTCCTCTAATGATCGATAGAAATTAAATTTATGAAACGGTTTTAAAAATATTAAATTCTAAAAAAAAAGATATTTATTTATTTATTTATTTTAAATTTTACGAAGTGTTACAGTCTACCCTCCTTAAAACAAGGCTTCGTCCTCGAAGCCTCACCATAAACTTTGGGAAAAAAAAAAACTCGGTAGTATAAAAAGTAGTTCAATAACATACTCCCATTACATAATAACCGAGTCACACTCCGTCCCTAATCTCGTCAAATAGTTCCGGGTATTTATCCTTTATGTCAGCTTCTACCTCCCAATCTTGGCGCATTTACTATTCGTTTATTATTGCTTTAACGACTAGTTCAAAACCCTATAAGTCTAAGGCGTCTACTGTGCTAAGGAGTGCTAATAGAGCTGAATCCGATATCAGGAAAAAATCTTAATATAAATAAACATATATTAAGCAAAGATTTCTGCTCGTGCCTATATGCATATGGGTGTGTTCCCATCCCAAAATATAAATTAAAAATAGTACTTGGCATATCTTTCAAAAAATATTTTCGGGCAAAACTTTTAAATGCACTACTTAACGCAAAAAAAAATGTTTCAGAAAATATTTTTCGTGCAAAAATTTTAATAATTTAAATGCACTTCTTTTTATAGAAATAATGCTTTCAAAAATATTTAAATGCACAATTTTCATAGAGCAAAACCGCTCTGATACCAATCTGTAACACCCCCATTTTTCCTAAAGGTACAGCGGAAGCAAAAGGCGGGAAAAATGGGCCGATGTTACCGCCACGTATTCCGGGCCGTCCGAAATACGCTAAGGCTAGCAGGCATACTTGCATAAAATCGGAGTTTAATGTATATGCTAACCACTTTCCGGACAAGTTAATATATAATGTTCACATAAGCTTATAATACTGTAACAAGTATAAAATAAGCTTAATAAAATTTGTGCGGTTTACACAACCAACACGGAGGAATATATTCCTCAAATGCGCGCAACGGTAATAATGGAATAAATCCATGAAAATTTTAATTTAAAAAAATTATTACCACGTATTTAAAAATAATATGATAAAAACATGAAGCGCGTTGTTTAGATTGGTAGGTCACAATAATTGCACAAGTGGGAATTAAACCCAAATAATTTCTCCATGCTAAAAATAAAATCTATGCCAAGTAATAATTATTTATCCCATTGGGGATTTTAAAATATACATTTTTAAAATAATAATAATATCCCAAACCGTGCCCGTGTAAAAGATGCTCTACCGAACCTTGCAGATCTCATATCCTGAAAGGAAATTGTAAAAAAATGTAGAGTCAGCGAAAACAATCGCTGAGTAAGTAAACCCTTACTCCCGGAGGAGGTCGAGTTGCAGAAATAATTAAAAATGACATTTATGGAATAAGGCATGCTTAAACGAGGATAATTTATACATATACGAAATATTATACTATATCCCGGGAACAGATAATATAACAATATGCGTTACCGAGAAATAATTATCTCAGCCACCGTGATGTGCAGGTTCCCCGCCGTAGGGCCCAATTCGCACATACACTCAAGGGTGTGGGGAAGGTAAGAAATTTCCTCAACCCACTGTGGGATAAGGTAATGGCATCGGGCTGAATAACCCCAGTGGTCCCCGCGTGGCTAAAATATGCACAACAAACGAGGGAGTTGGGCAGCAGCGACCCACACACAGTCCCACCCCCGTAACAATGCGCGCTCAAAAATCCGTAGGATTTTGAGAATAGTTGCAACAAATATTAGGCACAGTAAAAAAAATAGCATACCAATATTCTAAAAACAGTAGGGAGCAATAAGCATAAATTTAAAATATAATAAAGCGGTATTTAAAAATTTATGCTTCAGCTAAAATAATTTGGGCTTACTCCAAAGAGTAAAAATCTACTTACAGTTACCGTAGGCTTGGGGTTAACAACACAATGCAGGCGACGAGCAGATAAATTTTCTTGTTTAACTATATTCCACAAGAAGCCTCCAATTGCAACTCTACTTCACCATCTCTCTCCCTAACTCACAATTATCCAAATAATTTTCTCTTTAAAAGATTTTTCGACAATCTCAAGGGAGTAATTTCATATAAGGGCATTCAACAATGCCAAATATCATTTCAACTACAAACCCCCATATCAACTTATCATAAATCTGAAAATATCATTTCACGGATCTCAAATTCCAACAATTTCATAATAGGTGCAACATCACCATTTCTTATGTCGCAATTTACGCCAAACAGCTTTAAAAATTCATACGAAAGGCGTTTGCTCTGAAATTTGAACTGTAGATACTCAACACATAGATGAATAAGTTTCATGTTTTGCACTTTTCAAAATAAGGTACGGAAACAGGTCAAAAGTCGTGATCTTTGTAAAATTACCTTGCTGTCAGAATTTCAACAACAGCGGCTTACATTTCAACGAGTGTTAAAAATATCAAAACTCATTCAAAAATTATGAAATTTTTCAGAAATATTCTATACTAGAATGAAATATTTCTCATAAAGAACCTAAAGAAGATTCCAAAGGGAAATACGAAAATTAACTCGATCAAGTTAGGGTTTCAGAAAATCGCGCTCACAGCCGCGCGGTCGGAGTTAAAAATATTCTGGGAAAAATCCACTCAACGAAAAATTCTGAAATTTTGCAGTTGTGTTAAAAAGTCATAGATCTAAATTTTGTATGAAGAAAGATTTGGAAAATTCGGAATCAAAGATCATGATATAGAAAGATTTTCATAAAAGATCCAAATCGCAGAATTTGAAATCTAATGCGCAATCTCTGTAATTTAAAAACTGACGATGACTCTATGGACCAAAAATTACGAAATTTTAACCCTAAGTCCTACACACATATATCTATAACTTTCATTTAGAATGTTTTGCAAAATTCAGATTTGAAAATATCGAAACAAGAGAATCTTTAGAGAACACAGAAACTGTCAGATTTGCGAACAACAATGATTTCGAATTTTGGAACATTATGGACGAGTTCTAGGGCACCAAAACTGAATATGGATGAATTAACTTACAATGTTGGATGCTCCTTCAATTGCTAGGAGTGCCGAGAGCTTCGGTAAACCCACGAAAACTTTAGGAAGGAGAAAAACTACTCACTAAGAAAAGCCTGCACTAGACTTGGTGTTTCTTGCTCTCTTTAGGATTATGATGAAATGATTTAGTTTGGTATGAATTGAAATGAAAAATTTTGCCTTTATTTATAGACATTTCTAGCCGCAATATGCATAGTAGTCAACGCCGCATTTTGAATAGTACTAGACGCAATATGCATAGTAGTCAATAGCCGCATTTCGAATAGTACTAGCCGCAATATGCATAGTAGTCAAAGCCGCATTTCGAATAGTACTAGCCGCAATATGCATAGTAGTCAAAGCCGCATTTCGAATAGTACTAGCCGCAATATGTATAGTAGTCAAAGCCGCATTTCGAATAGTACTAAGCATGTGAAAAAAAAAAATGAACACCAACACATTTTCTAGTAAATAATTAAATCTTACACAATTAATTCATATGCAACTTTTGGGCATAAAAATTTACCCTTCTATGTCATGTATGCATATGACCTCATTTCATTTCCTCTAATGATCGATAGAAATTAAATTTATGAAACGGTTTTAAAAATATTAAATTCTAAAAAAAAAAGATATTTATTTATTTATTTATTTTAAATTTTACGAAGTGTTACATTACATATAAGAATAAATATGGATATAAATTAAATTTTTTCTGTAATCATGATTCAATGGATTTTTTAATATAATTTCTAATTCGGAAAATTATTATTATATTTTTTATTTTAATTTTAACCTTCTAAAGTTATTTTTAAAGAATATAGTTTATTAAAATTTATAAATAAATTTATTTAATGGATTGGGCATATCATTATTTTTGGAGTTATGTATATGCGTATTATGTACAATGAGAAATCTCTTTGTTTTTATTATGTTGTCATATTTCATAACTTCTACAAGTGATCATGTGGAAAAGTGTTGGCAGTACATGTCTAATGATAGAGTGCTGGAGGGTGAAGTATCGAATCGCGAAAAAATAGTAGAAAATGTCATGAGGGTAAAGCATTGACTGACAGTACATCGGTTCTGACAAGAATGGGAAAAAACATCATGGACGTGAAGTATTGACTCGGGAAAGTAGTGGATATAGAGTGCTTATTACACGAATGAGTTTGACCTCATCTGATCATAGAATATCATTTAAATTTTCTAGACGTCAGTTTCCACTAATTGTTTGTTATGCTATGACTATCAACAAGAGTCAATGTCAATCTCTAAAGCATGTTGGAGTATTCCTGAATTTCCAGTTTTTGGTTTTAGGTCCAGGATTTGCTTCCCATAGCATATCGATATCTATTTATCGTTTATGAAATTTGAATTCTAAACTTTATAACATTGGGGACTTGAATCGGACATGTATATATTGTTGGTTCGTTTGACATTTAATTTATGTTGTTGTCACTTCATTGAGTTGAACCAGTTGTAAATCATTGACAGTGAACGTGTTGATGTATTTTAGATTTAATGCAAACAAATTATAGCAGTGTTTGCTATATGTCCTAGGGAAACTTCCATAATCTTACATCTATTAAAGGAAATGTCAAAACATTGATTTATATGTGATATGATTTTGAAAGTCATGTTCATTCACTATGATTAGGATCAAATGTAAACTATAAATCATGTTGGCATGCTTGATAAAACGATACGACTTAAAATTTTTAATTCTCCAAACATTATAGTCGGAATAAAAACAAATACACATTGAGTTTTCATTGCAGAGAAACACTACAATAACTTTTAATTCATTTCACTTACAATATATTATATTGTAATTTTTTTTTCTTTAATTCACTTTTATCAATAAATTATTTAATGTAACATCCCGATTAATTAATTCACATGTAAATAATTTAATTGTGATTAATTAAATATTATGGGCTTACATGAATTATTGACAATATGAGTAAATTATTTGAAGCCCAGCATATATATTTATAAGAGGATTAAATATGAGCATTATCCAAGAGCCCAACCCACATTTCACTCATTTATACATCAAATTGGAAATTGGATCGGGTGTTAGGGCATTTTCCCTTTCCTCTTTTCCCGTCACCATCAGGAAGAACAAAATGGGGGATTTCCTTGAGCGCCAAAATCGAGATGGAGAGTGGGGATAGGAGCGAACTTCTTGCAGGAGGAAGAGAGAAGCCATGGTTGAAGCTGCAAAGTTGGAGACTCTTCCCATGGCAGCAGCAACGGTGAAATGGAACACCCATATCCCTCTCCGGCGAGTGCAAGCGGACGGCGATCAGAGGCCGGAGAAGGAGACGCGATGAATAGAGGCATGATGATGAGGAGCCGCCGCCATGGGAGAAGCCGCTGCTGTGCATCATGCTGAAGGACAAAGGGGTGAAGCAGGCAGCGGCTGCTGCTTCCGCCGGCGGTAGCGTAGTGGCAACCGGCGTGTGGTGGCATCGGCGACTGGGCAACGATGGTGGCTGAGGGATGTCGGCAGTGGTGAAGATGGCAGAGACAATGATGGTAAGTGATGGCTTTCCCTGGTGTAAATGTGTGATTTTATTGATTTCTGGTGTTCAATTATTTCAATGTGTTTTGTTAGCTTTATTAAGAGTATATTGGGTGTATGGAATTCTAAAGCTTCATGGATTCTTGTTGGGTATTTTATATTCAAGATTGTAATTGGTTGTTTGAATTGTTGAGAGATATGGATTTAATTTCTATAGGTCTTGATGTGCTAATTTGAAGTATCGGAGGAGATTCTTGAACAAGTAGGATGATATTTGGAGTCGGAGGATTGGGTGAATGTAGATTGAATTGAGATTGGAGTTTTGCATTTATGTTGATGAACATATTCAGAATGTTGGTTTTAATTTTAAAGATGTCACCTAATGGGTAATTGTTCAATAATGGGGGAAGATTGATTGTGGGTTAACCGTTGAATCATTTGGAACATTTGAGACGAGTTGGAAAGATGTCTAGATTGTTGTTCTTGGTTGGGTGTGAATATTTTATAAGTTAGATGATTATGAAAGTTTGAGGAATTCTTGAATAACTAAACTTGATCATTGAATATTTAGAATTGTAAAATAAATTGGGGACTCATGAATTAGTTCCTAATGGATTTTGTTGTTATTTATTAATTTAGAGATTTATTGGGTAAAATGGTTGGACTGTTGGTAGTTTTGTAGATTGAATGACTTTGAAGTATGCTATGGATTGTGGTTTTATTTTATTCTTAAAGTTTATTTTGAAGTTATAATTAAAATGAGTTTTGAATGAAAATGACTTGGTTGATTGAGTGTTGGGGTTCTATGTGGAAGTTGATAATGGTTAAAGTTAATTGGCAAATGTTCTCAAGTATCGTTGGACATTGTTGAGTATTGATTTAAGTTTGAGGAATTATGTAAAGTAGATTATCATGGGAAATTAGTTTAATTTCATTATATGAATTTGTGGGAAAATTTGTAGTTGAAGTTGGGGAATACTCTTATTATTAAAACTTGTATTATTATATAAGGATCATGGGTTCTTATTAAAGCCATTGGAAGATTGGAGATGTGCAAAGAGAAGCTTTAAAGACCGATTATAAAAGGCAAGGGTTTATGCTTGCATTTTTATATGTGTTGGGGTAATTTCGGATGATATTAAGGTTTTGCTCGTGTTCTCTTTCGCTTGATTCGCAGGTTTATTATTAATAATAATTATGATGGTTTAAGCTTATGATATGAGAAATTAGATGACGTGACGCTTCTCGTATTATTATATCGCTTAGTGTGGTGATGATTATCTATTCGTGAGTTCTTATCGAACTCCTCGCTCGAATGTCTATTCGTGAGTTCTTGGCGAACTCCTCGCTTTAATTGTTGAATTATGAATTCCTTGCGATGATTTGAAATCTGGGAATGTTTATATTACTCTGTGAGGTTGTTGATATATTGTTATGACTTCTCCAAATGTTATTGATAAGTCGCGGAATGATCATTAGCCCGTGGGGGTTGTTGAATAGCTTGGAGGAATTGTTAAATCATAATATTATTAATTAACCGTAGATTATTGAATTGTAATGTTAATGCCTTAGCCTAGGGGCTATGTATTGATTCTTTATGTGTTGATAAGCATGCGAACCTAGTGATTAGGTGCTTGAACATCATGGTATTGTTATATGCATTTATTGCATTGGAATTGACGGCTATTAACCCGATGGGTTGCTCTGATTGATCGGGCAGCCTTCACATGTGTTGTTGAGTCCCGATGGCCCTACGGGGTGGATTATTGGTTGTTATGCCTGTTGGCCCTTCGGGGTGGATTATTGGCTGTTATGCCTGAGATGATTGGCTGTTATGCCTGTTGGCTCTTCGGGGGGGATGATTTAGGCTGTGATGCCTGTGGTCCCTGCGGGGATGGTGTATGTTACATTGTAACGGGTTGGAGTTGCTGATATCCTCACCCGTGGGTTCATACCGCCCGGGTTTTTAGGTTGCCGGCTAGGCATATTCATTGCATTTGCATATAGGGTAGATAGGTGTATGTTAGGCCATGCATCACTTGCATAATTTGTATGTTTGTGGTTGAAGCACCTGTATGGGACGGTGTGATGTTTTATCTGCTTTATTTATATCCTTTTTATTTATATTTTTCTTTAGTTATATTATTCTGCTTTATTTATATTCTGCTTATTATTAATTGTTCCCTCTTAATTCCCCTGCACGTATATCCCTTGCTCAGTACGTTGTACTGACTCCTTGCTTTGTTGTTTTATAGATCCTCCTGGAGGCGCTGAAGCATGATTTGGGTTGGGTTTTGAGAGATCACATAGATAGGATATCATGTCGCTTTTTCTTTTATGTTTTTGTGATATATTTATTATGAATTGTTTGTATTTGGTATTCTGCTAGTGGAGGCCAGTGAGCCTAGGATTTACATTCTGTTGGCCTGTGGCCATGTGTGATTTACGAATTTGGGTTGGTAGTCCTTTATTTGAGATAATTGACTTGTTGCCTGCTTTCGATTCATGAGGCTTGTAGCCTGGAGATTATGTTGGATAACTATATGAAGTTTATGTTGAGACTTATTATATGTCTGTGTTATAATTGTTTTAGCTTCCGCATTTAATTGGTTAATCAGATAATCACAGTAGGTTTGTGCTCAACCTTGTACTAGTTGTTCTAAGTTAGCTGGCCATTAGTTTAGGATAGTTAGTACGACGGTAACGTTTGCGAAAATCAGGTTTGAATTTTCGGGGCGTTACAGAGTGGTATCAGAGCCTGTGTGCTCTTTTATCTTGTTAAAACATGTGTAGACATAGGTGGTGAGCTGTGTGTGGGATACATATAGCATAGAATTGCATATTTATTTTTTATATTATTTCTACGCATTTCAGGTTAACTCACAGTTGGGGAACTGTGCGGGAACCATGGTACTCCAGTCAGGATTCTTGTTATCTCACAGTCATTGAGGACTGTGACTGACTTTTGATTAATTATTTAATTTTGTCGTTTATATATACTGCTTGTGAATGATTGGTGATATCTGCTAACATTGTTTGTTAATGTTGCGATTAAGATCAACTCACTTCTGAGATGAAAGGTTGGCTCTTAGGATCCGAGCTATTCGAATGGTGTTCCAAGCGTAAGCAATATTGTGGGTGGTATCCAGATGGGTTCGAAGTACCCCAGAGTGTGAGATGGATTACCAAGTCTCCTCAGGGGGATAATAAATTAAGGTGACATTAATATGAGCATATTGTTTTGCATACTAAAGACGATGGGAACTCATGTAGTCTATGCTAGTGAGGGTATAGTTGGGTTAATTAGACAAAGTAATTGTGTGACGATACACAACATTGACTATGGGGTCAATCGATAGAGGGTGCGGTTGTTATTCGAGTTGTTTGATGCTTGCATCATATACGGAGACTGGGTGGTTGTTCTACATGACGTGATTGGTTGACAGTAGACGGACATAGCATATAGGGCAAGGCCGACCCATAAGGGCTTGCCAAGTATGTTGTCTGGATGTGATAGAGACGTCATATCCACTAGATGACATTTTATTAAGTGTTGTAAATTCTTGTGCCATGGGTGTTTCACTTGGACTCTCTGGTTGGGAGGCAAACTCATTCCCCTGTTATGGGAATTATTATTATTATTGCTGCGAATCTTCCTATAATTATTGTGTTTGACTCGGGAGTCTCATTTTCATTTGAGGCTCTGAATTTAATTCGTAAGCATCGAGTAGGACCGTCAGTGTCCTACCAGATGTCGGTTTCTCTACCTTCGTGTGATATTATCCATAGTGATCTTATATGGCGAGATGTTGTGTTGAGCATCGAGGGCCGCGAGTTCAGGATGGACCTTGTGGTCTTTTGCCTGGTTGATTTCGATGTATTATTGGGCATGGATTGGCTGACTTGCCATCATGTTGTGACCATTTGGGCTGATTCTGAGGCGTTAAATGAGTAATTGTTTACTGACCTGCTACTAGTGTGGTTTCTGTTCATGTTTCATATTATTTGATACGTAGGGGTTGTTCATTCTTCATGTGGTAAATTAGGGACCTTCAAGCAGAGATTCCAGTTGCTTCGAATGTCCTTCGAATGTCCTGGTTGTACCAGAGTTCGGGGATGTCTTTCCCAAAAAATTCCAAGTCTCCCACATGCTCGGGAGATTGACTTTACTATTGAGTTGATGCCCGATGCAACTCATATTTCTAAGGCTCTTTACATAACGACTCTTGCTGAGTTAAATGAATTGAATGATCTGTTGAATGAGCTAACCAGTAAGGGGTATATTCAGCCGAGCAACTCGCCTTGGGAAGCTCCATTGCTATTTGTTAAGATGAATGATGGTTCTATTAGGATGTGTTTTAACTATAGAGGGTTTAATCGGATCACAGTGAAGAATTAGTATCTTTTTGCCTCAGATCGAGTATTTGTTTGATTACTTGAAAGGGGCCAGTGTTTTAGTAAGATTGATTTAAGGTCAAGCTACCACAAGATAAGGGTGGTGGAGGCAAATAGGCCTAAGACAGCCTGCAGGACTTGCTATGGACACTTTGAATTCACGGACATGCCTTTTGAGTTGACTGATGCACCAACAATTTGCATGGATTTTGTACATAGAGTATTCCTTTTCTTTGCTGGATGTGTTGGTGGTTGTGTTCATAGATGATATCTTGTTTACTCACCGACTCGTGACTCACATGTGAGCCGCTTGATAATAGAGTCTACACGGTGTATTTCATAAACACGAATTGAGGGGAATTGGGAATGCAGATAAGCTGAAATCCAGATAATTGGTCCGTTTAAAAGAGAAAAGAAGATTGAGAATGCAACATACCACTTGAGTCATCAGCTGGAGACATGAACACGCTTGATGTGTACCACATATCTCAAATGAGGGAATTGGTATATGATTCAGACAGAATCATGCAACCTAATGATGTGGAGCTTGATGAGAGTCAAGAATATGAGTAGTAGTCCAAAGCGATCAATCGCATGAAATGAAGGATGAAGTACTTCAGCATAACACGGTCTAGTTGGTGAAAGAACTACGGACCTAACCTGGGGTTAAGGACGCGGTGTATGTGACTGAAGGAAGCATGTGGGAATGGTGTCCAGAGTTGGATCTCACACTAATCCAGGGGACATAACCTATTAATCCATACCCTTGTGTCATTCGGGGACGAATGATCTTAAGGGAGAGGGAATGTAACATCCCGATTAATTAATTCACATGTAAATAATTTAATTGTGATTAATTAAATATTATGGGCTTACATGGATTATTGACAATATGAGTAAATTATTTGATGCCCAGCATATATATTTATAAGAGGATTAAATATGCGCATTATCCAATAACCAATTAAATGAGAAGAAGAAAGAGCCCAACCCACATTTCACTCATTTAGACATCAAATTGGAAATTGGATCGGGTGTTAGGGCATTTTCCCTTTCCTCTTTTCCCGTCACCACCAGGAAGAACAAAATGGGGGATTTCCTTGAGAGCCAAAATCGAGATGGAGAGTGGGGATTGGAGCGAACTTCTTGCAGGAGGAAGAGAGAAGCCATGGTTGAAGCTGCAAAGTTGGAGACTCTTCCCATGGCAGCAGCAACGGTGAAATAGAACACCCATATCCCTCTCCGGCGAGTGCAAGCGGACGGCGATCAGAGGCCGGAGAAGGAGGCGCGATGAACAGAGGCATGATGAGGAGGAGCCGCCGCCATGGGAGAAGCCACTGTTGTGCATCATGCTGAAGGACAAAGGGGTGAAGCAGGCAGCGGCTGCTGCTTCCGCCGGCGGTAGCGTAGTGGCAACCGGCGTGTGGTGGCATCGGCGACTGGGCAACGATGGTGGCTGAGGGATGTCGGCAGTGGTGAAGATGGCAGAGACAATGATGGTAAGTGATGGCTTTCCCTGGTGTAAATGTGTGATTTTATTGATTTCTGGTGTTCAATTATTTCAATGTGTTTTGTTAGCTTTATTAAGAGTATATTGGGTGTATGGAATTCTAAGGCTTCATGGATTCTTGTTGGGTATTTTATATTCAATATTGTAATTGGTTGTTTGAATTGTTGAGAGATATGGATTTAATTTCTATAGGTCTTGATGTGCTAATTTGAAGTATCGGAGGAGATTCTTGAACAAGTAGGATGATTTTTGGAGTTGTAGGATTGGGTGAATGTAGATTGAATTGAGATTGGAGTTTTGCATTTATGTTGATGAACATATTCAGAATGTTGGTTTTAATTTTAAAGATGTCACCTAATGGGTAATTGTTCAATAATGGGGGAAGATTGATTGTGGGTTAACCGTTGAATCATTTGGAACATTTGAGACGAGTTGGAAAGATGTCTAGATTGTTGTTCTTGGTTGGGTGTGAATATTTTATAAGTTAGATGATTATGAAAGTTTGAGGAATTCTTGAATAACTAAACTTGATCATTGAATATTTAGAATTGTAAAATAAATTGGGGACCCATGAATTAGTTCCTAATGGATTTTGTTGTTATTTATTAATTTAGAGATTTATTGGGTAAAATGGTTGGAATGTTGGTAGTTTTGTAGATTGAATGACTTTGAAGTATGTTATGGATTGTGGTTTTATTTTATTCTTAAAGTTTATTTTGAAGTTATAATTAAAATGAGTTTTGAATGAAAATGACTTGGTTGATTGAGTGTTGGGGTTCTATGTGGAAGTTGATAATGGTTAAAGTTATTTGGCAAATGTTCTCAATTATCGTTGGACATTGTTGAGTATTGATTTAAGTTTGAGGAATTATGTAAAGTAGATTATCATGGGAAATTAGTTTAATTTCATTATATGAATTTGTGGGAAAATTTGTAGTTGAAGTTGGAGAATACTCTTATTATTAAAACTTGTATTATTATATAGGGATCATGGGTTCTTATTAAAGCCATTGGAAGATTGGAGATGTGCAAAGAGAAGCTTTAAAGACCGATTATAAAAGGCAAGGGTTTATGCTTGCATTTTTATATGTGTTGTAATTTCGGATGATATTAAGGTTTTGCTCGTGTTCTCTTTCGCTTGATTCGCAGGTTTATTATTAATAATAATTATGATGGTTTAAGCTTATGATATGAGAAATTAGATGACGTGACGCTTCTCGTATTATTATATCGCTTAGTGTGGTGATGATTATCTATTCGTGAGTTCTTATCGAACTCCTCGCTCGAATGTCTATTCGTGAGTTCTTGGCGAACTCCTCGCTTTAATTGTTGAATTATGAATTCCTTGCGATGATTTGAAATCTGGGAATGTTTATATTACTCAGTGAGGTTGTTGATATATTGTTATGACTTCTCCAAATATTATTGATAAGTCACGGAATGATCATTAGCCCGTAGGGGTTGTTGAATAGCTTGGAGGAATTGTTAAATCGTGATATTATTAATTAACCGTAGATTATTGAATTGTAATGTTAATGCCTTAGCCTAGGGGCTATGTATTGATTCTTTATGTGTTGATAAGCATGTGAACCTAGTGATTAGGTGCTTGAACATCATGGTATTGATATATGCATTTATTGCATTGGAATTGACGGCTATTAACCCGATGGGTTGCTCTGATTGATCGGGCAGCCTTCACAGGTGTTATTGAGTCCCGATGGCCCTACGGGGTGGATTATTGGCTGTTATGTCTGTTGGCCCTTCAGGGTGGATTATTGGTTGTTATGCCTGAGATGATTGGCTGTTATGCCTGTTGGCCCTTCGGGGGGGATGATTTAGGCTGTGATGCATGTGGTCCCTGCGGGGATGGTGTATGTTACACTGTAACGGGTTGGAGTTGATGATATCCTCACCCGTGGGTTCATACCGCCCGGGTTTTTAGGTTGCCGGCTAGGCATATTTATTGCATTTGCATATAGGGTAGATAGGTGTATGTTAGGCCATGCATCACTTGCATAATTTGTATGTTTGTGGTTGAAACACCGGTATGGGACGGTGTGATGTTTTATCTGCTTTATTTATATCCTCTTTATTTATATTTATGCTTTAGTTATATTATTCTACTTTATTTATATTCTGCTTATTATTAATTGTTCCCCCTTAATTCCCCTGCACGTATATCCCTTGCTCAGTACGTTGTACTGACTCCTTGCTTTGTTGTTTTATAGATCCTCCTGGAGGCGCTGAAGCATGATTCGGGTTGGGTTTTGAGAGATCACATAGATAGGATATCATGTCGCTTTTTCTTTTATGTTTGTGTGATATATTTATTATTAATTGTTTGTATTTGGTATTCTGCTAGTGGAGGCCAGTGAGCCTAGGATTTACATTCTGTTGGCCTGTGGCCATGTGTGATTTACGAATTTGGGTTGGTAGTCCTTTATTTGAGATAATTGACTTGTTGCCTGCTTTCGATTCATGAGGCTTGTAGCCTGGAGATTTTGTTGGATAACTATATGAAGTTTATGTTGAGACTTATTATATGTCTGTGTTATAATTGTTTTAGCTTCCGCATTTAATTGGTTAATCAGATAATCACAGTAGGTTTGTGCTCAACCTTGTACTAGTTGTTCTAAGTTAGTTGGCCACTAGTTTAGGATAGTTAGTACGACGGTAACGTTTGCGAAAATCAGGTTTGAATTTTCGGGGCGTTACATTTAATAACATTATATAACAATTAACTTAATTAAATTATTTAACATTTAATTTTATATATCTTTTAAAATTTACATGCTCGCGCATTGTGCAGGCGGGTACATTGGTTCCGACGAGAGTGGAAAAATGTCTTGAAGGGTGAAGTATTGACTAGAAGTACATTGGTTCGGACGAGAGTGGAAAAAACTTTTTGAGGGTGAAGTATTGACTGGCAGTACATTAGTTCCGACAAGAATGTGGGAAAATGTCTTGGGGGTGAAGTATTGATTGACAGTACATTGGTTCCGACGAGAGTGGTAAAAATGTTTTGGAGGGTGAAGTATTGACTGGCGGTACATTGTTTCCGACGAGAGTGGTAAAAATGTCTTGGGGGATGAAGTATTGACTGGCAGTACATTGGTTCCGACAATAGTGTGAAAAAATATCTTGGAGGGTGAAGTATTGACTGGCATTATATTGGTTCCGACAAAAATGGAAAATATGTTCTGGAGATGAAGTATTGACTGACAGTACATTGGTTCCGACAATAATGGGAAAAAAATGTCGTGCGGGGTGAAGTATTGACTCAAGAAAGCAGTGGACAAAGAGTACTTATTCCACGAATGAGTTTGACCTCATCTGATCATAAAATACTGTTTAAATTTTCAAGACGTCAGTTTCAACTAATTGTTTGTTATGTTATGACTATCAACAAGAGCCAAAGGTCAATCTCTAAAGCATGTTGGAGTTCCTGAAGATCTAGGTTTTAGATTTAGGAATGCATATAATGTAAATATTTTACAGTAAATATCCCAAAAATAAGAATAACAAATTGAAGTTCATGTAATATAATCTTATAGTGGTTTTATTTTTAATAACATAGTACAATTTTATGCTTATTTCTTTCATCTTAACTTCGAATAGTGAGGAGAATAATATTCTTTATTTTTTATTTTATAATTTTTTAAATTTTACATCCACGCGCATCGCATGGGCGGTGTGGTAGCAGGAAATTGGTATTCATTTTAAATTTACATGATGAAATAATAATAATAATAATAATAATAATAATAATAATAATAATAATACAATTAGATTTACATATAAATTAATATTATATATTTATAAAATTTACATCCCGCGGGTACCGCGGGTGGGCTGACTGGTTATAATGAATTATAGTTAAATGGGCAATACAATAGTAATATATACTGAGAATTTATTATAGATATATAGGCATAGATTTTCAAGATTTAAAATTCAAATATTATTCAATCTTACTCTTTTTTTTTTAAATAGAAAGGAAGGTCATAGCCGAATTTATTCAAGATTTTCAAGTTGTTGATACTGATGTACACCAATAATATCTAGCCCCAAGGCCTCCCAAATTCTTTTTTGGCTTATATGCCTCCAGTCCAATCTCCCCTGTAATTACGGATAATTTCTCCCATCTGCTATGATTTTCCAGTGCATCTCAGTTAAGTTTGAACCAACATTCGGGCGGCTTTTCCCACCTATCTCGTTTCAGTTTCCAGTTATTCCTACAAATTGTTTGGTGATCTTTTCGTGCCAATAGAAAATCATTATTGCTTAGCCTTCTGATGGAAATGTGTAATGACCCCCCAAGTAATGGTTTTGTGACCATACAGCACTTTGCATCTAGCTTTCCATATATGCCAAACTCCTATTCCAAAAGTGATTGCCACAAGTTCACTCGTCTGATCAGTGCATTGGTGGTTAGATATGACCCATTTTTGGATTGTACTTGTCCAAAATGGTTCATTAGTTGAAAACCCTAAATGACGCCAAACTAGCGTTGATTCGGGGCAGTCTCTTAGAGCGTGGATGCAACTCTCTGTGTTTCCACATTTCCAGTTTCTGTCATCAAGGTCTAAATTTCACCGACGCCTCTCTACGCCCGCCGTTAGGATTCGCCCATGATAACATAACCAAAGGAAAGTCCGAACGCGCTGCGAGCATGGCCAGCGCCAGTTTGTTTTCCCCATGCTTTTTTGCTGATTGGAAAAGGTCGGATTATGTTGGATATTCAAAGAATTTCTGGCACTTTTGACAGAAAATATTCCATTTTAACAGGGTCTCCGGAAGGGCCGATCTTCAATATTATTCAATCTTATTGATCTACCCACGCATGCATAATAGTAATTAATAATCAATTAATTATTCTTGAATATACACAACCATAAAAGATAGAGACATTATTATAGTTTTACCTAATTATCATGGAAGCCATCCACGATGAAGAAATATAAATATCCTTTCGTTTAATGTACAATAATGAAATATAGATGCATTATATGGTACAACCGTACAACTATCAACACTGGATTATCTATATATATATATCAAATTTGAATCATTTTCGTAACATTATCGCCATATATTTCCTAAATTGTTGATCACTCAATTTAAGCTCGTTAATACAAAACCAGATAAAACTAACAAATGACAGTTTAAGCAAAGGTTTTGTGTTTGATCCATTGTGTATGCAGAATTTTGCTTTCGGAAAGACAACCCTTCAATGCCCACCAAGTTTCGAGGGATTAATTTTAGACTCAATGTGGCTGGAGATACGTATATGCCAAAAAAAAAAAACGTAGGTTAAAAAATTATACCCAAAATTAAAAATAGCTTATGAAAATTCTTGTTGGACTATTGTATAAGTTTTACTTCTTTCATTATCAGGAGTATTTAATAATTATACCCAGATTTCATTAAAATTCTAGCATTATATTGATGGTGGCGTATGAAGGAAAAAGTTGGTCCAGCAACAAAAAGTGAAAAATGAGAAAGAATGTATGTATAGATGTGGTTGCGTGTGTGTATTCCATCTAATTAATGTTCTAATTTCTAATTCAGATTTAAGAAAATATATTATAAATTCAGGCAGGTGTCATTAAAACAAGATGATACTAGCCGGTGATTGTTTTTCTATTACATAATGAAGATAAAAACGTAACCCATCTTCCGCCGCTCCATTACTACTTCATAAATACTAGTATTCATTAGAGTTAAAGTGTTAAACACCACTCCATCTTACTTCTTTCCCATTCCCCTCCCCCACCGTCGTTTTCCTTCCGTTGCCCCAATTTCGCAACCCATCTTCCGCCGCTCCCCTTGCCCACTCCTCGTCACTGCTTGCTTCCTCCTTGCCGGATCATTGATTTTCTGATCTGGTTCGCGATGCCCGGCCGACCGTTCCCCGATCCTAGTAACTATGGGTTAACCGACTGCATTGTTGTATTCACCGTGTATTGTGTGTTTGTACCTTCCAAATTCCAATGTGGTAGTAAACCACCATTGTGAGAAAGATGAGAACTATACATATTCCGGAACAGAGCTAGCT
This sequence comes from Hygrophila difformis, assembly GCA_030278955.1. Lineage (NCBI taxonomy): Eukaryota > Viridiplantae > Streptophyta > Magnoliopsida > Lamiales > Acanthaceae > Hygrophila > Hygrophila difformis. Next base: position 34,186,870 of record JAOANR010000013.1, on the reverse strand, counting down.
CGCAACACCCATAAGTGGTGTCACAACTACACCAATGCTGCTGAACTTGCTTCCCACACAGACTTATAGCAGAAATTGATCCCGCATCTGCACCAACAACATAAGTGATTAGTAGTACTTATTAGTGTAATTACACTACACATGAAAAGTTATAAAGATGAACTGACCAGTGTAGAAATTGCGCATTGGCCGAGAACATAATAAAAGCATTGTCTTGTTTTTATCTTGAGATTGATGTGCTAGATATCATCAAATCAATCTTGCCTGGAGGGCAAATTTAATCAAGAGGTTTTTTTTTATTGGAGTATAAAATAAGGTCCACTGACTGACAGATATAAAAGCGAAAAATTATACTCCGAGAATCATCAACAAAGAAACAAAATAAATACATACGTGAAATTCACCTGCATTGCAGAAACTGACAGCCTCCAGTGAGTTCTACAAAATGCCTACACTGGGGGCACCTCATCCACTGCTTCTGCTCCGCCAGCCTCGCGAACGCCACGTCATTCCGATCCCTTGGCTCCCCACTCTCCTCGCACCCAAACCCAGCGTGCCAAACCATCTTGCACTGGAAGCAGAAACACCTCTTGCAGCTAGGGCAGCTCGATTTCCCCACAGTTCCCCCGCACTCATTCACAATCAGGACGCTGCAGTTCCGGTAGGGGCAGTAACAGCGGTCATATCCCGCAATCGTCCCCTCACAGAGCGCGTCGCACCACCGGACGAAGAGCGCGTCGCCGCCGACAAGAGAGGCGCAGGCGAGCGGATCGAGCGTGCGATCGCAGTTGTAAGCCGGGCACTTGATTTCTCCGGTGCTGTAATCTTCGAGGCGGGCGCGGATGTACTTGATCACGCAGTCGGTGCAGAACAGGTGCGCGCAATCGGCGGCACCGTTCCGGAAGCGGCTGGCCGGAGTGGGCATTGGCTCGATGCAGATTTCGCAAGTGGACTGCGTATTATCATCACATTCACATGAGGGGCAATTACTGTTCCCGGTTTCTGGTTCTGGGGTTTCGTTGGGGGCCGGAGGAATTGGGGGAAGATAGTGCAGAGTATTTCCCATGCCTATTTTCTTCTTGCGTGTGGGCGATTGAGAATGGAGACTTGGGAGTCGGTGTATTTATAAGTGTGTGGAACAGGTAGATTACAAAATTTGAAAAGATTTGATAATATTATATATATATATATATATATATATATACTAGCCAATAACGTTGTTCTACGCACAGCATATTTACTGCGAACAACTGCCCATAGCAAAAGAAGAAACAAGTGTAAGTGAATAAAAGTAAGTTAAAGATAAACAATCGATTTGATAGGTCAAGGTAGTTAATTCCATATTTTTTTGCTGCGTACGACCATAATACAAACCAACTATTCGACAGCTCCTCACAATGATGCCATGGACTCGGCAGAGGAATCTTCGCACCCATGCCATGGAGATACGATCAACGTTACTCCATAAAATGACCTTACTATTACAGCATGCCTCAATACTTACAATCCTTTCTGATCCAATCTATCACTACTTCACAATGCACTGCATATTTACTGTGAACAATTACCCATGGAAAAAGAAGAAATAATTGTAGGTGAGGGTATGTGGTTTCTTTATATGATGTTTATTATGTTTAAAGAAGTGTTGTTATATTTAATTTATAAGGCAAGTATGTAGGGCTGAGGAAGCAAAAACTAAATAATACTCCCTCCGTTCCATTTAATTTGCTTATTTAATTTTTGCACACAATCCAATGCACATATACAATGAAAAAACATACTCTCCATCAGCTGAAATGATTGATACTTAGCCGTGCAGATAAACAAAAATACCGAATTCAATATGCCAGTTTACAACCCATCTCTGATGGAGGCAAAACTGCAAAAGGAAACAATTTGGAAAAATAAAGCTAAATTAAGATCAAAAGAGCTAACTCGGGTTGCATTCCAACTAAAATTTCTATTCTAATAGAGTAAGTACTAAATAACCACTACAATCATTCTAGCAAGCAAGAAAAGGGTAGATCGGATTACATAATTGTGCATAAGAATCGGAAAAAATAAGTAAAATGTTGACGGGGCTAGGAGGGTAGACAACAGAATTAAAGCAAGATGCAGCAAGTCAGAATATGAAAATATTCTTGATTAGAAATTATCTTACTTGTAGGCAAGCGTACATGTCTCATCGGGAGAAACTCAGGCATACTGCTAACTACTTTTACCAGGGCCCAGTATCAATGCTGGTTTGGAGATAATATTAACTTCGCCTGCAACATGGCAAGCTATCAAAGCTTGATCCTCAGTAATCATAACCTGAAGCATAAGATACGCAACATTGATAATCTCGTATACTATATTCTTCTCTATCAGACAGATGCTCGTCAGCAAATTTCATAAGGCAATTTGCAAAAAAGCACTCCCGTGAATGTAATTTTCAAGTGTCCGGAAATCTGAACAAATTTCCGTGAGTCAACTAAATCAACCATGGTGGCTTAAAGCATGAAAGCAAATAAATTCAAATAGCTAAAAGCAATTAAAAAATACACATAATCGAATCCTAATTAAAATCCATCACTAAACTAAGGGCTATAATGTGTCATCTCCTGATATGAGTTGTCTATCTAACCTGCCCACAGTTAAAAAATGATACAAAGTAAAAGAAGATAACATTAATCTCAAGTTGTGTGTGCTTGGGTTTCCATTTTCTTCCTACTGTCCTTTATTTATATGAAAACGGGCCATTCCATGATGATGAATAGCAGTGTTCTGTGTTGCGTAAAACAAATAGTTCATACTATTGTAAATGGGTTGTTTGGTTTGAAAATACAGAAATGGATTTAAGTCCATAACATAATTATCAATGTTGAAAAAATATATTCAATTTTAGTAATTTGGTATGCCACTTAAAAAACCAGCTAAATTAATTAAAATATTTTAAAATATAACTGGATTTAATTCCAATGTGAGTCAAAGTTATGTTTGAACGAAATACCCCCTAAGTTTCCAACAATGTAAAAGATTATTGCAGAAGGAAATACACCCAGTTAAGGCATCAAAGTTTCATAAGCATATTGAGCAGGTACTGAAGAATATGATGAGCTATCTACAATTATGAAACTGTCTGAAAGTGATATATTAATACAACACAGAAAATACCATAAACTAATACAAAATGGTACCAGTAATACTCACCAAATCATGTGAGGAACTAACACTAATAGAAAATGGTACCAGTAATACTCACCAAATCATGTGAGGACTGTCTTAACTCAGACAGCATGGTGGCTGAATCTCCTCGGATAGGACAATGGGTACGGAAGCGCAAGCTGGAGGGTAGAAAGCCTTTCAATTGGAGAAGGCAAGCTTTAGTAGCAGTAGCCTCAACAAAAAGCCAATAATATATTTAATGGAATTAACAATTCAAATACTCCTTAGGGTAGATCCCAAGAAAAATTCAAAATTCCTTATGGTTATCCTAATGTAAAGCCAATAAACATATAATCTACCTGCTCCACGGGCAGGAGAGAATGTATCGAGCAAAGCACGGACAGTGAATGCATTTATGAGAACTCTCTTCCTTGTCTGTATTGCAGTACATATTTTGAGTTGTCAATTATATCACAGAGTACAAAATTCTGTCAAATTGGCCATAGAGATAGTATTTGGCACTGACCCCTTCATTTAGGTGACTGGCAATATTACCAAGCAATATTGTAGTGTTTGTGCGAATTGCTGGTTCTTCATCAACCTACACACAACATTAATAAGAAATCAGAAGCCTTCTGAAGGTCAAAACTGCATTATCAGTATCAATGTCAGAGTTCGGGATTTATACAGCAATTCAAGTACCAGATCCGTTTCTAAATACATATAAACTGCATACCTGTAGTTTTGAAAGAAATTTTAACAGCGACCCCGATATAGTTCGCTGAGAGAGCTGCAGCAAAATAAAAAAGTAAGAGATACTAAAGAGGAAAAAAATAATAATAAGAAGAGCCAGACCAGATACTTCTAGTTCTGTTCAGTGCATGCATCTTAATGACTGTTAAAATCCTATTACCATTTAATATCAACAGAGCATGCTACATGGAACATTTCCCACACATCTAGATTAACATTTGAAAGCCATATATGTTACTTAAAAAACTTGTGCAACCAAATTCATGTATAATCCATAACATAACATAACAGCTACCATGTGATCTAGCATAACATTTACAATTGGCACTGCAAAATTAAACAGGGTGCTAAACAAAGTGTAGTGTCACTTGATAGGCATCTGTGGGGTGCAAGTGATAATTAATATTTATTGTAGCAAACTCAAATATTCAATGTATCTAAATGAACACCTTATTCACATTTATAACATTGAAACTGCCATCTGTTATTTTACTTAACAAAACTGATGTGATAATTAATAACAGGAATGTAAGTTTGTCACCATTGGAGAATCATGTGCTTCAGAATATCTAAGGGCAAATGCAAGACAAAAAGATGTGATAATTCAGAAGTGCATTTACCTTAGGGGCCAAGACAAGCATAGATTTCAGTGTCAGTTCCCGTAGGAAAGCAGACGTATCGGAAAACCCATTAGCAACATGAGGGTAAACCTACAGTACAGCAAACATTTATTTACTTTCACAATATTGAACCCAACATGCTGGATGTTAGTGGAATAACTCGTATATGAGATTGAATGGTAAAATTAAAATTCTCATATGTCATACTTGCTCGTCTATAATCTGTGCAGATAATGATTCGCCATACTGATCAATGTGCTGAAGAAGAGCAACGCGAATCGCACAATCATTTGATGCAAAAAGTTTGACAATTGTTGGCAATACCTGCAAAGAAAAACAAACTAACTGGTCATACTCCATAAAAATGATGTGGAATAGACAAATGCCAAACGTCTGACAGGTTTAAAAAGCATTTACCTTAAGAGAATATTCTTCTGGTGACAACCAAGACCCCATTTTCAAGAATGCAGTCAAAGCAGGTGCAGATGCTGAACCAAATTCCAATGCAGATGCTAATAATGGAAGCAGCTGGAATAGAACATAACTTACAGTCAAGCAACTTGAATAAAAATTACAGTACAAAACATTAGACACCCTACCATACCTTCTTCAGCACTATCTGGCGAGGAAGCTGTTCAGCCAGATTTGGAAGCTTACGGAAAAATGTATCCTTTTCTACACTGTCCTTCAGATTAAGAATTTCCATAAACTGAATAGTCTCCACCAACTTATTGTGAAAATATTCTGTCAATGCACCACAAGATGTACGCGAAGGTTTTAATCACTAAATGTCTTTGACTCTTTTTGTGAGGAAAATGTTTAGGAGAGCAAAGCAATCAAGTAGGATTATATATGTAGAAGAATCAGAGGATTAAGAAACAGCAATACACAACAATAAATGTAGCAGCATATCAAATTTATCGAGGCATTATTAAGCTTGATAAAGAAGTCTGAGGAGGGGGTGAAAACAAATATGATACTGCCTGATATATCTAAACAACCACCCCATTATGAAAAGACACTGGCGTAATCACAGAAAAGAAGTCTTAAATAAAAGGATGTCCATGCATATTTTTCAGCCAAACTTTTGAAGAGAAGAGAAATTCATATGCAGGATGCAGCTAGTAGAAATGATACACCTTCTGTGTGTGCATATGGTTAACAAATTATTATCCATACGAATTAGGCAAAAACTCTAATAAGCATTTGAACTTTTTCCACTGAACTTTTGACCCTAATCTTATAAATGTTATTTGAAACAGATCCATATCATACACAGTGCGGGTTATTGAAAATACATGACCAAAACTTTCCAAATTCATTTTCTATATGCAAGTTTCCAAATTAAATTCCATGAGACTTCACAATGATTCTCCTTGACCAAAGTATGCTACAAGAACAAGATGACAATTATCAAATCATCCAGACCCCATAAATCATTACGAAATTAGCAACCCACAAGTAGCCAAACCCATTTACATAAGACACACAAATTCACTAACAACAAAGAGATTATTTATGAGGACCTTCTAAGTTCTAATAAAATAAAATTCCAACAAGATATCATCACATACCCATTTTCTAATCATTGGTTCAAACAAGTGCACAGACTCTTGCATGATCCGACCAGAATTCATCTCCTCATCTCCTTCAATATACTGCACAAAGGAAAACTCAGAATTAGTAAATATTCAAGAATTCTTATACACACAACAAAACCAAAATCATCTAGTATTATTCAATCCACATAGATGCCAAATGCCGATGCTTAGTTGGAATTTCAGAGTCATCCCCGTTCCCATCCCTGAGCTGCCGTTTTAGTACCATTAAAGCAGATGATTCAAAAAACCACTAATTAAATGTGACAATTCTTGTTATGCAGGGTTAGTGGATTATTGTTTCAGTGGTAGTTAAAAACATTTTTTCCGTTACCACTTCTTGGGTTGCTTCTTTTTGTTATATGCAATTTTGTTGTGGATTTACCGATTGCATTTGCAATCCCAATTGTAACAGATAAGAGTGCTGACCAACTATAAGAGCATTAGGTCTGCAAATTGGAAATGAAACTTATTGATGGGTAGTAGGAATTAGGATAGGTTCACTTTGTCACCATATGCATAATTTCCAAGTACTCTTCACTTTAAAAGAGAAAATATTTCCATATTTTGTGCGTGAAGGAAATATTTTTCCTTGTTGAGTGAAAAAGGAAACACAAAAGGCTGTCTCCCACCTAGGCTAGCTTATAAAGGAAGAACCTAACAAGTGATCAATTTAGAGGAAGCTGGCCAGGAAGCTTCACACAAACAACTAAACAAACACAATAACCCCATGAGATTTTCAGTGCGTAGAATCAGGTAGCCTTCAAGTTTGGCAGCCACAAATTCTCTGGCCAAATACAATGGGAAAATCAACAGAAATTTTGGGAAAAACAAAAGCCACAGCCCAGCCATTGCTGACAACGACATTAAATTAACTAAATAATTTCTGTACATATTATCTGCAAGGATTTTAGAACAACAATGCACCATGGAGTACTATAATCGGCTGATGCTAGAACTTCCACATAAAGGCTCCACAAAACAGTTAAATTGAGTCTGTTGCAAGTTGTAAATTAGTATAAAAACCAGATAATATACCCAAAAAAACGGAAGACAATTTCTGGTTCTCCAATCTCAATAAATTAAAAGCATAGTATGTTCCGAACAAAAAGTCAAGATTACCTTGTGAAGGGGCAAGGGCAAGTATTCTTCATTCCAGATGAATCAAAGATATGCAAAAGTCATAGTAATTTTTTTTTATTTCCACATACACCCGGTTATGAGCAAATATGTATCATCCCCTTCAAAGCATATCTCACAAATGTCGAACGTACCCGAGCACGTATATGTCAGCAGGGGGTGCAGAATGCAACCAGTCGTCCAAGTTCATATGGTTTGATGGCAATTTTCCATCGACGTTCCAAGTCGATACAAAGACACAATCGAAGAATTTGAACACTTAGCAACAACAAAGTAATGCTGAAACAAAGTGAAGTATGCATTCATCAACGAAGTAAACTAACCTATAGTTCTGGATGTTTATAATCTGAGGGTGATCGAGATAGCCCCTGCTCCGCCTTGACCGTGATCTTGACCGTGAAAAAGAGCGCTCGATTTTCTTCCCTGATTTGTCTGAATAACCAAGTAAGGTGAAATTTCAAAATCAATGCCAAACAATAGAGGGGAACTGTGGGGGATGTACTCTGATGTAGTACTTACCAATTTTACTTTTCTTGACTGTGGAGTGATGCCTCTCAGAAAAGCTGTTCTTCCAATCAACAGCTGAGGGAATATAATTATACAACTTGTTAATTTTCAATTTGCAAAATTCATCTAGCAAGTGATCTCGATTCAATTAGCCATTTATAAATTTGCCTAACTGGTAATCTTAATAAAATCCCTTGTGAGAATCCGATTTTCATTGTTTCAGACAAGCTAAGAGAAAATAACTAAAAACCCATAAAAATTTTGTCTTGCATTGATTAAGGGGCCAAAAACCCAGAAATTTTAAGCCACAGAAAACCCACGGAAATTAAAGAATGCTCATAAGGATTGAACTCACCTCCATTAGCAGCTTCATCATCCTTAAATTCTTCACTTTTGGACATGAAATTGAAGAATTTTCTGACCAGTTTCTTGGTCCATGAAAGCTTCAGACAAACATCACGAATAAAACTCGTATCAGCACAAAAAATTTAACGAAAACACAGATTACACTACATTTTTTCGCAAGAAACGAAGAAATATTATTAATACCTTGCTCGGGCGACCCCTCAGCAGCGTCGAGGGCGGCAACCGTGTGCGGCGGTGGCTAGGGCTTGCGGAGGCCGGAGTTCCGTGATGGTGGTTGGAAATCCTGCCCTTCGTTTGGAAACGAAGAAGAAAGAACAAAGAGAATAGTGTGAAGGGTTACGGCGGGGACGGGGACGGAGAACAGTGTGAAGGGTGGAGACGGGCGCTTGGTGTGGAAGAAATGGAAGAAGAAAGAGCAGAGATCGAAATAAGCGATTGGAGACACAGACCATCAAATTGAGAATCCAAGGGTCACAATTTTAATTGAAATCTGATCCAACGGTCAATACTTCAATTGGACCTGTAGAGTTTTTGGACGTACCAGCTCTTATAGAGTATTAGATATATATATATATATATCTCTATATATTATAAGAGGATTACCCTAGGTTTTCGTGCCATCCAAAATCCAATTTTGATCTCCACCGTTGGATCAAAATTCCAATTGAAAATTCTGTCCGTTGGATTCCTCTTTGTACATCCTGTTCTTCTCAGGGAATCCCAGCAGCATTCGCAGTTCCCTCGCATCCACTCGCCCTCTCCCCTCGAATCCCCCCTGCGTTTCTCGTTTTCTTCCGCACCGTCGTACTTCGCCGCCGCCGCCGGGCTCTCTCTTCATTTCCACGACCTTCATGTAATTTGGGTGCGTCTCTTTGTAGCTGCTCTTTCTTTCTCTCCCAAATTGCAGGATTCTGGCAATAGCCGTACCGAGCCGCGACTGCCACCAAGTTGGAATGGAGAAACAACTCCTATTGCAGACTCTCCAGCCGCACCCGCCGCCGATTCGACCGGCGAAACTGCTGCTCTCGCCGTCGGGCCTGCCGTTCAGCCGCGGAGATGACGCTTCGCCTCCATCGTTCGTGCCCTAGAAATCGCCCACCTTCGCCGGCGCCGGCGAGCACTCGCGTCGCCCTGACTCAACCTGTCGCTAACCCGACTCCCGCTCTCCCTTTGCCGGCCTACCCTCTTTGATGATTCATTACTGTTTCATGTTTGTAATTCGATTTGAGTTCTCTTATTTTATCCGTTTCCGCGATCTTTGTTGGCGTTCGTCACTTTCTCCGTCGTTCTCCTCCTGCCCGCTCTCTCCATCGCCTGTCCTTTCGCCGAGTTGTAAGGTGAAGAATAAACTGGATACTTTAAGTTGGCTTCTGATTTTTCCCTTTTTGTTAGGTGAAGAATAAACTGGATACTTTAAATGCATATGTTGTGGTTTTCAAACACGATTGAACATTTCAAGCATGCATTATTCTTGTTTGATATTTCACATATTCAGTTAGACACAAAATATTGTCCCTTCTTGATGCACAAGTAATGTTTTTTGTTGCCTGTGCATGTGTGAAGCAATAAATCTTGCTGTATTGTGTTGGTTGTCAGTGCCTACCTGGAATTTTTTTGTTCTACATATATAGAACTGCTTCAAAAATTGTATAAATGCAGCAAGGTTCACGCTTGAGGGCTGATTATGAGGTGACCTGGGACAAGGATGGATTCTTTCAAGATGGTAGGGACCGAGCATAACAAAGCAGAAGATGGGCACCAGCAACTGGAGCAGAAAATTACAGAAACAGGGCACATGGGCATACATCCCAGGTCTCTTGATATAGCCCTGATGATATACGCCGAAAACGTTTTAGGGTATAATAAATACTAGACACCAACTTTCATCTATAGTCTTGTGGCACAAAGAAACATTGCATTGTTGATATCCCCTTCTTATTCCTCGACTATCATGAACTGTTCATAAATCACTAATATGCTAATATGAAAATATCTATTATTACATATAATTAATATACCTGAAATATGCTTGTATGAAAATAATTCCTGGAGTTAAGGATCCTGAGCCCAAGCTGAGGGTTGTGGTTTTATAAACTGCAGGATTGAAAAAGTAGTTTGATTGTCACTGAAGATTCAATAGTTGAGCATAGAAGTGGTGAAACAACTATTGCTTGAGTTCTACATCCTTTTAAAGTTGAGGTAAGCACAGCCTTTAAGAATTGAAATCACTTAATTCTCAAGCTTATGGCATGTTTTTTTAGCATCATGGCAAGAGTATGCACATCATCTTGCGTAATTATGAAGACAAGTGTTGTATGACATGATTAACATTAAAAAGTTGGAAAATTTTAGTTACAAGCTTTAACTTTTAAGTTATTTATGTCAAATGAGTAATTGAGTATTGAAAACATTTAGTACTATACAGATATCAAAATTCTGATATATCTTTACTTATCTGTTAATTTCCTATTTTTACAGTATGTAGGAACGCGATGATTAACCAACTATTTGAATAATTAATATTTGATGTTGCCAAACTTTATGTGTGTTAAATAAACTGCCCCTTTACACCTATGTAATGTAGTTGAGAATCTAACTCAAAGTTGCAGAAATTTAAAGTAAATGGCATGCAAAAATATTAGATGGCATGAGCTGGTGTCCACTGGTTGTAAAAATGCTTAAAAATGATGCATGGTATACTTGAGTTGCATGCTTAAGCATGGACCTGATGCCAGGTACTCCATTTGTTAATACTTGGCCTCCATTATACTGTAGTGTTTTTATCATTGCATTTAATACACCTGCGCGACTGATTGAAAAATATGGCAGCAAAGAATGAAAGAGGCTAGCCAAAAACAAGAGAGCACAGCTTAACTAGGAATTGCTATAGATCCTCTTGACAGTTGCAATGAGTAACAAATCAACATAAGACTTCAGGGCGTAATGAAAGGAGTCCACTACCATTGAATGTTTGAAGAGATTTTAGCGGGGTTGTAATGAAAGGAGGGCGTATTTTTTTTGCTGCTTTGTTATTTCTATTCATTAATTGCTGGATAATTTCGATGAAATTGGGTGTTTTTATGTAATTTCTTGAATATAGTTGCAGGTATAGAGAAACCAAATCCCTCAGGCATGGGCATTTCATACTGCGTAGTTTGATAATATCTTCAAGAAATTGATAGTGGTAATGTTGAATTCCTTTTGCAATTTACTGGAATTCGATTTAGGGCAATTATGCTTCAGTTTTATCATTTTGTTTCAATGTTTTACCTCTCCAAAATAGTGGAGTTTAACTTGCTTTTATTTGGGGTTTTTTTATCTCTTGTTTTGATTGTCTGTTATTGGTTACATTTGATTGCACTATCACAGGTTGTCCTTGCCCCATTGTACTTGTGATCCTACTTCGCTTCTTAAGCAGCAGGCTTATCTCAAATATCTGTGTTATAGTACGAATTTAATATTTACTCCTTAAGATGAGTCCCTGATAGAAATTGAATAAGGCCTAAAGTATTGATTTTACCTTGAAATTTTAGTAGTTATTGATTTGATACGTGACAAGGTTTTTGGCCATGCAAATAATCATTAGAGATGATCAAGTTTTGCCAATGCTTTTGAATCGGCTTGCTTCTTTAGGTTCGCGATCGACATGCCACCATCTACTTTAAAATACTTTCTGCAACTTCCCTGGAAAGTCTTATTACTTCTTTATTAGTTAAAGTATTGGTCTTTATCATGCATGAGTTTTATTTGGATTCGTTGTTGGGATGTGTTTTGGCATAGTTGTTTTTTTAATTGTTCTTCATAATATTGGATTGTATAATTGTGTTGGTGCGGTCAGAGTGTTGAAGTGCAATTTTTTTGTATAAGGCTCATGTCGTTGTTAAAATGCTAGGGATTGTATTGCTCACCAGATATCTTTTGATTCCTACAAGAAGCAATTGTGGTTTGTTTTGTGTGCTTTCTGTTTCATGAACCAGGGGAGGCTTTGGTGCTGTCGGAAGAATTGTTTCGAAATTGGGCTTAAAGAAGGTAGGAGGTGTTTTTTGCATTACTGATTTGTACTTGTATGGGTTGTTGCGTGCGCAGTATCTGGGCCTTCCTATTTTACTTTCCTCTCTGCATCAGTTTCCCTTTCAAAATGGAAGTGTCAGTTTGCTCAACAACATTTTTGATTCCGAGCAAGGAAAAAATTGAACATCCAATCGTCCCCAAACATCCTGACTATTGTCTTGAAGAGATTTCAGGTATTTCTTCGCCATATATTATGGTTGCTTCAAAAAATCCTGTGCCCTTTAATTGGTATTCTGTTCACCGGTTTGCTTTCTGTGTTTCGTTGATCAAGCTTGACCTGAAATTTGCTTCTTCAGGAAGGAAATTTTGGCAAGATTGATAAATACATTTCTTTCCCAGAAATGTTGAATATGGTCCCATTTATGACTGGAACTGATGACGTACCACCACTGTACTTGCTATATGCTATTGTCGTGCACTTGGATATTCAAGATGCATCGGCTTCAGGCCATTATGTTGCTTATGTGAAAGATCTGCAGGGCAACTGGGCAAGGGTTGACGATGCACAGGTAAATGCTTGCTCGATCAACTCAGTCTTGAGTTGCATTTCTTGTGATTTGTCAGTTTGTCCTCAAATCATATCTGATTAATTGTATATTACTTTTACATATCGCGTGAGATCTTTGAAGCTCTTTTTTTTTATTCTATTGGCAGGTCCTGCCGGTGGACCTGAATCAGGTGATGTTAGAAGAAGCCTACATTTTGTTCTACAAGAGGTAAAGCTTTAGTTCTACACTTATTTCATTTTCTGCACGGTCGTATTTGTATGGTGCATCTGATGTCTACTTGGCATGTTCTTCACTGTACATTTTCTCCACAGATCAAATGCACGCCCTACCAGAGGCAACCCGCGACACCAGGCTCCTCCTGGCCTCCTTCATGGAAAATCCGCCCAACATCTTCCAGTCTCGAAAATCCATGGCACTCGCCATCCAAAATCCAAAGTCCTCCAATGCCAGAAGAGTGCAACGAAACTCAGACCATGTATGTTATGGATGAAGATAGATTAGTTTTAACTATCAATCTTCTATGCCTTCTATTGTTGGTAATTATTGTGTGTACCGAATGAATCATGCTTTGTGTCTAGGGAATGATCATGTTCACTTAAATGTGCATAGCCATGGTTCGATCTTTGCTGCATGGTCTTAAGTTTTATTTTCTTGCTTGGGTTTAGTGTATGTGTGTGTGTCTGTGTTTTTTTCCCCCTTCTTTTTTTTTAAAAAAAAATTATATCTTTGACAAAGTAAGTGTTATTTATCCTACGACATATGGCCACACTCAAAGATTCTGGCAATAATTGAGTGCATCTTAGGAATAGCAAGTGTTTTTGTTTGCTCTAATGTGTTTTGTATGTTTTCAAGAATGAGTTTATAAGGATTAGCTACACTTCTATTATTCTCCTCCTGCAACCCAATTTTGAATGTTCTGTTCTTGTTTGATTAGATCTTTGTTTATAAAAATTATGATTGAGACATGATATTTGGGAATAAAATATGTATTTACATTTGTTTTGTATTTACAAGTTATAACAATAATTAAAATAATATTAATAAAAAAAGGAACGAACTGATTTCCTATTATTTTATTTTTTATATAGAATTCTCTGTCCAACCAAACAAGATAATTGATTCATAGTTTATGTCTCTGTTGAATTCTCTGTTTTACCAAACAAGAGAATTGATTCCAATTTTCTATCTCAATTCTCTTTCTCTACAATTCTATTCTCTGCTATCATTTCTCTGCAATTCCATTCTCTGTATCAAACGCACCCTAACTGTATTAGTATCATGACTGAGAAGGTAAATATGGATGATAATGTGGACTTGCATGGCTAAAATGAATTCTTGTGCATTTTGAACTTTGAAGTAAAATATAGTATTTTGGAAGGATTATCAAGTAAAGAAATTATTTATAGTTGACGAAATTTAAAAAATGCATATGAGTTCGTAATATGTGGGGCAGACTAATGGATTGGTTTATGCATATTCTATCCAACTCTATCTTATCTAATTTATTTATGAAAGAGCTTATGAAGATGGTAAAAGTTTCTGATGCTTGTTTATCTTCAAATCTTGTGTCTGTCAAACACTAAGTCAGCTCTTTGATTGTTTCCACACTTCTTGCATGTACGGTTTTCTTCTTGAATGTGAATACTATTTATTTAGTATTTTTCTTAACATTCTAAATTTTATATGATGGATTATGAAAGAGCTTAGGAAGATGGTAAAAGTTTCTGATGTTTGTTTATCTTCAAATCTTCAGTCTGTCAACCACTAAGTCAGCTCTTTGATTGTTTCCACACTTCTTGCATGTACGGTTTTTTTCTTGAATGTGAATAGTGTTTATTTAGTATTTTTCTTAACATTCTAAATTTTATATGACTGGTATTTAGTCTTTTTATACATGTCTTTCTTCATGTACAGCTTATCTGTAGAGAAATTTCCTCATAACCTAATGCTTGGTACTCGAGAAATTGTCAATGGAAAGGTATACTGGCAGGGGAGGCCTGCATGTTCAAGCTTCTACTTTCCTCAGATGTTTACTTCTTTCTACTCTTATACAGTACTTTTTAACCTTTTGATTTCTTTTTGATGTTAATATTCTCCATCAGCCTGGTAAATACATCTAGATGACTTACAAAGAAGTGTATGACTGAGTGGTAAAAGTTGGCAACTCAATTCGCAGTTGTGGCATTGAGGAAGTAAGCATCACTAAATTTCTCTAGAACTTATATTTTGCTATCATTTATTTATTTATTTATTTTTATTTTTTGTTAATTTTTTCATCATTCTGAACTGCAATTTATTGCTGCTAGCAACAGGATCAAGGTATCTTTTTCAAAGTTATCTATTGTGATTTAGCTATTCATAGTTCATACACTCTGTTGCGGCTCCAAAATGATCTCTTTGCCTTTGGCTCTTTTAAGTCTCCATGATGTTTGGAATTCATCTTCATTTGTGCGATGGTACCAGTTTTTCATTTATTAATAATTAATAATATACTGTGTTGTAACTTATTGTTGCTGGTGGCATGTCCTGTTACAGTTTCCTTGCTTCTCTATTGTAAATATGCTATTTATCTGCTCTGTTGCTACATGATCTCTTGCTTTGGTTCTTTCAAGTATGCATTGTTGAATTTGATTTTTTTTTTAAATTATAAAATTAAATTCATTGCTATTGTTTTCCTTCTTGTATTTCAACTGAGGTTTTCAGCGCGGTCGATGTGGAATATTTGGGGCTAATTGTGCTGAATGGATTATGAGCATGGAGGTAGTCAAATGATTTTAACTCTGATGCACCCCTACTTTGACTTCAGGTCCAGCCTGCTGTTTTCGATAAAACAGGAACCTGACAGTTGGAAAACCTGCTGTACTCAGTTCTGTGGTCTGCCCTGGCAATTTCTATGGCTGACCTCTGTAACTTGACTGTTGCAGCAGAGGTAATTTTTTACACTCTTAACTTCTGTTGCAGTATAATATATACTGCTTTTGAAATGGATAATGGATTCATGTTGATGGTGGTGAGAACAAGGAAGTAGGTTAATGTCAAAACTCTTATACATTTTTGTGTCATTTGTTAGCTGATAGTATGATAGAGAGCTTTAAGCTCTCGAAAGGACTCATATGCATCGATTTACCGGTCTCTTATAATTATTTTTGTGTCATTTTTGTGTCATTTGTTAACTAGATCATCGATTTACCAGTCTCTTATAATTATATCAACCAATGTTTTCAATTAACCCTCTTTCTAATCCATTCTTGGGACAGCTTAGATTTCTTCGATCGAACCATGGAAGGCATCCAAGCTTCACATTAGGGATAGTTAATATATCAATTTAGTTGATTCTGTAGAGCCCTAAATCATATGATGTCTGTCATAGATTCCTTTCATCTGGATATACACCTCTGCAGTATAGCTTTTTTATTGCAGATGAGTTCCTGGTTAAACTCTTCTATCGAACAGGTTGATGTTAATGGAAATAATACATCGCCACTATACAAGTTCCTGAAGTCCCAAAAAGGTGGTCTATTCATAGCTGCTATAAAGTGGAACTTCACAAAGTTTCTTGTGAACAAACAAGGAAAAGTGGTTCAGAGATATGCTCCTACGACATCACCACTTGCTATCGAGGTAGGGAAACAGTCTTATGTTCTTGCATTCTTAATCCTATGTGTACTCAACATAGGTATTTTTACTGATCTCATATTGTCCCTCCTGTAGAAAGACATACAAAGTCTTATTAATGAATGAGCCGCTGCCCCCCGGGCATGAGATGGTTATGCTGTATTGATTTATACATAGTTGCACGGGAGGTGCTTTCATAAGATTATCTTTGATATTTGCCAGATATACATTCTTCTGCTGTATGGCTGTCTTCTGAAAAAATGAATTTATTTCTTATTTTTTTGTTTGGACCTCCTGATTACTTTGCTTGTCTAGCTCTTATAATCTCTGAACCCATAAGCTAACAAATTAAATAACACTTCCAGAATATATAAGTCGTATTCCATCATTTTAGAAAAAAAACACTTGCACTTACCTACAATTATTTCTTTTCCCCACGGGCGGTTGTGCCCCTCGGCTCGCTGTGCATTTGCACAGCTTCTCCAACTAGTTCCTATATAAATGGGAGAGCAAAAAATTTTGCCAAATCTCTATTTCAATCACAACCGTCCGATGCCAGCATGAATTCCAATTTCGACCGTAGGATGCCAGCTTCAATATTAATTTCTAACCGTTGGATTCTGACTTCCATTGTGTGTGATTTATTACGGATCACAGATCGAGACCTAAATCCGCGATTCGTCTCCAATAGCACCTCCTCCGCATCCAATCGGCGGTCTTAATTGGGCCCGGCATTGCCGCCGCCGTTCTGCTCTCGTCTCAGACCGCCCCCGCCGCCGTTCTGCCTTTCTTCAATTTCACTCTTCTATCTTCTATCTGTAATGGGCGGTTCTAAATTAGGGCTCGTGCTTGCAACGCCGCCGCTGCGCCGCCATCTTCCAAGCCCTAATCTCTCCACGGTCTCCGCTTCGTGGGCCCTTGCCCTGCCTCAGCTCGCAGGGCCGCCGCTGCCCTGCTTGCGAAGCCGCCATAGGCCTCAGTTTCGCTCCACCGGCAACCCTACTCCGCTCCCGCTCTCGTTCAGGTATAAAATTGTGTTGCTTTATTGTTCAATTTGGGGATTTTGAGTTGGAGACCGTGAATTAGGGCTTTTAATTTGAGTTACTTGTATGCTTACGAGTAGCACTCCCGGCAAAGCTTTCTTCCATCATTTTCTTATTTTTAATCACACACCTATGGTATAGATGAACCTGCACTGATGGAATTCTAAAGTTTAAACTGACAGTTTATAATAATGTACTTTCATTCATGTGCAGAGATTTAAAATGAATTACCGTATGTGGAATCATCGTTGCTGGTTAGTTTCCTACATGTCGGATTCACAGGTCAGATTGAAGATAACTGTCATACCTTTTGATTATGAGTTCATAAATCTCACATGAAATTGGAGTTACATTAACTGAATGTTGCTTAGCTATTGACAAAACAGTTTTCGTTCTGGTAGCCTTATGTTTTGAGAGAAGTGTTTCTTTTCCTTGTCACAATCCCTTTGTGCCATGTAGGTTCTGGTTTGGAAATTGTTTTCCACTCCATATTTTCTTATTTGGTTCTATGGAGTATATTGATTTGGTGCAGGTGCTACTTGAATTGCGGAGTTCTCAGGATTGGGCTGGCCATCATGTTGCTGATAACTCTTGTTTCCATTACCGAGCAGTAAGTATCATATTCTTTGTTTATATTGTTATTTATTAGAGATACTTGTTGTTAACAAAAGAGGCAAGTTATGTGACTATCTCAGTCTTTATTCTAAAGATATTTGCTAGAATATCTTGATTATTAAATGCTCTTCAGAAAGGGAGGAAGATAACTGCTTTGAAGATGCAACAGTATGAAATGATGATGATAATAATTATACATACAAAAGGAAAAAAGTATCCTTGGTAATGACTGTTCATCTGTGGGATTTAATTAAATTCTTCTGCGTGGAGTTATAGGGAGTTCAAGTGAAAGCAATCGTATTTTATGAACTTTATTCATAACTTTCATCATCTTTTACTGCTTTTTCATAAACCCTAATATGCAATGGAGCAATTTTTCCTCTTTCTTTCCCCATGGAGTATTCAAATTTTGGCTCGATAATGCCTCAGGTGCTACCCTTATAATCTCTGGTGATGGTCGTTACTATTCAAAGGAAGCCGTCCAGGTATAAAAGCTTTATTTTTCATGAATTACTCTCTCTATTAACTGACCTATTTGTGGAAAACTGTTAATCTTTTCTGTATATGCATGAAGTATTTACTAATTTATTAACTGGCATGGTGGCACCTGGTCAAAATTTCACATAAAGGCTTTTGATCTTTTGGATACAGTTCCACCTTTAACTTTGCTTCTGTTTCTTAATATCTGGCTAAACTTTTGTAATTTTGTGTGTTTATTTGTTTGTTTATTTGTCTTTAGTATGGCGAATTTGTCATTTCAAGAGTATGGAGGAACAACGGTGTGGCAAAAACAAATGGCATTTGTTTAAATCAAAAGCACCCCCCTATCTTTCATCATTTTTGCACTTACACACAAACTATTAATTTTTGCATTTACCTTTATGTTTTGTTTTGTTTTTTGTTTTTGTTTTTGTTTCTTTTTGTTGTTTTTGTTTTTTTGTTTTGTTTTGTTTTTTTTTTCCCCGCTGTATTTTAAAATTTTGCAATCATACTGATTGGAAGGGAATATATCCAAAAACATTTAGTTCAATATTCAGCTGAATGAGAAATACCTCAGTACTTTTTAAATTTGATATTCTATCAATGGGCTATATCTATATTTCTCTTTATCCTGCTCTATCTTGACCAAGCTTCATCTCTTGGCATCATTGTCAGATACTGTCGTTATCTATTAATTATAGTATTTAAGCTTAGATTACTTATTTCCCTGTGCATTGGCAGATTATTATTAAAATGGCAGCTGCAAATGGAGTAAAGCGTTTGACATCTTTTAGGAGATTAGATCTTAATATATTGGAAGTGTACCTCAATTAATGTTATTTATGGTTTTCAATGCTTCTCGTTCATATGCTTTTATTTTGCTTCATATCAGGGCACGGTGGATATAGAACTGCTGAGTATCTTAAGAAAAATCTCTTCAAAAATCTAAGTAGCCACCCCAAATTTATGCAAGATACGGAGTCAGCTATTGGTATGAGTTCCCACATTCTACAGCTACTACATGCATATTAAACAGATTACTATTCGGTTCATTGTGAATAATACAAGAAGTTTCTGGTTGCAGTTGAATCATTCAGACAGACTGATGATGAATACCTTAATGAGGAAAAAGGCCAGCAAAAAGATGCAGGTTCAACTGCATCAACTGCGGTCCTCGTACATGACAAACTATTTGTGGCAAATGTGGGAGATTCTAGAGTTGTTGCTTGTAGAGCTGGTTCAGGTTTGATGTCTTCTTAAACTCTCATCCTTTTTATCACTTTTTTGTATATATTCTCATCCGGTATGAAATATTGAGTATGCGTCCTTCGCTGTAGAATTAATAGTTTTCGTTCCTGGTGTCAGTCGTCAATTAGCTTAGCAATAAAGTGGCTCCTGATAAATTAATTGTGTGTTCACTTGTAGTATTATTTTTCTAATAAAGAACAGGTCCAAATTCCCTAATTTTTCAGCGTGCAAAGGATTTTCTTTATTGAAAGAGCAAAATGAGGATGATATCAATCCTAATGTGCCTCACTTAGCAATTTATTAGTGCTTAGTGGCAAAGCACAAAGAAGGAAATAGTGGAAGAATATGCCTATCGGATAAATACTTTCAAATTTTTGCTTAGTAGTACTTATTTTCATTTGCCAAGTAATAAATGTAAAAATTTTTTCCCATTGCTTGGCATCATCTTTGAAAACAATGCTCTACAAATCTATATTATGTGCATTGAAAAACTTAATTAAGTTATGGCTTTCAAGTTGTTGACGGCAACTCTTGTTGCTTTATGCAGCCATTCCTTTGTCCATTGACCACAAACCTGATAGGTCTGATGAGCGTGAAAGGATAGAACAGGCTGGAGGATTTATTGTCTGGGCAGGTAAATTTTTTACTTCTCAAGTCTTGCTGACTTCTGAAATTTGTATTTTGTGGGCTATATAGTGTGTGTTTATGTTCAGTGGCATTGTTTCCAGACTATTTCATTTTGACCAATGCACTGATATAGGATTTAAACATAATCGATGTTAAAGGCAGAATTCTGAGCTTATTACTGAAAACAATTATTTAACACCTGAAAAGCAGCACTGATGCCACCATTATATCGTAATATGGAATTATGAGGTGTTTAAGAACAGTACACAATAGTCATTGCAGGACATTGATACCACTAGACAAATCCATCTTTTGATCTTTTTAGGTCTGGGTTGTAATTAATGACTGTTTGCTTAGCAATTATTTGAGACCCTAATAATCTCTATTCATCAGGAACATGGCGGGTCGGTGGCGTTCTTGCTGTTTCCCGTGCATTTGGAGATAAGCTACTCAGGCCATATGTTTCTGCTGAGCCTGAAATTCAGGTACTATTTGATTTTTCACTGGTGTCGGTTCTTGTTCTTTCAAACATTGACAAAAATAATTCTCATTCGATCCAACAGTATAAATTTCATTTTATAATCTGGGCGAAGTAGATGCATTTGTGAGACTGATTGCCTCCCAAAAGAAGAAATGATGACAATATGGGCCCCTTAATCGAAAACTTTAGAAACGCATTCTGCATATCTTTTGAAGGATGTCATTACTCTATGTATAGGATTTCTACTGTTTAGCCATTTTCATAGTTGCTGATTTATATCCCTCTGTATTATATCTTATAATTTGGTTGTTGACTAGGAACAAAATATTGACGGTGTAGACTTCATTATTGTTGCAAGTGATGGCCTCTGGAATGTCCTCTCAAATAAGGTTGGTCTATTCTAAAATTAAAGTTTACCCATTCTCAGGCAACAATTCCAACCTGTTTCATCATCGCTTCTTTTATAGGATGATGTAAAAGTTGTGCAAGACATAACAGATGCTGAAGCAGCGGCAAGAAAACTCATAGAGGAAGCATAAGTGTTGGCCAACGTGATGCTTTACTTCTTTTTCATACTCTTTGTAAGGATTGTCTGTTTTCATTATATTCAGGTCCCAATTTCTCTCTCCAGAAGTTGAATTAATTGTTTAATGTGTTTGCAGATGGGAATGAAAGAAGATAATGATGTAGTTACCACCAAGACACGTATTCTGTCTCTAGAGCTTCTGCAGGTTAGGTTTGGATTGTCTTGCTGTGTATAGGAAGCCTGTTCCGGGGGATATGTGGATAGAAAATTAATCTTGGACCTCGGTTTTTTACACTACTTTATAGTTTGTAAATGCAATGATGTTATACAAGATGCAATTATATGCAGCATTGTCCTTATTTGATGACAAAGTACTTGTTCTAGCTGCCACGAATACTCCTTATGCTCTTGATCAGGTATTGTTTGTTCCAAATGGAGATCCTGTCACATGTATTTTTGGGTTGCTAAATTACATCTTCCTTGCTTCGGCTGTCTGGTCATGCTCTTAATTTGGAGCTGCAAAGACAGGATGCTGAGATTGATAGATTTATTAAACTGCATGTGCCTTGTCATATATTTGTTTCCTTTTGCAGAGTCTTGTTTTTTCCCTAAATTAGATCCACTGATGCATGAAATTGATTCCTTAGTTGGGATTGAGGAAATTAGATGTGCGAAATCAGTTCTTAACAGTTTGTTTTGGGCTAATATTTTTAGTGATGGGAGTAGAATATTTAGTTATAAGTTTGACTTAGACAAGACATTTTATTCTCTGTGCTTCAATGCCTATTTAACTAAACATGTTTAAGTCATTGTTTAATGGTTCTTTTAGTGTCTTTTCAAGGTAGTTTATTATATGACTACAATATAAGCAGATTATATGTCTTTAGAAAATTGATGTGTTCATTTGAACTATGAAGTTTCGTGAAGGAGATGTAGAAGGTTTTTTTTTTTTCCATGCAATTGAAATGTTTTTAGAGATGTTGAAATCACACATGCATTAAGAGCTTCAGTTTCATTCCATTGTTATGTTTATTTTAGCATGTAGCATTTTTTTTAATATCCAGATTCCAAAGTGTTTAGCAATATTATATGACCGAATGAATTAGTAATGAAGTCAAATCACCCGGTTCAGGTAACTACAGACAACCGCGAGCCGTTGTCTCACTATTTAAAAACTCATTCTTTGATATTGAAGTGCTTTGATGTGGGTATCATTTTCTTGGAAATTTTCTGTGTCGAAGAATCACATTATAGAAAAACATAGTTATCACATTACTTATCATGGGGTGTGAATGTACATCTATCAAGGTTGCTGATGATGTTATAACTGTGACCGGACGTTTGACAAGGGAAGGGAATCACAGAACAAAGGAGTTCCCTTGTAATTTTGTTGTTGGCACTGATGGTGCAGGGAGTACAGTGAGAAAACTTATGGGAATAGGAATGAGAGGTGAGCAGAACATGCAACACCTTATCAGTGTGCATTTTATGAGTGTGGATCTTGGCCAGTACTTGATTAAGGAGAGACCTGGAATGCTTTATTTCATCTTTAATACTGAAGCTATAGGTGTTATTGTTGCTCATGATCTGCAGCAAGGGGAATTTGTTTTGCAGGTACTATAAGACAGTCCTGTTGAACTATACTGCATTTTGTACCATACTTTGAATGCTTAGCATCATTTGTGTGTGTGGCTTGTGCAGTTACCTTTTTATCCACCTCAACAGAAGTTTGAAGAGTTCAGCTTCAAGGTAATTTCTTTAGTTAAATCAAACATATTGTTATGAAATTTTGTCATATATACTTTGTGGCCTGTGACAACAGAGTAATACTCTCTGGGGATGCTGCTCATCGCTTCCCCCTGCAGGTGGTTTTGGTATGAATTTATTTATGTTATTAAAATCGTCTTCCTTCCGCGAATTATACATCAAAGGTCATGGTTTTCCAAGACCACATACCCTGATTGTTACAAAGAACTCAGAAATCTCTTTCTAACTTCATAGGAATGAACACTGGTATTCAAGATGTTCATAATCTTGCCTGGAAGTTGGCTTCTGTAATCAAGGGAACCGCACCACCATCAATTCTTTCCACTTATGAAACCGAGCGTAAGCATGTGTGATTCAGATAGTTTACTACAATATTAATCTTTGAAAAGTATGCATGATAGATATTTATTTCTCATGTAAATTCCTGAACCATGTCAGATTGCCATCTTTAACACAGCATTGAGTGTGAAAAATTTTAAAGCAGCAATGGCAGTTCCTGCTGCTCTAGGCCTTGACCTGCACATTGCTAATTCTGGTAATCCTTGACCTTAAAAATTTTGTTTTTGCCTTCTTTTTTCTCATTACACCTGTTGGATGCCTAAGGCACATCATCATTGATATGCAGTTCATCGAACTATAAATGATACTCTGAGTTCTGTCCTACCATCTGATCTACAGAGGACTATTTTGAATGGAATATTTAGCCTAGGGCGTATGCAGCGTTCCAATTCTGTTTTGAATGAAAGTAATCCTCTTGAATTTTCGAGGCTTTCTAAACTCAGACAGATATTTGAAGAAGGAAAAAGCCTCCAACTCCAGTTCCCTGCTGAGGATCTAGGTTTCAGGTACCAGCAAACCTTCATTTCTATAGCAAATCCTGAAATTTATCCATTTATAAATTACATACACTACAATTTATAGATTTTTTTTAGTGTTGGTACCTTTTGAAATGCTAATGGTTCGATAAAAACTACTGTGAAAAAGTAAACCTGAAGTGAACTTGCAGTTATGCTAAAGGAGCACTGGTACATGATAGTGACAGTGCATTTGGTGCACAAGAAAATCCAAGCGGGCGTAGGAGGGATTATGTTCCCTCCTCAGATCCTGGATCGAGATTGCCACATATGAATTGTTGGTAAACTTATTGTCATTACAAATTCTTCCATAACAAATTGTATTACCTTTGTAAAATTCCAGCTTTGTTTCTTAACCAATGTTTTTCCCCTTCTTATCAATAGGAACTCACATACACTTACCTATAATTATTTTTTCTTTCTTCATAGGCAGTTGTATATCCCTTTTACGCTGTGCATCGCACAGGTCTTTAACTAGTCTAATATATATGCAAGGCAAAGAATGAACAGTACTTTTGTGTTGAACAATAATAATGCATCTGATCTTCCTATTTTGCCCTTCTTTCTTTCTACCTCTCTTTCTGCCCTTTCTTTCCCTTTCAATCGATTAGGCCCAATTCTTCATAGCAGGTCGCGATTCAGACTCCACCTTCTCCGATCCTTGTCCAACTTCCACATAATCCATACATCCTCTTTTCGCTCGTAAAGCAAAAGCTACGCTCCTGCACGGGCGCCGTTCGGACCTCTGCGTCGACCGACTTGTAGGATCCGGCTTCATTTACGCCACCACCGAGGAAATCGTCCTTCCCCCAATTTTCCCTGACCCGCCGTCCCTGCGCCAATCCAGCTCCGCGGGCTCTTCTGGAATCCGCCGTTGTCGTGCAACCCTGCGCCACCGCACACCACTTCCTGTGCAGTGCTCCATCGCCTGCCAGCGGGAAGTCGCAAAGGAAGACTGTCCCTCATCGTCCGGCGCTCAAAGGAAGGCGCAGGAAGCCTGCCGCCGCCTCCAGCATTCAACCTCGAAGGTGAGTCTTAACTTTTTGGGTTTTGCAAACTTCCAGCTTCACAATTCTGCGGTTGTGTATACGAAAAAGTTTTGGGGTGGCTTGTTGCAATTTATTGCTGGATATGTGCCTCAAGTTTGATCCGCCGAATTTTGAATTTGTGCTCGATTTCTTCCTCTTGTTCGAATAATGATGAATGTCTTCACTGTTGAGCGCGGCGGTGATGCTGTTTTTCTTGCTTAAGTATTCTTTAATTTTGGGGATTTTAGGTTTAATTGTAGGTTTGATTGGTTAAGATTAATTGGGTTTTCTGATTAAGTGTAACACCCGAGGAAAAACAAATTCAAATTGTTTTGAACTACGTCATGACTTGATCCCTTCACAGGGTACGTAGGCAGCTTGGGAATTCAAATACCAAGTTCAGTCATAAAATAAATCACAAAATAAAAATATAACCAAAGGCATCCCAACATTTAAACCCGGGGAAACCAAAACACAACTTCCGTAAAATCATTAAGGAAGGACGAGACGAGTTTAAGTAGACGAATTATCATACGGGAGTTAGATCGAATTCGTAAATAAACCCACATGAGAATTTCGAGTCGGGAATGACCCGAAAAGTCGGACCAAGAGCGCGAAGGATAGAAACTCGATCGAGAAAAGGGAGAAAGGAACCGACGGACCACACGAACCGCCCGAACCGGCCGGTTCGGGCGGCGCGCACCCCGCGCGCATACGCGCGGCCACCGCGCGGGCAAAGGGAGTCGCGTCCCTGGATGGTTCGCGCGCACTCCGCGCGGACAAAGGCCTATGTGCGCGCCACCGCCGCGCCAGAGGTGCAAGAGGTGTAAACTTTCCTTCCATGGCGATTTTCTTGCCAAAATCGACCACCCCCTTCGAGGGAAACCAAATCCCAGACGTGAGGGAGACTTAAGGGCGGCTGGGGCGCCTCCAAACCCTAGACTTACAGAAACTACTCCCACACTACTCCCAAACTTCCTCACCAAG